>JBAMAW010002206.1:1200000-2400000 GCA_037043295.1 Amiota minor
GATTTGTGTATGTATGAGTGAGTAAATGAATTTCGGTTGATGATGAGCAAAACAAAGCAAGCATAAACATGAATAAACGTGAGCGTAAAGAGCTCAACTAGTTGGTTTAGACATGTCTGTTGAGGTTGTTGTTGGAATCGGTGTATATAGACACGATCGATCGTGCGCTCTCATACGTGGAACCAATAAGAAATGGCGTCGTCGTGTGGGTTAATAAGAAAAGCAAAGAAAAAAAAAAAAAAAAGAAACATAAGAAAAGGAAAGAAGAAAAACAGATTTGATTGTGCAATGAATTGCATTTTATTGCATTTGATTTGATTTGATTTTATTTCATTTTTGTTTAAATAAAAATGCAACATTTTTAATAGAAAATTAAAATAATTTTATTTATTTATTATTAAATTAAATGAATTTATGTTTTACAAATAATTTTTTGAATTTTTTGAAAATTTTCTCCTCTTCTCTTTAATTAATTAATTAAACCTGTTCGTAAATGAAGAGACCTAATTACAAAGATCTCAGTTTGAATAAGTAGCGTACTGTTATACCATTTCCCATTGATCAGTAGAACAGGGGACTTAATTAAATTGGCCTTGGGCCCTGAAATTTTACTTTGCCCAAGGCATCCAATAGTAAATAAGCAGCCCTAAACCTTTCTCTCTCTCTCTCTCTCTCTCTCTCTCGCTTCCCCTCTCCTATTCATGCAGTTACTCTCCTTTTGAATTTTCATACTTTCGCTCTTTTCTTTTTAATGGAAACAACTAGCAACAGGCCCATTAAGCCAAATGTAGCCGAAAGGCTTTATTTGATTTTCATTTTGGATTGATCCAACGGAAGTTCTCAGCACTAAACAAACTTCTAAAAACATTTTCATTTAGTATTTGCTTAGGCCTAAGCTATAGACCCACGTACTACATAAAGGATTAGACATTGCAAGGCAAATGCGTCCCAAGAAATCCTCAGTCGAGAAATTAGCGCATTCTTCGTAATTTTATGGCTCACGCAATGGGAAATCCAAAAAAAAAAGAAATATATACTACATACATCTATAGATACAAAACAATTAACATAAAGAGATTGATCATGATGATCGTGAGTAGTAGCAGTTCAACAAAAACAAATAAACCATAAACCACCAACAGAAGTAGAACAATAATGAAATTCACAGACTCACACACAGATACGCGGATAGAAACTAAACTAAAGAGTTCAATAAAATCGCTAAATCGAAAGAATTCTTTCTTTTATGGTCAACAATCGATGATTGTTTGGTTTACTTGCTTTGTTTGTTTCATGTCCTTGGAGAACCCTTAACACGAATGGGTTAATTATGAAGAGTTGTCCTTTTTTTTGCTATGACCTTCAGTTAAATAAACCGTGTGAGTTCGCTCCTATCAGTCTTTGACAAGCTTAACAGGCGCAAAACCACGAAGAACACCACAAGTTGATACAATCGACCTTCATGTTGTTTAATTCAACCCCATGAAGTAGAATCTGTGTGTCCTTGAAGTTGCATTTCATTTCAATGAGGTGTGCGCTCCTCGTTTTTTGCTTAAGTTCAAGGACACGCGAAGTTATTTAGCGGTCAACCAATGGCATTTTTGTGAAAAGCAAATTAAACGTCAAGAATTTATGATTAAAACACTGCATTGTTCTTAAGTACGCTACAAATAACTTCTTTATGCATCCAGTAAGCAATGATGAGAAGAAGTCAACTGTGTTTTGGGTCATAATTGTACACAATTTTTAACAATAAACTCACTGATCAAGCGGAACGAAAATGCAACCAAATTGAACAGAACAGAATCGAACAGAACTAAACAGAGACTAGGAAAAACTGGGAAGTTTCACTCTACTGGGCGTGTTAGAAGGAGGCGTTGGAAGGAGTAGATAGAGAATGATGAAGAACACAGGTACTCGTACTAAGATGATGGAAATAATTTCGCATAATCAACTCAGATCATCAGATCATTTGAAGCTGCTAATGCCTAATGACACAGTTCAAGCGTGAGCGTAGGCGTTTAACGTTGTTGTAGCATATCGTGTCTCACGATGCTTTACAACCGTGTATCTTTGTATCTATAACTTTAGTTACGCTGACCGAATATCCTGTGCTGATGGGTAGGAATCAGCATGATCAGCATGATCAGCAGGATCAGCATGTTATGATTTTTCACGATGATGATGATGACAATGTCACAGGGTGTGAAGACACCAAAACTGAATTTGTTTCGTGTTTCATGTTTTTGTGTGTTTTGTTTATGGCAATGATTCCTTTTGATTGGTGTTTGTTTGTTTCATATTTGCTGTTGTTGCAGTAGCTTTTGTTGCCATCCATCTGTATTTATATCTATATTTATTTAGAGTACAACTGCTGGAGTTGTTCCTTGTGGTGTAGCTAATGCAGCATGCCGGAGCACATCAATTTTTGCACTCTTTTGCTCGCTTAATAAACATATTGTGGAACGGCTGGCTGGGTGTTGAAACACGACACTAATCATTGCTCTTCAATGATATCGTAGTTATTGCCACAGTTGAGCTGAGACAGCTGAGCGTGCTGAAACTCATTTTAAGCTTAAGAGTTGATAAAGTGTATGAAAGTCGATTATTTAAGAAGACAAGATGCATTCAAAATGGCGTGTACCTTTAGATACAATTGAACGATCTCAATCGACCGGCAGAAAACTGTCTGAATGACAGACTAACTGGTCGATCGACTGACTGACTGACTAACTGACTGACGATCATGACGAGTAAAACATACATAATTGTATTCCAAGAAAACCTTTCATATTATTGCATATATAGAAATGGCCATTATCAACGGTGAGGGCCGTGAGCTACCAAGAACCAAGAACCATGGCCGACCACCATGTTGGCTGCTGATCATTTCCAATGGCCAATGAGACAGTCAGTTGGCCAATAAGGTTTTATATCCGTTGCTTTTGGCCTAAGCAAGTTACTTTTTGTTGGTGTTTTTGTTTTTTTTTTTTTTTTGTTGTTATTTTTGTTGCTGGTATTGTTGCTCGAGGCGCTCAATCGTTCGTTCTTTGGTAAATAACCACAGCCAGGGAGGTCCGATCAAGTCCGTCCATTTTCTCTGCCTTCATTTCTCATTTTCTCTTGGTTTGGTTTTTTTTTTCTTCTCTTCTTTTTTATTATTATTATTATTTGTATTATTGTTGTTGCCATGTTCGACATGGTTCACGCACTTTCAGCCATAATATGCCACTAATAACCACCGAAAAATACAGAAAAAAAAAGAATGGTAAAAATTAAAATGAAAAAGATAAAACTAAAATGTATCTTGAGCTGAGTTAAAGTCGATAAAAAGGGGCGTTTAGTTACGCTTTGATGACAGTGTAGAATTTTGTAATATTATTATCATATTTTTTTTTACTTTTCTTGTTCTTCCTCTTTGTTTTATTCCCTTTTGATACCCTACCATAACATAATTAAATTAATAAGTTATAATATTTACCTGCAAAAAAGTATAGTTTTCTTTTAGACTGATTTAGATTTAATAATACCACACTGCCAACAAGAGTAGTGAGATGTTGAACTGTTAGTATTTCTACAATAAATAAGGATAGGTGATTGAGAAGTCTACTAAATCGAGTATCATAACAATCGCATGCTTGGCTTCCTTGTGAAGTCGTTTCAGAAAAAAGGTGTTAAGCATTCAAAGAAAAAAAAAAAAAAAATTAACAAAAATGGAAAAACTTTAACTGATATTGAACGAAGATTGAATACCCTTCACTAAGATTAGGAAATTAAACACAACGTTTCGAATTTATCTAAATTGGACAAAATCCTTTTTCAATATTCGATTTTAAATTGTCTATTATACAATAGAAGATTGCATCTAAAATCAAATAGGAAATAGTTCCCCATACTCGAAAAATTCATTATCAATGGGAAGTACAATATATCTTTATCTGGGCCATCCGATTTTGGTTTAGTCATTTAATAAACAAAATTTAATTTTACTTCTATTAATTTAACTTTATTTGATAGATTAAGTTTTCTGATTTCTGATTAAGTATGACAAAAACATTTCATTCAAATGTTGACCGCCCTGATTGGACTTTGAATGAGTTCAATGCTAACCCAGGCTTGCAAAAAAAAATCATCTTATATAACAAAGCTCATTTTTTGATCTCGGCGGCTACGTAAACAAATAAACTACAGAAATTGGGGAACGCAAAATCCACACGTTGTCGTACAGAGGCCAATGCATTCAGCTCAAGTGACTATGTGGTGCGGATTTCGGAGTGGTGGCGTCTATAGTCCTTTCCTATAACGAAAATGCGGAAGATTGCGCCGTGTCTATCAATGGTAAACGTTATCGAGGCATCATAACTGACTTTTTGTTGCAGGCATCGAAGGATACCAATATCGATGAGCTATGGTTCCAACAAGACGGGGCAACTTGCCATATGCCTTGCGTAGCATCAAACTTTTGTGTACAAAATTCAACAATCATGTGATTACCCCTTTTGACGATGTCCATCAGACAACTGGAGTTTTTTCTGTGGGGCCCATTGGAATATATGCCAAGAAACTCCAAATTGATCGCTGAAAAAATGTATGATATTTTTCAGATATTAACCTTTTCTTTCTCTTAAGGATCAGGATCCGGGAGATCTAAACATTAACGAAAATAACAATACATGTATTCTAATTCATAATACGTAAGTGTGAAGGGTACAAAAAATTCGTCTAAAGTTACTAAAGCTGGCCACCAATAATATAACAAAAGAAAAAGTTTACCGAAAAAATTACACTCGAAGTAATGAATATTCATGATCATTTTGGGTATCTACAACTTTGGCGGTCCGGAAGTAAGAAGAAATAACTTTGAGCGCTGTAAAAAATACACATAAAATTTTGAAATTTTGTATTGCTTTTTGAATTCCTCAACACCCCCGTAAATGGAGAAAACAAACTTTTGATATGTACATATTCGAAAGAAATACTCATTAGACTTAGAGTATGACAATAATATTACAGGAGGATTGAATATCGAAAATCAACTTAATTGGAGTTCTGGTTTCAAATTTGGAACATTCCTCCAAATACTTAAAAATCTAAGCACATTACATTGAGCTTGAGACGGAATCATTGTCCTCCACCAATTATACTTTTTCAAGAAGTTCTCTAACATGACACTTTAATTAACTGTGTCAGCTTGGTTTATAACTTCACAGAAGACTCACACACATTCCAAACTTGACAAGGCAATCATAAAACCAGTGTGGAATTCAAATTTGTGGCACATCAGAAGAATCTTGGAAACCATGTTCCTTCGAAGAATTGTCAGAGTACCATATTACATCAAAAAATCAAATTTGCACCGAAATCTTGGAATGCCAATATCAGGTTTAGGTTTAGTACAATAAAAACTATATAACACGATTGGAAAACGTACTAGCATTTATATTTTTTAGACATTAGCAACAATATGACACTCAAACGGTATCACCCACTTGACTTACCGTTTAGAGATAAAAATAATTTATAGACTTAAGTTGCCTAATTTACATTCCTGCCAATTTAACCAATCTTGTTTTATTCTCTTAGAAAATTTAGTGATTGTTAGGCGGTTTTCTGTTTGCCCTTGCCCATAAAAGAACAAGGCAGTCAATTTAATTTTGTTGACGTTTTTATAGTTTCGATACACAGATATGGTATATTGTAGTACGTCAAGAATATTGATTAAATATCGTAAATTTTAACATGAATTATTTAAAAAATGGTGTAGTCTTAGTGAGTTTCTTGACATTTCAATAATATTCAGAAGAATTTTTTTTTTTATTTAATAAACTTTTTACAGCAAAAATTTCATTGTATCACTAATTTGCAATAATCGTGGAATTCTTTGTAAAACAGATTATTTGTATATCGAAGATTTACAGTTATGTTTACAGAATAGTTGTTAATTTCTTTAATAAAACCTTGGAAAGCTTAATCAAGTCTTGTCTAATCATTTACTTAAAGCCGCAAATATGTGATCACATGAAAAGAGTGTCGGGCGATTGTCAACCACAATCCGAACAAGATTTTGCACTGTGGACGAAACATTGATTCATCACAACACACCAGGGACCAAGTAAAATTCATGTTGGAAAGATTCGACATTGATGTGGGGAAAAAACGACCACATTTGTTGAAGGAAAAAGTGCTTCCCCATTCAGAATAGTCTCTAAAATTTCGCCCTCTGCAACTATGTATTTCCTGTTTTCAAACGTGAAGATGTGATTTAAAACAAACGCCTATTTTGAGGTCCTTGAGAAAACCTATTATTTGGAAGTGATAAAAAAAATTGTAAAAATGCTGGAGGAGATTAAATTTAAAAATAATAAGACAATTACGAAAAAAAATTGTTTTTCTATCTTTTCTAAGGAGTCACTGATCGAGCCTCGTAAGTCAGTAGTGGAGTGTGGTGTCAGTGCAGATTAAAAATCAATTTTAGGGTTCCGGAACCCTATTACTAAGACTTCATTGTCCGTCCGTCCTAGAGTCATATTTCTTGAACCGTAATAGCTATTGAGTTAAAATTTTCACAGAATGTGTAGTTCTATCCGGGCAACAGCAACAAATACTAAAACTAAAACATTTTCAAAAATTTAAAGTGGTCCCCATACAAGAAACCTTTTGGTTGGTAGGGGAGCTACAATATATTATCCAGTAACCTCGCAATCTTGAAACATGCTTGCTCCACCAAGGATGTGGATTAGAAACTTGTAATGCCGAAACCCTCATTAAAATTCAGGTTCTTATTAGAAAAATTTTTTTGTTTTTGGACTATTGAACTGAAATTTAGACACTACAAGTTTTTGATATAGTCGCTATACATTCGTTGTACCTTCCATACAACCCACAATCTGTTACGGAACCCTCCGTGTACGAGTCTGACTCGCTCTTGGCCGATTTTTAATATATTATTTCTGGTGTCTTGTATCAAACGCATGGGATTTGGCGTTTCCAATAAGTACAATGAACAACCGGTTTTTTAGAAAACGTTGGATTATTTTTGTGAGTTCAGGTGGGAAGCTCACAAGATTCCTTGTGAAGTTAGTTTTGACAATGTTCTTGATTTTAGCCAATGGTTGCTAGAATGCTGCTATGTTCATGGCGAAACCAGAATTGTTGCAAGGAAGGAGGACAACAATTTATAGGGCGGTGGGAAGAAGGCTGCCCAGCAAGTTTAATAACTTTTCTAATGGGAATAACTTTGGAGATTTTCCATGACTTGGGCAAATAGCATTTATCAGCTTACTGAAATATTTCTTACCCTTGCGCGAAAGTGCTAAGAAATGAAGAAATGATTTTTCAATTACGTCCAACCCAGGAAAAATCTTGGACTTCAGATTTTTTCAGCCTCGCACTTATAGGTTGGTTTTAAAGTTATTAACTGTGATGATGAAATGGAGACGACTTCACTAGACTTTATTTTAGTTCAGTTCAGTTCGGTTCTTGTTCCTTGTGCTCGTACTTCAAGCCAAAATCAATTCATTCATTCAAAGTCATATAAAATCAAGTCGCCTTTTTGTATTTTTGTAGTTTTATTCAAAAATTGTCTAAACATATGTAAGTGGAATTGCCACAGGAATAACAAACTGAAATGATGGAGAAACCCAGTTGAAGCTGAAGAAAACCAAAGTGTACAGATAAATAGATAAAAAAAGTCAAAAGATTTTTCTTCAATTTTGTATGGAAGCGTGTTCTTGGGTTTTCTTAATTTCTTTTTTCAGAATCATACCATGGTAATTTGTTGTTATGAAAATACTATATGTACATACATATTTTTGTTAGTTTTCCTCATATGCTTTTTGGATTGGAATGTGGTGTAGCGTAGTGTAGTGTAGTGTAGTGTAATGTTGGTGGTGGCGTTGGTGGCGGCAAAACAATCAAATTGAACAAATTTGTTCGTGTTCGTGTTCGTTTGCTTGTGTTTTTGTTTAATTGTTTGTTATTATTGAGTTCTCATATTTGTTGTTGACTTTGTTTTGTTGATGTTGTTGTTGTTGTTGTTGTTGTTATTGTTATTTTAATTGTGACATGTGTAAAAACAATAATCCACGCATTACTACATATTATCATACTTAATTATTGCGTCAGACTACACGCGCTCAAAAGTGAACAAAATGAACAAGTGAGCGCCATGAAATCATGACGCCAGGTCGCGCCATTCAATCGACCACTTTGAAATTGTATTACTCTTTATATGTATATAGAAATTGTTTAAATCGTTTCGACTAATAATATGAAAAGAATCAAGAACAAAGTGCACTTCCGGCCATATTAAAAATGCTAAGTTTATGAAGTGCGAATGCCGTACATGTCCATAAAGATATTGCATAATCAGAATACCCGCCGAAGGCAAGAATTGGCGCCAATTGACATATTCATTTATATAAGAGATGTACGTACATATTTAGAATCTCTTTCAAGTACTAGACACACACACACACACGCACACACCTATGTGCATATGTAGTATCTGTGTAACATATTTTGGTACAATATTGTAAAAGAGATCAAATATGCAGCTGCGGTTAGTTAAAAAATACTACCAAACTCTTAAACATTCCATCACCATCGACATCGACATCATCAAGTCTATCCCAATCTATGAACGTATGTATTTTTTTTTATTTATTATAGATACATTTGTGTAAAATATATGTAATGACATACAGACAGATGAACAGAACTGAAGCTGGACAGACAAGCGAATGGACAAAATCAGTGATCGACCAAACATTCGGCATTCGTTACGCTTTCGTGTGTCGCCCGCGAGAACAATAAAATGTATCTATGTAGGCCTTCGTAGTCGTCATCATAGCTCTCCCTGCTGCCATCAATATCTTCTCTATCTGCGAGTATCTATACTTTTAACATACTCGTACATATTTATTGTATGATGATGTCTATTTCGCACTGAGGAGTTGCCTTCGCTTAGGTCCAGAAATGTGTGGATTCACGTTGGCGTTAAATCAATTTACACCAGCTGTCGAGCGTGACTTGTGCCGATCCGTCGATGACGTTGCTATTAGCCCAAAGAGAGCAAAATCAATGAAAAGGTCAACAATGCCAAGGGAGCAATGAAATTATTACCGAAAACAACATAATTATTGTTCTTCATTTGTCAGCCAGCCAGGCTGTAACAGTTAAGCTGAGATCCAATGTGATTGCAGACTCATTTCTAAGAAATGGTAAAAATATTATTAGCTTCTAAATGAAGATCCTCGTACTGCCTATAATATAAAAGACGGTAATTTAATTAATCTAAGGATCTGTAATATATTTTAAGTAAATTTATTTTAAGTTCCGATACAGGAAACCTCCATTAAAACATAAAAATTATCAACACATTTCTTTTTTATTATGAATTTCTTTGAATGAAAAGTTACAAAGCACTTTCTCAAAACCAAACCGAACTGATCTTAAAACTCGGCGATGCGATTAAATATGGGTGGCATTTCAGGGAAAAAAACATATATATTTAGATAGCAAAACAAAAAAAAAAAAAAAAAAGAAATAGAAAGATGAAGATGAAGAGACACCCAGAAGGCAGGCACTCTTTGCTCTCTTTTATTAAATTAAGACATAAAGCGTTGCTAATCGAAAATTTCGGCCAACTTGGTTAGATGGAACACTCTCACTCCAACGATATTCGACGGTCGGCAACTTCAGCGTGCGACCGACTGACATGATCTTACACAACGATACGCGGCCAATACAGGTGATAATTATATAATTTGTGACGGATGGACAAGCACACACACACACACACACACACACCCATATATCCATTAAGATGAATCTTATGATATTTTAGTGTATATCATCCCTCCTCTCCCTTCCTCTATCATTCTACACTTTCTTGCTTTCATAAGTTGTCGTTGTTCTCTCGAAAGATGTTGACTATGAAGTTGCGCCCCTTTTCATTGCTGCTGCTGTAGTAGAATGTTTGAGAACATTTCTTACTGTCTTTTTAATAGACGCTTAAAAGACATTTATATCCATTCATATACGCTACGCTAGAAGATACAATATAAGTGTGGAGTATCTATGCGAGTGACTGAGCGAGTGAGTGTGTCCAAATGTATGTACGGTTGTGGAATGAAACAAATTTTTGCTTATTTGTCTTTAGACAGAAAAGAATCTTTCATTCCAAGAGAAGAAAAATCGATGGGAAAATTTGTTTAGAAAAAAATCAGCAAAGCATTTTTTTTTTTGTATCTAAAAGAAGTTTGTTATTTCATATGTTTGTTTTGTCATATACTCACTCTACTCACTTCAGTTCAGTTTCTGGGGTTTCGCTTAAGGAATCGTGCTTAATTGTCGTTGTGCAAATTTAACGCAACCACAAACATCATCAACAACAGCAAAAAACAAAAATTATGCCGACCATTCTCATTCCCGTCAGTTAGACAGTTGGTGAGTTTGTCAGATAGTCAGTCGGTCTGTCCGTCTGTCTGTCTGTCTGTCTGTCCAATTCCAGAAGAGTAAATCTCAGCGCTGAATTCCATAAATTTGAAATTCGGCGTGGTAATGTTCGAAGACAGACCATGCGAATGAATGGATGGATAGATAGATGGATGGATGGATGGATAGATGGAACGATGGACCAATGGCCTGATGGATGAATGTTTGGTTGGCTGGATGGATGAATGAATGAATGAATGGTTAGTTTGATGGTTGGTTGGTTGGTTGGTTCGTTGGATATTCGTCATTGTCTTTGCAAGCCATCTTAGACCATTCGATTCGACTCAACTCAGTGAAATTCTTATACACTTGAGATTTTAACGCTCGTTTTTTTGACCATTTACTTTTTTTCATGCACAAATCTTTGACAGTTTTTCGACGATTTTTTCGCAATTTTAGTGTTTTTTGCTTTCTGAAATTTTGATATTTCTGGTTGTTCTTTTTGTAGCAATATTAATTTAAAGTTTTAAATGGATCCCGACCATGTGTAGTTTTTACCTTAAATTGGTCTCCAAGTATAATAAGTGACGAGGAACAGCAACAGAAAAAACGAGAGAATTATCTTTTTTTTCTTTTTTTGATTTTGTTTTTGTGTTTTTGTGACATTTACCGAAGTTAACCAAAGCGAGGATCAAACAAAAGTTGGGAAAGTCCATGAAGAAAAAATTGCAAAACAGGATGAAAAAATGTTGCTGGAATTTTTGTATAGATGCGTATGGATTGACAGATAGACAGACGGAGGGGGGTTTGGGGTCTTTTCATTATTTTTTGTTAGTGCTTTTGCTGATCCAAAGCGTGCAATTCTCCGGAGACGCATCAGGGAATGCAACAAAAAACTAGAAACTTAAATCACAGTTTATGGCTACTTTTTGCGATTTCTGTCGAGAACGTCATCGTCGTCGTCGTCATCATCATCACCATCATCATCGAGTCGTCAAAAGGGAAAAAAACACAACGATCTACACAAGATTTATATCCATCGTTTTGGGATACTCTGGCATTTAGGATAAGATTGGATTGTAGATCCTGCTTGAGCCATCGTCATACATAGTTGAGTTGAGTTGAGTTAAGTTGAATCAATAGTTTTTATAGGTTTTTTTTTTTTTTTCTTTAACAAACAGACGAATAAATGTTTAGTGTTCCTTAGTATCATCCTCATCAGTCTTCTGCGATTTAAAATATAATCGACTCGAGTGATGTTTTGAACATGGCCAACAAATGTTATAAGTAACATTTAATGAAAAACAAAAAACAAAAACAAAATAATATACAATAATTTTTAATAAGCTTAACGAGTAAATGCCCAAAACACTGGATGAATGTGACTTTTTGACATTGGAATCAAGCAGATCACTTCATTCATTAAGCACTCCACATGCCACAACATTTCATCATTGATTTCATAATAAATACATCCATCCATCTATCCATCCATCTATCCATCCATCCAACCATCCATTCATAGATTCATTTATTTATAGAAAAGATAAATATTGCGTTAATGAAATAAATCGAGTTATTTGCAATGTATATCGTTTGAAAGTTTGGGATACTTACAAAATGCATACCATTGCTATGAAGCCATGTGTTCATGTTACTATCTCCAACTTACTAATGGGGTTCTGGGGGTCGTTCGTACCAACAATGTTCTGTTTATATTGGCAACGCTTAATTGAGAAACAGTTGTGTATGGTTAGGGCCAACAACATATGGTATGGGTCAACTAGAAAGTAAAGAAAAAAAAGATACTTGGTAAGAAAAGAAAATGTGCCACCCAAGTTTGTTGATCTAGGACCCTGTGGATAAAGCACAATTAAACAAAAATTGCTCAGTTACAACTCAATTTAAAATCAGCCGACAAAGGATAACATGACAGGAGTTTAAATCAAGAGAACAAACTCACTGAGAGAAATGACAGCAAAATAGCACAATATAAATGGCATTGGGATTGGGATCAGTTGAGTTCGGTTCACCTCAGCTCAGCTCAGCTCAGTTGAGTTGTGTTCTGTTGTGTTGAGCGAATTTTTCCAATTGAATGGCCACACACGGAACGAGACTTTCATAGTGAATGATTGCCTCTAGAAGAAAGATCTACGAGGAGAAAGAATTGAAGAAGAAAGAGAAAGCAAGACAGCTGCAAGGAAAACAGGGAGTAAACAGTATTACAGGAAACAACAAACATCGGATCTGTGAGAGCCGAACAATACTAAATAAGTTAATAATGTATCTATTATTGTTGAAGCGTAACTAATACCTTAACATATACAGACAGAAGTCTTAAGTCTGTGTGTGTTTCAAAAGTGACAGCGAACAAAATTAGAGTTTATTAAAGACCGATTGAGTGAGTTCCTTGTTTCATGGAGGAAGGAAGAAAATTATGTTACCTGAGATGCTATAATAATTTTCTTCTAACTATAACTTCGTCTGTCTCAAGCTCTGTCTGTTTATTTTTTATTCAATACTCAATTCTTGGTGGTCAAATAACTTGTGTTTTTACAGAGGCTGGAGCAACAGCACATAAAGCGTGACACTTTGACAATCATTTGCTTTTAGCCACAATTGTTAACTGAATAGCGCATTGATAGTAGCTGCTGCTGGTGGTGGTGCTTTCTTTTATTTAAATGTCAGCACAATGTAGGAAGTGAGTTCTTAGGTAGCCTTCATTTTAAGAGCGACGAAGAAAGAGAGGAATAGAGGGATTGTGAGGGATAGTGAGGGAGAGTAAGGGATTGAGAACCTTTGCACCATTATCTTAAAGATAAGTTACGAAATGACTTTGCTGGATGCTGGTGGGAACCGACCGACACACACGTCGTTCATTGGCTTGCTCAACTCAACTCAACTCAACTGAACTCGACTCGTCTGGACTTGACTTTGTGCGTTAGCCCATATGAGGGCCCCCCCGTTGCTAAGTGAGAGTCTTTATCACTTCATTTGCTGCTGTGGCTGCTGATCTTGGTCATTTGCTACTGATGTTGCAATTGGTGCACCACATGATCATCATCATCATCATCATCATCATCATCATAATGGTAATCATAACCAAAACTGTTTTGAACATGAGGTTAGCCCATTCGCTTGCAGCATCTGAATGTGTTACGATATTTGATTGCACAAGAACGATGATCATCAGCATGTACACTGGATTTGAGAGCGACAAAACAACCAACCGACCAACTGACAGATAGACGGAAGGATGAAGGACCGCATGCCGCGTGAGTAGCTGTCATTATCATCATCAACATCAATACTAGTATCAGCATTTTTACTACCAGATAATAGAGTGTACGCATATACATAAGTAATGTATTGTATCTCTCGTTCCTCTCGGTTACTCTCTCATCTTATGACATTTTTCTTAGACAAACAACAAGCCCAACATTGGACACCCATTGTATCGAACCCGATTCGAGTTGTTGCATCAACCACACAAATGTCTTTTTACACAGACTCTAACTCCCAGGGACCACCCAGTTGCTTACAGGCAACTCGATGTACTCGTACTCTGTGCTCTGTGCACCACATGAGTTGCTTCCTCTCACTATGTAGCCCTCTTCAATGAATTGTTTGAGCTGTCGTCGCCAACATCGTTTGTAGCTTCTGTTCACTTCTGGACTCTTGCGTCTAGTTCATTTCTTGCTGTAGCGTTGCTATTGCCATTCATTGCTGGCCGTTGTCAACGCCCGAGTTGTCGCCGGTGTGGCAAGTGATAAGTACCCTCAAATGGCATTCAATGAGCAAATCATCATTTGTCCTTCAGCCATAACAGCTGCACTATTAACTTATTCTTAGTTTAGGCTTAGTTTGTTGCTGCTGCTACTGCTGCTTTTCTGGAATGTCTATGCTGGAACGCACTGTAATAGAGTCAAAATATTAAGAGGTTTTATTGGCTGATAACACACAAAACAGTCAACAGTCAAATGAGACGAATCCACTATTATGTTAATTATTTCTTAAGCGGAAACAGCGACAACATAAAGTTAAAAGCCACAAACACAGTCAACTCAGTAAGGCAACGTGACAGATAGACAGACTAACAAAACGTGAAACAGTGGTCGGTAACGCATCCTGGTGATGGTGGTGGTGCATTCCTTAACTCTGCCGAATGCTTCACTGACTTTGTTTACTAGTTCACTCACTCACTCACTCACTTACTCATTCAATTCAATTTTTCAACTGTGGGTCTTTAACTTTGTTGGATACGATGACAAGGAGGAAGAGGAGTAGAAGAAGAAGGAGAAGGAGGCGTCGCGTGCACATTAACCTGGCCATGTGCGTCGTCAGTCTTTATTATTATCTCCAGTGCTGTCCATTACTGATAAGATTAGTTCAATTTTATTGCTGCTCTTTATTTTTTAATTTAATTAATTTTATTTTTATTTAAATATTCCCTACGATAAGCACTAACTCCGGTTCAGCTCACCAGGCACAGCCAGTGAACTAACTGATCGTGGCTGATCGTGAGAGCGACCATACAAACAAATGCCTGAAGGTAAATAATACATACTCGTACGAGTATGTTTCTTTTTTGTTCTTGATCTGATCCCCCATTCGATTCGATCAATTCATGACTTGAAATACCATAAACGAAACGAAGATGGAATGGATGAAAATGCTATACATAATTATAATTATATATAAATATGTATATTCTTTGGTTTACATTTCACAACTTGTCCAACAACTTTGTCTTTCGTTCACTCGATCGATGAGGAGGCATCTCATCCAGTTCCATCTTGGTGCTTTCTTAGCCAAGCAAGCGATATACAATACTACATAATTATGTACATATGTACATATGTATGTGTATCAAAAGCAATGAGTAAACTTCTCGCATATACTCACTTCTTTCCTCACTTTACCAAGATCAATTGTGGTAAAGATTTTTGAGGAAAAATTATTATGGCTTAAATCGATTAATGTGCCTAATCAGCGCCTTCCATCTACATTGTGCATTCATTTGTTCCTCCATTCATGATGTACTACGTCGGGTGTTCATTCGATCGATCGTTTCTTCCTTCCCTCGATCCTCTGTTCTTATAATTTTTAATTGTTGCTGTTGTTGTTGTTGTTGTTGTTGGCTCATTGATTCATTAATGATTTTTATTAAAAGGTTTTAATGCTCGCATTAACTCCACACGATCTCACCAGTGATCCCACGAGCCAGAATCTCTTCTTTTTTCTGTCTTAAAATTAACACTCCTTTCCTCTCCTTTCCCTAGCTTAACTCATCTTTCTACGCTCACTGGCTCAATTTGATATAAACGAACGACGATCGTTTTAATCGCTCGCGCTCATGCAGCATCTGATGATCATTCGATCGTTGTATCTATAAATATATCTGTGTACTGTACGTTATAGTATTGTATGTGTTGATGTTGCTGTTGCTGTTGCTGTTATTTGTGAGTCCAATTTGTCTGTCTTTTGTCCATGGCGCTTCTTTGACTTGTCATCGTGTCATGTTTTATGCTTTGACTTCTTTCTTTTCTTTTCTTCTCTTTTCCTTTAATTCATAGCCGCTTCGCTTTGTTTGACGCCGTGGTTTTGTTATTTTATATTATTGCTGTTATTCTGATCCGCTCATGATGATCATCTCATGTATAGTTTTTACAACGATCGAAATTTCAACCTCAGAAGGTGCCAAATGGAGTGAAGGAATTTCGGAAGAAATGAGGAACAAAAAAACAAAAAACAAATAACTAAGGAAATGTAGCATATACAATATTTGCAGCCCTGAAAGATAAAGTGGAAAGAACCTGTTTAATTGTAGTATCTAAGCTTCCTTTGTGGAAATGCTCTCCAAGAGTACTTAATGCTAGCGACGATGAGGGATGGTAAAAACACTGAAAAGGCCCAAAGGTGACTGCGGCGCTTGATGGCGCGGTGAGAAAAAGGTGTGTCCCATTATCAGAAAAGAGGAAAAACAAAAAAACAAAAAACAAAATTTAAGGGCCAAGAAGCCACAAAAGGGGTTAAAAGGTTCAGCCTTTCATACTCATACATAGTTGCTGGTGAGAATTAATTTTTATTGTTATTCATTTTGGCAGCGAACTCAATTAAATCGAGAAGCGGCTGTTGCGGTTGTTACTGTTACTGTTACTGTTACTAATGGTTATAGTTATGGTGTGTCAGAGTTACATGATCATTTAGGGAACGTGTTTGTTTCGGTGTTCCCCCCAAATGGCAAAAGCCTATTTTGATATATATATATAAGTACAATATTTTGTTTCCAGCTGACGTCATACGTAAACTCATTGTGTGAACCGTTAACACTTAGGGCGGGAGCTTCTACTGAACCACATATCCTTTTCAGAATTTAAGAACTGCCTACCAATACTTAGACTTAGACAAACAAAGTGTGTTATAACGGAATAAGTATCTGTATCTATGTTACACCCTTGTAATTCATATTTGTATCTGGAATTGTATTGTGTTGTTTTAAACAAAAGACAGATTTTGTTTGTAATAAAGAAATCTGCTTAAATTCATAAAATAAAAGGCTGTTTCGGGGGTCAAGTGCTAATGCGACCCGAGTAGTAATAGTCAAGAATGTAAGAGTATCTTAATCGCTAACGAACAACAAGTATCTATTCTGATAAAGTAGGTAAGTTCGAATGGATATAATCCAAATAGTTAGTAATTTGCATAAAACGCTCAGAGCAGCTAAGCGCAGCAGCAATAGCAGTCACTCTTATGTTAAAACAGAAGGTTACTTACCATACATATATAAGATAGATATCCAGATACATGGAAGCAAATAAGATACAAAGATACAAATAGGCAAGCGCAGTGCAGCGCAATGCCATGCATTGTAATGAATGAATGAAAGATCAAAAGACAAAGGAAGCTGCAGCTGCAACTGGCAAGAAAGAGAAAAGATGAGAAGATGGGTAGGCCGATGCTGAAGAAAAGAAAGAGAGAGAGTGCGAGAAGAGAAAAATAGTATATGGTAGAAATAGAGCAATGCAACAATGAAACGATTTGTAGTTGTTGCTGTTGTTGTTGTTGTTGGGCGCACGCCAGGCGCAACTTCTTGGAAATGGACCGCCAAAGTTGCAAACTACAAGCGAACGATTAGGAGACGAGTGTGAGTGAGTGGTGTGTAGTGTGTAGTGTGTACCTGCCGCCAATCTGAATTCGACTTGAATAGTCGAGCCGATGAGCCGCCATCCGGCCGTGTGAAAAAAGCAAAGTGAACGCGCATCGCACCCAAACACAAACGATGCCGCCGTAAATGGGCCACATTAGCAGATTGTACGAATTGCTGAATTGGACCAAAGAGTAAAATAAAATAGAGTAGCATAGAATAGAATAGAAGCAAATCAGGCTGAGCCGATCGATGGAGGTAAAAGTTCGACAACCGGTTTTGCTTTGGTAGCGTATGAAAGTAAGTAGTAGAAGGAATGGTTCTCTATGGATTTGGAAATACTTGAGCAGCTTTACAAACTACACGCAAACTCCATCCAATCAAAGGCTCACTCACTCACTCGCTTGCCCTTTTTCCAAGTTATGTTATGTTGATGTCAATGCACACCAACAAAATGTCACAAATGAGAAGAGCCTTGAGTAATAGGGCGCCTAAGGCGACATTAGTTTGTGGCAAATGACTGAAGAAGGGGAGAGAAGTAAATACAGCGGAGATATTTGCTTTGTGATAAACTTCTATCAAGATATGTGCAGCATCGTTTCCATGAGTGCGTCACAGAAAATTAGATCATTGAGAAGAAGTTCCGTTCGTATTTATAGATACTCTGGTGTTTTGTTCTTTTTGACCGATTTTATGATTGTGTCTGTTTGTCTGTAATCTTTTTCTAATCAATTTGGCGCTATCTCACTAACGTAGGTCGGGTCCAGCAGCAGCAGCAGCAGCAGCAGCAGCATTCATAAAATTAAATCATTGGAAAATCACTTCCTTCTCAATATTATACACATACGACTATACTTTTATTCCTTAAGAAGATACAATACTTTATCCATATATGTACCATAAGTAAGTCAAGAGCAAATAAATACTCATGTCCCTTTTAGAGCGAAAGATCCATCACTCACAGAATAAGGAAGAATCATGGATTAGTGAAAATTTAATTTCAGCAAAGGCGCATGTGCATGCAATGCATATATATTTGTAATATACCTATGAGTATCTGTACATCTATAGAATACAGATCGGATGAAATAGTAGTTTGTTTACAGAGTTTCAAAGTCTCATTCTTCTTTTAAGTAATGCGCAATGGTATGTTGAGTTTATTTAAGCAATCACAGGCACAACAAATACACATGCCTCAATGGCTTTGAACTGAAAAAGGAGGCGATTTTCTTTACTTATAACATTGTCCTTTATTTTGAAATAGAGATACAATTTACTGCATTTATTTAAATTCTTCTTGTTTTTTTTTTTTTTTTTGTTTACATTTGCATACAATACTTATGAAAAGGGAAAGAGCCTATTGTTCGGAATGAAAGATCCTTAGATTAGATTTAAGTTCTAGTTGTTGTTGTTATATCTTTATATTCTTTTTGATTGTTTAATCAAATATTATTAGTGAAAATGTTTCCCTCATCTGCTATGTATCCAAATCCCTGAAAATTGATCCTTTACTTCCATTAACCACTTTCAAAATAATTGAGTAAATTTACTTAGATACTTAGATACTAGATGTTGCGGTTCGACGCGTTGCTCAACTGTCAAAATGCAAACAAATATTTTTTTAGGCTTTTGACTCACTCTCTTGACTCTTGAGATGGGTCAATAGATTGATGAATATGAGAGAGAGAGAGAGAGAGAGGGAGAGAAGCAAAAGCAAATACTTAATTAAGACATTTAATGAAAATATAATAATTTTTCATTCATTTATACTTAGTTTTCATTGTTTTGGTTTTCTTTCATACACTCAGTCATCACCATCATCATCCTCATCACCAAGTGTTGTTTGTTGTGTCAAAAGCAAATCCTCATGCAGGAAAATCTACTTTGATCATGACCCGATCGAAGATTGACCCAAGTTCACCAATCGTCCAACTAATTTGACAGTGCGATCGATCTCAGGTATGGATGGAAGGGATGAGTGAAAAGGTTAAATTTCTATTGTTTTATTTGTTTTGTTTGCCTATTTTTTTTTTATTTTTTTTTTTTGTTCTTTTTGTTTTTATTTTTTTCATAAAATGCATCAGCGAATTGAAAAATGTTTTAGGCAAACAAATGTAAAGAAAAACCTGTCCAGACCGAAGCGAAGCGAACGATTGCTCTTTATCTGTTTGCTTAAATTCATGGGAATTGCTCAGCTCAACAAGTGCAACTTGAAAACACACTTTGGACACTCATTGGCCATTGCCACCGTGAACGCCAAGAGCTATTTGCCACTTGCCACCAACACCGTCAGCATCAGCATCACCATCACCATCACCATCACCATCACTTAGATCAATACTAACAACAGATCACAGACGTCTATAGCACAACGGCGCACTTTATGATATTTGATTTCCTCATTTACGGATTTAATTTCCTTTCAAATTCACCGATAAAGTTGAAGTTGTAAGCTGTGCGCAGTGCACAGTGCACAGTGCGCAGTGCAACGACGACGTTCAAGACGTCAACATGGACATGGATGAATGATTCTCTTATTTGCTGAGTTTGATGTGGATGCTTTGTCGGTTGATCAGATGGTCGATCGATTGGTTGGTTGGTTGTTACACAGTTTACATAGTTCACTCAATAAAAATTTAGCATCTCCCACATCTTTCTCAATAGAAATCACTGATGGAACTGATGCTGTGCAATGTTATTATTATTGTTATTATTTGATAACTTAATTATTAAGTAAAATACTATTATTAGATGATGTCTATCTATCAATACATAATATTTTGCATTAAATAATGTTTTTTGTTTTTTTTTGCTTTATATTAATTTGTACAAACTTATTATTATTTTTATCTTTCACATCATTGAATTCGAACTACGCAATTCTACTAAATAAAATGCCGATAGCTTTCAATTCCTTGTATTAGTATACTATAGTATAGTATAGTATAGTATATTATTGTATCATATATTGTAGTAGTTGGGTAATTCGAATATGTGTGAAAATAAGTTTAAATTCAAATAATAGTGTATCAAAAGTAAAGACAATACATATTTCTTTTATCTACTTAAAGGCAATGAATGAATGTAAACATCACCAAAGTAAATATTGTAAAACTTTAAAAATACTCGTGCAATCGTACAACAACGTACAATAATATTGGACACACCTTCATTGAGAACTATGTATGTACATACATACATACAATACAATGGTATCTTACATACTTAGTACTCTCTGATACTCTGCGATATCTGTCTGTGTCTATCTATCTATCTATCTGTCTGTCTGTCAAAGTTTGTCAAGCAATCAGAACCACCACAATTCAATTAAGATTTATTTTTTAAACATTATACATTATTATGGTATTATTGTTGTTGGGATGGTTGGCTATGGAATGGAGATATAGAGGAGAATATGAAGTTTTTCATGTATTATTTGTTTCTCATGCGTGTACAATTATTGTATCTGTCGTCTTGGCCTCAATGCTTTGGTTTGCTATGGTTTGCTTTGGAACAATCAAACCAGCCACCACTCAACCAATATACACATACACACATATATATATACATATATATATAGATACTAAGGCTCAAAGCATAGTATAGTTTTTTTTATTTTTTTTTTTGTTTAATATATGTTGACTTTTTCGGAATTCTTGGAATCCGTGCGGTAAGATATCTTTTATTTCTGTTCCATTCTATTTTACTCGACAAATACCAAGTTTATGAGCGTGGGACAATGCAGATATCTACGAGTATCTAAAACACAATTACATACTATAATAACTGCATTTTTATTTCCTGTGCTTCAATGTGATTTTATTATGTATATGTACATTAAATAAATATACAAAATATTTATGATGTCTTAAAACAAAAACTAAATTATTGAAATATTACTGAAATAAAATATAAGCAAATTATGTATGTAGATGGAAATAGATTCTATCTTTAGCTTAATATTTCATTGTAATGAAACATTTTATTTTGTAATGTGCAAGAAGTCCGAAAGAAAATTACCAGACATAAGTACAGTTTAATAAAGGTCACACACATCACTAAGAAAACCATTTAGTTTTTAAAAATTGTAATTAATTTATCAGAATGATACATTGTTTCATTCAATTCTTCATTTGATACAAATTTCTTTCCTTGACGCAACTTATTTATTTCTGCCCTCAATCGATCCAATAATACCAAATGATATACGATACCTTTCTCAAGATAACGGATCATCAAAATATTGTACCATGCGCGTCTGAAAATACAAATCTCCAATGCCTTGGAGGTAAGGCAGCCAGGTAGGTCATCGATTACAGTGCAAAGATTGCAGAAATACGCACTACGCACAGTCACCTGTTGCCCATGGTATGTTCGGAACAGCATGATCCACCGTAACCTACGTTGATGAGAAAGCTACAATAACTTTTACTCAAGTAGCTGCAATGATAGATTGCCTAGGTAACTTATACACTCCACCCCAATTTTAATATGAGTTGACAAATCAAAGCTTGTCATTTACATTTTAAAGATTATTTCACTGATCCATATGACAAGTCCAAATTTCGAGCATATTGACTAGAATCTCGCTAATGACACTTGTAATCTTGTCTTCCAATTCTGCAATTGACTCTGACATATCGGCATAGACGAGTTCTTTGTCGTATCCTCATATCAAATAGTCTAAAGGCATCAAATCGAACGATCTAGAACCAAACTCATTTTTCAAATGCTGGAACCGCTTGTCGACCAGGTTAAGCTCATGCATTTTGGACAACAAAAAGTTCGAAATCATTTAAGGATTGCTTCGAACGGCGACGAATGGACAAATCACGGTTCTCATCAGCACTGGCGGATACAGCAGCAATATTTTTCTCCGTTCGAACCAAGCGCATACGTTTAGTTGACTTGCTGTCCAATAGCGAGAAATTGGTAGGAAATTTTGATCTGTATGGAAGGAATTGCTTGCTCAGTAGGTCGATTATGACAACAACAAAAAACATTTTCCACTGAGCACGAATTTTGATAATAAAAAAAAAAATTCAATAAGTCGTAAGCGTTGTTCGTGTGTAAGTGTTTCTATGATGAAATGGTGGCAGTGCTAACTGAGCATGTTTGACTTGGATACATGTCACGAATCACGCGTGAGTACAAAGCAAAAAAATCACATTTTACTATTTCTTCTAATAATAATAAACAAAAAAATAAGGAACATATAGCAGAGTCGCTTTGTGCATCTTTTAATTTTTATGAGTTCGACTTGTGTTTGGGTCATATCCGATATGTAGTATGATGGATTCTCCCTTGCGACAAGTTTCATTTCCATTCCATATACTCATAAGTGTGTTCAAGGATATATAACAAAAGTGTTAAATTATGTGTTCCTCTTAAAATATTGTACAACACCTTTCTGTTCCTGTATTACTTTCAGTCTTTGTTCGTTGCATTATCACTTTAAAAGTATATAATTTTTATTCATTTAATTAACAAATAACAGCAACTAATTGCAAACAATTTAACACGAAACAGTGTTTTTACATTAAATTAAGACAAAAGTCAATTTCGATACGCAATAAAAATTCATTTCGTTTTGTGTTGAAATCGAATGCCTCAAAACCACTAGTCTCACTAGTCAGTCACATACACGTATGTACGAGTATGTATGTTGTTTCCCAGTTGCTCGATTCCGCAGTTCCACAGATGATCATTTGTATAACAACGGAGCAGAGACTGAAGATACAGACACAGATACACAGATACATAGATACAGATACACCAGCAGACGCGGACAAAGTTGTTTTTAGCTGCTGTTTTAGCTTCTGGATGAGCTGCCGCTAAACACACTCAATGCCTTTCTTCATTCCTAAGGAATGAATGCTCATCGTCATGAAGATGAAGGTAGACAAAGGCAAGGGTAGTCGGAATATTGAATCACATTGACAACATAAGCAAACCAAAGCAAACCAAAATACAATACTAAAGAGGAACAAATTTTTGGTCTTGGTGATTGGGAAAAAAGCTCATCTCATCTGAACTCATCTCATCTCAATGTATGAAATCTCATAATTTTGTGTTTTATTTTGGTTTCGCGATTGTTGTTCGGACGCTCATTTCTTTTGTTTGCTTTTGTTTGTCTTTTATTATATTGTTGTTTTGTTGCTTTGTTTTGTTTTGATTTGTTTACTGTGTGTGTGTGTGTTTGTGTGTTAGTCAAGTCAAGCAAATATTGTTGTGGTCCAAGTGTGTGAAGCTTTAATGGAATCTTGTCATAAATTTAAATTTTATAACCAACAAACCAGGGAACGTTCTCATACTTGATTTTCTTTCATACATGAACTGAACACAACTGAGCTAAACAGATTTGAACAGAAAGATACTCAATTTCAAAATCAAACATGTTGCTGCACTTTCTTAAAAGTACATACATACATATGGTAGATATATACAGTCTATGATAAGTATAAGTATATCTACAGAGTCAAATCAATTCACTCATTATTATGGCAATACTAAACCCATATTGCTTTAGTTGTTTTAGGAGTGCTGATGATGATAATGGTCAATTTGTGAATTTGGAAAATGTTTAGTGATTATCATCATGATTTTAATTAGTATCATCATCATCATCATCATCATCATCATCATCCTCATCATCTTTGTGATGATATTGTATCATTGTTAGTCAAGAGCGCCATAATAACAATTAAATTGTTGAAATCCTTTTTAGATAAACACACAAGCACAAACATGCACACAGATGCTTTAGAAGCTTGAATTTCAAAAATTTTACGACAATTGTTATGGTTATGAGGCACTTGCCAAATGGACAATTTAGTCTGGACGCCATTGTCTCTCATCATACTATAATAGTAATAAAGACAAATTAGCAGAGAGCAGAGCAGACAACAGACAGGCCGCATAACTCTAAAGATACACACAGATACTCAGTCATTCAGTCATTTAGCTTGGCTGTTTGTCTGTCTGTCTGTCTGTCTGTCTGTCTGTCTGTCAGTATATCTATCAAACAGGCCTCAGGTGAAATAAGTCCAGGCATCTATAGTTGGACATCCCTCAATCCATCCCTCGATCCATCCATCCATCCATCCATCCATCCATTCATTAGCCCATCCATTTAAGATACAGTATACATTGATATGCTTTGTCAATGCAAATTATCAAAATGAGTTTCATTATTGAAGCTTGGCAAGCACCAAACAAACACTAATTAAGTTGTTAAAGATGCTTTTTTGTTTTAATACCCTTTACCTTTTGTATGGTTTGGTTTGGTTGCCTTTGACTCATCGAACATCCGTGTGTGTGTGTGTATACTCGGATACTCGTATAATGTGTATTCAAGGTTGTGATAGGTTAGTCTATGTAAAAATATTGAAATGATTTTATAGTCGTAAATGTGTCAATATTGTAAAAGAAGTAGAAAATATAGAAAAAAAAAAGCCTACATTTGGTTTCACCAAAACTTAGATACACTTTGCATAAAATATAAATATATTAAGATAATACATTTTCATAGTCATCTAAATGTAGAATGATATTTAGATTACGAGTATTCGATTGTTCCAATTTTAAATCCAATAAACTTAGAATATGTTTGAATAAATGAAATAGTTAATCTGAAATATAAGAAGCTTTTTTTCTTTTGCGAAGGGGAGTAAATCCAAAACTTATGAAAATGAAATGTGACGAAAATCAAAACTTGCCGATGTTATTATTATATTGGAGCTATTTAGGCAGACACAATTAAAATGTCTCCGTCGCGTAGTGGTTAGAGAGTAGGACTTGCAACCCGAAGTCGTGGGGTTCGATTCCTGCACTGGAAATATTTTTTTTTTTTTTTTTTGTAGGGAAACCTCTTTAGCGAAGGGGAGTAAATCCAAGAAATATGAAAATAAAATGCGACGAAATTCAAAATTTGACGATGTTATTATTATATTGGAGCTATTTAGGCAAATACAATATGGAAGTGAAACTTCTAAAGTAGATGGAAGAGATATTTTATTTTTCGGTCATTTCGGCTACTTGTTCGTACATTCTTTCGTAAAGTAAACACAATCAGTAAAGAATTTTTAGGGTTCCGGACCCAAAGGGTACCAAAGGAAACAATATTGCAGAGACTACGTTGTTCGTCCGTCCGTCCTTAGGTCATATCTCATAAACTGCAGTAGCTAGAGAATTGTTTTACAGAATATGTAGTTCTATCCGGGCATCAGCATATATAACTAAAATATTTTCGATAACTTAAAGGGGCCCCATACAAGAAACATTTTGGTTTGTATGGCAGCTATACGATCCAGTAATCCCACAATCTTGAAATTTGGAAGGTTGGTGGCTATATATCAGAAACTTATATTGTCGAAATTTTAGTTTGATCGGATTGCTAGGGAGGGTACCTACCATACAAACCCCCATTAAAATTCTGGTTATTAGAAAAACTTTTTTCTTTTTTGTTCTATCGAACTGAAATTTCGAAAGTATAAGTTTCTGATATAGGCGCGATACATCTGTTGGAATCAACTAAATCGGCCACCTAGGAGGGGTACCTCCCACACAAACCACCATTAAAATTCAGGTTCTTATTCGAAAAACTTTGTCGTTTTTTGGACTATTGAACTGAAATTTAGACACTATAAGTTTCTGATATAGACACGGTATATTTTTTGGAATCAGTCAAGTCAAATCCCAATCTGGTATGGAACCCTCCGGGTACGGGTCTGACTCGCACTTGGCACATCAATCAATCAATACAGATGACTAATACTAAATGGGATCTTCGATAATTGTTACAAACATCATGCTAAAGTAAATTTCACACTTGTGCTATTAAGCAGGGTATCTGTAGCACATATGCAATACTATGAATATGAACTATGAATTTACAATACTATTTACATATACTTATGTATATTTGCTACTTCTCATCAATAGTTGATCATATTAAATTCAAAACAAAAAACCAAAAGAAAAACTATCGATAAATTAAGTCTCACTAGAAATAAATTCATTGCCTTTAACTAATCTTCTAAAATGTATCTTCACAGTTTCCTATGCATCCATGCATACGAGTATGTATGTATGTACACATGTAGATGTATACCATATGTAGATAAACTAACATTTTAGTTCACTTTACTCGATGGCATAATAAAAACTTGTCCAACTAGCGAAGCAAGCGATCGATGTTTTTCCGGTCCTCCTCCTCCTTCGTTGGGCCCACCGAAATGGAATAGTTAAAGCCTGAATTCGCAGTGGATTCATGGATCATGTGTGGTCCCACTTGCGCTCTAAAAATCGCTTACTCGCTGCTCGCCATCATCATCAGCTGCCGGTTTTTAGCATTTGCTTGCTTCGATTTCTGCTTCGTTTCATTTCGTTTTTATGAACTATGACAAATTTATTAAGTTTTTTTTCTATATTTCTTCATTAAGTTTTCATCGGGTGTTATTAATTATTCATGTCTTAATATTGTAGATTTGTTGATTTTTTATTTTGTTTCGTTTTGTTTTATATTTTAATATGCAAACACAACAAAAAATAAAAAATAATAATAATAATAATAATAAAAATTCAATCGTTGGAATGTGTTGATATCTGAAAAGTTAATAACTTGATTAAACATTAGTTGAAAGAGATCTTTTATTTTTTATTTTATTATTATTTTTTTTTTTTTTGGTGACCTGATCTGGTTTCTCCTCTTCATAAGCGACGATGTGTGTGGGAATTGAAACATTTAAATCAATTTTTTTCTAGTATATTTTATATTCATACATACATAGTCATTTGAATGAAGGTTGATTGAGGAGTCTCTGCAGAAGCCAAAATAAAAATTAATGTAAATTCATTAAAATTTAAATGCTCCAATCATTTGTTTTGAAAACTCAATAAACAAATAAAAGAGATTCATATATGCATTATTTTTTATTTGTATTTTTATAATATATTTATTAAAACATTAAAACATTTGCATAGATTACGAGAAAAAAAAACAACCACACACACACACACAAAATTTATATGCTAGAAATCGAAATAAAGTGAGACTTGGGGTGCGCCAAATACTCTCGATGCCCTTAACAAATATTGTACAATATGCTTGAGTTGTATGTTTTCTTAATTAAAATAATATGGTGACATTAACATTGTTTATTTCTTTATTTATTTAGTATTTTCTATTCAATATATCTTTTTTTTGTTTTTTTTTGTTTTGGGAAAATCCCCATCAACATGCAATATACTATTTATATAGATCTTGTAGTTTTGCATCTCAACTAACTGGGCTGGGCTAAAATGTCTTAAGAGAGCTTAAGATGCTACACAGCATTGAGACGTGTATTGCTGCTGTTGGTGCCCCAGTCTCTTCAGTTCCCTTTGTTAAACTTCTCCTCATCAACAGCCTTCAACAACAGCAACGCCTACACTTCAACTGACGTCGACAGCTTTTTCTTCTCTTCTGATTCTTCAATATACAATATAGGTATACATATACCATATAAATATAAGTGTCCTTTTTTTTTTTAATGGTGAAAGGTGGCCTTGGGGCTGCTGTGGCTGCTGTTGATACCCATTGAGGGGAAACGCAACGCCCCACATAATGCACTCAATTGTTCATTGAAAAGGAAGGTTCTTGAAGCGCATATAGTTCACCAGCTCAACTCAACTCAGCTCACAACAGACTCACTCACTTGCACTCATCTCTATCCCATCATCTCATTCCATCTCATCCCATCCCATCCCATCCCAATTAATTCAATTCCATCCCGTCCAGTCCCGTCTTGTCCTCATCAACAATAATGTTGAAGCTGATGATGATGATGATGATGATGATGATGATGATGATGACAAGAACGTTCATACGTGTATGCACAAGTACAAGTGGTGGGGTATATCTTTGTATGAATGTGTGTTTGTGCGTGGGTGCTTGTGCTCTCTATGTATCTTGAATCCATGCAGCATTGCAGTACAGATAAGCTGGAGCAGAGCTACTTGCAGCTTGATGCTGCTGCTGTTACTTCTGCCTCATTGAAAATGGTTATTGCCAAGCTTTTTGTGCTAATTAGCCACGCTGCTTCATGGTTATTAAGATTGCGTCAAGTGGTTGCAATTCAAGATTTTTTTTTATTTTTTTTTATTTTTGCGCTCTTCTCAAATGGAGTAATTTTTAACCTCGGAGCTGTTTTTTTGGTTTTTGTTTTTATTATTGCATTGTTTTTGTTGCCTTTTCTTTCCTTTCTTCAATGTTTATGAATACAAACAAATGCATATCAAGTTTTTCGGAAGACTTGTAACAGGGTGAAGTCCCTAATATCTTTATGCAAACGGGGCCCTTCGTTTCTATGTGAACTGTGTACTTTAGATTTTGTTAAATAGAAGTGCGATCATATATTAACATGCTGTATAACAAAGGTATATCCCATATCAAAAACAAAAGAAAAAAAAACAGGATAATATCGGGCAGAAAATCGAGAATTGTTATAAAAAACATTGCTTTTTTTAAGTGAAAATCCATTAAATTAACCTTAAGATAAGATAAGATAAGTTATGGAGAGGCAGACTTCGACTCAAAAGGTCTATTGCATTATTCTGTTATATTAAAGATGATTTCAGGATTTTGTCTTAACATTGGAAGAATTTTTCAAAATTCTCTATGCACTCGTTCGTCTCGAAAACAGGTTCAAAATCGGATAGTTTGCCGAACAGCAGTTCACTAACAGCACCTAAGCTCATGTGTTGGCTTTCCATTCCAGGCGCTAAGTTCCGGCTTCAATTGCTACCGGTTCAAACGTGCTACCAGGTGCAAGATCCTTTTGAAGTCGACGGTTGCCGTTGAGAAGCTTACCTATGCTAAATAGACTTAGTCTGAGTCGAACATCAACCGGTAACCTGAGCTGAGAAACTCTGAATTAAAAGCTCCGCTCTGGTCGACAAGTTGTAATGTAACTTTGCGGAAACTACAATAATAATATAATTTCCCTTATACTTTAACGTTCGCCTATTAGGGTTCCTATTAAGACTCTAGAGAGGTCACAAAGTCTAAAGATAGAATTGGTAATATTTTTCAGTTTTTCGTTTACAGTTAAATTCTTCTAATTGTGGCATGATTCCTCTCTTCTCTTGTTGCACAATGTCACACTTCGTTGACCCCTCCGTGTCAGATTATACAGATACCCCTTGCAATGCATTAACAGTCACTTAAAAAAATTAAACTTAACAATTTAACAATGAAATCAGTACATGAGTTTCATATCCATAAGGAACAAAAAAGAACTTAACAAGACGTGAATAAGAGCGACAGGCATAGAACAGACTTCAGCAGACAGCGTCTAGTTTAATGGGAAACGAAAGGAGAGGTCGAGCGGATGCTCTCTTCGTAGCCTTCTAGTTTGAGGGCTTTTGTCGAGCTGGCCTAAATCCAGCGAGTTGGGATAATTCTGAAGTCTAGTCTTATGTACCGTCTTATTTCTTCTTTGACCAGTAGCACCGAAATTTCGCACATAGAAAGGAGCACTCGCTACTTTCCTCAGAAGCTTCGATTGAAAGCGTTGAAGTAAATTGGTTGATTTCATATGCATTGTCCTCCATTATAATAATTGCAACATTTTACATTCCACCTTTATCGCAACCGATACAGGACGTAAGAAGCCAAGTATTCTATCTTCACTTCTTGCTACGAGCTCTCTCTCCAACTGAACACTGCAGCCCAGTTAAGTTTAGCACCGCTTAATGGCAGTTTTCTGGAATGAATATTAAAAAGTATGTTTGAAACAGAATTATTATTAAATTAGGATTGTAACACGAAGCTCCTTAAGCTAAGAAATAATTATAAATGCCTTATATTATTATACAATATAAATGATTTATATTTATTTATTTAGAAATTCTTCTTTGTACTAAATTTAATCATATATCTTATATACAATATTTAACAATTTCAATTTAATGTATCCACATTGCAGTCAACAACCACCCACCCACCTTTTCTTACTCCAGCTACCTTTACTCATTTTAACGATCCATTACTCCAGCTAATACATGACCAGTGATCTATATTACATAGTGATCTATGTCAGCAAAATGATCAATTGATAAATTGACGCAGCCTAAAAGTATATTTTACTTTGTTTATCATTTTGCTGCGTCTTTCTTTGGTCATTTTTTTCGTCTGAATGGAGAAACGGGGTACGTTTTACAACAATTTTCATATTGTTGTTGCCAAATTTTTTCTTTAAAATTTTTCGATAAAAATTGACGAAATTTGAAATATGTGCTCTAAGTTCCCCACAGTTCGCTTGAAACATAGGGCAATTTCGTAATTCATATCAATTTGAAAATTTCGAGATTTTTCCATTTTTTTTATTTTTAATTTGAATTAAAATTAAAATTAATTAAAATTTTAAGTAAAATGGTTTCTTATTGAGAGAAATAAATTAAATAAAGAGGAATTATTGGAATTTTTGAAATGATTTTGACAAACATGACTAAATTTGGAATATTTGTCTGTAAACATTTATAATTTTCGGACATTTTTTGGTCCTGAATCTAAAATCATGAAAAAATTAAAAAACTCGGCAATTTTCATTTGATGTTTGGAAAATTTTTTTCAGTTATTTTTTTCCGATTTTCAGAATCAAAAATTTTTCCAAACATGACCAAATTTGGAATATTTGCTCTAAGTATGAAATTCTGTGTGCTTGACTTTTTGCACTATTTTGATGTTTAGATGACGCCTTAGTTTTTTCAATTGTCTCAAAATTGGAAACTTTGACCAATTAAAAGTTTTTTTTTTTTTTTTTTTTGTGAGGCTGATTCTTTTTTAACCATAATTGAGAAGTAAGAGCAGGCATTGAGTCAGCGCAGGCTGTCCACGCTTCACGCTGCGTGTAGTACCTAATGAATAAGCGGAAGAGAAGGGTCTTCCTCTCTCTTGAAATGAACAAAACTCAATGTGAAGGAAACAATTGTTGGTGCTGCAGCTTGCACAACATGTTGCTCTCGTCGCTGTCCTCGTCACCATCACCATAAATATCTTTCACCATCATCACCCTCATCTGCATTGTTGTTGTTGCTATTTGTGCTTCTCATGGTTCAACTTGAAGTAACAGTAACAAATTCGCCTGAAGGCTATGGCGGTTCAGCTTGCTTACGAATGGAAAATGAAAACAAAATGTGCTAATTAACTGTACGTTGTTGCCATTTTGGGTGCTCCCCTTCTCCCCTCTCTCATTCTTTTCACTTCATTTGCTCTTGCAGAATCCCAGCATAGTATCGAGTGATTGAAAATTGCTAACAATTTTCAATTGGAAAATTTCTACGCCATTCACTTATTTTTTTTTTAGTCGTGAGTGAATGCCATGAAAGGGACAAGGAAAACAAAATATCGGAAGGATAACAAAGTATCGTAAGGATTGTTAACTGTAACAGGTTTGTTTTTGTACAGGTGTAAAGGCAGCTTAGATTAATGAATTTTAAACTCTTACAAGCCACTTAGACTGTTGTACGAATAGGTGAGTCTAAAAACTATTGCACAATAATTCTTCTACTGGTTGGTTGGATATTAAGCATAAGGACTCTAATTGGAGTATATTGTTGCATTGTGTTTTTCTTTCGATACGCGACATTAAGTTCACGTCCATACTTAAATTTTCCGCTTGGACAGTTGGAAATTTTAATCGAGAACGAAATTTTCTATTTGTTTCTTGCATTTAACAACAATACGAGGCCATTAAATACACATCCACTTAGGCACACTCATCTACCCAATCACCCACTCACCAAATACCGTCCAACTCACTCACTCCCTCACTCACTCGCTTTGCACACTCAAGAACATGAAATTTTATTTCGCAAGTTTATTTGTTCATTTATTCAGTCTCCATCATCAGTTGGTTTTATGTGCTTCATGTGCTTTGGGCTCATTGGAAACTTAATAATAATGGACCCGCATTCACTCTGTTCTGGTTCTATTCTTATGGATCCAATGTATTCTATGTAAGACTCACCGCTTCGCTGTCATAATTATGACAAGTTTGACACATCCATTGTTGTGTTATTCATTTCATTTCATTTGAATTTTTACGTTTTTATTTATGAAATCAACATGACCTGAACAAGAGTGAGTAGTAGAATGTAGAATGGACTTGAAGAAGAAAGAATCTTCATGAATTGAACAATTCTTTTTTTTTTTTTTTGATTAGGAGAACCATGACATTTGTCACTACAATATGAAAGTAAAAACAAAACACAAATTGCTGAATTAAAGATCTTGTACTTACGTTAATGAAGACCGCCCATGAGATTGCATGAGGAAGCGCCTGAAAAGCCCCAAACAAATGATCTTCAAAGTTAATGCCGACTCCCACCAAAAATTCATTATAACTTAGTCATTCGCTTCAATCAACAATCAACATTAAAACTAAAGCATAATCATAGTTTCCCTCTATTTCCTTTCTTTTGGGAAAATGCACTTTGTCAATTTAACGCTTGTAATTGGTTTTCTTATTCCACAAAACAAAAAATATTTGAACATAAACTTTTTATCTTTATTGTTCATTCGTTTTTGTTTTTCTTACATTTGTTTGTTCATTCAGTTTGGATTAGAAATTTATACATTTTGAGTTTATTGAACAAATACAAATACAACACACAAACGCATAAATATGCATAGATACTCACTCACTCACTCACTTATAATGATTGTCACATTTTGTTAATATTTGTTGAGGGCGCTCGCAAGAATGGCGCAACAAAACATCAAGTTGATTCAATATTTGCTTACAATAAGAAAATTAAGTGAAAATCTGTGAAAGTCAAAAGTGTTTTGTATATAATGCAATACTTACTTACATGGCAATGTAATTAAAGATCAGATGCTATTTTATTCAAAGATAATTGTACACCTAGTTAACAAAATATAAAATTGATTAATCGAAAATTTGTATGTATTCGCTAAAAATGCCAATTTAAAATTTCTATTCATTTAAAATAAATTATATTTTCACTTTATGTTAAACAAAATCATATAAATATGTTATTTGCAATATTCTAAATGTTCTTATAATAATAACAATAAGATAATAAGATACACATAGCATTCGTAAAGTGATATAGGTAAAGGTTTCATTTCGTTTCGTTTTCTTATTTCAAATGTTTAAATTCTCATTTAGGCGCTCATTTTCCTTAACTTGTTTCATTTTCCATTCGTTTTTCTCAATCATTTCGCAGGATTTTGTGTTGTGTTAACATCTTTGTAACATTCAAAGAAAGTCGAAAAAAATATATACGAAAATGCGTTCCGTACTTTTTGAGTTTTTCGCATTCAAACAGACACTCGTGACTTTGTTTTATTATATATATAGAAGACATAGATTAATAAATGACAAAATTGGACCATAAAATTGACACTTTGGCTAACGATTTATTTTGCTAGAACAATTTACCGTTCTGCACATTTTATCATTTTCTTTTCAAAATCCTTCTTCATCCGATATTCCTTCTGACGAAACTTAATGTTCTAATACATTTCCTTCTACTGGATCAGTAACACTTAATACTATTTATAAGGAAAATAATTTAGAATGTGAAGCTTTCTCAGAAAATATTTCAGATGATGAGTATCAGTAAAAACCATGATACAATGATACAAGGTAACGCAAACTTACCATGTTACGCTCTCAAAAATTGCTCATTCTGTATTTTGACGTTACATTAAGGTCAAATGCTCTCAAAATGCAGAAATTAGTGTTGTGAAGTCAACACCAAGTATCCAAAAATTCGAATAAAATATTAAATTTAACAAGAAAACAGGATTTTTTCTATATTTCGTAATATTTTCAATAATAATAATATAATATATGCACATTATCACATATGTTAACAATGAAATTACTAAAAATATGATAGTGTTGTGCAGCGTCAAAACTTCAAAATCGAACCAAAAAGCAATTCTCTCATGACGTCACATTGTCATTTATATGAGTAGAAACCATACCAAAAGTCTATAAATCAGACAAAAGTAATTTATCATCGACGACGCAATTTTCAAAAAATATTACTTACGTAAAACTGCAGTTTTCAACAGCTCGGTAATAACTAGACATAAGGAATACTTATGAACTTAAAATAATCAGCCAAGTACAGGTCAGACTCGCACAAAGAGGATTCCGTACCATCGTATAAGATTTAAGAAGATACAACAATTGAGTAGTTCTTCAGTCTGTCTGTCTGTCCATCTGTATGTATGCAAACTAGTCCCTCAGTTTTTGAGCTAAAGAGATTTGTCACATTTTGTAGTTGTGGTAGTCGAAAAAATAAAGTACACAAGTAGTAGACTTTCTAGAAATTCTTATAAGTGCCATTATCTTGAATACTAAGGCAAGTATTGAGGTAATATTTAGTTATTCTGGCTAGTTACGGCATGGTCTATCAAGACACTTTTGGAACACCGTGTATATGATATATGGTATAATATAGGAACTCTATTTTCGTTTTGAATAAAAACCTTTCTATCTAAGTATAAGAATATTTGTGGAGGTGGAAAGCCATTTAAGTTAGCAGTGTAAAAAGTGTTCATCAGTTTCGGAGAATGCTTTATTTATTGGGCTGTTAGTTGTATGTTTGCTATGTATTATAAAATTTCTTATTTTGATATAAATTTAAATTTAGTTGCTACTTGAAAACCTGTAAAACGGTGAGCATCTTTAAACTTTTCACTCACGTTTTCTAATCCGTTCCATATAAGAACATATGGGACAGGTTATACCATGTCTGATAACAATATATCATGATTGATCTTATCAGCGATTAATACATTACGACTTTCACACTGATGAGAGCATATTTTTGTAAGCTTAGTAAGCCCTACTAGTTTTAGATATTTGACTTAGAATATTTTTTTTTTAATGTTTACACAAAACTTTTGTGTTCCGTTTGTAAAATGTTACTCTTATGTGTAAGATAAGCCGAAATGATATTAAAGTCAAAAGTGAAACAAATTGATTTCAAATAAACCGCTAGATCAGACCCTTAAGAAATAACCAAATAATACAAATTTATCAAAATTTGAAAAAAAAAATAGTATTTAAAAGTAACGGCAACTATAGAAGTTTATTTTGAAATTATAACAAAATTTATAAAAATACAAATTGAATAATTAAATTTTTGTTTTTAAATACAAATAAAGTTGTAAAAAATAAAAGTTTATATTCAATCTTGAAATATATCCTTTCTCTTATCTTTGAGACTTCACTGGGTTAAATTTTGTTATATATAAATGTGTATTGTATTTTCGAAAAATTTATTTTATTTGTATTCTAATACAATATTTTAATATTATAAGGATTTTGTTTTCAAACTTCAATTTTGAATAAAACAATAATAAATGCAATAACCAACCCCAAAAGGTTGAAAAGTTCATGATGTTTTTGCTTTGTTACATTCCCATTCGTTTCGTTTCATGAAGTTCGTTAGATTTTTGTGTTGTTTCGGGTATGTGCCACAAATCTCTGACAGTTTTTAGATTGCTTGGCTTAAATTTCAATCTGTTGGGGTGCCAGTAGTTTGAGTGATTTCATTTCATTTCAAATTTCGATGTTTGAATGAACAGTTCTTTGCGATTCGACCTGTTTTACATCTAGCGATACTGTTGTGACACTTATGGTTGGATTTTCTCTGGTGTCTCTTGCTTGTGTTTACACTTAGTGACCACTATTTTGACAATACTCATTCCCTCTCATTTCCTACACTCTACAAAACCCAATACGCAAAAGAAGACAAATAAAAATCGCGAAAGGAAAAGTCCTGTCGCAGAGTCTCTAAGTGTAAAACCCGACTTCACCTGTACGTTCATAAAAAGCAGACATGCCAAATTACACCAATGCGATTAATAAAATTTTTCATTTAATTTAATCAACTAATTGAATTGAAGACAAATTTCGATCATTTTAAAATTTAAATGCAAGCATAATTGATTACTGTTGCTTGGTACATTTTGCTGTAATGGAAAAAAGATTTATGTAATATGCAAATTTATACTTAAAACAACTGAAATATTGAATTCTTAACATGCAAATTATCAACAAAAGCAATAGGATATAGTTTTTTTTTAAAATAACTTCATATAAGGGTGACTTTAACCAAATCGCCACTAAATAATTGGTACATTTCAAAACTGTTTGCTGGCACACCGATAAATGCAATTGGATTGGAATTGGGTTGAAAGAGATTTCTGGCACATAGTCGTTTGAATTGCTTCGTGAGTTCTTGGTTCGGTTTTCAGTTCGTTGAGTTTAATCGTGAGTGAGATACGGACAGAAACGCACGTGCGAGCGGGCTGCGCACTTGTTTGTCACTCATTCAATTTCTATTCAATCAGATATTTAGTCAAACGTAGAGAAGAAACGCATCTAAGAAGTTTTAAGCGCGAACGAACGAACTATTGGTAAAAAAAAAAAAAAAAATCATAGTGAATGAGTGAACAAATGAATGGATCGATGGATCATCAATGGGTTAAATTTAGTTGAATGCAATATAAAATGCATTAGTTGAACTTGCTTTCCCGGCTTTTCTTAAAAACAAAAACAAAAAAAATAAAAAACAAAAATAACGACGAGAATTCTACATAGATTTTCTAAATGGATCACAATTACTCGGTTGTGCATTGTCATCATCATAACAATCATCATTGTCTCCGTCTTCGTCATCGTCATCACCATTGTCGGTCGTTCATTATTGCTGCTTAAGACTAAGAATCAGAACAAGAAGAAGAAGAAGAAGAAGAAGAGGAGGCGAAAAACTATTTTAAACGGGTTCTTAATGCGTTCGGCGCATTGTCTTTGTCGGTCTTTGATGTGCCAGGCGCGCTCGCGCTCGGCGCTCCAACTCGATTGTTGCGATATGGAAAAAGTAATGAATGCAACGTACCGCACCGACAATGACAGACAGATAAAATTCTTGGCATAGTGAAAAGTGAAAAGTAATCATCATATATCGTATATTGAAGTATGATAACCAAATGAAACGTGCAACGCCAAAAAGGAAAAGTACCATAATAGCCAAACTTACATAGATACTATAGATACATTTATCTTAAGTAGGCGGTGTGTTGTGTTTAAATGCATTCAAAATTGATTGATTGATTGATTGCTAAATTATTTCATTGATCCAGAATAACATGAAGTGATTGAGTGAAATGCGAACAAAACAAAAGTAAAAAAAAAAAACAAAAAAGGAAAACAAAGTAAAATATTCAAAACGAAAAGAATTATTCGAAAATCAAAAAGTATTAAAAAAAAAAAACAAAATATAAATAATTTATACAAATATTAAACAAAAAGAATCTATAAATCTCAAAGAAATTAAGCAAGCAAAAAAAAAAAAAAATTAAAATAATAGTGCATATACACATAGAATACTTAGAACGTAGATACATCTATAGTAATAGATCTTAGAATAATCAAAACCAAACGAAAAAAATTGAAGCTGAAAGAAAGAAGAGTTTTTTTGTAACTTAAATAATTAGTTGTAGCACAGCCAAAAGTACTTAAATATTTTATAAATAGTTTAGAATCGAAAGTGGTACTTAATCCAATAACAACAACAACAACAACAACATAACAACATAACGCCAAAAAGTAGTCTATAAAAAAATCAATTGAGCAAAATGCAACAATTTACTTTAATCGTCATCGCCGTAACGCTGATAACGTTTCTGCAAATGGATGAGATCCGCGGTAGTGAAGACCTGGAATTATTACCCAATAGTAATACGAACAACAATGGTGGCATCGGTTTAGGCGGAATCGGAGATAGTAGTGGTACAACTAGCAGAAATGGAGGAGGCAGCATGGGTGGTCTTTCACATGGTGGTGCCAGCAATATCAATGGTCAGTTTGGAAGTCTTGCTGGAAATAGTACACTGCTGAATACGATCATGAACAGTGGTGGTGCCAGTGGTGGTGGTGGTGGTGGTGGTGGTGGCGGAGGTAGTAATATTAATATTGGTAGCGCTTTACCACCGAATATAGTTGTAATGGGAGGCAATGGAAATGGCGGAGGCGGCAGTGGTAGCAGCAGCAATGGCGGCAATAGTGGTGCAATTCTAACGCATGGTCATGCTCTGGCTGGTCTGGCCGGTTTGGGTATTGTTGTGCCTGGTAGTACAGGCCTGGGATCACTTGGAGGCATTAGCGGCGGCACCAGTAGCAGTGGTGGACGTATGCTTGGTGGTATCGGTGGCATGGGAAACTTGGATCAATATTAGTAAGTATCAAAATTAAACAAACCTCATCAAAAAAAAAAAAAAAAAAAAAAAAAACAGAAAAATATCTCTTATCTTTTTAATATTTTCATCAAAGAGAATTTTATCGTCTGAGTGCATTGAATGCTTCATAAAATTTTTGCTTTATTTATTTAAATTTTGAATGTTTTGCTCGTCCAATACTTGGAACAGACAAACATCATCAGCATCGTCATCAATATTGTTCCTTTCGCAGGAAGGGAAGATTATCTTTATAAATAAATAAATAGTCGAAGATTATTGCACAATTTGCGCTTTCGCGTTTGTGAATTTCTTATGAAGCTTAACTTTAATGCACACACACACTCGTATGGTAGATACATTCGCATTCGCACACAATGATACATTCACATAGATACACAGCATGCGAAATGAAGCAATTTCTTTTTGCTTTTCATTCACTTTGGTGAATGACAGTTTGAATCTTCTTATTTGGCGATTTTTTATGATTTTATTTTTGCTTACTGACTATATCAGCATAAAATGGCATGCATCAACTCTCCCCGATTCCTTCAACTTTCTAAGCATTTGATATTCCTTATGTTTATGTTGTTTTTGTGAGTTTATGACTCTTGATGACTAAATGTTATTTACCCTAAGTCTTAATAGGCGCGAGTTGCATGCACATTAATTTGTTGCTACTGTCACACTATGAATGAGTGAATGAGTTAGTCAAAGAATGGTAGAAGGCTCAGGGGTTGATTGATGTTATTATTTGTCATTACAAGACAACTACAACCACATCAACAAGAACAACAATTACACTAATATGACTAGAATTCCCCATAAGTGCGCACAATTGCAAAGTACATAGAATATATTGCATTTCTCTTACGAAATATACTATTTGATGGGGGGCAGTAAGCATTTGGCGGTCTACTTTTTATTGTTAATCAAAGGGTAAAATTATTTCTTTCGCAACTAGGAATGTTGACCCAACATCGACAGACCAACAGACAGAAATACAAATCGATGGAATAGCATATTCAACCCGTCCAGCTCAAAACTGAGCTCTCTTGCTTGTTCTGTTCCCTTGATGACAGTCAACGACTTTCGGTTTGGCTTGATTACAATTATCGGCTTAGTACGATGAAAATGGTACGATAAGGCCACAATCAACAAACGAATGATGGTTTGCATGTTCTCCATATTGTTCACATTGTCCATTTTGTTCATTGTGGAAAGTGTTGACAGTGAGAGTAGCTTATCAGTTGCCAATGTAATGATGATCGCCGGCAACACGTCAAATGTAAATTTTCAGTTTCAAAGTGACTGACTCCGAAATCGTTTGCAACTTCAATAACAACAAAATAAAATGGTCGCGACGAATCTGAAATTTTTATTGCGAATTTTCCATTTGAACATGAACGTGAAGCAGATTTCCTTTATGACATCGTCATCGATGGAGTAGTATAAGATAGAACAGAACAGAACTAGACGAGACAGGACAGAAGAAAAGAAACTGAAAACGCATCGACGCCACATGCCGGCATAACTACATATTATACTATTAACTACTTTTAATATATAAAGAAGTCCTATGCTCTTTCGTCCCTCTATTGAACAATTGTTCTTGTGGGTATCAACGGAAGCAATGAAGAAATTTCTTCTTTTTTTTTTTTAATACCCTTCACATTTACTTTTCTGATATAAAGTTATTACAATCAGTTGTTAATTTATTTATACCTATAATATAATTCAAGATCCAGCTTTGAACTAAGAAGTCTTCTTAGCTATTAAGGCCTTCGAGAAGTAATTTACTAACTAAATAAAATGGTCCAAGAATATTCAATAGATTTCAAAATTTCGTGTAGATTAGGCATTTTTGGGATAAAGGAGAGTTTACATCCCCATAACATTGTGCTCTAAATAGTTGATAAGAAGGGTTTATAAGTTTTCCAAACAAAAAAACACATGTCATCATCAGCAAGGAGAAGTTTCTAGATTATGGTTTAGTTTTAGTCTTACAAAGGTCATCAAAGGGCTTCTTAAGATGTTTTAACATTTTTACAGGGATCTACAAAGAATTATGATTTATTATTAACATCTCCTGGTATGGTATGTATTTTTGTCCGGAGATTTAACATTAAACATTTGACATTATCCTGATGTAGTAGAGGTACATATTTCTCAGTAATCTGTATATATATAAATGAACCCAAAAAATAGTATAACCCCGCAAAACTTGAGAACGGCTGATGATTTTTTTTTTTTTGTTTGTTGTACTCATGGAGTTACCAGTCAGGTACTTTGCTACATTTGGAGCCAGTAGGCTTGTTTTATTTTCATTCCATCTTGCATGAAATCAGATATTGTTACTATTGTTGATACTTGTATTCTATTGTAAATGGCTTCAACCGTCGACAAACTTTCAGTTAAAAAATATCAAATATTCATCTAAATATGAGTATGGTAAAAGAAAATATTATTGAATGATTGGATAACAGATTGTGTTGAATCATCATTGTATATATGTGAAGGATGTTTGATATTCGGTGAAAACTAAAATTCAATTTAACTATTTTAATTTTGCGCCAGTTGTTGTCATTAACATCATCGCCATGATCCCTGTACACAGTACACTACAATAAAAAATATTCTTATTTTAAGACATCAAACTTTATCCATAATCGTTACCGTCAATTGGTCCCTTCCTGTCCGCGCCAAATCGACAGTTTGGTCGGTCGGTTGGTCGTATTATCCTGCTCCGTCTTTCATTTACTACTTACTGACTGACTATTGTATTTCTTATTTTTATCTATTTCGTCTTTCATTATGAAAAGATTTCTTTTGGGCGAAATTTTTACATTCTGTTCGTTGTGTTAAGTTCAGTCCTCTTCGTCGTCGTTGTTGTCGTCATCCGTAAGTAGACAAAGACGAAATTAACATTTTTATGTTTATTATTTGCTTTAATGTTGCTTGGCAAAAGTTTTACTTTATTCCCTTTCTCTAGGGTAGATTTCATTTTTTTTTGTTACGAAATGACTTTTGTTTCAAAAAAAAAAAAAAACAGGAAACAACAATACAAAGGAATTCATTTGCTAAAACTCAAACTCACTTTCTCTCCTTTGCTAGCTCGGCATCATCATCATCATCATCATCATGAAATTCACTCAGTCGCTTTCTTAAGATCTGAGAAAGGAAGTCGAGTAATTTTGTAATATGAAGAAGATGGGAAGAAATCATATAAGAAATAGTACCCTTCACTTTACTTTGATTTAAGTAAGTTTTAATTATCGTTTTGCAAATATTTATCAAAATCCTGATTAAATATGACAAAGAAAATAGAAAGGAAACTGAAGCCGAAAACTCAAATGAAAAATATTGTAACATGTAACCTTTTTTCGCTAAGCAACATAATCAGCTTAAAGGGGCCCCCACAGGGGCGGGCGACATAACCGACTTCAGCCCATGTACATATTGCTATTCAATGCTCAATTAAACATTTCTTTTACTTTTGTTTCTTCTTCTACTTATGTTGGTTAAATTGTATGAAATGAATGAGTTCAACACTTGGATAGGCCAACCGACCGACCGACTGTCGGAACTTAAAGGGGCGATGAGGTCGGTAGATAGATAGAAAGGTAGGTAGGTCGGTCGGTTTGTTTGGATAGGCAAAACGGAACGGAATGTTATTTGTTGCCTTGTTACAACATAATTTTCACTTTAATGTCATGAATGTCTAACGAAGTTTTCCTCTCCCCTCAACATCATCTCCTTTCCATTATTCTCTTCAAATAGAATTTTTTGGTTTGCTATGGTTTGATTTGGTTCTGGTCTCTACGACAATAAACTGTGTTATGTGCACATTTTGTTCTTGTTGTTGTTGTTGTTGTTATTACTGATGATGATTTGAAATTGAAACCAACCCCTTCAGTAGAGATTTTTTTTTATCGGGACTCCTTTTCTTTATTATGATTATTTTTCATATACTCGTTGTATCTTCATCCCTGACTGCTGAACCTTAGCGCTGTTGCTTCTTTATAAGGCTCTTGCTTAACTAGATTTGTTATTATCCTTGTAGACACAAAGGGCAATTATCAAATTCAAATTCATTAACATCCCCTAATCAACTTACTCATACAACATACAATACTTACCATGTAATACAAATTTGTACATCTGTAGAAATCAAGATGTTGAACCAACCGCCTTCTCTTGTTGCTTATTAAAAAGCAAAATGAATAATTCGATCTCACAAATTAATCGATTCTCAGATAAAATACAATTTGTTTTAGTATTAGATACTTAAGTTTTAAAACTATTAGACATGGAACAGACAAGAAAAAAATGTTTAAAAGAAAAGAGCGAAGCTCACAAGCTCAGATGTTGACAGTCAGAACGCCGACATAAGCGGGAAAAGTCCTATTGATCGTCTAAGACAATAGAGATGTCCGAATAGCCTTTTGCGATTATTTGAAAAGCGAAGAAGAAAGGAAATCCAACATTGAGTCATAATTGTCGCAGATCTCATGACAAAGATCACCCTGACACTATCATGCTGACGCAAGAAATTATTGACAAAATGTGTCCGGGTCTCATTGCCCTTAAAGTCCAGGTTTGCTTTACTGGGATCATAATTTGTTCGGTTCACTCAAGAAGGAGTTCAAAGATTTTGTTGGAAAGTAACTACAAAATAAGATAAAGACCTCTTTAAATTTGGTATAAGAAAAGCACTAACGATTTCGATTTTGTTACCTAGACAAGCTGATCGTTGGCAAAATTGCCAGTTCTATGTTCCATTTCTGAACACTACATGGTGGTATGGCGCTGACGTTAAGAGATACGAGGAAGCTTTTTTGGATCGTCAATGTGCAAACTGCATAGCGTTTCAGTAACCACAAGTGTCGCACCTGTTTTAAATCGAGACCCCAGTTTGCTCCTCGAAATAATAAATAAGCTCGCCAGTTTGCATCGAAAAGCCGAGGCCGTGTTACACTCAAACGATACATTGCAGTTTTCGTCTACTTGGTAACAAAAGCGGTACATGCGCTTTTAGGACCATCACGTCAGTTTATTGCCAGACGTGGACTTTGCCGTGACGTTTATGGCGATTGCAGAAACAACTTTGGTGGTGCCAACAAGACACTACAAGTGGATAAGGTAGCGTACAAGACATACATTTCAAAATCAATTGTGTCGAAATTTGCTTGATGCTTGAATTACCTGGCATTTCAACCCACCTTCAGCTCAGCATTTTAGCGGCTTATGGAAGGCTGTTGTGAAATCAATGAAGTATCATATGAGGAGAACTATAGATAAACGGCTACTTACATTTAAAGAATGTTCAACTACATTTACTCAGCTTGAGACCAGAGTGACCTCGTGTATATCGAAGACACCAAAATATATTATAATTTTGAATCTGTTTTATTTTGGCCTTCGATACAAATATTTTCTTAGAGCGATTCTTCTAATATGGAGAAAATTATTGTAAATAATGAAACTGTATTTTACAGATCAATGAATTACAGTTTCTTAGAAAGTATAGGTATAGGAGAAGAGTATCCAAAGCACGGGCCTATCCGACTAAGTATATACAAAAACAAAAATACAAGTAAAACAAATCAAAATTAACTGAAAAAAACTAAGAAACCAAAAATAAGAAAAACAAATTAAAGGTGTCAAAAATAACTCAAATGGAAGAGTATAAAACATTCATGCACACACACACACACACACATTACATGATGAAGTTGAAGTTGAAGATGAAGTTTCAGTTTGGTTTGGTTTAGTTTGGTTATGGAATAAATAGAAAATGGTTGAATGCGTGTCTTTACTAATGCTTACCACAAGACAAATGTTTAAGCAAGCAATGCATTAACTCCTTAATGCCGTTCCACACCATCATTCCATCATTATGTTGGTATTGGTGATGATGATGATGATGCTGATGATGATCATGAATGTATAATAGATACACACAGATTTGAGGCAGCCAAATGTTTTAGTTTGTTGCTGATTGCAACTCAATCCAAAGTTTACCCTTCCCATATTCCCATATGCTGCAGCAGCAGCATCACACAAACTTCATTATCATCATAACAATAACAACAAACACCGTCAACAGCAACAACAACAACCAAAATAACAACAATATTGCTTTAAACCGTTTAGACAAGATGCCTTTGATCTTGCGCCGTGTTGCTTCTCGGTCTTCCCTTTATTCAACGGTGAAATTATATCAATACCAACCAAGCCAAGGCAAGGCACAGCCAAGGAAGATGCTAAAAGGCTGAAGTAGTGGCTCTCTAGTTTGTAAGGCATCTCTCGAATGTATTTGTGTATTTGCGTCTTGATGTACTCGTACATATCTATGTGAGTGTACGTAAGACGGGCGGTGACTGCTTCGGAAGTTCTTTGAAGTCAACGAGTACGCACACTCCGTTGTTCGATATTGTCAGCGGAAGACGGCGGCAGTGGCAAGATTCACATTTGTCGTAATGCCTACTATTTCACCTTAAGAAGAAGATACTCGTATGTACAAAAAGATACTTTTGGCAATGGAATATATACCAACCATATAACAGAATGAAAATGGGCCAAGTTGGCCAGTGGATGCTGGCAGGCGTGAATCTTTTACAATGCTAAGCATGAACGACGAACAATAATTTTGTAATGATTTTTAATGACCAAAAGTAAACAGATTGTTGTGTGCAATTCTGTGATTCTTTTGTGAAATCAGATGCATGGTGGAGTAGTGACTGCATGCCTCAAACCGGTTTAAATTTGTTGCACAAGAAAATACTATGTTATATGGAGAGAATCAGGCAACAGAACCGGCACCGGCACCCAGCATCGTCACCTTTTAAAATACAATTAAGTGCACCTTAGGCTGCACTTGATGCCAACCATAAAACGTTCAACTCACTCGTTCTTTCTCCTTTCCTCTCCGCCTCCTTATCTTCGACTCTCATCTGCTCATTCACTTGTTGGTTGCCAATTGATGTTGGCGGCATTTTTCGTTTGTTTTTCTCCATGTCGTCGTCATCGCGATTTTTACTCGCAAGCCTGCACACAAACAGATGAACAGATGAAGGAACAACTGTTGAACACCAAGTCTGAGATGGAGTCAAAGCAAAAGTATTCTTGGGACGGGAAGAGGCAGAAATGTTAGAAGCCACGCTTATGTTTTGCTTTGATGTTGATATGCTTGTGTTGTTGTGGTTAGTCATTGTTGTTGGCATAATTGGAGTTGCTGCGTGGAGAGAAAAGGATTGTTATTGTTGTTGTCACATTCGCCACTTTACGGTACTTAAAGACTGCACAATAATTTGCTCAAATTAGCAACTGCGTTAAAGTACTCAGCTATCACCTCCTCCTTCTCCATCATTTGTTTCTTAGTTATCCTAAACCGTCATCAACAAAAATTCTCTTAGGCTCATCTTGGTCTCACTCCATTAACTGCTCATGCTCATAGTTATGGATACCGTAAGCGTGCTTAATGATTGTGTGTAGTATGTTTGGATCACCGTGTGTGGCCTTTCATCTGCCGACAGTAACAACAACAACAACAACAATAACAACAACGATAAATGGCAGTCAAAAGGTGTGACAGACACTTGACTTAATTGTCAGTTAAATTGTTGAAAAGGTGTTAATGGTGTGCCTCGCTCTATTGTTGGTGTTGGTGTTGTTGTTGTTGTTATTGCTATTGTTTATGTTGCCAATGGCATTTGTCAAGTCGACTGACTGTCTTATTGCCTTTATGAAGAGATGTTTGTTGACAACTTACTGCCACTAAGCCAATCATCATCAATATTTAATCATTTCTTTAACTCCTTTGACTTCAGTGTCCCCAACCTTAATTGAAAACATTTCAATTCTTGCTGATGTCTCCCTTCCGCCGCTGCGCATATGCAAATTTGCATCTCTTATAGATCTTTCATTTATTGATTAATTGTCAACTTGACCCTAAAGTCACGAGACCATCAACATTGCTTGGAACACTTGAAGCGCCACAGTGCCGCACGAAGATGCCGGCACATTGATTGACACTTTCAATCATCGAAACATTTTGAGATTTTGGAAATTCTTCTGTGATCTGATGAGAGATGAAAGATGATTAGCTTTCTACACATTTGTGTTCGGCATGGCTGTCATAAAATTTGATAAAAGTAAAATTGATGAACTCGCAACAAGTGCAGAGTACCATGCCCTTCCCCTTTGTGATTTTGTATTCAGAATTTGGGAAATACAAGACTATACTAAGCACGGTGTGTACGACCAAATACTTGTAGTTAGAAAACACACATTCAGTCATTCATTCAAATACTCAGATATGTAGATACTAAGATACACAATTTCATTTGTAGTACACATAACATGGCGTCGATAGGCATTCTTTGTAATTAGTACTTAAATGTTTTCCGCTACATAATTCCTTATCTGCCTTTTCGGACTAAGTACTACAGCCCAATCCAAGCGAACTCCATATCCACTGTACCATATTCTGCCTTCTCTCAGAATTGATCGTTAGATGGAGGCTTTTGGACTTTACTATTTTTTAATGCAATTTCGATTTCAATCAGTGCCTTTTCACAAACAACACACATACTACAAACTAAACAGAACCGAACCGAACTAAACTCTCACAGTCAATTTGTCAGTCTGTCTGCATAGCGCGAGCAAAGCAATCCTCTTCCTTCTTCTGTTGTACATGACGTACGCTATGTCAGGGCGGACGGTAGAATAACAGCAGAAGCAACACGAACCGGGAGGATGCCTGCCCTGAGGGCTTTTCACTGTGTTTATATGCATGATTGAGAGCAACATGTGTTCGGAAATTATGCGAAATTGCCTTTTGCAATAAATGCCTACAAACGACAACGACGACGACGACGACGACGACGACTGACTATAGACTTGAAAGATATGTGTATACAAAGATACATTTACATTTAAAGATACAAATAGTAATAGTAGCAAAAGCATACAAATGAACTCAGTGAAAAAAGTTGGAATCAGAAAAATTTCATACGGAATTTTTGTCAAGTGCTTGTCAACAATCTCAATACTCGTAGCTAGTAGACTCACTCTTATGCCATATTTATAGAGATATACAAATTCATATACATAGTTCTATATATGTACACACATACATAAATATGTATCTATGTTTTTTAATGGCTATCTTAAAGTCATTTTCATTTTAGATCTGAAAGCTTCTACACTTCAGACTTTAAAATTTATTTTTGATTGAAATGAAAGTGCTATAAATGAGTCTCGAGTATATTAACAATAATTAATCGTCTTATAATGACGTACAGATACATGTACTTATGTATCTTTTTGTATGTTTGTGCTTATTTAAGTCTTTGTGGTTTAGTGTTGTATATTATTTTATCACCTCATATTACTTGCATAAAAAAATAAGCAATCACAAGACAACTGAACCGATCCGAACCCATTGATTGAGTGGATTGCAACGTTTGATTTGTTTATAGAACAAAAGATGTAGACAGGCGGCACTAACAAATGATGGCGCCAACTTGACCCATTTACAATTTCGGGAAAACATTCTCATTTAACACTTAATGAGACTAGTAAATATGATCTAACAAGACTTAACATGAATGAATTCATTATTTTAGTTTAATGATTAAATGAAATGTCTAAATATTGTTTAGATACAAAGTATCTACAAATGCACAATACATGTTTGTACATATGTATTTACGTACATACATATGTTGCGGATTGATGTTGCGGGTTAATATGGTTATGGTGTGTGTGTGTGTGGGGCAACATTTCTAAACAATTCTTTAATCTTTAAATGAATTATGGGACCTCAAGCCCTAAGATAAACAGACAGACAGACAGACAAACGAACAGTTAGACAGATGGACATTTTATTTACTAAAAAGAAAACTTCAAAGAGTTGCATTTAAGAACTTTGACTTTATTGTGTGTGTTATGTTATAACAAAATTAAGTAAATTTTATACAATATTTTGAATCGGTAAGTTGCATAACCAAATGAATAAAATTTTGAATATGAGTTCTATAAAATGAAAATAGGCATTGAATTAACTTTGTTCTGTTTTTATATGTGTAAAGAGATATTTTTATACTAATTTTTTACACTCTACAAATATATAAAATCATATTTTGTATTAAAATAGTAGATACGAGGGTCGTTAAATAAAAGTCCTTAGAAAAAATAGAAGAACAATTTATTTTTTTTTTAATTTTCATTTTGCAATTTAGTCTCCTTTTAGCTCTATATATTTAGTCCAGCAATTTCTTCAATTTTTGTATACTTCCAAATAATATTGTATGTTTTCTCAAGGTCCTCAAAATACGCCTTCTTTCAGTGATGACCTCTTCATTCAACCCAAATATCTTAACGCAGAGCTATTTCTTCAAGTTGGAAAACAGGAAATAGTTGCAGAGGATGGGGTAGCAGTTCGTAGCTTAATTTAAGGATTTTTTCTAAAGTGACTGCACTTGTGTATTGTCAAGTTAGAAAAGCACTTTTTTCTTAATCAAATGCTGTCGTTTTTGCTTCAAATTAATCACGAATCTGTCCAACAGCTCTGAATAATATTCGTCGTTGATTGTTTTATCTTTTTTAAAGTATTCTATGTGAATGAGACCGCGTGCTTCCCAAAAAACTATCGCCATAGCCTTGCTGACCGACAGACCCACCTTGGCCTTCTTTGATACACATTTACACGGAGAAGTCCATTGCTTTGGTTTTTCCTTGGACCCTGGTGTATTGTAATGGATCAACGTTTCGTCCACGGTACAAATACAATACTTGATTGCAGTTGAACCTCGTCTTGTGGATATCTTTCTCATATCAAAATATTCCTGTAAATTGTGATGTTTGAATTAAATTGAGATGTCTACAGTTTCAGAGCCACCTCACGCACTTTCAATTTCAGATCGTCCAATATCATTCCATGGATTTAATCGACATAAAAAAAAAAAAATACACAAAAGTTTGTTGCTTTAATTGAGAATAAAAATGATTGCTAAAGGGTCAATACCCAGGGGTGTTATCCCTTAGGTAAGTACGCCTATGCATTTGATAGGGATTTCGTCAACGTCGTCATAAAGTCGTCATTTAGTTTTTCTCACATCGATTCATTGTTTCTGGCGACTTCATTTTTATTGCGATTATAAAGTGTAGAAGAAGAAAAAAATAGCCAAATTGCAAACGTCGTCCATCCAGTGCTTTTCAGGTTTCCCAGCCAAACCAAACGCAAACGCAACCCAAACCCAACTTAATAAAACGAAATAACAGTTAATTTTTAATGTTGGAAATGTTTATCGCTTCGTTTCATGCTCAATTTTTATGAGAAGAACTTCGAATTAATGATTAATGGAATATTTTATAACCGAAGGAACATAAAACTGGATTTGCTTTGTTGCCTTCAACTGTTTGTTATGTTATGTTATGTAATATAACCATGTTATACTACTCACTTATACCAAACCTATAACATACAAACTTTGTATATCTCTCCATTTTTCCATCCCATTCTCTTCCCTTCTCTTCTATTCCATTCTTGCTTTCAAGGGGTGTTAAAAATCAATAATTTCTTACAAACCACTCATGTAGTAATGATCTTCATCTTCTGAATTCATAATGGAATTTCTTGTCAATTCATCAGTAAAATTTATCTTTATTCGAAAATGACAAAACATTTTTATAGCCAAAGTCAAGAATTCCATTAAAATTAATGTCTTATGAAAATATGTACTTATGTATGTTAACCCTTCATCCACAATCTTGCTATGAAGACATGATGTTTTTGAAAATTACAGAAGAAATGCTTCTTGAGCTAATATTAGACCCAAGTCGACATTGAATCAATTTCGTCTGCCTTGAAGAAAATTGGAAAAATTCGAGACAAGTTTCAGGAATGAAAGATATTTTAATGTCTTCAATTAAATGATCCAGAAATCAAAATTACACAAAAAAAAAAAAAAAAAAAACATTTGAACGATCTTTACTATTGTAGTTTTCTATAGTAAAAAAAAAGATGTGTTGCAAAAAGACCAACAACCAACACGAGGAAAAATTACTATAGTACAAGACATGATTTTTGTCGATCCGAAAGGGGGCAATTTTGGAAAGCAATGCAGTAGTAGCATATGCGATTTCTCAACAATAGTAGCAAGCGAAGAATGAGCTTACATTGCTTATAGGCAGGCCAAAGCATTAAATGATGCGCCAGATGGGACACGGGGCGCCCGGCACGCGGCACGAATCATAAGGCATTGGGGCATGAATAAGGCATTGCACGCGGACGGGGGTTAGGTCGAAGGGACGAATGGGTGGACGGACGTTATGTCGTAAATATTTTATTACGTTTTTACGGCACACGCAACGCGGCGGCAACAACAACAGAAGAAAACGGAGTATGGAGGCTTTTGCGTCTTGCAATCAACAATTTTTTTTTTTTTGGCCGCCACCATCGCTATCATCGCCATCATTGCCACTGCTGCCACTGTTTTATTTTGATGCTTGCAATAATTTCGTCTTAATTTGACTTGCGCTGCCACGCTTTAAGTAAATAAACGCTAAGGTTGGAAGAAACCACAACGCAGAGCAACTCATTAATAAGTTATCTTTAGTGTGGAAAGAAGGAAGGAAGGATGGAATGAAGGAAGGAAGCAAACACCGGCGTCCATCATGGGTGGTAATAGCAACTATAATCATAGATGCCACCGGGAGCTTCTGTTTGGGTTCTTTGTCATTTTTGATTTGTACCTCTCACAGCAGGCAAAAAGTTGCAACTAAGCTTTGCTTAGAATAAATGTTTTATTATTTTTTTTTTTTTTTTTTGTTTTTTGTGTCTATTTAGTGTCTTGTTTCTCTTTTTAATTTGTCTTCATTCTCACCCTCGCCCTCAACGTTCGACGTTCATTCATCGTTGTTTGTTGTCCGTTGCCTCATTAAATACTTACTTTTATTTAACATTTTTTATTTTTATTTTCAAGCCAACAAAATCAAACAAAAGACAAGAAAGAAAATATTCAAAAAGGAAAGGAAAATAAAAACATTGAAAAAGGTTTTGTCGCTTTTCATTTTCATTTCAAATGAACGTAATTTTATTGTCTTTTCTCTTTGGCTTCATCGTCATCATCATTATCATCATCAAACCATGGTTTTAGTCTTCATATTGTTGCTCCTGCTTCAGCTCCAGCTGCTGCTAGTGATGGTAATGGCGATGCTAGTACAACATTTTCGTCATCTCGCAAATCCCGTGCACAATTTTTATGAGCGAACATAAAAATGCGTTCCTTTTTAACCATTTTTCCGACTCTCCTGGGGCACATTTCGTCTGATGCCACCATCCATGCCATTTCTATATCTTAGTACAATACTTTTCGTGTATACGAATACATTTGTACACATTTCAGCTACTGGGGTTGACTGGTGGCTGGCTGCTGGCTGTTGGCATGTCTATACTGGTTACACTTACATTGTTTGTCGATGACGACGACGCTTGATGCTGAAATTGATGACCATAATCTTTGCCAGGCCAGAATGGAGCGCTCAGTTATTGTTCCAATTGCTGATACAAATGCTGAAATGCTGTTGCTGTTGATGCTCATATTACGAGCGTTTTTGCAATGCGTTTTACAAATATTATGGGCTCACGCTGCACTCCACTGAACCCAACCAAACCAAACCAAACCAAGCCAAAGCCAAAGCCAAATCGTGCTATCGTCTGTCCCCTTAAGTTTACTGTTACTGTTGCTGTTGCTGTTGCTATTGTTTATTGGGTTCCCCTCCTCCTGCTGCTTTTCTTTTGCTTCTGTTACTCCATTTCATTCACAATGAACGCATTACTCATCTGGCATGATGTTGTTGCTGTTGTTGTTAGCGGTGAAGTTACCGCCGCTCATAAAAGGAGCTTTGTCGGAGATGTGCGGTGGTTGGTGTGAAGTGAAGTGATGCGAAGGGAGTGAACGATAGCATATTTTATACTTTAACGTGTCAAATCGCCTGTTCTGTTCGCCATGGTGCAATATACAAACAAACAGCCATACATCAGCATTTATTCCCAAATCGTCCGTCCGTCGACTTCCCCTCCAACCACCGACCCCCCGATCAACCCAACCCATAACTCCATTAAATCAACTTACTTTATGGAAATGAAAATGAAACAAATTGGAATGAAATGGAATGGGACAGGAGCTGCGCGCGTCTGCTGTTGAAACGTTTTTAATCTTATTACATATTTTGTGCTTTTCTCATTCTCTCTCACTCGCTCTCTTTCCCTGTAAATACTTTATGTTATCATTCATGATTATATTTTTGTTCTTTCGTGAAGCAATTGATGATTATCCTCATATTTACAATGAGCTGAAAATTCCTCAACAACAACAGTTGAAAATTTATGTTCCTTTGTCGTTTTTGTTTGTCAGTCATTTAGTCAGTCCGTCCGTCAGTGTCAGGGCAGCAGTATAGACCAAAAAAAAAAGAGTAAGTAAATTACGCATGAAACAAGAGTAAAAAGTAATGCGTGCTTTGTGCTTTCTTCTTCTTGATATTCTTTTGCCTTGCTTTGTTTTGCTTTGCTTTGTAATCGATATTTGATTAGACCGACCTCCTTGATTGAAAGAACGAAAGAGAAAAAGAAGCCTTAAGAAGGAGGGAGGTAGGTATGAAGCTGATTTCTGACTGCTGCAATCGATGCATTTTAGTTTTGCATTGTTTCGCATGCAACTCTGTGCAAAGAAATTGCTGAATCGGAAAGGAAGAGAGCGAAATGAAGACAAAAATATAACGGCGGATAAATTATGTGACAGCTCCGTAAAGGAAAATAAACAAAAAATCCCTTTGATTGAAGCAATTCAATGTTTCCATGAGATGCACTAAATATTGTAAAAAAAAAAATACCATGAAGCATTAGCAATGAAAAGAAGGCAGGCAGCTGCTGCTGGCTCCTCTTCGTAGATATTTTGTTATTGTGGTCGAACGGCAGCAAAATGAAGATCATAAAATTGGAAAAAGAAAAATAGTAAACCATCAACAACAACAAAAGAATGAATAAATAAAAATGAAGCAACAATAAAAAAAAGAGGCGAAGAAACACCAAAATCATAAAATGCAAAAAGATCATAAAAATGTAAATGATTTTTGTTGTTCTTGTAATTGTAATGCATGCTAGATAATGATGGTGATGATGATGATGATGATGATGAAGAAGTGGCAGTATAACAATTCATTGATAGTTTCTCTCTTGAATAGCGGGATGACTTTTTATTGCTTTACTATGGCGCGTTTTCCTAGGAGAACTTAGACCCCGAGAAAAAGGGTGATTCAAATCCAAACTGAGACATATTAGAGTGAATTGTTATCAGATAAAAGCATTTCGTTATCAAAATCCATGATTCTTAAATATATCCCAATTACTAGAGGATAGAGACCAAGTAAATTTTGCTTTGCTCAGGGCCCTCATTATTTAAAATGCGCCCCTGAATTTCTCTCCATCAAATGACGACTGGCAAATTGTGAACTGCAACTGCAACTGCAAATGTAACTGATTCACTCAGTTGGATAGGATAAATGCATAAAGAGAAGAAAGCATCTCACTTCTCACCACAAACACAATCGCTTTTTTTAGCTCTTTTCAAACGCACAAACTACTCGTACATAACAACAATTTACGATTTGAAAATTTGATGAATAACTTTGCCTATCTGTCGGTTTGTCTGCCTCTCGGACTGACTGTCCGTCTGTCTGTATGTCTGTTTGTCTGTTTGTCTAATAGACGGTCTAACTGTTTGTGTATTCTTTAACTTCCAGCAAACATCTTTAGCTTTATACTAGAATTCCTCTTTGTAGATACATATGTATATTGTATGTACTGATTGTATAGAGATGCATTGGAATGAACCACTGAGTGCGTGCAGAAGGAAAATATCCATCAACATCAGCGCGCTTAAGTGAACTGTTTATGGTTATTGATATACTCGTATGCATGTAGTGCTATGCACACACATACCAATACCATCTCAATAAAATACAATCAAACACACACACACATGCAATTGCAATTGCCTTGCAAGTCCCTTTCTATTCAGATACACACAGAAAGGGCAAATGGAGGGTACGCCTTATAATAAACTTAGTCTAGTATCTACAATAATACCCGTTAGGTATTTAGAATTGAAATTGCTGCAATTTGCATTGAATTGCATACCAAAGTCACTCATCCACTCACTCTCCTACAATTCTACTACTATCCTATTTGATTATTGCCTTCTATTGTTATTACATTTTACATACAATACAACACAATACGATATTATGTATTTGTGAGAGTGTGAGTGTGGGTGTCTGCATGTGTTTGTTATGCCACATAAGCAAAGTGAGTTAATGAAAAGGCGTACGCTTGGAGTACTAGTGTAAATGATTGGTTGGCAAATGGGGGGGATGGTAGGATGTGGGATGTTGGAGCGGCCGGTTCATTCATCCATTCATTCATTCATTCATTCATTCGCTGTTAAGTCGCAGCTAATTGTATTTCATTTCGAAATAATCGTTTGTCAAAAGGAAGGATTAGGTCTGTAGTACTTTGGCTTTACATGCAGTACTACTACTTACTACTATTTCTATGCATTTGGTGGCTTTGTATGTATCTCATTCCCATTCCCATTCCCATCCCGCACTGTTCGATCGCTTAAATTTACACTTACACACAGAGAGAGAGAGAGAGACTTAATGCCATGTAAATGCAATGTCATTTGCCGGTAATTCCCATTGACTTCTTGCGCCTCTTATTAGTTTCTTTTTTACTTCAAATTCGCTTTTTATTCTTTGTTTATTTCTTTATTTTGTTTTTTTTTTTTTTTGTTATTTTATTTTAAATTTATGGGGTGACAAATGTTGCACACATTGTTGTGTTTAACATGAGCTTTTAAAGCTTTTGTCAAACTCGAATGAATTAAATACTATAATAAATATTGTAATACAAAATAACAACAAAAGACATTTGAAAGACTCAAACTCAACACTGATCTGATTATGGGTAACATACTCGTACACTCTATTTGAAAGTATTTGCATATTGCAAATTATTAAATACAAGTTACGAATAAACACATGCGTCATGAGAAATGATGAGAAAGATTTCCTTTCCTTTCCAAAGGGGTGTTCGGCGATGTTCACCCTAATCTGAACAAGTTAGTGCACGATGAACAAAACATAGATCCATCATAATACACCAAATACGAAGAAAAAATTGAAAGCAATGGACTGCTCCAAAGAAGGTCAGGAGGCAATTTAGACCTCTGCAACTATTTCCTGTTTTCAAACCTGAATAAATGGCTCGCCATTAAGAGATTTGGGTCGAATGAAAAGGTCATCACTGAAAAAAAACGCATATTTTGAGGATCTTGAGAAAACTTATTATTTGGGAGGGTAAGCAAAATTCGAGAAATACTGAGCTAAATGTATCAAGATAAATTATTAATAAAATGAAAAACTTCATCGGGACTTGTACCTCCAATATCTGTTCCAACCTCTTTATTGATTCCGCATAATTCCTACAAACATGGGAAATAATACAATTACATATCAGCTTTCGAAAGTATCAACATTTAAACGATATAAGGTTTTTGTTAATTTTTTTTCGTGTGGGAGGATCAAAAATGCTTTCGCATCATCAAGGATTCCGTCGCACCCACGTTATGTGTCGTTGCCCCCATTCAGAATATTTATTCACCCTGCTGCTAGCGCATTACATCATGCTCTGTATTCATTTATTATCTGTAATACCTGCGTCTAGATCCCGATTTTTACATCTTAATACTTTTTCTATTTGTTCCCAGTTCTGGTTATACTCACCAACATCTTCTCCACTATATTTGCTGCGTTGTTGGGTCCCACTTTGTTTCCCAGCTCCTCTTGTTCCTCTCGCCATCTATCGCATTCGAAAAAAGTGTGATTTGCATCATCTATTTCTTTTACAGAGGTAATTTCTGAAATATCCGTGTCCTGTTAGCAATTATATGATATAAAAGTCGACATCGCACCACTATCTTCCTAGCTTTAGGTTCAGATCTGATATAAGTTATCTATCCAACTGCCTTTCTTTTCTGCAGCCCACAAAGTTTTCACATTAAATGATGCTGAAATTGAAATGTTTTGGCGATAAGGGTATGGCCTCCATGTTTTGAAATGCGTATTGGTATTTCTTTCTCTAACTATTCTTCTTATCTACAAAGGCAATTGTGTATGGCATTATTGTTACATTTATAGAAAGAAATTGGGTCATCTATTATTGGATAGATATAATTTTTTTAAATTTATGGTCAACTACTTTTCCGGGTTAATTTTATTATACATAGAGTGTTTTCGATACAATTCTTTAGCCACAAATAATGAAGTTTCATTTTATTTCATTTTGTTTTTTCTATTTGAAATTTAAATGAAAATCTATGAAGATGAATAGCTTTTAATCACATGATTTTCCTACCTTAATACATCTTTCTTCTTCATTTTATTGCTTCTCTTATTCAACTTTTTTTTCTAAAATTTTTTCTAAACAAAAAGGGAAATTATTTTAATCAAAAACAAAATTACGACTAAATAAAGATATAAAACAGCGGGAGCAAAATGGATAAAATCTTGCTACTTGCCACTAACAGCCAACCCCATACCCTTTCTTCTTTTGACCAATCATTCCTATACATAAAAAAAAAAAAGAAAAAACCAGCAAAACAAATTGTATTTAGCAAAAATTAAAACAAAAAAATTGTATCTCATCTACTACAAAAACAAAATACACACAAATATCTCAATGTTTAAAGAAAGACCAATAGTCAATCATGTACATAGAATCGTTCGCACCCCATGCCTTCCAATCCCCTATTAGATCTAACACTACTCATTCATCGAATCATGAATTTCTTCTCTTCAGTTCCATAAAATTATTAAAGAATGAGCTGAATGTTTTGTGGCATCTCGTTACTCATCCAAAAGTTTATGGGAACACTAAAATTTTATTAGAATTTAAGATTTCCTGAAATAAATTTTATAAAATTGGTGAATTTTCTTTTACTAATTAATTTTACCAATGCAACCGACTACCACACAACCTTCGATATTACTTACGATATACTTATGTACATATGTGTTATGATTAGTGATAGAATTTCCCTTGCCAAAGAAAATTGGAAAGAAAATTGGAACATCATCAAACATAGATATTATCTATTTATCTAATATAAATAAAAGTGGTGTCTTTTAAGATAACTATGTATGTATTTTTTAAGTAGGGTGTGGGTGCGTCTAATGTAATTCTCAAGAAGTGAAATATATGTACATATGTATTTTTATTGTTGAAGGAAATCGTAAAATGTTACAAAATTTTGTAAACCATAAAATCAAAATATTGTAAGTATGTAAGGTTATTGGAAGCTCGAAAAAAATGTTTCGATTGAAAATGACAGTTAAATGAGAGTGTTAAAAAAGTAGCGAATTATGACTTGAAAAGTAGCAAATTATGATATGACATGATAAAACAACATCAGACACAAACTTCCCCATAAAGAAATTGGAATCGTTGCAACTTTATTTCAGACACTAGCTTTTAACAGCGCCCTCTACAACTGCTCCTTTTCACCAGAAGGCATGACCACACTGGACCAAGAACATGACGAATGTTATATATATATAGCTGCCACCGAACTCAATTTTTGCTATTGTGGCCAACTAAATCAATTTTTCAAGGGTTTACTTTTCTTTTCATGGACACACGCTACTTTTCTTTTCGGCTCCGTTTGAGGAGCTTTGGTTTCTGCATGATTAAGGGGCGAAATGAATGATGTATTTGTTTGCCAACATACATACATTTAAATGAGGAATAATTAAGGGAAACCTTAATTTTGACAGTAAATATTTCCTTTCCTATGCTTTAAACGATAATTAATATGTGCATAAAAGTTGTAGAGCATAAAATTCTCTACAACTTTGTTTAAGGGCGAAAAATGGGAAGGAAAATTAGTAAATAGCCGTTACTTTTACACAACTTGTTATGTAGAAAATTGTAAAAAAAAAAAATAACTGGTATTCTTGGCAAAAAAATCCCAAAATTATTTTAGCGAAATAAATATAAACGATTTACCTCGAAGTAAATTTTCTATTAGTTTTTGGAAGTATCCTCTTCTCTCATGGTCCCAGATTTACCCTGGGATTGGGGTCTGGACTTTAGGAAGGCCACTACTTCAACAGAAATGCTGACTCTGACATTTAACTCTGGGTTTTACGCGCAGTATGCTGTGTGTCATAATCTGGTACACGCTACCATTCAAAGCAAATGCATTTACACTCCTCGACAAAATAATATAGCACAATGCTAAATACTAGAACCTCGCTTAACGATTGACAATATTCTGAGTTGACTTACAACACAACCTCATTGAAGAATCAAAATTTATCAAAGTTCACTTTCTGCTTCGCAACACTACTCTAAGTTCTAATCTATGTCCATAGACAGCAGCTTATTTTTAATTTAAGAAGCTCTACACTAAAGAACTTTTCCAAAAGCAAGATGTGGATGAAACATTGTAGAACGTTGGAAAAGACAGCAGCAGAAAACCAACTTCCAGCGCAATAAAAGAAATGTTGAAGCATCACCCTAATAATGTAGTGGCTAAGCTTACTAAAGATTTATTTAATGATAATGCTGTAGTCCACCCAAATTTTAAAGTGTCTTTAAAAATAATCAACTCTAGACAGCTTTTTGTCTCTTTTTGGTATCTTTATTGCTGTTAATATAGTCGATTAAGATCTGTAATCATCTTCACTGAAATTATCTGTTGTGAGGGGACTGAAATAAAGTTCACTCCACCAAGAATGAAAAGATATCTTAATTCAATTGTGACAAACTATGTAGAAGAAGAGAAATATTGAGTTTTTAGATTTTAAGCGACTTAAACTGAAAATAAATTACTGAAAACTATTGGAGATAAATAAGTATCTATTGTAGCATCAAAAATAATGCCGAAAAGATACAATATAATGCCAAATTTTAGCTAAAATAAGAAGGAGGATAATAACAAATTGTTACAGATTATACACAAAATATTATTTAGTAAAGTATGATGTTTGTTATGAAAGTTATAAAAAAAAAAATTATAATTTTTGAATTCTTCCTTTTCAACAGTGAACATTTCATCTCTGAGCATACTGTAATGGCGGTTTTTACATCCCAAGGTCAAGTGGGTGGACCCTGTCGCTATATGCCAGCCACACGTCGCCAAAATCATCAATGCCGCAAAGAACTCGGCCTACCGGAAACATTGCGTGAGGCACGCCGTTTGGCTACTACCCATTGTGAGGAGCAATTTCGTTACGATCGCTGGAATTGCTCGATTGAGACACGAGGCAAACGTAACATTTTCAAGAAACTGTACAAGGAAACTGCTTTTGTTCATGCCTTGACTGCGGCTGCCATGACGCACTCGATTGCGCGTGCCTGTGCTGAGGGACGAATGACCAAGTGCAGCTGCGGTCCCCGTAAACAAAATCGTGGTGATCAGGACTTTCAGTGGGGTGGCTGCAATGATAACCTGAAACATGGCAAACGAGTGACGCGAAGCTTTCTTGATTTACGCGGTGGAGACGGTGATGAAGTTACCGAAATTCTACGCCATGATTCCGAGGTAACAACCATCTTCATGGGAATTGCAATTGAATTGTATGTAACTTATGTATTTCTGTTGTTAGGTGGGCATAGAAGCTGTCTCCACGTTGATGAAGGATAAATGCAAATGTCATGGTGTCTCGGGTTCTTGTTCTATGAAAACCTGCTGGAAGAAAATGGCCGATTTTAATGCGACCTCAACACTGTTGCGCCAGAAATACAACCAGGCTATACGAAAGGCCCCCAGCACACGTACCATGCGCCAAGCACCATCTGCGAGTCGCTTGAAAAAAGCCAAACAGCGGCGCAAGAAGGTAAGTCCTGAAATTTAAGGAGCAACTATCATTTAATATAAATATTTCTTTTCTTATTATCCTTTGACAGCAACAATCTCAGTACACGACCCTATACTATCTCGAAACGTCTCCAACTTATTGCTCAGTGACTAAGGATCGCCAGTGCCTGCATCCGGCGAACTGTGCGAATCTCTGCTGTGGACGTGGCTACACGACGCGAGTCTTCAAGCAGGTGGAAAAATGTCGATGCCGCTTCAACAATGGACGCTGTTGCCAGTTGATTTGTGACTATTGTCAACGCTATGAGGATCGATTCTTTTGTAAATAGATACTTTATTGAGACCACCACATTTTTTGTATTGTATCTTGTATTGCATTTCATTCCTAAAACTTTTGCGTTGCATTTTTGCTACGAAATCATAACACGATAAATTTTATTGTAAATCGATCGAAATCATCATCTTGAGAATTATTTATACGTGCAACAGCAGACCCAGCCGACCCACAAACAAAGAGTCAAAGAGGCACAGATAAATAGATAAAAATGAGGCAGAGGCATTTAATAAAATATTTAATAATAATAACAAACAACAAGAAGAAATGGCAGAAGCCAGAAGGCAGAAAACGATGACATACCGAACAGCATTTTAACACTAAAAACAAAATATAAAATACAAAATATAAATTTAAAAAAAAAAAAAAAAAAATACAAACGAAGAACACAAAAAGAACAAAAAAATTGTAAAACTTATTTAGCGAAAAAAATAAACTAAAAAAATACAAAAAAAATATAAAATAAAATAAAATAAAACAACAATTTAATATTTAAATAAATAAAGCCAAAAAATGGAAATGAAACAAAAAAGTTAAACAAAAGATTTTCTCTTTTTTCTATTCTTTTTATTTTGTTTTGCATTCATTCGCATCAGCTTGTAGATAAAAAGAAATAGAGATAAAGATACATACAATAGTATCTTAGTATCATAGAGTTCATGGTAAACAATCTTTCAGCGACTGAGACTGACTGACTGAGTCATTTCATTTATTGTAAGTACGCGTGTTCAATGTAAATTGTGAACAACATTGTTATGATGGTTTCGAATACTTAGCATTTAACAATTTCTTATCAAACAAATTGCTAACAAAAAGAAAAAAAAAAAAAAATTGGACAGACTCTGAGACAAACAGACAATCATTATCTCAAATCCTTTCCCCTATCACTCAATTTATTTCTTATAAAAAGAATAGGCACAAAACAAAAAACTTATCAGCACAATCGAAAACAAACTGGATTACATCAAATGCATCTCGCTTGAACTGGTCTTAACCAGAACGACGACGATGATGATGATGATTGGCATGAATGATGATATAGTACAATATAAAAAATATGGATCTGTACCCAGGTATAATCATTCACCTGTATAAAGATGAAGTTAACCAGCGAAGATTAGGAAGTCCCCTTTCCCTCTATCCCTCTATCCAACATCAAATTGTCAAGGTCAGAGAATCTATAAAGAGGCTACTCGTTTGTAGACATGTGTTTAAGTGCACTCTAGTGTCTCTGTTCAATTGTGTCGCATCCCATTTGTTATGGCGGCTGCAAATCAAAATGATTTATTTACTGGAGAAACATACAAACTTAATATGTTCACGTTCGATTTGCACACAAAAATGAAAAATTAATTAAAAAGAAAAAACAATACAAATTACAATTTTTTAAAGTTTGTTATACTAATGTGACAAGGTATTATCGTTTTATCTTGATGTTTGTAACACAAAGAACTATGAGTTGGAGATCATACACGAGGTTTGCATAGTTAGTTTTTTTTTTTATAGAAAAAAAAAAGCTGGACGTGTTTGGCGGTTTGTTGCTAATGAAAAAAAAAAGTGGATCTAAGAATCTGTATAATTTTTTTTTTTTTTTACATCATAACCATGTACTCAAGCAATTTTGGATCGTCTTTAACGTCATTCTACAGCAATTTCGGAACAAACTTTGCTCGCACAACTTTCACGCCTAAAATCTTCGAAAAAAATTGAATGGCGTAAGCGAACCGATGTGCCGACATTCTCAGCAATTTCTTTAATAGAAATTCGAAAATCCCTCATAACATGTTTCTTCACTGCTTTAACGTTTTCATCGATTCAGGTCGAGCATCGTCATTAACATCTTCTTGGCCTTCTGTGAAGAATTTGTTCCACTTATAAACAATATTTTTCCTCAAGGTAGTTTTGGAAAATGCCACAGACAACATTTTATCATTTTATTTTTCACAAAATATTTAATACAGATTGTTTGAGTCACTTTTTTTCCATCGCCAAGCACACAAAATACGTCTCACTTTTATATTTGTAAATAAAAAAATAACAATGGAAAATTACTCATGATTTCAACATATGTATGTTGGGAATATATGTATGTACCAACTAAAATAAAAAAAAAAAAAAAATCCAAAATCAAATGTACGTCACTCGAGATAAATAAAAAAATCACCTTAGTTTTTGAACTCGTAAATAATTAAAAATAATGCCTAAGTGTGTTGTTAAGTGGTAAACTTGAGAACGGCTGAACCGATTTTGATGAAATATTTTTGATGTACTTATGGGGTTACCTGGCTGGTTCTTAGCGACATTTCGACATGGTAGGTAGCACCGTTGCTGAGATCCAGATAGTTTTTTGACATTTTATTAAAATTTTTTCATTTGTCATAAAAAATACTGAACCGATTTTATTCATTTTTGTTTTTAAACAACAAATTCAGAAAATTGTATATTTATTTATATTTTAATTTTTTAAAGGTAAATACATATCTTTTAGGATTTTGATGCCGGTACCAGAGTCATTACGTGAAGGAAGGAATGTGATTAGAAACGTGTCCAAATTTCCGTTAGATCGACCTACTAGGGCCTCCCCTATAAACTCTTCATTAAAGTTCAAGTTTTTATTAGAAAAACTTTTTTAGTTTTCGTACTATTCAACTAATATTTAGAGACTATAAGTTTTCGATAGAGGTGCTGTACATTTTTGCGAATCAGTCAAATCGGATCATTAGGTTTTAAGTTTATGTACTATTCAATTGATTTCTTATTTAGAGAACCAATAGAAAACACGATTTTTTTTTTTTTTTTTTTTGAATGTTATACATATTGTATTACATTGTATTTCAAAATAAATAAAAACAAATTTCTATTAGTGATAAGAGCAATGGAAATGTGGAGGATATTTGTGAGCACTTTGGTATCCTAGGAACTGTAGTGCTTTATTAAATCACCTCAAATTGGTTTACTTAGATTTTTAATGAAAATACCTTTGTTGCTTAGTAGATGCTCCTTGGTACGTTGACAAAAAAAGACAACAAACAGCATTCAACGAGACCTTTCAGACTTTCCATGATACAACATAATTCATCTCCTAGACTAACCATTTTATTGTATGATGTTAAAGCCATGGTTGTCAGTTTATAACTTACATATGTACAATAACATGTACGATACATATATTTTTAATGTCCTTAGCGGTGATTATTACTTAACTTTCTAGTTTAATAAGAATCATTTTAATTATCTTTTCTGTTCTATTGACATCTTACTGTATAGTATAGAATATTCATGTGCTTGTGTGATGAAGTGCATAATTGTTTTCGTGCAACCAAACTTAATGCATTTTGTGACTTGTTTAAGATTTTAAGAGTTAAGTACAAAAAATTACGAATCATCAAAAAATGATTCAATTATCACGTAACTTGGATCTTACAATGTTTATTAGAAATCAACAATAAGAACGAGATTATGACGACAATAACAGATTACGAAACATCTACAAAAAAAAAAAGAAGAAAAACAGAGAGAAATGTTTCGGTGTCTGTATCTTTTGTTCGTTCGTTCGTTCGTTCGTTCGTTTGCTGATTTATGTATGTCTTGGCCAACATAATATTGTCATGTGCAGCCATTTAGCAAATCAGTCAGTTTGATATCTTTGCATCATTTAACTATAACAACCCAACAACTTTGTTAACATTTATGTGGAAACTGCCCGGAAGTTCGGTTACAACCAGATCTGATTCAGAATGAAGCGGTTCATATTCATTTCGTTGTTATTTCTGATTCAAAGTTTGTTAATTTGTTCAGAGAATTTGGTCAGGTGAGTCAAGTCAAGTCAATTAAGAACCCCCCAACTGTTTTTAGCGATTAATTAAATGATTTTTCATAGTTTGAAAGCGAGTCATAAAAAGCTCCAAAATAATGAATTTGATGAAAGTACATGTGAAGATGAAGATGAAGCCATATCAATAGTATCCAATGAAAGGATGAATTTTAATGAAGATTATAGTTTAATCAGTTCCTTTGAAAATAGTGTAAACTCTGATTGCAATGAAGATACAAGTATTTCAGTTAATGATTCAGAAATGATTGTATTTCCATTGGAAGCAAAGCCACTTGATATTGAAGAAGGAAATACAAATTCTGAATGTCAACATCTCAATGCAAGCTTAGCAACTGAAGCACCAACAACTCAAAGTTGTAATAGCGAAAATTTAAAGCTCAACAAAGTAGAATCAGGTCATGAGAACTTTCTAGCGTATTTCTTAAAGCCAGTCGAAAACTCAAAAACTAACAACAACAACAACAACAACAGCAGCAGCAACAACAAAATGGAGACTAGTTTAAAGGCAAAGAAGAAGCAAAAAGCAATCAAACCGGGCGTACCCTCAAGACCAATATTCATTATCGAAGGTTTAACAACTGAACCAAGTTTACTAGTAGTTAACAAGACCACAACGATGATGCCAATAATGAACACAACAAGAACAGTAGAACAAAAATATGTTAAAGGTGGCAAAAATGTTTCGTCTGCCAGAGAATCACAGCCTTCACCACCAAATCATACCAAAAAAGGTAAGCTAAGCAAAATGATTTGCATGATATTTCAAAAAAGAAAAGAAAACAAAAAAAAAACACTTTCCTTTAATATCCTTTTTTTTTAGCAACTACCCCAAAACCAACAATTATTACAACTGGTCGTACCGCCACAAATAAAACTGATTCTGATTCATCAGCTGCAAATGTTTATCAACGTACTATTAAACCCAAGTCATCATCATCATCATCATCATCATCATTATCATCATCTGCATATGATTATGTTAAATCAAAAAGAAAAGGTTCGTAGTCTTCTAAAATTTAGAATCTAAAGCAATCGATTAAACAAATTTGCTAATCATACTTTTTTTTCCTTATGAATTTTTAGTTGGTCCTGAAGATAAAAACTTAAATAATAAAAAGAAACATATAAGAAACTATTTAGAACCAATTACTTTTGAAAATGATCTCAAAGAGCCACACTATCTACCTTCACATGGAGAGAAAATCTTTATGGCAGATAGAAGCATTATTCCCCAATGGAACATAGAAGAAACACCAACCACAAATGAACCACCGTCGATTTATTTGAACAATATTGTAACTCGTAGTCCTTTGGATTGTAAGGATACGAGTGATAACAAAAAAAGTTTAGATATGAGAAAGTGTTCTCAGATAAATTCAAAGCTTATACAATGTCTTGATTTTAATAAGGATATTGCTTCCGAAAAAAATTATGACAAATTAAATGAATCCGTTTTTAAGAAGAGCTTAGATATCAGAAGAGATTTTAATTCCAAGGAAGATGTCGATTATGATGATGTCATGAAATACTCAAATGCCAGGAAGAATTCTGATGACAGGACATACACAAATGCCAGAAAGAATTCTGATATCAGGACATACTCAAATGCCAGGAAGAATTCTGATGTCAGGAAGGTCCCTAATGTATGGTTGGACTTTAATGTTAATAAAGGTTTAGTTTTCGGGAAAAAATCTGATTTCACAAAGGATAATGAACTCCAGAAGGTCTTTGATAACTGGAATAAGCCTCAATTCAAAAATTTATTTGATTTAAAGAAAAAATCACATTACAAGAAAAATTCTCATATCAAAAAGGGCTCGGATGTCTGGAAGATGTCTGATAAAAGAAAAGACAACGACATCAGGAATGAATTCGATTATACAGAGGACACTAATTTTAGAAAGAATTCTGATCTCACACAGAACACTGAACCATGGAAACAACATGATTTTAAAACAGGCCAAACGTCTAAACGTAATGATGATTTCAGAAAAGATTCTGAGTTGGTGAAAAGCACACTTCCCGAAAGTAATACAATTGAAAGCAATGAAAATGCTATTGATTATGATGATACTCATAGTATTGATGACTACTCGTATTCATATAATTCAGAATATTCAAATGAAGATTGCGGAGATACCACAGAATTCACGTGACACACACATGAACATATTGTATGTGACCTATAATTCTACACATTTATATATTTTCTTATAGTTGTAGTTCAATAACTTAATCTTATTTATATTAGAATATTTTTGAATAAATCATTTAATAAATTTTATCAATCAATCAGTCGTTGAAGGTATTAAAATTCACTTAAATTCAGTATACGCAATGCCTATCACTATCGCTGATGGTGATGATGTTCGTTTTTAAGTTCAGTTCATCACTAATCTGCTGTTGAAGTCTGAATAATATTTACCGCATGGTTTCATTTTTATTGTCAATTAAAACAACAAACTTTTGTGTACTAAAAAAAAATGGAAAAAGGTGAATTTCTTATGCTCTTTAAGCATTATTTTTTACGTAATAAAACCAGAACCGAAATCAAGGTAAGGTTTAATAAATACTATGCGGACTGTGTACCACCAATTTCAATTATTAAGAGAAGGTTTACTGAATTCTATGTGGTCATAGCAGCACGCCGAAAAGAGGTTGGAGGTTGGAGACTGTAGGCATCCCAACTGAGCGGGAATATCACATTTTACAGGAATTTTAAACATCTGCAACTATTTCCTGTTTTCAAACCTGAAGAAGTGGCTCTGTGTTAAGAGGTCATCACTAAAACAAACGCTTATTTTGAGGATCTTGTGGAAACATATTATTTTGAAGGGTGAAAAATAATTGGAAAGTGAGGAATATTCTAAGGTTTTATTGTTGGACCCTTCATCCAACTGCGTTTGTCTATAAAATGTGCCTGTGATTATGTGATATGTATCAGCTTGTTATTATCGGAAAACTGAGAGCATAACATTTGGGGAAGTGGGTCAAACGGACATGGCTTCATCGATGCTTCCTGTCATGCCGATCATTTCCTTATCATGTGGCTTTGGATTCATGGTTCTAAGAGTTACGAATATCAAAGCAAAGTAGTTATACCTGTTGACACAAGTGTAAACGGTATAGAAATGTATGAAAATTGTCGTTAAGCTGACATTTTAATTTAACGCAACAAAGCCAAGGGAATTGATAAAACAAATAAAAAAGAAAGCAAAATATCGATAAACAACAAAAAAATAATAATAAAAAACAGCAAGAAGAAGCATAGTAATGCGGCGAATTCGGCACGCGCCTAAATGAAATTAATTTATTTTGGTTTATATTGAATGTCATAAAAAGCTCAACACAATTCACACACCCCCAAACATAGCTTCATGCCTCTACTCATGAACATTGTGTTTTGTATGTCAAATGAAATACCGTTAGGCGGTAAATGCATTGCGCGTGAGCACAAGTTGCTTTTGTCAAATATTAAACAAAGAGAGTGAGAGTTTGGGGCGAGAGTAAGAGTTTGGGGCGAGAGTAAAAGTTTGGGGCGAGAGTGAGTGTGTGGAGATGGAGAGAGTGTGAGTATGTAAGAGGGTGGGTGAACCAACGACAAACTTAAACTCAAGTTGGCCGACCGACCATTGCACGAACATACATACATACACACATACAAAATAGCCCCTACCAACCGAGCCGACCGACAAACCGAAGATGTGCTAAGCACGATGATAACAAGGCAAAGTATGCGGGTGACAAGTGAAATGGAATTTCCTTTCTGCTTTCGGGCGACAATAACGGCGAAATCAGTTTAGGTTCTCCTGGCTTATGGCACTGTGCGGACGTGTTTGACGGTTGTGTGTTGCTTGTGTCTGTTGAGTGCAAACGGCGAATCGTGAGAAAAGAAAAATCCAATTCCATAAAATCTAGTACCTACTTGAGGAAAAGCTAAGAAAAATTTATGTAAAATTGTGGAAAATGTATCAATTAAATGAAACGAGGCCAATTAAATCATGAATTGTATATTATTACATATTATTATCATTATCAATTTTATTGTGGAATCAAATCAAATTAGTATAATTTTTTTATTAAAGAAAATTCTATTATACACATACTACAAGTGAAATTAATGATTAAAGGAAAAGACATTAACGTAACAGTAAATTGCATTGAAAAGTGTCATCAAAGAGTAATCAAGTAAATCGATAGTTAAAAATAAATCCGCAATCACATATGTACTCACTGCCCCACTATTTAAACCCCACTACCCTCAATATCTGTTTTGCACCATTCTTAGAAAAGTGTTAAAAAAAGAAGAAGCAGAAGAATAATAAAAAGAGGAGAAAGAGGAAACGGAAGCAAAAAACATAAAATAAGCAAAAGCCAAAAGCAACACAAGAACACAACATTATTGAGTAACAAAAAATGTTTCGTTACGCTGCTGCTGTCTAAATATTGATTACTTCAACGGATACAAAAAGAAAGTGGAGAAGGAGTGGGTGCAGTGTGCAAGAAACTGATAAATTTGATAAGAATTCTATTTATTATTAATAGCAGAACGAGAACAGAGAACAGAGAACAGCCGTACAGTCATACCACAAACACTGCCAAAAACAGTAAGTGAACCAAGAAACCACCGGCGGAAAACAACTGAGAAACATTCTTCTACAGAAAGCATAAGCCAAAGCCAATCGAACCAACTAAACAACCAAACAACCAACACAAACCAAAAACTATAAAGCATTTATTTATATTATTATTATTATATACCCCCCACCTGGTACACCCACCCGAACAAAATTGAATACAAACAGCGTGTGCCAATTTCTCAAGAGCGGAGTAGTGAAAGTCATCAACAATTCAAACCACCCACAACAACAACAGGGGTCAACGTTTTTTTTGAAAGTGAAGCCTACAACTTGCAAACACAAAACGCTACTTGACACTTAACTTTCAAAAAAAATAAAAATAAGACACAGCGGTCACAGAAGCTCAGACGTTCGGTCGGTCTTCGGTCATCGGTCATCAAAGGACATTGGCAATCCTTCCAGTGAGTAAAGTAAATTAATATTTAATGAACTTCTTTATTGATTAAGCCTAAATAAATAAATTAAATGAAGGATTCAATCAACATTACTTATGATTAAAGTCTTCAAGGACTCATTCTAGGAATACATAGAATAGAATAAAATCGAAAGCTATAATATTAAGCTGACTTAAGATTAAGATCCACATGAAAAGGAAATCATTTTTTTAGAACATCTACTACTGACAATGATGATGATAAGTAGCACATACTATATTCAAATCATAGACTCTATGAGTATATAGTATATAGTAAGAAAAAACAGACAAATACTATATATGCAGATAGATAGATAAATGTAATTAAAATAATCTCTTAGAAGACAAAAAAAAAACAGCTGTGTTTTTCTTTTTTGCTTTTCTATATTTATTTTTTTTTTTTAAAGCAATTTTGTTTTTCTTATTGGAGAATTTGATTGCATGCATTCGCTTGCTTTTTTAGTCTCCTTCTTCATAGCTTACCGTGCTCTCAACGCAACCTCTCCTTAGTTGATTCCAAATCACAACAAAAAACATATGGACAAATATACTAACAGGCAGGCAGACTGATAGAAAGTCAGGCAGGCAGATCGACTATATGATGTTTAGTTGGAGATAGATACATGCTCATGTATGTATTTGAGTACATATCTGTGTGCGGCTACATGTATCTATCAGAATGAATGCACGAGTATGTAAAAGTGAGCGAGGCGAGTCAAGAAATAGGGAAAACATTGAGTCGCCGGGTCGGCTTCGAGCCTCTGTTTGGTTTGGTTCGGTTCGGCTCAGTTTAAGCATTTTCCCGAAATGAAACTTCAGTCGCTCGCTCGAGTTTGTATCGTTAATGTAACCGCGGAACAGAACGGAACGGAAGCGACAATTGGCAAAAGTGAGCTCCGCACATTAGTAATAACAAGAAAAATTCTCGTGAAAAATAATGAAATTATCACAAAAAGGAATACAAAATTTTATATTTATTATACAGAAAATTAATTAAGTTAATTGAAAATTAAAATTGCATTTGCCGCATTAAAAGTCCAATCCTTTCATGTTGAAATTCATATAAAATCCTAGACAAAGAAAGGCAAAATATCACAAACAAAGAACAAAGGACTCTAAGTTCACAGTTCATTTGATATGAACGCATTAAGGTTTGATTTGTTTAAATAAGTATATAGTATCGTAACTATTATGTTAATAATAAGTATCTTTATTAAGTTTGATTTGATTAGACACTAAAAGTTAGATGATGGTGTTTGTTTGGTTGACAAGAGATAATCAAAGTGTCTGAAAACTGAACATGCTTTTGTCTTAAAACTATCAATTAGTGTTAATAAGATGCATTTAAACTCATCACCATCATCATCATCATCATTATCATCAACTAAATAAGTTTATTTTGCTCGAGAATCATAAGGAAATTGTCTAATTGAAAGTACTTACAAGTACTTACACACGCAAACGCTCAGATTTTAATAACAATTCAGAAATATTAAAGTATACAAAGTGTAATCTGTGATCACTTTTTTGTAAATGAAAGCCCACGCAATTCTTAACAATGATAATGAATTGTGTCACAGGAAAATTTATGACTTTGTTTATAATGAAAGTTAATAACTACAGACATCAACTAACATATTCATAATATTCGTAACAAAGAGTTAATATGAAAGAGCGTCCATCTAGTCCAACTATATACTCGTATACTATATACCACATCACAACAATGATAGGTCAACAACATCTCTAGAGGTACGAAGTTAACATAACCAGGGGCTGGGAATATTTTTGGGTGAGGAGGAAGCATTTAAATGATGCTTGATTCTTACAAGTGGCGGCAGACAAAGTATGAGTGTTTCTTGTTGATAAGAACACAGGTTCCATTCATCCATTCATTGGCATTGTTTACGAACATAGTTGAGTCAATTGATGAATAAAGAAATATTGTATTATGACTAAAAAAAAGTATCTGGAATCAAATCCAATTTTATTTTAGTGTAGCATGTTTTATTTAAATTTTTCTCAATTGATATTTTACACGCTTTTTTAAGAAATCTTCTCGCCTCTCGGTTCAGATAACAAAAAAAAAAAAAAACCGAATATTTATGTACTAAGTATTTCCCTATCTACCTCTGCCTCTCTGACTCTTCAGTTCTCATTAATACGCTCACTTTAACTCTCTTTGTCTCTTTATTTTGAATTGTTGCTCTCTGCTTCTCTATGGTTTGTGGACATTTATTTATTTGCCATGGCACATGTTTGGCTTCCCTTCTGAGAATAAGGGTTTCAGGGTTGCCTATCTGAATTGCTTGCTATGCATTTTCCCAACAGTTTCAATGCATTTTCCGTTGGTAATACTTGTGTATGTATTGCTGTTGTTATTATTATTTTGTTTTCCTTTTACTGTGTTGAGGACAATGCTCTCAGTTTCAGGGGCGTCATATGTTGCACAGAGAAATGTACCTATGTATCTTTGAGTATATTTTTTAGTATATGTGTCACTTCCGTATACAATACAGATACAGATAACGGTACTACATTTTTAAGGTTGCCATCATTTATATTCAACATAGCAATAGATGAAAGCTTCTTTCTTTGGTTCGTTTCGTTTCAGTCTTTCTTTCCTTCATTCTGATTCCCATTCTCTTTGCATTGTATATTTTTGTCATTTATAAAAACAAAAGTATCTCACATGTTGCCGCCATTGACACTTCCTCGCATAGATTCAAATGAATGCTAAATGACAACTTCCGCCTGTAAAATTAAGTAAAATTGTTTCAGAATAGGTTTTTGTTGCACTACTTTTCTATGTATATACATAATTTTATTCCATGTTCAGATGTTGCTACATCTGTCTGAAACAAATTATATAGAATTCATATATGTACAATATATTTAATGTGGACATTGAAAACTTAATAACTTATTAATTATGTGAATTGTAAAATGATACTAAATGTCGAGGATTACACTATCCAATACTCTGGGCCATTTATTGCGTAGATTAGAAGCGAATGTTTTGCTGTACAAAATTTACTGATTAGTTTTATTTTTCTCAAACTTATGAAGTTCTCAGACCCTTTCTTGAAATAGTAATATCACCCCAGGGGTCTGTGGAACATAGGTTAAGTTTATCTAATAAGAACCTGAATTTAATTGTTGGGCTTGTATGGAAGGCACCTCTCCTAGTGGTCCGAACAAACTGACATTTGGACACCAGAAGTTTCTAATCTATTTCCTCTAACCATGTAAATTTTAAGATCCTATGGTTACTGGTTCCTATAGATCCCATACAAACCCATATGTTTCTTAAATAGGAACCTCTTTAAATTTTAAATTATATATTAGTTTTGGTATTTACTGATGTAGCCACAATAGAACTACATATTCTGTGAAAATTCTAACTTTCTACTGATTACAGTACATGAGATAGAGCCCGAGGAGTGGTAATAGAGTTCTGTTTGATACCCTAAAAATGTTTAAACAATTTTAAATCAAAGCTATATATCTGGAACAATACACTTATCAAACTTATTCTATAAAATATATATAATTTAATAAACAATCGAAGCAAGATCATTTGTTGTTTAGCAACTATGCTTTTGTTACACAGTAAAAATTGGAACAAGAAAAGTTCTCCGTAAATAGGTTTTTACTATGTCAACAATCAAATAACTTACGCTATCTACAATATAATTACTATGTACAAATTTCACATTTGAGAAGTAAAGGAGAGTAGAATTTATCAATAAAAATAATAAGATCTCGCAGACCACTTAAGATTGTCGCTTGTGTGAACGTCATTTGTTTTTTGATAACCCTGAGTTTGAACAACTTTTCCCATTGTTTTTGATAAAATTTACCAAAATAATTGAAGTACAAACATACATTTAATATTTATTGATTAAAATTTATTATGTTATTAAGTGTGTTTTTTTGTTTTTATACTTAAAGATCATAAAAGATACGAACTTAATTAATCTTGATTTGACTGTTAATATGAATTGGTGCATTTCATCAGCTCTCAGTTTTTCAGCTATCGTAATGAATTTAAACAACTTATTGACTTACACAGATAATATGTCGGAATCAAAGTTTCTCTATTGGGGGCCATCCATAAGTTACATCACGTGTTAATAGTATGGGATTGGGACAACGAAGATTGTCATTAAGTAACAAAGTATGGGAGGATTCATAAGCTTTGTCGATATGGGGTCTCCTTCTGAGTATTACAAATTTTATGATAAGCTTATAATACTATTCACTGCTTAAAAAGTATAACTAAATATATATCAATAATTTAGGCTATGAAAGGTATATAAGCTTCGGTGAACCGATATTTATATTCTGTCATATTATTGCCTTGTTTTTGACTGCATTGACGTCAAAGGTAAATGACATGGTACTTCAACTGATTGAATCTTTAAATGTGATTTTTGAAAAGAAATTTTCCCAATCAAACTTCTATGTCTTCTATGTCTATCATTGAGTGGCAAACTTTTACTTTTAATGAAAACATTGAAAGCAGAGGTTCCGATTAACAGTCAGCACATAAATATGTATTTTGAATGCAATCTGCTTACTGAAAAACAGACAAAATTGAATCAGACTCCGGTTTCGCATTGAGCAGAACACTTTATTTTGCTGTGCAAGTGTTTACCGACATAAACATTTCAATTTGACAGTCATAACTGTAGGCACATTTACACTTCTAAAAATATGATATAATTTATCAGGAATGTTTATTTTCTTAGGTTATTCGGGGACATTTTTACGTGCAAAACTTTTGTTATTAATTTAAATTACTTAAAACCCACAATAAACACAAAAAAATAAATCAGATTTGTATTATAAGTTTTAAGCCCTTGGGATCTCCGTTTAAAACAAAGATTATAAGAATAAAATGCATTATTATTGTTTCAAGTTCATAAACACATCATTTATGTCATTCAAAAGATCTATCAATTTTCAAATTGCCCATAAAAATATTGTACTATATCATAAAATATTTGACAATGAATTAATTAAAATGTTGAATTTGTTTTGTGTATCAAAAAAATATTTACTATTTATGATTTGGGTCTTAAATAAGTTAATGAAGATACAAATAAAATATCAAGTGTTAATTAATGCTAATTTCATAGAAAATTGATTTATTTCCTTTACACTTTCTGTGTTCTTTGCTCTTTCCCCACTTGTCTTACTATCGCTTTTGTAAATACTTATTTGTTTATGTTGAAATATGTTTTGTATTGTTTTTATCGCTTGGACTCAATCCAGAGTCACGTGCGTGAACTTGATAAGGTTTTTAACATTTGCTACTACTACTTACATTCCATACTCAGTGTAATAGAATATTATTATTGTTTAGAACAGGGGTTTCCAACCTTTTTGGTAATGGGCTGCATTTAAAGAAGACTTGGTGATTTGGGCCTCAAGTAAAGGGTGCTCAAATTTGAGGTATATTTTTTGATGTATTCGTTATAAATATATTCCGGTTCGTTAAATTGACTCTGCATGAGGAAATCAAAAAGAAAATAATTTTTTGAAGGGAAATGAAGCTCATAACGTCAAAATACAAAACTGTTATATTTGGGCTAAAGAAAATCATAGAGAATTGTTTGAAAATCTTGTATGGTTCAGACGATGATATTGATAATCAATTAACAATTAACCTGCTGGACAACAGCAGTCACAAACGTCGCCATGCAACGTTCTTTGGATCTCCTGTTCCGCTTCTCGGACGAGTGATCTACCAATATATTACCGTTGTCATGGGCTGTCAGATTGCTAATATAAAAGTGAAAAAGAAAAAATTATATTTACATTGCTGTGACCTCAGATTTTTAGCATTCTAACTAAACTTTGGAATAGAGATTAATGGGTTTTTTTTTTTAAATCATAGTTCTGCCTTTACTGGAAGAGGTAGCCCCAATACAAAATTCGCTAAAAATACATGATTAATGTATTCTCTCCATAGCCTAGCGAAATTATTTCAAAGCAACCATTGTAGAAAAAACTTTCATATAAAACGAACTACTGAAGAGTATAGCAGTTTTAACAAGACCAAATGTTAACAAATTTTCTTGTTTTTATTTAAAGAAACACGGAATATTTGAGGCACACATTTTCAAGGTCTCCAAAGGTCTTAAAAACGCCGAAGTGTCTGCTGTTATTCTTAATAATAATAATAGTGATAATAATACTGAAGCGTTTTACTTATTGTAATATTTTGTTTGGTCAAAGTCTATTGATAAATATTTACTTTAAATGGGACTTACTTTACCTGTTATTATTATTTGAATTTTTTCTTTGTTTCACTTGCAAGTAGTGCATTTTAATTGAAATTTACTTTGAATATTCACAATTGGTATGAAAATACTTAACTAATAAATATAAATATATACATATAGGTTGGTCTCGAGAGTCGAAGTATCTGTATATGTATGTATATATTTATACAGGTATACAGATGAAAAAGAAAAAATGCGCCAAGTGCGAGTCAGACTCATACACGGAGGGTTCCGTACCATACTTTGTATGGGAGGTACTCCCCCTAGTGGTCCGATTTAACTGATTCCAACCTATGATTCGTGCCTATATCAATAGTCCACAAAACCAAAAAGTTTTTCAAATAAGAACCTGAATTTTTATGGTGTTTTTGTATGGGAGGTACCCCCTAAGTAGACGATTTGATTGATTCTAACAGATGTACAGCGCCTATATCAAAAACTTATAGTATCAAAACTTCAGTTCGATAGGACAAAAAACAAAAAAGTTCTTCTAATAAGAACCTGAATTATAATTGGGATTTGTATGGGAGGTACCTTCCCTAGTAGTCTGATCAATCTGAAATTTTGATAATATAAGTTTCTGATGTATAGCCAGCAACCATTCAAATTTCAAAATCGTGGGATTACTGGATCATATAACTGCCATACAAAACAAAATGTTTCTTGTATGGGGACCCCTTTAAGTTTCTGAAAATATTTTAGTTTTAGTATTTGTTGCTGATCGGGTATCAGTTAGAACTACACATTCTGTGAAAATTTGAACTCTCTAGCTATTACAGTTTATGACATATGACCCGAGGACGGATGGACGGACGGACACCGAAGTCTTTGCAATAGGGTTCCCTTTGGGTCCGGAACCTTAAAAACTATAGTAAAGAAACTTTCATTTAATCGGAGTCGTTGTCAAGTCATCTGAACTAACACATTCCGGTTAATACTGGACTGATGCATGTCTTACTCTACCTCATTCTATACACATATATTTACACATACATATGTACATAATGTGCAGGTATTACAATCTGACCAAGTGTCTTTAGATTTGAACATTAAAGTGTTGCGTGCATAATTTTTGAAACAAACTCTTTATATGAGAGAGTATCTGAGTGTGTTGTTTTGTTGTTATATCTTTCATACTACTGTGAACAGGTATTATTATATTGACTTGATGCTTGAAACGTATAGAATCTTGCGTCGTAGACCCCATATGTACATGGTATATTAGAGTTAAGACGAGAATCAAAATTGTTCGTCCATCATTGCTCTCAGTTTTTGAGCACACATTGATGTACTGACAAGTATTAAAAACTAAATTAAAATGTTCAATTGAAATCACAATAAACACAATATTGGATTGGTATATTTGATATGGAAAAAATAGGGAGCGAAGGGTATGTAAATTTTGTTGAATCAAAGTTAATGTTCTCTCTTGTTTTATACTGTATTTCAAATTCAAAATACAAGAAAAAAAAAGGTTAACTTTGGCTAATCCGAAGTTGTCATACTCTTCAAGCACCCATAGAAAAAGTTTTTGCCTAGGCTACTGTTCTTGAGCATACAGAGTCAGTACATATACAACATTTCAACACTGAGATCGAAATATTTATATGGGAGTTATACGATCCAGTAATCCTGGGGTCTTCAAAATTTACATAGTTGGTGAATATGGGTAAAAGACTTATAGTATCCAAATTTCAGTTCGATAGTACAAAAATCAAAAAAGTTTTTCTAAAAAGGGCATGAAAATTTTAGTTTTCTAGCTATAAAATTAAGGACTAGTTTGTAGACATATATCCTTTATAGGGTTTCCGATGTGTGTTACAAACTGCATGACAAACTTATTATATTGTATTATTTATTCACTGCGTGAAGAGTATAACAATAATAGAATTATTACATTAAGCATGAAACAATACAAAGAAGGTGATGAAGGAGAAGCAAGAAACATCTGATTACCGATTGAGACCGGAATTTTTATAGTGATGTTTTTCCTCTAGTATTTGATGTTAAAACATAATTTTTTTTTTAATTTAGAATCGTTTTAATTTATAAACGTTTTTCATACAAAGTGCACGCATTTCATTTTTATTAAATTTTTTTTTTTTTTTTGTTTTGTTGTTTTGTTGTTATTTTTTTTAACTTCAATCTGATCAAGTAATCAACAACACGATTACTGTATAATCATTATTATCATCGAGATTATTTAAAGGTTTTTTATTTATTATTAGTTGATTGTTTTTCGTTTTTTGTGTGTTTTTATTTTTGTTTTTGTGCAGATCATATGATAGAAAAGAGAAGTGATTTGGCAATTAATTTTTATTTTTAATATTTTTTTTTTTTTTTTTTTTTTTTGTGAATGATGTTTGTTTTTGTCACTATCTATAATTAAATTAAATAGACACGAGACAAGTTGCCTCCCATCGTAATGTGCATGGTCAAATTGACTTTGGTATGATTTGTGGAATGCGGCGGTATTAACTAGTTTCATCAGATTCTTTAAAATTATGACGAAAAATGTGTAGACTGAACCAAATATACATATTTATTTAAATCAGTGGTTCATAAACGCAGGTCCTGGGGTCAGTAAAACCATTAAATTGTTCAACATTTTATCAATTTAATGTTATAATATTTATTACATATATAGAATATAATTAACAAAGTGCATGAATTCAAGAACGGAAAAGGCTATCTATTGGTCCGAATTTGAACTACCTGAAGATAATGACGCTGTCAATTTTAACGACATAAATTGTTAACAGTACTTTAGTTTTGACCTTCCGATGAACGAATATGGATAGCTTCTCTTTGGAACAATCTTCGCTGAATGCTCTTTGAATTAGTTCAACGATGACCCAGATTCCACAAGGAAAATCATCTTTTATGACCATTTCGGCGGCTACGTAAACAAACAAAAATTCAGAATTTGGGGAACATTATCGTACAAAAGACAATGCATCCAGCTCGAGTCACTGTGTGGTGCGGATTTTGGAGTGGTGGCATTATTGGGCCTTTCTTTGTTGAAAATGCGGAAGGTCTGTGCCGTGTCTGTCAATGGTGAACGATATCGAGACATGATAGCAGGAAGGAATTGGAAGATATCGATCTCGATGAGCTATGGTTTTAACAAGATGGCGCAACTTGCAATACCGCCCAGGAAACATTTTAAAAAGTGCTTAAAAATTGGTTTTCCGTGGCCAACATTTGAACGAAATCAATTTTCTTGATCCTTGAAAACTAGAAAACTAGACTAGAAAATTTGTTTTAAAAACTGGAAAAACATGATTAGGGATTTATTGGGTAATGCTTAAGAACCGCTGATCTAACATAAATTATATAAAAAAACAAAGAATAATTAACATTTTCATACAAATTATCAATCAACCGATCATTTCAATATTTTTGTATAAATTTTGACCAAAGGTCTCAATTAGACTCGAACGGCAGCACATTTGATGATTAACCACCAATCAAGAACTATAGTACGTAGTACGTACCTTCATATAAGTATGTATATGTAAAAGTGCACGAGGTTGTCTACAATTTTTGATAAGAACAAGTCATGAATGAGTGTTTCAGTGGTTCTAGTACTTCCTTTTTTATTTTGATATAGTATTTATGTACTTACAAAAATTATTAAAAACAAAACTTAAAATGCCATTATGTTATAATAAAAATATTTCTTGTCGATTATATTGTAATAGTATTTGTAATTGGCAAACTCAAATAATCAGCGCCTGCCAAAGGCCGCCAACACCAACCATCGCCAATATCAGAGACCAGAGATACATTGGCATTCTAAGTAGTCATCATCGTCATCGTTATCGTCGTTGCCGTTGACGACGTTGCCTTTGCCAGCGATTTCCATTGTCTTGTTGTTAAAATATCAGTCCATAATACTTGATGTTTTTGTTGTAGCAGGTCTCATTGTCGCATTCAATATTTCTCTCTCTCTCAGTGTTAATCAGTATTTTTTTTTTTTTTTAATTTTTTCAGTCGCAAACTAGCGGGTTTTATTCGGATTCGGGTTTAAAATCGTTCGCATATATTTATATAATTTTTTTTTTTTTTAATTTTTCAAATGCCGAACGCCGTCGTAGGCATCTAACGTAAAATAACAACCAACGTATCGAGTCAGTTAGTCATTGACTTACAAAATTAGTCTGCGTTCGGTTGCCCTCCTGGCGAGTTCAACACGGGAGTATTACTCTATATATAATCTATATCTGATATCCTCCCCCATAATATTGGAAAGCAGAAGCACTCACAATCAATCGAAAGGCAATAAAAAAAAAGCACTGCAAGTGCTACTGATATTTTTGTATTTGTTAAGAACGACGATCAATCGCTTAAGTGTTTCAATTTGAAAAGTTTTTTAATATATTATTCTACACAAAAAGTATTAAAAATTGTATCTTGTGTTATGAACGAAGAAGAATCCATTGAATTGTAAGTTGGAAATGTGTATAGCTTTTTGTTTTTTTTTTTTGTTGATGTTATAAAACCACGGATTAAACGGATTAATTATGAAATTATTTATATTTATTATAAAACGATTAAAAAGTGATTACGACAATGATAGCCATAATCATTCTAAATTTTATTAAATACTAATATTAATTATATGAATAATACATGCATATATTGATTTGATATATTTACTTATACGAGTACTCGTATGTATGTATGTATGTGCATACTTACTTATCTAAGTATATTCATCTTTCTTTGTTTCTAATCTAAACAATCTAATCAAATATCTAAGAACAAAATGATGCCTATAAACGATGTCATTTGAAAATGTATTTAAACACGCTTTGAAAAGTAAACATCACACAGAAATTAACACGAAATATTAAAACTCTTAAGACCATAACACAATATTTTTGACAATATCATCATTGCTATAAAAAAATAATAATAATAATAAATTTAATCTTAATGGAGCAATTAAGACTAATTTGTAATTTTGATAACGAACATTTAATCAAACAAAGATGTCTATTATTTGGAAAATGTTCTATGTATGTACAATCAACATACATAAATAGTATTAAGTATTGTTAGTACGAGACGTGTTCTCAAATACAACAAAGTATCTACAAGTAATAATACTGTCTAACAAGTGTAGTACAAATAGAACTTAATGAACTATATTTTGCGGATCTAATAACATCAAAGAATGACATGATTTAAAATAAACAAATCAACAAAAAAAAAAAAAACAACAAAAACAGCAAACACAATTAAAAAAGATAAAACTAAACAAACATCACGTTATTTCTTCTATCGTTTTGTTTTTTTTTTTTTTTTTTTTGTTTTTGTCTTTGTTTCTCTCAATAAGCTGAAGAAACACAATATTTGATCATATTAGTATTCCTACAACCGAGACCTGCCTCAACAGCTAACGAACCGCATCGAGCAGAACCTGAACCTGACCTGTTCAAGCACAAAATTACCATATAAATTATTTATGATTTTTATTAGGGTGGCCCACACAAAATCACAATCACACAAACTGAAATTTGAGAAAACTGAAATTTACGAGTAGACTAGACTAAAAATTCCACAAACAAATGATTTCGAAACTGAACTGAAAGGGAAATCTTATGAAATATGAATGAGTCCTATAACATTAATAGTTAAAAATCTCACTAAAAATATACAAAAAATATGAATATGAAATCTTTATATATATAATTCTTCTGTGAGTGTGTATGTCACTGAACTTCTCTTAAACGACTGGACCGATTTTGATGAAATTTTTTGTGTGTGTTCAAGGGGATCTGAGAATGGTTTAGATTCACAATATGTATGTATATCTATTATTTAAAAATTAAACTTTGTTTGTTTGTTTGTTCGAGCCTTATGCGCGGCAATACCATTCTTCTGATTGCAATGAAATTTTTTGTATGTGAATAGTTGGTTCCCGCCTTGGACATAGGATAGTTTTAGATCCGATATTTGGGGCAGTTGTCGCGTAATTGGTGAATCAATTGTTGCATATAAAGCTTAGAGACATATTTTTAAATTAATCAGGTCGCGTGCGTTAAAACCCTAAGGATACTATGCCAATTTTTGAATTAAATTATTCGATTCGTCTCATTTTTTCAAAAGTATTTCAAGTGCTGTGCAACGCACTACAAATTGTTTTGAATAAATTGAAAGACTCTATAATACAATAATACTGAAGACAAGGCCAGGTGTACGTTGCTGTTCATTTGTCAAGTCACTGGAATTTTTTCTGTGTCTGTCCGGTTGTCCAAAAAAAAAAGCGGCAGGGGGAAGCGAGAATGAAAGACCAAAAATATAATTAAACTTTTCTATTCATGATCGTACTGATCACACAAGTTTAAGGATTTCGGTTGCCTGTGCGATGCCGGGCTGTGTACTCTAGTATTGTATATAATAATCAGGGTTTGTTGGCTTCACTGGCAAAAGAATTGAGTTGATCTGAAGTTGCATAGCAGTTCTTTTAAATTATATTTTTAATAATAAATTTGTTATAAAAAATAGCAAGTGTCTAGAATCTATAGTTTTGTGGTTGGTTAGATAATCATAGCTCAAATGGGTTTCTATGAATAAAAAAAAAAGTTGGAGCATCACCCCTTAAATTTTTAAATTAGTTACACACTGCCTCATGTCTAGTTGAAATATTGTACATTTCGTTAGAAGATAGATAATCTTCTGTTATTAAATAAAAAATCTTAAATTTTGTTTAAAATTTATGAACTCTGAAAATGTATGTACTTTTTGGGTGATGGCAAATAAAAAATTATAAAAATATCTAAAAAATATAACAATTAGAAATGTTATATGTAGACATTTTCTATCTTAAATCAAGCTAAGACCTATGGGAGCTAGATATTTCTATCTTAAATCAAGTTAAAATCTAAGTGGTCTAATAGGTGTTAAGTTTCTCCTGAGCTAAAAGTTTTTTTTTTCCAGTACTAAAGTTATCATCTTGCAAATGAAAAATAAGCTTAGCTCAACACATCTTAAATTAATTACTAAAAATTGCTACACAAAATATAATTTTTTAGAAGGGTTGGAGGATGAGTAAGAATAGATGACATACATAAGGTATTGTGTAAGTTTATTGCAAATTTTTATTACATTCTAATGCAATACTTACACAATACTTTCGAATAAATCATAAAGAAAAACTTAAAGTAATAATTTTTTTCTATTCGACATTTGTATTTTTTCATAATTTTTCCCCTTATGATAAATTTTTGTACATTGAATCATCATTTTACGAATATATTGTGATATAATGGGACACCCTTATGATATGACTGTGTTGCAAATTGTACAATATTAATTTGTATCTGTCGAAATTGCACTTGTTTGCATCCATAAATATTGTACCGAGTAGTTTTGTATCTCGGTGCCGTCATTTAACTTGAACTTGTGATGATGATGATGTTGATGTTAGTGGTGATGGTGATGGTGATGGCGTCTCAGAGCATTTTGTCAATTTTAAACCGCGCACTTTAATTAGGTGAATGAGACAATGATGACAACATGGAACAGACTACTCTACTCACTACATACACCTAGTAGCAACAATCTGCTTTATTATAAATTTGACAACCAACGACAGAACTTGACACAACTTGATAATGATGATGATGATAATGTTACTCAGAGTAACAACTACTAGAACTACAAGTATGTACAATAAATAAAATGGATTGAGGGGAATGATTTGCACATTGAATGCATTATTAGTAATGAACTGAATTTTGTAAAACGACCAGATATTGTAAATCTAAATCCATTAATATGGCAGTACATTCATGTGACTGACTACTATTGTAAAAGGGGCACCTGTGTTTATATATATGTATATAGTATATAATATTTATTGTATATCTGTGTGTCTGAGAGTAGTTTTAAGGTGCGGATTTTACCGTGTGCTGTTCGTGTGCCACAAATTGTTATTATTTGTCATAACCATAAAGACACCGAGCGAGATACAAGTGTTTCTCACATTCTCATTATTTTACTCTAGCAGTAATAAAATATTGTATACTATAAAAGTATTGTTTTGTTTCTTTTATAGACCTTGGACGATGAATTCATCAAGTGGTGATGACGAAGCACCAAAGGATCCAAAAACCACCGTTGGGGAAGATTTTACACAACAATTTACAGAAAATGATTTTGAAGGTATGTAAATATACATTAATTATCAGAAGATAGATTATTCTATTCTACAATAATGTGTCATAAATTTTGACTAGGACATCGGGCTCACACTGTTTTCGTTGGCGTTCATGTACCCGGCGGTAGACGTCACTCTCAACGGCGACGCAAGCATCACCATCATGGTTCCATCAGTAATTCTACCAAAGACAGTATCAGTGAAAAACAAACAGAAGTGGAACGTCCAGGTGAGTAAGCCAGCAAGCCACAAACACCCAATGTGCTTTAGGTTTGAAATTCCTTCAAAATCTATAATTTACACTGATTATACAATTCATATACGAAGAAGAACCAAATAGAGTTGCCATTTAATAATCAGACAACATTAAATTACAGATGATTAAATTTAATGATAGATCAAATGGGAATGAGTGAATGAAATGTGTATGACATTTGCCCTTTTATTTTGTTATATATTCACAGTAACACCCCCCGCCCAACGAGTTCAATTCATACTTGGCGAAGATGTCGACGATGGGACTCATGTCTCGCACCCGCTCTTCTCAGAGATGGGCATGCTTGTCAAGGAGGGTGATGAAATCGAATGGAAAGAGACCGCACGTTGGATTAAATTCGAGGAAGACGTTGAAGAAGGAGGAAATCGTTGGTCCAAACCACACGTGGCGACTCTGTCATTGCATTCGCTCTTTGAATTGCGCAGCCTTCTGCTAAATGGTGCCGTCATGCTCGACATGGAAGCAAATAATCTCGAAACAGTGGCCGATCTCGTATGTGACAACATGGTGAATTCGGGTGCATTGCCAGCCAATGTCAAGGACAGGGTTAAGGATGCCTTATTGCGTCGCCACCGGCACCAGCACGAGTATAGCAAGAAGACGCGTCTGCCCATTATACGCTCATTGGCGGACATTGGGCGGAATCATTCATCGTCGAAAAGTGAGTTGAGGTTAACTTAAGGAGGCTAACTCTTGGTTTTAATGTGCGCTCATTTTGTCATTTAAACTCATGGTTTTGTTCGTAAGAGTAGCTTTCGATATCTCATATCATTCTTCATATCTCTCAAATCGAATCAAACTAACCCAAACTTCAAAAGAACGGCAACACCGGTTGCACTGCGGCATATTCAAGTGATCCAAACTGAAACTCATTCAAATCATTTTCATCTTCGCTAAAACATAAAAAAAAAAACAAAAATATATTTTATTTTAGAGTTTAGCTCAAGATTGAAGATTTAGACAACAAGACTTGAACCGTGCACCTTGTTTTAGACAATGTTTAATGTACAGAGAATCAAACTCCTCATAACAAAAAAAAATATTACCCTCTGATAATCTCTAAATCAGACTTGCAACAGCATTCGCCATTAAATAAAAATACATCTGGGCACTCACTGCATGCGCCAACATCTTCCGGATTAGAAGGTCTACTTACGCCAATGCCGATATATGCGCCAAGTAAGGACCTACGTGGTTCTTACCTAGCGGTGCCAACAGGTAGAAATCTTATCTTGCTGGCAACAAAAAAAAAAAAAAGAAAATATACACAGACACTAAGATATTTAATCAATATATTACGCACAAAATCCTTTTGCTTTTCGCACAAAATTTCCAGTTTCAGACCGAAGGAACTACTATGTACATAAATATGTATGTACAAAGTGTGGGATCAGATAACTGTAACCTTTAGTTAACTCGCTTTCAGTAACTCACTTCCAAATGGCTAAGAAAGGATGCAAAAGGCTTGTTGTATAGCTTATCTCCATTTAGGAAGTTACTTATCGCACTTACACAAATACACTCACACACACACACACACACACATACCCATTCATTGTTCTTATTGTTGTAATCTACTTTCTTCATAATCATCGCTTTCCATTGCTAAAATCATCTATCCCAAGCTATTTGCCTTTCCTCGAATTTTTACGACTACTTCATTTCCAATTTAAATTGAAATTCTTATTCCTTAGCCAAAAAGTAAAGAAATCTTGTCATGTGCCTCCAATGAAACCTAATTTATGTTGTTATTTCGCTCGATTTTAAGCTGATTTGGGTATACACCTAGGCGTAGGTGTTACTACATGGTTCCATTTCTCTCAAGCTGGTACATCTCCCTCGATGGATAATCAGGGCCAAGATCAATTACAATTACAACCACAGCAACAGTTCTGTCAGCAACAGCAGCAAGGTCTTGAAATAAGTATTTACCATATTGTGACAGTTCACACGAAACAATCTACCAAAACCACCAACCAACCAACCAACCACCCAACCACTCAATTTCTAGTACCATTTTCTTTAATATTCTCTTATACTTGTAATACCTGTTCGATTTTACTCTTATAAATCTTAGCACAATCTACTCTATCCTTCAGATCAGTTCTCTCTTATTCTTACATACCCACTCTTGCTTCTTCTTTCTACCTATCTCTACTTTTCTCTCTCTCTTTCTCTCTCTCTCTCTCTTTCTCTTTTTCTCTCTCTCTTTATGACTTCTTGCGACAAGTGCATTCGATTTTCGTTTTGTTGTACTCGTAACTATTTGTGAGCTTGCGATCTGAAACTTATCTACTACTAAATGCTTTATATCTATACTTAAGTACATACTATCTCTTTTAGTAATATTTTTTTTTTTTCAATAAATGTATCTACTATAATATATAGTTTATTACAATACTTTCTATTTACACAAATCACATTAGATTTTTTATAATTGTAATATCTCAAACACCTCCAAAGAGTTTCTCTTTTTTACATTAAATGAAATTGAATCAGATCCTTTCTGTTTGTTGATAATGTATAGAAAAAGAAAGACCAAAACCACATAAACAAAAAAAAAACAAAAGACTACGTTGTATTAGAAAACAAAACTCGACTGCTATCTTTATTTTACATATCTATAATTATCATCTATTATAAATACAATTGTTTTAAAACGAAAAGTGGATTGATGACGCCTCATGAACTCATGAAATTTCAGTTGAAGAACAGAACAGTAACGCTTCTGCAACTTCACCCTCTCGAATGCAGGAAGTACCGGTCTAAATACAACTAACAGTAACAATGGCACCAATTCTGGACGATTTCTGTCCGTACCAGGAAAGAACAGAACCAATCTCGCAATACCAAATGGTAAAACCAAAATGAGAATTTAAACAAACAAATAAAAAAGTCCTTTAAGAATAACCTAATACATATTGGTTAGTTTATGGATTGTCTAATTGATTGTCTGATTGATTGATTGATTGTTTAATTGACTGATAGATCAAGTTTTATTGATTTAAATGAATTACATCTATCAAGTATTAAGACAAACTTTGCATGCCTACAAATATTGTACCACTTATTACTCAAATTCAAAACTCCTTCCTATGTAGAATTGTTTGTTTGGAATAAAGTTAAAATCTCCTGTATACAAGACATTTGATAAATCAAATTCTATACTATATATACATACATACTTGCATGATCACTCACACATATACACACATACTCACAAACACATACACATATGCACACCTCACACCTCACACCTCACACCCACATAAACAGATCAGAACAATTTGTTTCCATATTAAAATCTGCATGCTTTCCACTTCTTTGAAATGTAATAAAGTATAATATTTCTTCTTAACTTTTTCTGAATTTCTAGTTTAATAATTTTTATTTATTATTTTCCTTTCTTTGGTTTCCAATTATTTTTTTTTTTTTTTTTTTGTTTGCAATTATTGAATACACTGAAAAAAAAAAACAATTGTTTGAAATGTAATTTTTATGATACCACACTCACTGTGTCTGTGTCAATACAATCGAAATTCTTGTTTAATAATAAAGAGAAAAAATCTAATTCTAAAAAACTGCGGCAAAATCAAAAACTTCCGAATATCACAGAGGAAATGATTAAGAGCCCTAGCAGTCAGTCAATGGCTCGCAACAACAGCGGTACAGAACTCAATGACCAGGGTCACAAAGGCAATACGCACTTTATGCGCAAAATTCCACCGGGAGCAGAGGCCAGTAACATACTTGTCGGCGAGGTTGATTTTCTCGAAAGGACTTTGTCCTGTTTTATACGTCTTAGTCAGGCTGCAGTTATGGGTGATCTCACAGAAGTGCCAGTACCAACTAGGTAAGTTATCTATTGTACGAGAGCAATATCAACTTGTCGAACTAAATTGAAATTCGTCGTCACTTTTAGGTTTATCTTCATTTTGCTTAGCCCATCGGATAGTCAAAGCAATTATCATGAAATTGGTCGCTCTATGGCGACACTGATGTCGGATGAGGTTTTTCATGAGGTGGCATATAGGGCCCGTAAACGTGATCATTTACTTGCTGGCATTGATGAGTTTCTTGATGCTGTGACTGTGTTGCCTCCCGGTGAATGGGATCCCACCATTAGGATTGAGCCCCCGGCTGCAATACCATCACAAGAGGACCGTAAGCGTCCACCGGAATTACCGAAAGATGAAATCGATGAAGAGGAGGAGGAACAGCGGCTGCGTGAAGAGTCCGGTCTGTCACGCACGGGTCGTCTATTTGGTGGCTTAATCAATGATATTAAACGAAAAGCACCGTGGTATTGGAGTGATTTTCGCGAAGCACTATCAATGCAATGCGTCGCATCATGGATTTTTCTCTATTTCGCCTGTCTGTCGCCCATTATCACGTTTGGTGGTCTATTGAGCGAAGCTACTGGAAAACACATGGCTGCCATGGAATCACTGGTTTCCGGCTTTGTTTGTGGCATTGGGTATGGATTCTTCTCGGGTCAACCATTAACGATATTAGGATCAACGGGTCCAGTGCTCGTGTTTGAGACAATTGTTTATGACTTTTGTAGCAACATGGGCTGGGACTATATGACCTTCCGTTTCTGGATTGGCATGTGGATCGTAGGCATTTTAATCGTTTTGACCGCCATCGACGCCTCTGCATTGGTTTGCTACATAACACGCTTCACAGAGGAGAACTTTGCCACTTTGATTGCTTTTATATTTATATACAAGGTATGGTATTACCACTTGGCAAAACTTTTGTTCTATGGTATTAGTTAAAACTAAAATTATTATTTTTCAGGCTATTGAGAATGTGTTCATTATTGGCAAAAAATTCCCAGCAAATCAGGCCGTTTATGATTGTATATGCACGCCTCCAATTGGTAGTAATGAATCTATCTTGGATTACGCTAAATACAGTCGCGATTTCTGTCCAGTAAGTCTTATCCAGTTTATGGTAAACCATTTTAACATTACTTTTTTATATGTGTATTACTATCATTATAGGTAAATAATGGAGTTTTAGTTGGCTTGGATTGTGACAAACCCCCAACAGAAAATGTATTCCTTATGTCTGTGGTACTCTGCGCTGGGACTTTCATAATTTCGACGATATTAAAGGACTTTAAAAATGCCCTCTTCTTCCCGTCAATTGTTCGTCAATATATTAGTGATTTCTCAGTGATTATTGCCATTTTCTCTATGACTTTCTTCGACTATTGCTTGAATGTGCCAACACAAAAACTGGAAGTACCACATGAACTAAAACCAACGCTCGAGACACGCGGTTGGTTAATACCACCGTTCACCGAGAACAATCCTTGGTGGTCGGCAGTTATTGCTGTCTTCCCAGCATTGCTGGGCACAATACTCATTTTCATGGATCAACAGATCACGGCTGTGATTGTTAATCGCAAAGAGAACAAGCTCAAAAAGGGATGTGGCTATCATCTTGATCTCTTCGTCCTCTCCATATTAATTGGCATTTGTAGTTTCATGGGGCTGCCATGGTAAGATTGCTTAACTTTTGTACAATTTTATCAACTGCTTTACTCTATGATTCCTTCTATGCATCTTTAGGTTTGTGGCGGCTACAGTCTTAAGTATTAATCATGTGAATTCACTGAAGGTGGAATCTGAATGCTCAGCGCCCGGAGAGAAGCCACAATTTTTGGGGGTACGCGAACAGCGTGTAACTCATATACTGATATTCCTGACTATTGGGTTATCGGTTCTACTAACACCGGTACTTGGTCACATTCCTATGGCGGTGCTATTTGGTGTATTCCTTTATATGGGTGTTGCCTCGTTGAAGGGTTTACAATTTTTCGATCGTATGCTCATCATGTTTATGCCTCCAAAATACCAACCCGACTATATGTTCTTGCGTCAGGTATTTATTATTGGATTAATTCAATGTGATATATTTTTTATTGAATGAAATTTATATTGATCTAGGTGCCCATCAAACGTGTACATCTCTTTACAATTATTCAACTGGCCTGTTTGATCATTTTATGGCTGATCAAATCTTTCTCCCAAACATCAATTCTGTTCCCCTTGATGTTGGTAGTTATGATTGGAATACGTAAGGCCCTTGATCTTATGTTTACTCGCCGGGAACTTAAGATATTGGATGATATTATGCCGGAAATGACAAAACGTGCTGCCGCTGATGATTTACATCAACTGGATGCTGAGGTGGGCTTTTGTCGAAGGCTTTTGCCCTGTTTTGGTGGAAGAGGGAGCGGTGCAAAGCGCACCGAAAAGAGTAGAAGTAATGGTGGCACTATAGCAATAAATCATAGTACCAATGCAAATTCCAATGACAAGGAATTCGAAGCACAAAGTAGTTTGTTAAAGAATTGAGCACAATCCCAATCCCAATCCCATTTACAGTTGAGACCATTGTAGGAGATAAACATACATAACACAACACAATCGCACAATTAAGCAACTATAGTACAATAATTCGATGTACATCAAACACCACACACAAAGACATGGGCGTAGCAGTGTTAGCAGTAATAGTTTTCTATAAAATTCATTTACCTATGCGGGTACTTAGTTAAAACTCTTAAAGAATTTCTTGAAAAATATTTATTAAATTGAAAATGAGTAGACTTGGCAAACCGTTTACGAAATCGAGATTCCTAAACTTTTAGTTGCTGTAAGGCAAAGGAATGTATAGACTGGATAACACGCTCAAGAAATAGAGGCCCTTAAAGCAAAAATAGAATCCTGGGAAATTCATAAACAATGAGTATAAAATTGAAATAAAGACGCCCGTACCAAATGGGGGATTTGTATGGGAGGTACCTCTTTTAGTACCCCGATTTAGCTGCTTCGTACAGGTGTATAGCGCATGTATCAAAAACTTATAATGTCTAAATTTTAGTTCAATAGTGCAAAAAACAAAAAGTTTTTCTAATAAGAACCTGAATTTTAATGGGTGTTTGTATGGGAGATACCCCTCCTAGTGGTCCGATAAAACTGAAATTTGGACACTACAAGTTTCTAATCCATTTCCACTAATCATGTAAATTTCAAGATCATATGCTTATTGGATCGTGTAGCTCCCATACAAACTCAAATGTTCCATGTTGCTATTAATCGGATAGAACTTCACATTTCCATTCTATTACGGTTTATGAGTTATAGCCCGAAGACGGACGACCAGCGTAGCATTAGTAATAGTATTCCCTTTGGTACCCTTTGGGTCCGGAACCTTAAGATAAAGTGTTGAAATGAGGAAATAACATCATTATCATTTTAATTTAAATAGTTTTTCTAACAAAAGAAATATTTCAAGATTAATAGCGTAAAAACCTTCTTGATTTGGTACAATTATTTTTGTCCATTCTCTGTTTCTCTGAAAGCAATTAACTCAAAAAGTACCGGACTTATTTTCATACGGTATGCCTCAATGAACGGAGTGATTTATGAGCAAGATTTTAGGTATATAATTCTTTAATGTTTTGTGTAATTTGGCTGAAATATGTCGATGATGATGATGACAACTGGAAGGCGGACATACAGCGCATGCAGCACTCAAGGATTCCATTGGATTTAAACCAGAGCTAAAAGCCCACAATATCAACAAAAATTCTGTTATGGCCACAGCTCTTATAAAATCACTCGAAGCATTTGACAGAGAGGGCGTAGCAACGCGCGCCGGATATCGCTAAACAGCAAGCAATTTTTTTCACCTTTTTTAGTGCACATAATGTCTATGTACATAAGTGAGATTCAGCATATGTAAGCTGAACTTGGTAACGTCTACTATCCTCACCTAACCTTAGTTTGAAGGATATTTGATCCAAAACGGAATAATTCTGAGATAAAGAAAGTACTAAATGAATTCTAGCATTTTTAAAGAAAAAGTATTATATTTTTCTAATAAGAAAATGAATTTTAGTTTTCTAAATAGGGGGTGTGTGCTTGGCTACGCCCTTGAAAATAGGTAGAAAATCATTTATTAATTCGATTTAAGAATAGTCATTTGTTGATCTTTATAACTAAAATTCTACTTCGTTTCACCTACTATTACTACTACTACTTACTATTACTTTTTTGTCTCTATTTTTGTAAAATTCTGTGCTCAACCGTTGTTTTATCTCACTATCTTGTAACTTCTATTCTTTTTGCCTACATAACCACACGTACTTCCCATTTGTTGTTTATGTTAATGTTCTTTCCCCATTTTTTTAAACAGTATTTTTTCTTTTAACTTTTATCTTTTATGTTTATATGTTAATATCACAAAGTAGCATGCATCTAGATATGTATTTATTTATAATATATGTGTATGTAAATCTATGTATCTATAACAAAAGATACTACATTTTAATGTACCTACAATAATATTTAGTTCAATTTCTTTTTAATATATTTACAAAACAACATTATGTTTAATATAAAATGTATCTTCCATCATTTACATCTGAAAAATTTTTTTGTATGATTAAATATGTTAAATGTATGCACAATTTCTTAAATCTCAAAAGTTTAGAAACAATTTCTCTATATGTCAATATGTAGATACTGTGTTACATGTTTCTATGATTTAACCCTTTGATTGTCCCCCATGTGTTTTAAATCTCCTCTTATTTAAAATTTATCATCAATATAAGTATGAAATTTCTTCTAATATTTTATTTATATCTATATACATTTATTTCTACTATATGTGTATGTATCCTATGTTCATACTATTCGTACCTCAAACAAACAAAAAAAAGAAAACTTAAATGTAAATTATACAAAATTTTATACATGAAAGAAAGAAAGAAAGAAAAAAATTAAATAATATACAATAATAATCACTAACCTAAAGAAAGCAAACGTACAAATTTCATAAAACTAAACTAATGTTAACCGATTTAATAAAGTAACCGAGAACACATAAATGAGCTGCGATAATATCTTCATATTTGCCATACATGGCCTATTTAACCTTAGGCCAAAATGAAAACATGATAACAAAATAAATATAATTTATTATATTACAAATTTGATGGTTGATTTTCAAAATTCATTTATAATTTCTCAAATATTGGCGGCAATTTAACTAATCTCGCCTCCCCATTCCTCTATGTAAATGATCACATTAGTACAATTACACAATCACAAAGAGAAGCTCACACACATATGTAAACATTTCATGTACTTAGTTTATAGTTCACAAGCTATAAGATAGTACTTAGTCATCTATTATGTGTGTGTGACTAAAGTGACTGAAATTCAGTCAACATTCTGAGGTCTGATATTTCTCAGATTTAAATTGTATTTATGATGAGCTAATGATATTTAAAGGATCATCAACAACACCAGCACCACCAGAATCATCAACATAGTGGCGGCTTTGATCCAAATAATCCTGGTCCAACGACAATACACATTCCATTGTCAGGCTCAAATGATACCCGTAAACTGCAAACGCCTTTGAATTTAACACAAGAGGTCAATCGTACTACGATCTGGCAACAGGTGAACAAGGATGGTGTCTCGGAACAATTAATCATACCGGTTGCGGTGAAAGTTCGTCAAATCAATGGCAGCAGTCAGTAAGTTATTTACTTTTGATATCGATTGCCAAAAAAACAAAAAAAAAGTATCTAGGGCGGCTTTTGCTTTTGCATTGAAAACTTAAAAAAAATTTGAAAAAAATCTTTAATTTTGAAAATTCATACTCTGAAGCTAAGAAAAGTTGCGTCGTCATAGTATTCACAATCAGATATCGCACATTCTACCACTTACATATGTACATTCTTGATTGTATTGTACTCTGTAAATATCCTCATACAATTTTCATCCATTTCCGGTTTCGCTTCCGTTCAGTACAAACAATCTTGCCTCCACAAATATCCAACGTCTATCGCCTATGAATGAAGTTGAGGAACCAGAACCGGGGACACATGGAGCAACTCCATTGCACTCCGATGCACTGATGAGTGCGCCGTCTGGAACAGCTGCTACAACAACAAACGCAGCAACAACAACGACCACAGCAACAAATACAATTTTGGCAAAACTTGATGGACAGGACCCTAAACCAAATATAACTGCCGTTTAGTAAGATGTTGCAGCAGCACCACCTACCTAAAAACAAGAACACGCCTAAAAAACTACACATCAAAATCATAGAAAAAAAATATACAGTAATGTTATAAATATCAACCAATCCATATACGTTAATATACTCGTACTACTTAGAGCCACATACTCGTTCATGCATCAGATATCAGATGTTTTAAATACTACAATAGTTTCGTTTTTGTCTTATGTGAACCAAAATTTAAGTTCTTAATTGAATTAGGATTGAGTATTCTAACTCGTACTTTAGAAGCAATGAAGATAAGTATTAAGTTGATAGTATTGTATTACGCACAAACTCGTAATTAGCAAGTGATGGAACCACAATTATACTACAATAATATATTGTGAAACTGTATGTCAATGTGGAGTACACAAAACTCTGAATTTTTTAGAAATAAAACAAAATTAACTGATTGTTTGTTTGATAAATGTTATCATAAATAGAAAGAAAGAAGTAAACGATTTGGTTTGGAATTGGGACTGAAATGTACCCGCGAAAATAAGAATTACATTCCATTCTCGTACATACATACATTAGAATGAATTTGTAGTTTAAGAATCTATTTGTATTTAGATACTTTTTATGCCAACAATATTATAGACATATAAACGATACTTGAAATCACATTCATCATTATGTAATTCAACAACCACAATCGCTATTTGATGTGTTAAAAAAATCATAATAATAATAATAATAATAAAAACAAAGAATGTGCTATTTGCCAAAAATCAATATTTAAATGAATTTCTTTTTTTCTCTAAGAATCATTGCCATTCATCTGTTTCCTCAATGATCTTCTCATCGTCATCATCATCATCATCGTCATCATCTTCAAAATGCATTCTTGCGTCGTCATCAAACATCAATTGCATTTTGCATCTTTTTCTATTCTATATTGGATGTTATGTACTCGTGCTCGTGTATCTACTAAATATGTATTATCTATGTATATTATATATTGTACTTAATTTCCTTATCCTACATGATATATGTACATACATACATATGCATGCAAAAATCTATGTATGTATGTCTGTACATAAGAAATAATGAATGAATGAATGAATCAAATATTGACACCAGAACCCCAGTGATCGTACGATTGGTCAATCGGCGATCTGTAAGTAATGTTTCATTGATTATACTATGTATTTTAATTTCTTTTGCAGAACAACAAAACATTTGATCACACGAAGTGGCGTGGATATCTTACACCAACAGAGACATCCGTTTGAATCAATGATCTAAAAATCTACATGAAATACTGAATCTATAACTGTATCTTTCTCTATATATCTCTTTTTTTCACTCTGTGTTACCACCTTACCAATCAATCAATCCATCATATCTTTTACAACAATGTAGTACAAATAAAATGAATCTAAGAACAATTCTCAAACGAATAACATAACCCAACTCCGTCCCCGTGCACCTGTCGCAGAGATATCCAAAATATTATATATTGTATGTATGTTTGTAACTAATTAATCACTAAATGTCTAGTTTAAAATGAATCTTAGTATTATTTACTGTAGTTTAAACCAATGAATGTCACAAATACTAATACAATAATACACGTTTTAATGTGCAATCTATTGTTTTCGAAAAATAACTGAAAAGCTCTTGCATATACAATTTAATATATTTAACTCATAAGGTAAGTAACCATTTCTATGTGTGGTAAATTTATAATCATGATTGTGGTGCGAAATTCACCACCAACTGTGCTTTCAATATTAAAATGCCTTTTGTGCCGCATATATATTCAGGACATAGGATAGTTTAGTTTCAGTCAAAGTCAATCTTTTACAAGCACTCGCTATTCGCTGGATTTTTGCAATTCAAGTCACCCGCGCGACTCCGAAGTTTCTAAAAGCCCATCACTCGCTACTTTTCGACATACTCGTTATTTTTTGCTCGCTGTTTTAAGTCGAAATGCGACTTTTATCGAAAGCGCAGTTGTGTGTGCCGTTAGTTATTACCGTCGGCATTTGTGAACGTTGAAAAGTTGAAGTTTTGCTTGAAAATTTTAAATAATACATATTAGCAATGGTTTTCTTATTCTATCTCGAATTCGATAAATAAACAAAGCACAACCGCGCACAGCATATCGCCGTTTCAATACGCGTTTCATTTATTAATTTGTGTGTGTGTGTTTATTTAACTTGGAACAAACGGTAGTTTCGGAAAGCGAGAATGCGCATCAAGCGCGCTTTTCTTTTCTAAAGCTTAAAGCAATGATTTTTAGTATTTATTTGAAGTGCTATTTGCGTTGATAGGAAAATTCCCATATGACTACGCTAATCTTTTGTTTAGTTTTAAACTTAAATATTTACAATTAAATAAAGTTTCCGATTAACGCTGCCAGCATTTGTATGGCAGAATTAGATGCTGACGAACTGACGAGGAAAGAAGAGATGAAAACGTAAACAAATTCTGTTGACTGACACAATTAAAATACATAAATAGTGAATCTGTTTAAATTAAATGAAATCTTTAAATGTTTTTGTTGGTATTTCTAGGCAGAGAGATAGAAAAGGTAATAAAAATAAATAAACGGCAAAAATCGTTAAATTCCTTCAGTTCCTTTTCTCATTTACAATAACAACAACAATAAGGAAAAGAAGGAGAAGAAGGAAAAAAACACAAATCGTTTATGTATAACAAAAGCAGAGTAAATAAGAAGAATAAAGAAAAAACAAGTGTGTCCTTCAAAAGGACATAAAATCTGTGAAATTGTGTGTGTGCTTGTGAGTTTTCTTCTTCTGATTAAAAATAACATTCATTAGAAGGAAAAAAAAAGCAACAAAAGGATTACTCATCGGTGCGTCGCCCATCGCCTATCGCCCTTCAACATTTGCGGGCGCAGCAGAAGCTTCTTTTTTTCTTTTTTGCTTATAAAACTTGTCTGCCTTTGTCGCTTTGTAGTTGTCGTCTTCACTGGTTTCGCAACAATAACAGCAGCAACAACAAACACGGTTGATATATGCCACACACACCCTTCAACAACAACAACAACAACTTGATCAACGCCAGAGGGCAACGCACAGTGTCAAACAACAACAACAAAAAAAAGAAGTAAGCAACAATAAAGTAACATCAGCGCAAATATGACTGAACGAAAGTTCACGCGCGGCTTAAACAAGCCGGGAATGGCCGCACAGCTGAGAGAAACGGTTTCCCAAGTTGTTCGGGAGAGTGCGGTGCTGGTGAGTTGTGCAAGTTAAATATACTTATATGCAAATTTTACGTATGGGTGAGCAATGCAAGTGAGAGTTTCCAGGGTGTGGTGAATTAGAGTTTAGAATTGCTTCTTTTTCCTTTTTCTTTTATTTTTTTTTGGTTGTCACAGTTATTTTATGAAACTTACAATAATGAATTCACCCTAAAAGTTTTAGAATTTCAAGAATTTTAATAATAAATTTAAAAAATTAATTTTCCAAATTTATAATCAGTTTATCATTAACTAAAACCAGCCTATCATACTCGGCAAATCGAATAGTAATAGTATGGATGCCGGTCAGACTATATATAAAAAAAAAAAACAATCGTTTACCATCGTTCAATACCGCTCTCCAATGACTGTCAATGCCTGACCATCCACATTCTCGGAAAAGTATAGGTCAAAGATACCGCCAGCTCACATTCCGCACCACAGAGTGACTGTTTATGGGTGTAAAGACACTTTCATTATTTTCTGTGGATGCTCGGTCTTCCACAACCCAACGACAGTATTGTTTACTTGCAAGGCCGTTAATCCAGAAATGCGCATCGTCCCTGAAGATGATTTTTTGTTTTTTTTTTTTTTGTTTGGAGTTGTCAGATGCCAGTGTTTTGAAGTTAGGACGTCCCTATTGGATGGTTTTAGCCTGGGTGATGTCCTAAAGGTTATCTATCTTTACTCAAAATACAGGGTATCCAAATATTGACTTGACCATATGAATTCGATTTATTTACAACTTTACGCTTCTTTGCACTTTAGAATATCACGGACACCTGAACACAATAGGAAGTCACAAGAATACAATAGTTATGAACTCAGAACATTGTCATTGTCATTGTTGTTTGTGTTTGTTTCCTTTTATTATGCTTTACAATATTTTATAATAATATACAAAAATTTAATTAAAGTAGTTTATTATTGAAATAAGGTTGCTGCCATTGTCTATCACTAAAATAAATATAAATAAGAGTAGCAGGGGAGACTCAACAAAATTTCAAAATTTTTAGTTTCTTCTTATTGGCATTTGTCCAAAAGTTTGCAATGAAAACGATGAATATACCAAATACTATATCTATGTACCTAGGTAGTGTGTATGCAAACGCATAAAGATGATTCTGCAATAACAAATATGTATGTATTAAATTTTATTTTGTTTTTCTTTAAATAGCACAAAGATACTTACGAGTACGCACGCCGCCTCCAGCCAAACAGCTTCAATTTTGGCTGGTGGAGTTGACTGCGTTCATTGCACAATCTCAACATTTGTTGAATTGTAAACAATCATAAATTTTGAGCATTTTAGCTCTTTTGAGTTTTTGATTGTGATAAGTGTTCGGTTGAGCCAACACATTCCACTTGATTCTAATGCTTCCGTTGATGCTAAACATCACACTGCTGCCTCTATCTATCTACCTTACATCACTGTATACTTATATAGTATATTTAGTACTTATAAATGATGATTTGTATATGATAGCATCGCTTCTCTGAGTTCTCAAGGTCGTTTTCCATAATGATGATTATGATGATGATGATAAACCTTATTTGTTGCGGTTAGCGGTAGCGGCATCAGAGCATCATCAAGTTTTTTTTTTACTGATTGTGTTTCGTGCTACTAAAAGCAACCGACACACCAACAACAATAACAACAAAATATAAACAAATAAATACTCCAAGCTGTGTACATTGTTAAAATCCAAATAGCGACGCGAATGAGGCGCAAAAAATTTGTGGAATTTGTGAATCGTTTACGATTGTGCGGTCTTTACTGTTGAGTTCACATACTGAAGTTGTTTAGCAGATCGTTTAAAAACAAACAAATACGAAGTTATTTTAGCATTACAGTCATGTTCAGTTCAGTAGCAACAATATATTATTAATATTTTTAATTTAAAGCCTTTAAACACACAGTTGAACTTTTGTAACTTGAATTAAATCGAGTTGCAATAGAGTGAAGAGCGCCACAGGTGGATTTTGTCAATATTCTACATGGAACAATAAAAATAACATACCTTTAATTTACTTTTTTAATAATACAAAAAAAAATTAGATTTTTCTTTAGATGACAAAATTATTGATCATTATATTATAGCTCAAACTAGTAAATTCATGGATGACGACGACGGTTTGGAGAAAGAACTTATTATAATTGAATACTGAATACATTGCTGTAACAAGAGAACTTCATGCAGATTGAAAAGTCAGTCAGTTTTTGAATTTCCCGCATTGTAACTTAAAATGCAACACTGCTTCTGTCATCTGTCATCACAAACTACTGTCAAATTTTGAGCAGACTGATTTAATTTGTGATTGACATTCATTGAAAGAAGACAACTTCGAGAATTTAGACGAAAATGGACAAAATTGAGTGATGGCTGAGACTCACATTTTACAAGAATATTTGGACATGAAAATTTTATCCGCCCGATTGGTGCGGCGATTACTCACACTTGCAGTCGTGTAGCCACTTCAAAGGAGTGTTTGGTAGTGTTTAACCGCAATCCAAACTAGTTTTTTGCGTTGTTTGCTATCTGTGAACATAACATGAATCCATCACAACACACCAGACACTAAGGATCAATGAAAGCAATGGACTTCTCCGGGTGGCCACGGTGGGTTTGTTGGTTTTTTGCAATGCACAAGGTGTAATTCACATCGATTGCCTTAAAAAGGATTATACTTTCTTCGACTATCCAGATTTAGCCGCCTGCGACTACTTCCTGTTTCCAAAATTAAAGAATGGCACGGCAGTAAGAGATTTAGGTCGAATGAAGAGATCATTATTGAAACAAACCTCTATTTTGAAGACCTTCCCTTTACACTTGGAAGGAATAAAAAATATTGAAAATTGCTTGACTAATTGTATCGATTTAAACGGAGACTACGTTGAGAAATAAAATGCTTGTTTGCCGAAAATGATATTTTTTATTGTATACTACCTTTTGCCAAATTCTGAAATTTTAATGAACAATTCGATAAGTCGAAGTCTCATAAAGTGAATTTTTTGCTATACAATAATTCCTTTGCAGTTTTATCAAGTGAATTGTCACTACTAAATCAATACAACTTAACATACTGGTTACTTTCGTTTAGTAAGAGGTCTCTGTTGCGTGGCAATCAGCACGGCAATGTAATAAAACCTATGCATACTATGGATTAATACATAACATTCAATATATCTAAACTTTAGTAACAGCAAATTTAGCATTTTTTCACGTTTTTAATTAAACATACTATTTATCATTATATACTATATCCTACATATACAAATACTACATACGGTATATCGATATAATGGTAAGGTGCTACTGATTATGCTTAGATATCTTATTATTAATATACAAACTCAACAAATAAAGACCTACATATAAAGCTCTCAATACTTAACACATTTGTTGGATAATTATATTAATTAACTGTTGTACGTTTATGGCCCAACACTAAACTCATATTGTGAGTGAGTGTTTATAACAACAATATTATTTGTATTATGTATTTGTAAATGTTTTAATGTGAGCTCAACACCCATTAATTACCACAAGCATATCTTCATTCATTTGTTCATTGTTTTATTGCCACATTTATTTAATTATAAATATATCAATTCTCCAGTGCTAAGAGTGGCAAGAACATGCTTTTAAAAAATCAAGTCTCTAGCTCCAACGCATGATTGCGACTAATTGGATCTCTGGTTTATTGGAGAACTACTATGTTACAATAGCAGTTGGTGTCATGTTTCATTGAAATGCGTTTTATAGCAATTTCTCTTTTCCTTTTGAACAGAATGAAAACAAATGTATAATTCATTGAGTAATAAAATAAATACTCTTGAGTCTCGAGACGTGCCTTAGTGAAGTCATTATGGATCAACATTTACAAACACGATTATACAGGCTTCATAGATCGTGTGTGTGTTTTTTTTTTTTTTTTTTAAACATGTTAATTCTGAAAGTACACACAGCCGGAAATGGAAAAGATTTCAATTTTATCAGGTCGACAAAGTATTTATTTATTATAAGTTTGTTTTTAAGTATATTTTTCTTAAAATTATTTAAAAAAATTAAAAACACACACAATAAATATACAATATTAAATATCTTGTTAAACATAAAATTAAATCGAATCTTTTATAATTATCTATTATAGATGAAGTACCGCAATGAACGTCGAAGTCTTTCAATTTTGGTAATATTTTGTTTTTCAACAAGATAATATCTGTTCTCTCCTATGTGTTGTTTTTAGACTTTTATATTGTACCACAATATTTATTGAAATTTATTGAATGCATTTTATTTAGCCTCTAAATGTTTCTTTAGACAGTTTTTGTTTATGAAATACATTCACATTATATAAACAAATATCCATAATTGGGCTTCAGTATTTCCTATGTGCATTGTATTCATGATCACTTGCCATATCATCTTTGTATTGCATTCATATTGGATTTTTCCACATATAAAATTATGTTCATTTCATTGGAATGTATAAATATTATAATTTTATCATCTTATGGTAAATATATTTGTAATAATTTTATACTTATTATGAAACCACATTGTTTAATAAACATATGTATTTTAGATAAGCATGCTTATAAGTAAGTCTCAATTGCATCAGAAAAACTATAAAATCTGACACATATCCATTGTACAATAAACTTTAAGGTTAAAAAAAATCTGTTACAAAATTAGTTTGTTTTGTTGTCAATTAAAGTTTTCCTTTCAATAAATCTTCATTTAATTTGTTAGCATATAAAATTATCTTTGAATGAAGTGAATTAACATTGTCAACTTTAATATTAAGTACAGGGTATTTTATTTAGAGGTAGAGAACTTTAAGTTGGCAATACTTTTTTCATATGTGCGCCACTTTCACAACTGTCACTTGTTTTGTGTTTCATTTGGTTTGTCATTTCATGACGAATAGACTGAAACATGAATTATGCTTGCAAATTTTGCAGATTTTTTACGAAAAACGTTCAGTTCCATTTTTACAGTCTGCATAATCGTCCATCAGAGCAATTAATTCAAACAACCAGGAATCATTTGCGTACCTACTTTTCCTCTACACGCATCCTCAGAGACGTCATACAGTGAGTACCGGAAGAGCTATTGCTGCTGTAGAGCTTAGTATCGAGGAGAGCCAAATAAGTCTATTTAGTCTGTTGCTGAACAATAGGAGCTATGTCCATCCACTTTATGGTAGATTTTGCGGAAAGGTTTTGGTTTAGAATTGAAGCCGCACGTCCACCTGCCACGCCTCACATATGGAGAATGGTCTGTGGATCCCAAATTTCACAAGAAAATTTTGTTCAATGATGGAGCTCATTTTTGCTTTGAAAGATACGTAAAATAGCAAAACAGCTGCATTTGGAGTGAAGATAATCCTCATGCTTTTGTCGAAACTCCGTTGCATCCTGAAAGAGTCAGTATTTAGTCTGATTTATTTACTTTTATTTATTTCTTTCTTCAAAAACGATGCCCTGGCCGGCAGTTTATCGTGACCGCTACAGGGCCATGAAATCTAGATAAATGATTTTTTTTTTGATGGAAACAAGGGATTGGGATTGCGGCCTTGAATGGGCCTATTGCAATTTCATTGGCTCCATGTAAAGGCCACCCAAGTAGCGGAGTCTGGTCCAGATTAGGCCCTCACAGGTGCATAGCTAGTGCTGTTTCCTCTTTTTTCATAAAGTTTTCACTGATCCTCATGTTGGACAGATGTTTCAGAACTCTGCAATGTCCTGTCAAGAAGCCAGAGACAATGCAAATACCTTTCCGTGTCAGTTTTAGTAGTTCTTGTGTTCTCTTGTGAGATCTAGAGGTTATTAAGATTTTCGCTACTCTTCCATGATCTCCGACTTTTTGTACCACAATTGAATGCCCTTAGTGTGGAAGAGCTGTGGTTTCACAAGGCGGTGCAACATGCCATATAGCGAGTGCCACAATTGGGTAGTTGAAAGAAATGTTCGGTGAACAAATAATTTCTCGCAATGGACTCAAGAATTTGCCTCCAAAATCAGGCGATTTAACACCGCTGAACTGTGTTTTGTGGGGGGTATGTGAGTTCTCTGGTCTATACCGATAAGACGCCTTGGAAGACAACATTCGCCAAATTACCACTGATATATGGCCTCCATTGCTGCTAAAATCGATCGAAAATTGAACTTCCCGATTGGACTTCCTCCGAGCAAGCCGAGGTGGCCACATGCCGGAAATCATATTCAAATCAATAGAATTATCTTTCCAAGAAAATCAAATTCATGGCAATTCACACCATTAATCTGTGGTTTTATTACAATTTAAAGTTTCATACCTCTAAGAGAAAAAAAGCACGCTTTAAATAAATTGATTTAAATAAAAACATAGTTGGTTGCATTAGCTAAAGGTTTTGTTTCCCCCTCCCATAATATTATGTTTGTATAATAGTATTTTATTTATCATGGTTCACACTCGAACTTAGCTAAACAACACGTTCACAAAAAACCTGTTCAATCGAAATGCCAATGAAGGTGTGTTTGGATAAACTCCACAACAAAAGGGGCGAATAAACTTTGAATTGAACTTTTGATTTAAACGAAAATAATTTGAATAATGATAATAAAAATGAATGCATTTAAACAATTTACTTGTAGTTTCTTTTAGTTAATTATATGGCCATAATATTTGACACTTTATTGTTCGTTTTGATGTTTGTTCGAATGGTTAAAACTTACTATCACATTCCCTTTTGTGTCAATTAGTTAATGAATATCCAAAAGTATCTACCTTTTAGAAAGTTAGACTGACTGAGTCTTCTTCAGTTTTCTTTATAAGTAAATTGTACTGTTTACCACCATATTATTATATTGTATTTCATTGATAGAGAGTCACCAAAGTAAAGTAAAGTATTGTATGTTAGTACCTTGACAATGTGGTCTACTACATTTCTATTTGTCTGTCTGCCTACTTTTTGTGTCATATTTTTATAAAACGTATGAATTTAATTGTTATTAATGTGCATTGTTAGATAAACTTGTAAAACTTCTTCATATACTGCTGGCTGGTTTTAGTTAGCTGATACAACTTTCTAACAAGAACTGATGATGATGATGATGAATCTGAGATAGAGTGTAACAAGCGAGTGACGCTTCTTCATTACTTGCAAGACGCATTTTTGTATTGTATATGTATATCTAAAAGTGTAATTAAAGTGAACTTGCGGCGTCACACTTGCCGCATATCACAACGATGACAGTGTTTGTTGTTGCCACTTGCCCGGCGTGGCATGGAGATATGAAGGCATACACCGCCCAATATTGGGCGGGCAGTACATAACATACATGGTTTGGTGCTCTTGCTTGCTCTTGCTTTTCTTTTACTTTCTTTTAAGAGGTTTTATACTTAACAACTACTACTGGTGTGTAATTATACATTTTTATGAACGACAACCGCAATAAGAAAACGGCTTCCCCCTGCCAACCAAACACTCTCCCTGTTGCAAATGCAAGTAGCATAAGTGAACAATGTCACACTCTGATGACCAAAGCCGGCTTACACAATTTGAACTGTGTGTATGTAAGCGAGTGATTGTAAATAAGTGACCATTTGTCTTAAGTAAGTAGCGTGGGAATGATTTTAACTCTTCAGATTGGGTGTGCACGCACGAGTATGCGAATTTTCCTTATCATGGTAATGTCAATGACACTTGCAATAAGTCATTTTTACCATTCAACTCTCTGCTCAACTTTGTTTCAAATGCAAATTTCAAAATTTCAATAGTAAAATGGAACCCTTTTCTTTTCTTTTTCCTAATATTAAAAACAAATCGAGGGAAAAACAAAAGCATTGACAAAATGACACGTTCTAAAGGCATCTATTCCTCTGATCTTCCTGTTCTACTCTCATGTTATTCATTCATGTTGTTCATGTCATTTGAACAAAGCAAAAATCCATTGTTCGTCCTGATATCATTGTACCATGTTCAAGGCAAACATGAAGAGCAAGAATTTGACACATTTCTATACAAACATGTAAAGTAAATGAACTTTTTCCAAGTGGGTGGGAATGGGACTTTGGGCACTTTATCTATCAATGTGTAAGAGTGTATTGTGATGGTATAATTGACAGTGATTCTCAACTTTTCTTCCAAAACGATATATCATATCATAATTTAAAAAATAAGGCATGAAAAAATAAGAAATAGTTCCCAGTTTGTATTTCATTTATAAACATCAAATATAGTACTTATTGTATAAATGTAAGTGTAGAGGTTGATTCCTCTGCAATATTTCCTGTTTGAAAAATTTATTGCAGACCTAAAAACTCTAAATACTTTTCCATTAAAGGTAGTGGCGACATTTTTAGAGAATCACCGTGGATTAAGAATCACTGGTGAAGAGTATTAAATTGCATTCACAATCAGACCCCGCCCAATTCGCATATGTCCAACGCAACGTGCTCTTTTCATATTTTTAAAGTTGAGATTTTTTAACATTTTAACGCAAACATAATTTACGCAATCCGCTGTCAAGTTGAATGAACTTTAACTTTAGCTTAGCTGGTTATGTTCGCTTAACGACGAATAACTATTTCACATACACTGTAAAAAACATGAAATGTTATAGAGATCGCTCGAAGCCGGAAAGGGCAAACTTATTAGATGATATAAATTTAGAGAATTGATGAATTTGCCAAATGAAAGATAGACGTAACTTAGAGGTGTGATTAGATGGGATTGGATTGAAGTGAAATCATGAATTTATTGAAACAATTGAAACCAACTGAATTGAAATAATGATTTACTTGCCAAGTGATGGAGTCACTTGAAATCATTTACTACAATAGTAAATACAGTTTGCCCTCGATTTTTGTTGATTTTCACAAAAATAGAATAAAAAACATGGCATGGAATGGAATGGAATCTATTCTATTCTATTCTATTGTAATTTGTATCATTTAAACATTTCCTCTTAATGCACAACTTCCAGACACGCTCATCCTATGTATCGTGTATTTGTGCAATGTTGAGAGCTTTCTCTCATTCCCATTGACGTCGCCTTTCTATTGTTGCTGGCTCTCGATTGAATTCAAGTAGTCGTCAATAGTAAGTATCTTTTGTTGTTGCATCACGTACAACAAATATAGCAAAAAAAAACAAAATACACAATACTCTTCCAGATTGTTGTTTAATCATTAGTTCATTGAAGAATACCCATTCATGGGTACATTAGATTTCACTTAATACAAGTACGAGTATGTTGGGCCGTTGCCTCTTTTACATATTGTACATAGATGTCTGTATGACAATTTCTGTTCAAATTTCATCTAATAGCCCATTCACAGTGATTAAAAAGTAGATTACTTTTGTAAGCAGATTAAAATGGTGATTATTTCATAATCTCCTTTTCAATTAACTGGGCTGTTAACTTCTTGCCCAGGGCAGTGACATCTTTTGCCATTGCTGCCTGGGTTTTAGGTGATTTTTGTTGCGCGCCAACATACATAGACCAGCTGATGATGATTTTAGTAAATTTTACTATTTGCATACATTGCAAATGGTCCTCAATCATGTATTTTTTACAATTTTCACTTATGAATTTAGTTCAACGTACGCGCTTTTTCCATGTCTAAAAAAAAAAAACTTTAAAACTTGAACTTTTTAATCACTGTGAATGGCCTATGAGCGAATTTTGTAATTTTTGGTCTCAAAAAGCCACTTTCAATGACTTGTTTTTGTTACTACTTTTTTTTTTTAAACAATTAGCGTGTGTTTGAGTTCGTTTATCTTTTTACTTATAGAAACATAGATACATTGTATGTTTGCTATTATTGTTCGCACGCACGCTCACAAAGTCATGGTCTAGTTTGTCTTAGTTTTTGTTTGTGTTTATCATAATTTGGTTTGGTTTGGAAAACTACTTAACTCACTCAACTGCAAACCTTTGTATGGAATGTCTAAAAAAAAAATGTAGTTTTATTTATACAATAATTTATTGATGGCATTTAATTTTTGTTTTTTTTTTTTATTATTTCAATTCTTTTTAGTTTGTTTGTTGTTTGCTTTTGACAGATGTTCATAGCTTTGGGTTCCAAGCGACAATGAGGAGGGGTTTAATAATAGCGTTGCCGAATATACTATATGCATAAGTATTATGTATGATGTCACCAAAAAAGTCTTAAGGAAAGCAACTGAAAAAACAAAGCCCAATAAAAATAAGACAAATATTAATGGCTAAATTTGTATCTAAAAATATCTCATAATTCTTTTACTTTTGCCTTTGCTACAACAATAAGATTAATGTGAAGTCAAAGTTCGTTCATGCTTCTCTATGGTAGACGGAAATATCTTTCCATTCCCTTGTAATGTTGTCTATTAGTTTTTGAGATATTATTATCATTTCGGAAAACTTTGTTCTTTTTACATCTGGTCATATCATAGAAAAGCAATTTCTTGTCCATTTGAAACCTTGACCTACACATTAATTGTATGAAAGCTTTTCCCATTAAAATTTATAGAATTTAAATGAAATTAAATTAAAGGCATTCAACGTTTGCGTGTTCCAAGTCATCATACAAATGTCAAATATGTACACATGTATCTGCGCCTTAAGTGTCGAATTAGCTTTGCTTATATCACTTCTTCTGACGCCATCAGTGAGCACAAAAGAAAATCAAAATATGACGCTCCTACAATTGCCTAATTCATAGGCAAGAAGCCATAAAAGTATCATCCACCCAACAAAAACAATAGATACAAAACAATGCACATTAACAAAATGACTAAACAATATATATGTACATATATAATTCCATGTGTCATGTCATGCTTTCTTTTATTACTCTTGTCTTGCTTAACCCAATTTTAAGTGTTTACCTGATCAATTGATATCTCCCACTTTTTGTGTTTACAGAGTAAGCCACTTGTAGTGGAACCCATTGACTTTGAAGCGTTTGTTGCCAAAAATAAAACGCTTATACAAAATGATCCACAGCGTGAATTGCTCATATATCCCACTGATGATGTATCTGTAAGTACCACAATTTATTACCAACTAATGATTGCAAAACTTTATAATCTTCATGTGTCTCTTTGTAGGAAGTTATTATGCCACGCAAGTTGCGCACAAATACAAAATCTGTTTCAGATCGCTTTGAGCCACCAAATGAGGCCATTGTTTGTCCACTGCATGGCGCAATATCAAATGGAAATAGCTTTAATAGCAAGCCGCCGTCTCACACAGATCAAGTCAGCCGCCAGAATAGCACACAATCGAATACAAGCGCACAAAATGGTACAAATGGAAATCTCTCTCGTAAGAGTTCACAATGCAGCGCCACATCGTCATTGAAAATCACCTCACCACCAGCTGTCAAATCACCAACTTCATCACACGAGTCCTATGAGTCCGCATTATCCTCTACACCAGCATCACACTCACATTCATCATTGTCATCATCAACGCTCAAATCGAATTTGGCACAACCGGAAATGGACGATCTAGATGGTGTAGATGATATTGAATGCCACAATGAGAAGTCCTTTAGTTCACGAGCTGAATGTACTCGTTTGACAAGGCAGGCACTGTACACATACCGTGCTAAGAATCATATTATTTATTATAAATACAGCGCTTATGGTGGAACATGTCACGATCTACCCAAGTAAGCTTTCAAGCATGGTAAAATAGAATACATTCAATTCATTAATCATTTAATATTGTTTTATAGGTTAAGTTCTGCTGAATTTTTGGTTGAAGAAGTGTATGAAATCGATGCTGACCCCGATCAAATTGATGAACAGATGACAAAGTCACAAGCGAGCTCCATAACAAAGCAAGGCTTTCTTTTGAAGGGACACGATTCTGGTTCGGACCGCATGTTTGTCAATCTTGGAAACAAATCATTTAAGCGAAGGTTAGCTACCATCAACAAACGATTTAACATAAAAGTTATGATGAAAATTAAATGATAATTGCAGATATTGCTACTTACGTCAGGAGGTCGATGGTACATACATTTTAGAACTACATAAGGATGAGAAGCAGGGTGAGGCTAAGGCTACCATTGTTATGGATTTCTGTACTGATGTGGTGCAAAATTCTAAACGTGGACGCTTTTGTTTTGAACTTCGTATGACTGCCGGCCATAAATCTTTCACTTTGGCTGCTGAAAACGAAGATGATCTAAATGATTGGATGGGCAAATTGTCGTCTGTGCTACTACAAAACAAAATCCAAGAGGATAAACGCAATGCTTCGCTCGAGCGGACACCACCACCAGCACAACAAATCCAATCAACAAACAATACAACATTTGGCACACTTAAAGGTCTCGACCAGTCAATGAATCCTCAACTAATCAAATATGGCCGTGAAACCGATATATCCATAGCTCAAGCAAGGCGCGAGCAACGTCGTCGCTTATTCGCCTGTTATCAAGCACCTTTAAAAGCAACAATAACCGATAACATAGAACAATATAGGGAACATTTTGGAAAGCGAATCTTTGTTGCTTGTAAGCAGTTGACCTTTCGTTTGCAATGTCCTATGCCAGATGGCACTGATGGCACAGAACATCTGTGCCAAGTAGAGCCATACATCACCAGCATTGCTCTCTATGATGCCAAGGCTGGACGAAAGTTGACCGAGTCCTTTTATTTCAATATAAATGATGATAGTGTTAACAACATGTTACCCAATACGCCAGTACCGTCATCAGTAGCTGCCTGTTGTGTGCCAAGGCGAGATGAACGTGATGAGAAGACGCGTAATTCATCAAAAGCATTACATTCGTTATTCGACGGAGTCTCGGCAGATTTATTACGTTGTCCGAAGGATCTCTTTATGCATATTAAACAATGTCATTTCTCAATTAGTGTGCCACATCCGGATATATTTGTTGTTCTGAAAATTGAAAAAATATTACAAGGCAATATTGTTCAGGCAGCGGAGCCGTACTTAAAAGCCGGTCGTGATGCTAAGTTGGGTTTGAAAGTACATAAGTCGGTGAGAAATTATGCTCAAAATATTGGACATTATCGGCAACCATTTGCTTGGGCAGCTAAGCCACTATTTAGACTATATAGCAACGAGTTAGATACGCACAATAATGAGTTTGAATTTAGTACTATTTACCGACAAGAAGTTCACAAACTTAGAGACGAGGAACTTTTGAAAATACTAGCTGAATATCGAAAGCCAGAAAAGCTGAATAAACTAACACAAATACCGGGATACCTCAAATTGAATGTGGTAGAATTGGACAAGGTGCCAGGTAAGCAATACGAAGCAATCTCCAATTTTAATTGATCATTAAGTGTATGATGTGATTTTAGGTTCCTTAAGCAAATCACTAGCTCCATTGGCCAACTTTGATGCCGAAACGAAAGCACCAACACTTGAAATAACTGAATTCCAAAGCAAATGCGAGCGAGATACTCATCCCTATACATCATTTTGTAATCATCTATTTGTCTATCCTTTAAGCTTGCAGTTCGATAGTCAGAAGATTTTTTCTCGAGCACGGAATATAACAGTTGTAATAGAACTTCGAGATAGTGATGATGAATACAGTAAGCCACTTAAGGTCAGTTCATCAATCAATCAAATTTTGTAAGAATTTATTTCAAGTAATGCATTGTTTTCAGTGTATCTATGGGCGACCAGGACAGGATTTTCTTGTTTCACAAGTTGCTTGTCCAGTACTGCATCACAATTCAACGCCGACATGGTATGAGGAGTTGAAAATGCGTCTGCCTCTGGGCCTTTTCGCTGAACATCATTTGTTGTTCTCGTTTTATCATGTCTCATGCAACTTGAGCAAGAAACGCGATGCTAGTGCAGCCTTTGAGACGCCCATTGGTTACGCTTGGTTGCCACTTCTTCAGAAAGGACGCATTAATCTGGAAGACCAGGCTTTACCTGTAGCAGCGACACTACCTGTTGGCTACCTCTCCATACAACCTTTGGGCTGGGGCAAGGGGGTAAGTTGATTCTTGCTCAGCAACATCATTCAAATACTAACAGTTGCACCAACTTGTGTTCACACCTTTACCTGCCACAATTCTATTCCATTTAATTCCATAATCATCAAAATTGTCACTACCATACCGGATTCTCCTACCTTTATCTTTGGCTACAAACATTGACTCTTTTTAGCAGAATTGTGGTCCAGATATCCAATGGATTGATAACCAGCGCCCATTGTTTATGGTGTCGTTGCGTTTGGACTCAACTGTCATAACTTCCGATCAACATCTGCATAATTATTTTGCCCATTGCGAGCGACTCCTAGAGGGTGGTAAAACATGTGCTCTACCAGCAGAGACAGAGACTTGTAAAATACTAAAAGCTACGCATGCCATCGACATGAGTTCCTTGATAAATTTTTTGCCAACTTTGTTAAATGAACTCTTTACTTTGTTAGTGCATACTCAGTCTGAAGAAATCGGTCTAAATGTGATTCGTCTGCTTACCAATATTATTCACATGATAAGCGAAGAAGCCGGACGTAAGGAGCTTTTGTATTCCTATGTGAAGTTTGTTTTTCACGCTCCATACTACAGTCAAAAGACAACACGATCAGTACACGGTGAACTGTGCAAATACTTGCCAATTCTACTTAATCCCAACAACACTGATTTTCTGATTGTTCACAAGTTTATGCGGTATTCCAGCATCTTCTTTGATATCATCATTAAGAGCATGGCACAGCATTTGCTCTCAACCGGTCGCATTCGCATGATGCGCAACGAGCGCTTCCCAAAAGACTATCCTGCTAAACTGGAACAACTTCTTAAGATACTAATCCCCTACGTTATTACACGATATAAAGATCTCATGGAGGAAACACAACAACTTAATATGTCAATAGCGAAGTTTCTTCGCCGTTGCCTGACTTACATGGATCGCGGTTTTGTTTTCAAACTTATTCGTTTCTATATGGAGCAATTCACACCAGGCGACCCGCGTACACTGCAGGAGTTCAAATTTGACTTTTTCCGGGAGATATGCCAGCATGAGCATTATGTACCGCTTAACTTGCCATTTGTATTGAACCCGAAAAATCGACCGCCTGAAATGATGCAACATTTTACTCTTTCTGAAGATTTTTGCCGTCAGCATTTTCTATCTGGTCTTCTACTGCAAGAGCTCAAAAGCAGCCTGAATGAGGTTAGCAATGTCCGGCGATATGCCCTGGGCGTATTTAAGAATTTACTTGCCAAGCACGAGCTGGACGATCGTTATCAGAACAGAGGTCAAATGTCACGCATCGCTTTACTGTATGTGCCTTGGCTCGCTATTGTCATGGATAACATGCATCGCATTGACGATCAACAAGAAGCTTCAACACCGAATGGTCACGTTTATGCTGACTCTGCATCGTACTCAAAGCGTTTGTCTTGTGCAAGTAGTTATGTCTTTGGCAAGGACTCGACTCTGAACTCAGTCGCGTCCACTCCACGATGTAAGAATCGTATGACTCTACACATTGAGCATCCTAGTCCATACCTACGTAATTCTGTGCACATCCGGGAGACTAATTATTTAGCTGCAATTGCTGGACAAGCCGTGCATAATGGTGTCTCGAATTTATCACTGAATTCGATAAACTCGGATTCTCAGGTAAAAATATTATCATCAAATTCAAATTTGAGCTTTATTTTGTAACATATATAATTATCAAATAGCATTCCCAGGATACAAACACAATTGGTGGTTATTCGAGTGGCACCCACGATGCTGATGTGTCACTTCGAAATGGACACAATCGGTCGGTTAGCGTCACGCAAGCAACATTGTTGCCACGCTGCGATAAATTTACAGCATCCGAGAGTAAGGACGTTCTGTTGGGTTTCCTATTCATCATCAAGCATTTATCTCAGGATCAAATGATTGGCTGGTGGCAAAATTGTAATGAAACAGAGACATTACAGTTTATTTCCATCCTTGACCTTTGCTTGGTTCATTTCCGCTATGTGGGAAGAAAGAATATAAGTTTGAATGACGATAACCGACAAGTGCGAAATGCCAAAGCAAGTACTTTGCCAGCACGGTCACTTCCGCCAAGCGGTGAAAATTGTGGTGGTGCCGGTGGTATCCATGAGACTGGCACTTTAACACTAACTCAAAATCGTGAAAATTTCATTGATGAAAGCGCACGCACTCAACGGGCTTTGTACGAGTCAAACTTGGCAACGGAAGTTGGAATGACAGTGCTAGACAGCCTTGGCCTATATGCAATTCAATTCAAACATTTATTAAGCGACAGTTTGATACTACCCCATTTGGCACGTGTATACCTGCGCTTCTTACAGCTAGGCCAATCCGAAAGCCTATCAAAACATGTGTTCGCAGCGCTGCGTGCTTTCATTAACAACTTCTCACCAGCACTTTTCAGAGGCAATGCAGTGTTGTGTGGCCAAATGGTGTACGAACTACTGAAAGCGTGTGACTGCCGCCTCGTACAAATCAGGCATGAGTCCTGTGCCGTTTTGTATCTACTTATGCGTAGCAATTTCGAGTTTAGCGGTCGGAAAGGTCTGACTCGCGTTCATTTGCAAGTGATAATTTCGGTTTCGCAGATGATTGGTAACGTGATTGGTCTAAACAATGCACGATTCCAAGAGAGTCTGTCTCTTATAAATAGTTATGCAAGTAGTGACAAAGCCATGAAAGGCACTGGTTTCCCCATTGAGGTAAAGGATCTGACACGCCGCGTGCGCACAGTTCTCATGGCAACAGCCCAAATGCAAGCACATCACATGGATCCTGAACGTCTTTTGGAATTACAATATTCGTTGGCAAATTCATATGCGTCTACACCAGAGTTACGGCACACATGGCTTGTAACCATGGCGAGAAATCATGAACAGAATGGCAATTTTTCAGAGGCTGCCTGTTGCCATTTACATATTGCCGCTTTGATGTGTGAATACCTAAGGCTGCGTGGTAGTGCCTCCTTTAATGTCAATTGGAGTTCCTCGTCCTTTGCAAAGATCTCACGTAATATTCCAGTTGATGAGCAAGGTCTAAAACTGGATGCAGGTGCTCAAGACTCACAGTATACTGAGCAAATGCTATTGGATCAGCTGAAACAGTGCGCTGACTTTTTAGATCGAGCTGAACGCTTTGAGTGTCTTGGAGAATTGTACAAATTAATACTACCGATTTATGAACGTGGTCGTCACTACATAGATCTAGCACAATCCTATGAACATTTAACACAGGCCTACAACAAAATTATTGAGGTGAATCGTTCTGGCAAACGCATGTTAGGACGTTTTTACCGTGTTGTGTTTTATGGAATGGTAAATGTGTGATTTGAGTATTAAATATTCTAGCGAGAAATTAATTAACTTTAATTTTTTAGGTGTACTTCGAGGAGGATCATGCCATCGAGTATGTCTACAAAGAACCGAAGTTAACCTCTCTTAGCGAGATCTCAGAGCGATTAGCAAAGCAGTACAAGGATAAATTTGGTGCTGACGTTGTCAAGCTCATTATGGATTCATCACCGGTAAGAATAATAAACACACAGGCAAGGGTTAGTTATTAGGGTGTTTCCATGATCTAACGCATATATTCATCATACATACATATACATATACATATATAATTGCGTAATGGAAAATAATAAAATAAAATGATGTAAATGATTCGTTTTGTGATCACCCAAACTTTTGATTTACAATTATAACCTCCAAATCGCTTGAGCTTTCCTTGTTTCATTTTGCCGACATTCCGAGTTTGTGACATTTCCACGTGCGCTTTTCTTTTGACCTGCTCGCTTCGGTTTTGTTATCTTGTTACTGTAACCATAATCATAACAAAATAAATAAATATTGATTGATATTGTTAGATTCTTATCGCTTACCTTATATTGTGAGTATTCCTGTCATTTAGATTTTTGACAGTTCCATTGCACGATACACCGCGATTAGTCACTTTCTTTAAATTACTCTCAGCTGTAAGAGGAGGCTTAGAATTAAGACCTCGAGTTGAAATATGTTTTGCCCGTCTGCCATTGCTACATTTCTTCGTTTCGATTATTTTATGTGACTGTGGTGAATTTGAATGTATTATATTGGCGTCGCCACCACCACAGAACCGGTTTGCGGTTGCACTACAACTGCAACTGGACACTGACTCTGTCATGAAATTGCACTTGAACTTTGAACTCAAAACTGCCTGACACGTTTTGCGTATTGCACCGCTTAACGTTGAGCCTTTAGGCACTTTTGGTTTCATGTTCATAGCATCATTAATTACTCTTATAGACAGATCCGTTCTTGACAAAGCAGGTGTTGTGGGGGGCGCTTCCAACAGATACGTTTCCAAACAATCCATTTCATCCTCGTAATCACTCATTTGGTTTACATGCAACTCGGAACCATTGCTGCTTTGATATTTGAATAGTTTACTCTCATTGTTCTCCTCATAAGATTTGAAACTATTGTCAGAAGTGGCTAACTCATTATTATAATAGCATACAAGATTTTCTTCATTCGAAAGATTCTCGATTGATTCGTCGGTCGTTTCATCGATCTCTTTTTCAGGTATGCCAAGTTGTTTACATAGGTCACCAAGAGCGCATTGAACTATGGATTCATCAGTCGAGGTCCCCAAACCTTGACTGATAACCGTTTCCAACATTTTAATGTGCTCAATTTGGTGAGCTATTTCATCCTCACTATACTCAGAGACTCCAGAATACTCCGGCGAATTCGCAATTTTCTCGTTTATAAGATTGCTTATAGCATTGAATAGTTTCGCAGCTAATAGATTTTCTGCTTTAAGCTCTAATGTCGATGATGAACTCAAATCAATTTGAATAGTTTCATCAAGAGCTTTCTGGCATTCTGGTAATTGCTTTTTGTTTCTACTAATAAATTTCACCACGATATTCTTCGACTGATAGCCTACAAGAACATTAATCATATATAGCTGCTTACCATTACCATTGAACTCATCCAATAAATCTTTCCACAGCTCTGCACAATGTAGGCTACTTGAATTTTGTGGAGACTTTAATTCAGGCATGCAATCGCCACTAACCTTTGATGTCGCGCTTAATTTTGAGTCCGGTAATTCCCCTTTCTCCATCTCCATCTGCATTGTAATTTCATTTATCTCATTTACTAGATTCCTTTCTTTAGTTGTATTCATCCATTTCATAGTTGATGGCACAAACTCTTTGGCATCAGGGTTTAAATTTGATTTCAATGCCACATCTTTAAGGTTTTTGCAATGAGATTTAGAATAATTTTCGGATAGATTCGTCATTTCTTGTTGCTGCTGCTGCTACTTGGGGAAATTTAACTTAAGCCACAGTAAATTTCGATGACTACTTTATTAAGATTTTGGCGGACATAAAGAAAAATAACTAAAATATATTTAAAAAATATGATTTTAAAAAAACAAACAAAGAAAAAAAGTTAATTTGAGCTCTGATTTTTGGTTTCTTATTTCTTATTTTTGTCAACAAAGTTGACTTATATTTCTTGGCAAATGATGTGTAGTGAATATAATGTCACATATATGTACATACAATATTTATTTATTTATATGTGTATTTAATTACCGGAATTAACAATTGTTCTTAACTTATCAATTACATTCATATGCCCCAATGGTCCACAGTGCCATTATTGAGGGTTCTCGAAATTCTTTTGTCACAACAACTTTACTTTCCCCAATTTTAAACATTCTACTTTTGTATTGTATATGCAAGAATTTTAATAATTCCAAAGAGATTTGCATCCTAAAAAGAACGTTCTGCCGACGGATCAATACAAGATTCAATCATTTCGAACATTATTGTTGAGAAAATGATCTCGTCTCCATTGGCCCATAAGATAAAATAAGCTAGAAATTAAATTTTTAAGAATATTTAACTATGTATTAAGGAAAAATTGAGAATAGACCAGGATTTTTATCGGGTTAACCTATGCTTAACAATACAACACATGTTTTGAATATGAGTAATTTGCTAAGAATGAAGTTTTGACTCTTAAGTAGTAGTATAATATTCTGTTGTTAATGACTATTTTAAGTATTTCGTTTTGGGTCTTTTAAAAATTCTTTCTGTGAGAGTGTGACACTATCGACCATGATTTGCACAAGATTTTTGAGTTGACTCTCCCATTAGTCTCTATTGTTGTTTGATAGGTTAGAGATTGGCAAGGTGCAGTGTTTTTCTGGCAGATTTTTATCTAGTCTAGTGAGCAGCAAAATTAATAAGCACTTTAACCAAGACAGGCACGCTATTCTGGATAAGTGGCAAATCTGGTTTTCTAAATATTAATATGTCTTGATTATATTCACAGGTAAAAGTTGACGAATTAGATCCAAAAATGGCCTACATTCAGGTTACTCATGTTGTAGCCTTCTTTACCAAGGAAGAGCTCGACCAGCGCCTAAATGAATTCGAGCAAAATCATGATGTCGATACATTTATGTATGAGACACCATTTACGAAATCTGGTACGGCACATGGAAGCGTAGAAGAGCAATGGAAACGAAAAACTGTCATTAAAAGTATGTATTACTGTCCTATATACAATGCACAAATATTATAATAGTAATTAATATTTATTCAACAGCACAATACTCCTTTCCATATGTTTTAAAACGAATACCAGTGAAATCACGGGAAATCATTGAACTGAGTCCCATAGAAGTTGCGATAGATGAAATGCAGGCAAAGGTTTCAGAACTTGAAGAAGTGATTTTGCCACCGCCAGATGTTAAGAAATTACAATTACGATTACAAGGCAGTGTGGCTGTGACTGTTAACGCTGGACCACTGGCCTATGCTCAGGCTTTCCTTAATCCACAAGTCATTAATAATTTTTCAGTGGATCGAGTTGAAGACTTAAAAGATGTCTTTCGGTATGTATCATTTGAGGATTGAATATACATGGAAGTTATTAATTTATTCTATATTTGCATGGATTCAGTGACTTTATTGGTGTTTGCCACACGGCTTTGCAGTTAAACGAGCGTATGATTAGTTCTGATCAAAAGGAATATCATAATGCTCTGAAAGAGAACTACGAGAAATTGTGCCAAGCCCTGAGTGAGTTGCTCGATGAGCCCTTCCTACAACCATTGGATGATGAGAATAGTATCAGTGGAAGTGCACAACGCAACAGCATGGCTTTATTCAATGCAATTAGTGGCGCATCGCACAACTCAAGTACTGCTTAAGTTACACTGCCACAAATCATTATCATTATTGGGAATTTGGTTTTATTCTAACTGTTCAATTTTTATTTTATTTCATTGAGCTTTTAGTTGGTTGATGGTTTCTATTAGAGTAATGGTGTTGGTGATGTTCGTTCGATTCAATTCGACTGTGTTGTCCTTTAATCCTAAGACTAACTTCATTTATTTATTTCTACAATCATAATGCACTAACTTCAGCTTATCTCACAGTTTCTGTCTTATATAAGTATTGTATAATACCATAATATATATATATAATAACTGATTCTATCAAAACTCATCAAGAAATTAATATCTCAATAATACTAATTAATTTTGTTTTAGGTTTGGGTTTTGCTGTTCATTAAAAGTGCTAAAAAAAAAGAATAAAACAATCCCAAAATTATATAAACAGACAACAAACAGATACAGAATAAAAATTAAAAACAAAAAAAACACCTTCCACCTTCTTCCATGCCATGCAACTGTAACGCTGATTGACAACCCATACTCTCTACTACTCGTACACACTACATTGTTCCAAAATCTGTCTGTCCACTATACTAAGTATCTAGGTACTACAACAAATATTGTAATGTAATTGTAAGCATGTTATTTGACACAAAACTCAGTTTTTAAATTCTTGTTGTTATCTTAGTTTCTAGAATAGATTTTAAATACAATTTATTTATGTAGTCCTACTATAGACCACACCTCAATGACCATCACAATCAAAAATGTTGTGTATTTTTCTTTTGTAAACAAAATAACCATAATAATGAAAATGTTCTACTTTGTATTTTCTCTAAACCTTTTTGCTACCTTTTTAATTGAAAAACAAATAGTATTTATTCATTTTAAGATACTTTTAATTGTATTTAATTTAAATTGTAATGTGTTAATTTAACTCCCTAACAAATCAAATCAGTTCGAAAGAGAAGACGAAAGAAACTTTGAGATTTTTAAAAATTTATTTAGGATAGATGAGGAAAATATATACTTATAAACATACTTAGATAAAATAAGATACTACATAAATGTAGATGTATAGAAAAGAAAGAAAAAGTAAATCAACCAAAGTATTTAAAATATATATTCGTACATAAATGCATTTTCTAGTGAAATCATAACTGAATGTCATAATAAATGTCAGATGAAAACTAAATATGATGATTATATTATTTACTGGATCAACCAACAACCACCATTAAAACATGGAAGAACACATTTTTTGTGTATATTTATTTTTATTTTTAACATATTTAAAATTATTTAACAATTTTGTTTTGGTTCTACTAATGAAGATTGATCCATTGTTTGATGATTGAAGAAATGGAAGAATTCTATAGAAAAGGATTAGAAAGAAAAAATTATACTTGGGCCAAGATTTGTCTAAACTCTACACTGCGATCATTTGCTTGTTATTCATATAATTTGTTTTTCTTTTTTTTTATGTTGTTTTAATTATTATTATTATTATAAATAAATCATTAATTTGTTAATGTTTGGACGCAAATTGTCTTGCTGTCAATGAAGCATGATTACAGACGCACGTTGGGATTACGCGAACGCACAAAGTTCAATAGTTCATCGGAATCTTCGCAAACGAAGGGCTTAAGATGATGACAGGCAACGTCATGCCATTTGAGACCATCATTGTAGAAATTATTCAATATAGAAAGGCACGATTCATCGTTACCCTGTGCTGCTTCACGATTATCGGGTTGTGGTTGATTATAGCCACCAGTGTAAGACCAATCGCCAGTATTACGTTGTGATGTTGGTCCAATTTTGGCTCCTGAACCCGACCAGAACCAACCATTCTCGTTTGGTGGCTGTAGATCGGGACGATCGCATCCAGCAAAGTTACATTTGCGACCCGAAGTCCAGATATAACGAACATTTCCACGTCCTATACGCTGTTTAATAAATTCATTCTCCTGTGGTGTTTCCAGTGAAACAGCATCCATACAATGACGACGACAAATGTTGCGTGCATCCAGCCAATCTACTTCGAGACTACGTGTGGGCGCATGCTCCCAACTAAAGAAGTACGAATGCGAAACACCTCGGGCATCGCGATAACTGGCATGGCGAACACCTGCAAAAGCCACATAAATTTTATTAACCAATTTCATTGCACGACAAAAAGAAGGTGCCTTCACTTACGATTTGCACAGCTGCGCGGATCGGGCAGTGCTAAGCGACGTTGGGCCAATGTTACCACAGCGCCTAGCGCCAAAAGCAACAAGGTACGTAGCACAGACATCACTGTTTTCCTTAAATACTTATGTATTTTATATCTTATCTATCTCTAAATAAATACGCGATGCTCGTTTGTTGTATGACCACAACTGAAATGGAGAAAAAGAATGAATTAATAACTGATCAGCTTAGCTCTAGCACTTGATGTGTTTAACTCTTAAATCGAACTGAGCTGAGTGATGAGCACAGGGGTGAGTCTCTTTCTAGACTCTGTGCCTAACCAGAAATGAATGCGCATATGATGATTCGAACACCGCCGCACACCCATTTCCACTTGATTGAACAAAGTGTGCGACGTTTTTATGCGAAACCATTGAATCGAAATATTCTCCTTGTATCGTCTACATAACAAATTTTTTACTAAATCGTAATTTTTTTGAGCGATTTTGATTGAATTTTTTTGTTAAATCTCTCATTACACTTGCTTCCCCTTCCTAAGTAGGTAAAAGTGGGCACAATAAATAAATTTGTTTGCCATCCAAATACATTTAAATTCATTTAAAACAATTGAGCATGTAGATTTGTTTCATTGTTTGTTTGTTTGTTTACTCGTTTATTATAACCAAATTGAAGGCCTATTTCGGATTTCGTAATCCATAACGTGAGAAACGACGAAATAAATTATAGTAAATAATGTTGTTATTATGTTTGTTTTTTTGCTTTAATTTGTTAATTCGTCTGAGAAAAAGTCACTGCTACAAAGAAATTACAAATACAAAATTAACTTCTTTGGGAAATTTTTAACAAAAAGTATCATAAGTTTTTCATTTTTCCCCAAACAAAACACATAAACCGGGATCAATAAAGGTTTGAACATACCATCTTTAGCTAGCGAATAAGGCCATAGAGTAAGGGATCACCAGCGAATTAATTGTTTCACCCTCAGATATGCTAAATGTTTCATAAAATCATCAGCAGATGCAAATATTTTATTTTGACCAATGGGAAACTAAATTAGAGTCACCGAAATTAAAATTTGCCCAAGTCAAAACACGACTCTGCTCACAAGGCCCTAAGGCCTTAATACAAATCTCTAACCTTCCTCAATATCTTTATTTTTTGTGTTTTTTGTTTTTTGAAATTGGTTACGATTATCAATCAAAGTGAAGACGAAAAATGTATGTCTGGTATTTGACTTGAGCGCATACTTTTCAATTGGCTTCTTCGATCAGGTGAAGCACACAATGAAACAGAGAAAGTTCCCTCGGGTGCATTTCTATCTATAAAAAATGGTATCTTATTTAATAAAGCGTAATGCGCCTTCCGCATGTTAATAGTTTTGTCTTCTCTTCATCGTCATCGGCACATGCTTTACACTTCTCATTCACTCAGACATTAATTTGTATGGTATGTTATTTGTATGATAGTTTTAAGCTACGCAAGCGCAACTTTGTCTGTCAATCAAATTCGTCCCGGTAGCAGCCCCACACTGTCTGTGCCAAATTAAAGATGAACGGTTTGTACTCTTTGTCAAGAAAAAAAAAAACTGTATAATATTTTATTATTTTTAATTTCTGTTTCTTTAAACTCTTTCCTATAGTCCCGCCAACAATATTGTTTATTTTGTATACCCTGTACTCATATAAAACAAAAAGGGAATCTTAGGTTTGTAAAAGTGTATGTGACAACCAAAGAGAGGGACATAAGTCGGCATGTTCACCGTAATGAATCAATCCAAGCCTTGTCCGAAATACCTACATATGTAAGACATCCAAAGCTAAACTTTGGTATGTAGATTTTGTTCAAGGCCCCTCAATTTTGGGTTTTATTTTCATATTATTACATGAACTAATCCGTCTGGATATCAATGTTTCCTTAAGTTTTTTAAACTTCAAATTGAAATTTTAACATGGTTTTCGATATTTTGCACTATTGCATATTTCCATATTTATATCGTATATAAGTTTTAGGACAACAACCAGACCAAACCGCTGGAACTGAAAAGATGAACTACACACAATATGAGGGTAACCCCTAAGATTATTTTATTATTATTGGAATAATAAGAGTCGCCTTTGACAAATATCTCTCTTTGATTTCAATGTACCATTTTTATAGTCTGCACGCAGTGAATAGTATTAACAGTTTGTCAAGAAGTTTGTAACAGACAGAAAAGGAGACATCGGAGACCCCATAAAGTACATAGATTATTGATAGCTCAACGATAAAAGTTGTTTAAGCCATGTCCACTAGTCCCTCAGTTTGTGAGCTAGAGATCAGCACAAAGATTTATTTTCGCAAGACACTGCACTTTTGTCGGAATCAGCAGAATCGGCCTCCCATACAAACCCCGCATAAAAATTCAGATTCTTATTAGAAAAACTCTTTTGTTTTTTTTTTTTATTATCGAACTGAAATTTGAATATACCTATACCTAAGTCCTGACCATATTCCAACCATGTAAATTTCAAGAACCTAGGATGACTGGAACGAATAGCTCCCACATATATATTTGGGTCTCAGTGTTGAAATGATGTGTATGTGTATAGACAAAGATGAAAGATACTGAACTTTTATAAATGGACATGTGTTATGAGAATAAACGAACCTAATATGAAGTGTATGTAAGCTGTGATGAGATCAAATGTAATATGTTATCTTCTATCTATTGTATTGTAAGTAAAAATTCAAAAAATGAAAAAAATACCAAAACAAAAGTAATAATTGTTGGCAACCTAAAATATATCTACATTTATCGTCATAATACGAGTAGTAAATAATTGGTTGGCGACTTTATTAGCTGCTTGCTTGGCTTCGTTTGCTTATACACAGGTACTACTGTGTATATAGTTAAATATATTTGGGATTACGTAATTTCGGTAAACTAAATTTAAATGAATAAATTGATTGATTGTTCATGGGTATTTCTTGTAGGCATTTCTTTGACGCTTCTTCTCTTTAATATTTAATTTCATTAAATTTTTTCGTTTTTTCGAATTGATTGTAAACTGTTTTTTTTTTTTTTAATTAGGTAATACATGGTATAGATATTGTAGATAATAAGACTAATTGGGCCAGATACTACTTACTTAACTGAGACAATCTAAACACGACGAAAATTATACAAAAATTTCGTAATAAACCTCTTACAAAATATTGTAAATCGAGAATTCTGCAATCACCTGGTGTGCATCTCCAACGCATGCCTCCTCCTCTAGTAAATTGCTTCAAGTTGCCTTGCTGCGCTTTTCACGCTTTTGTTAAATATTTTCAAGTTTTATATTCCATTGGATTATGCGAAAATTCCAGTTGAATTTGGCTGTCTGTCAGCCTGCCTGCCTGCCTGCCAGGTAGTTTGGATCTTTATAGTTGTTTGTTTTTTTTTTTCTTTTTTTTGAAATTTTAAAGACATTGTCGTATATATCATACAATATACTTAGACACACACAGATAGATAGCTAGTTACTTTTATATACTCAGCATACAAATAAGAAATCGTGTCTATTTTTGTAAGTGAACTAACTGCAAGACGGATCTACATAAATACATATCTAACTGAGATGAGTTAGTCTCTCTAGTACAGTTAGTTAGTTGGTTGGTTGTTTTTTCTTGTTAGTTTTTCATTTCAAGATTCATTGTAGATTTATTTCATTTATAGTAGTATTTAGTGTTAATTAGAGGTATTCAGTGAAGTGTCTGCAGCTTGGAGTTGGAGGGTGGCACATCTTCACAGCTGTCGATAGTCAGCCAAGAAACGAGACAATGAGCTCTCTTCTTTAGGTCAACACAAGCAATCTTCAATTTATGGTAAGCAACAACAATTTAACTTAAATCTGAAGTCTGTTGGCTGGCTACTGGTCTTGGACTATTGGAAAGATGAAAGCCAATTGCCAATTGCCATTGGTACCGATTCAATTCGATGCGACTTGATGCATATTTGGTTAGCAGACAAGAAACTTGTTCCAGGTTTCACTTTACTTTTAGGCCTTCTCCGAAAAGAAACAGGCTTCAAGTTTGCGCAAATATTGAACGAAAAAATTAAAAAGAAGTGTATAAAAAAAGATAATGCAAAATTGATTTTTAAGCTTTCATTTTCAACCGAAAATTTTGCAGCCTGAAATGCTCTTAGCTCCATTCAATTTCAATCTCCCCTAGCAAAACTGTGCCACCACGCCTTCTGCTTTGATGTTGTTATTGGTTAGCATGAATAAGTAAGTTTCTCCGCTCGAGTTGTCACTCCGAATGATGATGATGATGATGCTGATGATAACCACCACCACCAACGAACGGATGCTGTGAAATGCCTTTCAAGAAAGTAGGCGTGCGTGAATCAGTCACACAGTCATTGAGTGCGTACGTGCGTGATGCGGATATCTTTGTACATATTTGATTTTCAAGAAGACACTAAATAGCTCTCATATTAAAGTGAACTTAAAGACAAAATACTTTACGAGTACCAAGCTGCTGTAGTCACTTGTCAATATACCATTGCAAGAAATACAGACATAGGTACATACTTGACTTGGCCAAGATCAACTAAAGGTGATTATTTTGTTATTTGTGGTGAATTGTTTGTTTGTCGGTTGATTGTTGTTAAATGGCACGCATATAACTTTTACTTCAACAATGACAGGTTTTCTTCTCGTCACTTGGCAACTTTTATTCAATATATTGAGCACTGGGTGCTATGAATAAGAAGGAAAAAGTTGAAAGACAAATGGGGACTACTGCATTGTTAATTGTCGTCGTTGATAGTGAAAATAAAGTTTTCTGTTTATGGTATTGCAGATCAAATCCTGAATCTGCCATCAAAAACTATTGCTTACTAAGTATTTTAACTTCAAAATCATTACAATAAAATGCCAATTTTTTAACACACTTTCAATGTGAAGTTATAAGATGCAATAAAAAAGACTCTTCAAAATTCCACTTTTTGTGTTTTACAAATGTATTCATTCAAGTGTAAATAATATGACCCAATTTTTTCCTCATCATTCTTTTCATCTACAGTAGTAACATGTATTTACCATATAGTATTTTTCTTTCGATTATTGTGATTACCATATAATTATGGATGCTTGAATGTATATCTAGATTGTTCTTCCTCCAACAAAGCACAATTATTTTGAATATTTAATGTTTTTCTTGTGAAAAATTAAAGTTCGTTCTTGTTTACATTGGATAAAAAATAATTTCTGAGTCATTGGGTTTGGTTATAAAAAAAATTTATATGCTTCACTTTTCTTAAAGGACAATAATCACCTTATTTTTTTTCACAAATTTAATGTTATTTTTTGTTTTTATTCTGGTGCCTTCTTATTGTGTTCTTCCTCCTCCTTTCTAAGTTCGCACTCAACACTTCACTTTTAAAACGCTTTTGAACGCTTCGGCGATCTTACTACGGCTTATAACGTGCCCCCAAAACCGTTCAGACGAAGAAAAAGCAATCGGCTCGATAGCAACAGGTTGCTTCGAACCGAACATTTTGGTAGCGTCGCAACATAGTTTTGTATTTTAATGATCAACAAAACTGGTTATTTACACCAATCTAATGAGCAACAAGTGAAGCTCTTCCCCCGCTGCGCACTAATATAAGATTGGTCTCATTGGAACTTATGTACTATACATTTATAATTGATTCAGCAATTGATTCCTCTTCTCTTAAAGAATGGAAGACTTTAACTCCAATACAGTCGTCAGGATTTATCTTATGTACACATTGGTGGTCCAGTATCATTAGACTCCTTTGCATTTGATTCCTCTTTACTGATTAATGGGCGCCCATGAAGTTGTTGGGTTTTTAAACACATTTGTTTGTAATCTACAAAAGTATTACCATATGCGACTGCTTTAAAACTGATAATCTTGTCTATTAAACCTGAATATTGGCTTATCTTATGTAAACATTTGTCATCCATTATAATGACTCTGCTCACTGGGATTTATGTAGGGATATCATGTGTTTAAACCAGTATTATGTGGCTGCTTTGATATTAATGCTTTTTCTCTTCAAATTCAAGTGATTGTTGTTTTGATCACATGTTCTAAGATCTGAGTTGCTAAACCGATGTTTGTCCGCTCTATTAGGTGCTTGGCTTAATTGGGTTATGAAGCATAACTTATGCTGCATGTTGCATGTTGCATGTTCGAAGCAATACAGCTTTGTATGAGTTGTGTGAAGATTGTTGCTTAAGTCTTTGGTTACATGTTGAGTCTGAACAAAATTCAAGATTCGAAACAAAGAATAACTTCAATATAACGCAATATTAGTTTGACAATTTATGAAGTTTGTTCACTTTGCCATTTTAAACTATGTCAAAATATATCTATTCACTACACTTCCGGTTCATTGTTGTAACATAATTGTCTGGCTAAGTTACATACTCACTCGCATATACACAATCATCATCATGGTGATGATAATAAACTCAAATTGTTAAGCAAACTCAAATTCAAAACTCAACTCAATTAATAACAACATTTGGCAAATCCTATTAATGAAACTCAATAAATTTTTACATCACTATTTTTTTTATCTTCCTCACAAGGCAACTTGCCTCTCGAATTTTGAATGTTGCTCATCTTCAGTGCACTTCAGTTCACTTCACTTCGATTAACTTCAATGAAAATGCATTTGATTTTTGTTTTTATTTTATTTAATATTTGAATTTCGCGGTTGAGGTCATTTAAAAAATTAATTTTAATTGAAATTCACACATGTGAGAGATTCTCTCAAGTGGCATCGAGTGCGCCGCACCGCGCGCAACTGTTATGGTTGGTCATTTGTGTTAGGTGGTGACATGGAATGCAAGGTTTTCCAGGTCACTTTAGATCTGTACACATCTGTTATTCATCTTCGGTTCATAAACAATTCAACTTACGTACTTCATTGAATACACACAGAGGCACACACAGGCACGCACTTATTCACTCACTTGACTTTGAATGAAATTAGTTTTTAATTTGTTCTCGTACAATTTTGAAATAAAATTGCATTTTGATTTATTATTTACAATTTTTATTTTTTGTTTTTATTGAATAATCTCAATAACAAAATATTCTATATTAATCGAATACGAGTACACAAACCAATTAAGTTCTGCATTTAAAAACTTTTAGCTTTTCTTCAAGTACAAAAACTTAATTAAAAAATTTTAGTATTCAAAGAAGATGATCATCACTACCAAACAATGAGATCTTGAAATTTTCTTAGTTAATTATTATTGTGAATCACACAAAAGCTAAATGACTTGCAAAGGTCACTGTTACGCCAATGAAATAAAAAATGGTACCTTACCAACAGCAATGAAAATACGATATTAACTTCAGTTCCACTGAATATTAAATGCCCCCCTTCTATAGAAGAGATTAAGAAATTTAAAAGGTCCATGATTATGATAACTAACAATAATAAAATAAAATTACCTATTACAAAATTACATGGGAATTTTTAGTATCTAATAATAAAAGATCCCTAAAACTTATCTGCTTGACACAAGCCAACGGGGTCCAAATAAAAATTTTAAGAAAAAAAAAAAACTACAATAAGATCTTAAATGTTAGACATTTCCACTCAAAGAGACTCACGACATAAGGATCCTAAACACAAACTGGAATCCAAATTTTACGTTTCTAAATAAAATTGCAAATCCCTACAGAAAGAACACGAAATTCTTTTTCAGAATAATAACTAAATATTTTCACACGAGATCACTCATGATATGTTGCAAACATCATGCTATGGTTATCTAACCTTTCATACTAAATATGAAGGGTAAATATACACTGTACACGACTCGGAAACTTATGGTGCTCATCCGGACCAAGAGCATGGCCCATTTGACCTTTTCTGTACAATTTTGCAGACTTGAATTAAACACAAATAATAAACTCTAATAAATAATATTGTACAATTAAAACTTACCCACAACCCTGAAACTAATCAGTTGCTCTATTAGTCCAAAACCTTGGCGTGACATGGTTGAGACATGGCAAACGGTGGGAGTTGTATACATACTTTTGTACATGTACATGTCTTTTGTGGGCGGCGATTCAAAAGAGATATTATGATATTTCAATTGAAATAGAAATTGAGATGGTTTCACTTTCAACTTAAAATTATGCCAAAATTGGTGAAATTATTATGCGGGTGTATGTGAGTGAGTGAGAGTGTGTGTGCCGCCAACTGTATGACTGTCATGACTCTGTCATTCGAGACCGAATTGCAAACATTGACATTAAAGTAATTTTGGGTTAATCTTATGCTATCATCTACAATATTGTTGGGCGTTGGTACAGACGAAAGTCATCATACCATTTATGGCTCAAAAAGTAAAGTGAACCAATATACATAATAATATTTTGATATGTTTAACCAATTGAAAAGGATTTCTGTTCGGAAACGAACCAAGTTTTTTAAAGTTAAAATCCTTCAAAGAATTCCAAGTATGATGGCAAAAATCATCGCTTAGTATTGTAGAAAAACAAAGTGTAGAAAATACATAATTATAGTTTTCTTGCTAGATGTATCTTATGTTATGTATATATGTACTTCATTTTTATGCTAGTACCTATCACAACAAGATACAATCGAATGCTCAAGGATACTGCAGCACAGTTTTTTGTTTAAATTTTTGTTTAGTTTCATCATTCAGAAGCATTGTAAAGTAGTCATACACAGATACAAACACATACAATTTAATTTAAGCCACAATAACAATAACAGCAACAGCAACAACATTAATGTGTGTGCGCTCACATATAAAGTAATTATGAGCGATATTATAACTTAAAGATACACCATCGTGGTGTTTGGTTTTATTATCATTGTTGTTATTGTGGTTGGATGTTTGCTATTTTTGGGCTAATTAACCTCTGCTACTGTAGATGCTATTGTTGTGTGGCTTTTTCATGACGAAGTTGTTTTGTCATTCATTCCATACAATGAAACTTTACAACTCCAATAAACAGCGAACCACAAATGTACATACCTATACTTCATATTTAACCTATTAAAATGAGACACTAGTGACTAGTAAATAAACATATCGTCGATATATGAACTGTATATTGTATTGTAATATATATAGTATATGGCGCCAACAAAACTGCATTTGTATCTTTGTTTACATATACATTGTAGATACAAATAAATCTTATTTGAACGACTAATTATTAAGGACACTGTAATTTTTGATAAGCTTCGCTCCCAAAAATACAAATTGTTTGGCAACATAATTTGTAAGCAATCTTTTCTAAGCGAAATGCAATCATTAACTTAAATACTAAGATACGAATACATAAGTCTATGTACACATGTACATTGTTACAAGAAAATGAGATGCTTTTATGCAGTTACACGTGTGAAAAAAACCAACAAAAACAATTCCATTTAAAGCTACAACCTTCAGTTATGTACTCGTTCAATTGGATTCATTTGTATATAGATACATATGTACATATATGTATAAAGATACAACAAAACTTTTCGTGAAAAACTCACATTTTTTTCTATGAATGTATCTTCAACTTGGCTGTTGCTATGAGAACAGCAGATCCGTCTTCATTTATACTATTTGTCTTTAGATATGCAACTTGTTAAAATTGTTGCCAACAGTTAATGTTTGATTCTAAAAGTATCTTCATATTTTCTATTGTATTCATATATTTTTATACCCTTTACAAAGTGAATAGTATAATAAGTTTGTCATGAAGTTTGTAACAAACAGAAGGAGACATCGGACTTACCATAAAGAGTTTTTTCCTAATCAGCTTGACGTGACGAGTTGATTAAGCCATGTCCGTATGTACATATGTATGTATGCAAACTAGTCCCTCAGATTTTGAGCTAGGGAGCTGAAAGAGATGGACAAAGATTTTTTCCCACCAGACGCTGTACATTTGTCGGAATCAGCCGAATTGAACCACCAGATGGATACCTCCCACACAAACCTAAATTCAAATTGAGGATCTTATTAGAAAAACTTTTTGAAGTGAAATTTCTTTAGCGAAGTAAAGAGTAAATCCAAAAAAATATGAAAATGAAATGTGACGAAAATTAAAATTTGACGATGTTATTATTATATTGGAGCTATTTACGCAAATACAATATGGAAGTGAAACTTCTAAAGTAGATGGTGAAGTAATAAAGAAGAATATTGTAGTGTTATATTGTTTCAATACAAAAGAGTTATTTTATATTTCGGTCAGTCGGCCACTTGTTCGTAAGTTATTTCGTAAAGTAAACACAATCAGTATCAGCATTTTTTATCTCTCTCTTACTCATTCATAAGCATTCATTCTCTACGCTGCAGACGAGCCCGCACAAGACAATGCACATTGTTTTGGCGTCTCCCCACTACGTCTCTGAAGCATCATCGCATTTTGATTTTCGTCACATATCATTTTCTAATTTTTGGATTTACCTCCCTTCGCTAAAGAAGTTTCACTTCCATATTGTGCTTTTAAGGGTGACGCACACTACTTCATTTTTTTTTTTCTGTACTATCGAGCTAAACACTATAGCACTGAGGACATGGACTAGTTCCATCAACCGTGCAAATTTCAAGGCCCTGAGATTACTGCATCGTATAGCACCCATACAAATTTCTTGCTTTTAATTACACTTCACAAAACTAATATGAAATATCTTAACAGTTTTGCCTGATGTTTTTAGCACTTAGAACCGTGCATCGGAGACCCTATAAAGTAAACCGATGATATTGGTTAGTCTTGGCTATGTTTTGCTTTTAGAAATGACTTTTGAATTTTCAAATGAATTGTAAACTTTGGCAAATAAGAACATAACAAATATCTTACAGAAAACAATATTCAACAAAGGTCATATTTATCAATTAAAGGAATTAATCTTTTGAGTAACTAGTTTTTCTTTTGCATGGGTAGTCGCCTCTTCCATTGCATACACTGCCCAACGGAAGCATGTCACTTACTCAATTACATGTCTTGTGAATTCAACAGATGGCCAGGCGCATACTCACATAGAGGAAGTGGGACAAATACACAAATAAAGACACAGAGGTAGGAGACTCTTAAATTAGAATTAAAGTTACGAGAGGCTATCAATAAGATCCTATGGTTAAAGACAACTGGCATGGTTGAGAAAAGTAGCCATCTAACAAAAAACATCATACTAAATTTCTTGCTCTTTTCGTAGGCAAAATATGTATTCAGTACAATACTGCACATGTGATGAGAAAAGAGACAAACAATGGACTCCATAAGTGAACTAGCTCCAACGAACAAAAAGGTCAGATTATTTGCCCTTGTGACTATTATTAAGTCCGAAAGAAATAGTTGGAGGAATGAGATTTACTACCAAAGATTAGCACAAAAGCAAATTTCAATGATCTTGACAAATCTTAAATTATAAAAGAAATTAAACAAATATTGGGCTAGCTAAAAGAAGATTAACATAGATTGAAAAATGAAAAAAAGTTAACCAACTTTCGTCTTCATTTCGAACAAGGATGCTTGTTAACCTACCCTCGTATTGTTGCACATTGCTTATCATAATAACTGCGAACTTGGGACATTAATTGTGGGCTATGAATTAGTCGAATGCCAATTGTGGTCGCGACTCGTACTTATTATTACTTCTATAACGGGAAAAGCATTGTCCGTCAAGCAGTGGATTATCGTAAAGCGAGAATGTCCGCAGCATTGACACGCGTTCGAAAGTATTTCATATCGACGCAGGTGTACGAAGCACTCCGGCCACTGTTCTTTCTCACCTTCTTATACGGCCTGACACCGTTTCATGTGGTGAAACGTAAAATGGGCGAAGCCTATCTGAAGATGTCGATATTTGGTATCTTTAATATTGTTGCATACATTCTGCTGTACGGTTTTTGTTACATAGCCTCATTGCTACAGGGAGAATCGGTTGTTGGCTACTTTTTTCGCACAAATATCTCAACAGTAGGGGACACCTTGCAGATCTGCAATGGACTCATCACTGGAACTGTCATATACGCTTCAGCCATCCTAAAGCGAAGTAAAGTCATGCGTACGCTTACCATTCTACATGATCTCGATACAAATTTCGCAAATATCGGCATCCGTGTCAAGTATTCACGCATCTTCCGTTACTCCTTACTGTTGCTCATTTTCAAGCTGCTGATGTTGACTCTTTACTTTGTGGGTGTATTTCGCCTATTAAACTCACTAAACATAACACCATCGTTTTGTGTCTGCATGACATTTTTCTTGCAAAACTCTGTCGTCTCTATAGCGATATGCTTCTTTTGTGTTATAGCATTTAGCTTTGAACGTCGTTTGGATATAATGAATAAGGTGAGTGTTCGCAAAGAAGTCATAAAAAGACACGGTTATCATTCAATTGTATTTTGATTATTAATTAATTAAAGAAATACATTTTTTCTTTGGGTTAAGTAGCGTAGTAGAGCACGGATCTCCCTTGAGATATTTTTTTGTACATTCCTCACTGTGACTATGGTTGGCTGGAGGAGTTTTTCCTCCACTCATTCGAATCCATTGTATTCAATACATTTGATTCGTAAAAGAAACGTCTCCGGAGCCACATTGAAGTTCCTATTAATTAAAACGCTACTGTTTAAGCGTAATAGATATCCCAACACTGCCATGTAACCCATGTAATAATGTATGTTCGTTATGAGGCAGCCACCCACATTGTTAACCGGGCAACGGAAATTCAGACACACCTTCACTTACCTATTACATTGACATGCAAATTTCCCTGTCAAGGAGCATTTCAGGACGGAAGGTCTTGTTAGTTGTCGCTCAAAATTCGCTTTGAATAGACGTCGTCGTCATCAGTATAGTATTCATGCCGTAGTGTAAAATGAGTTTATCCGTAAAGGAAGCATCGTTTGATACATTGAATCAGCCAATTCGTCGCCGATTGCGTCGCATATTTTCGGCTAAATCACTCTTTGAGTGCCTACGACCATTACTTACAGTGACCTATGTGTATGGTCTAACCACCTTCTATATTAAACATGAGAACGAAACCGGACGCATAAAATTAAAGAAATCGTATTTTAGTTATATCAATGGTATCGGACACATTATCGGATATAGTATCTGTTATACTCTGACGCTTTGTAATAACTGTGAATCGGTTGCCGGTTACTTTTTTCGTTCGACCATCACACACTTTGGAGATTTCATGCAGATTTTGAGTGGTTTTATTGGTGTTACCGTTATATATTTGGCGGCTATCATTCCAAAACATCGCTTGGAACAGTATTTAATGAAAATTCATGACATGGATACGCAATTGCATACCGTTGGTATCAAGATAATGTACAGCAAGGGACTACGATTCAGTTATATATTTCTAACCTCCATGTTCTGTGTTAATTTGACATTTGTATGGTTTACTTTTGGTTTACTATATTCCTCAAACGTCATACCGTCGATTTCACTACACTTAACGTTCATAATCCAACACAGTGTTATCACTATCGCAATTGCATTATTCACCTGCGTAACTTATTTGCTAGAAATGCGGCTCGTTATGATGAACAAGGTACGATACATTATTGACACATCTATTCCAATTTGTTACTTTTAATCAAAAAGAATTTAATACTTTGTAACTGCCATATCTTTATAAACTCTTAACCAAGATCCTAACATATTGCTTGGAAAACTAAATACATTTTTTGAACAAACGATCACTTTAAAGCAATACCTAAAAACCATTATAAAGAAATCGATTGAATGCAAAATTAAACCAAAACAAGAGTAAAAGAATGTTATTTTCGGCTACGATGAAGCTGTAGCTCTCTTCACTATTCACTATTAAATGTATTACATCATTAATTTGACTTGTGTTTTGAGTCAGTCTTCATACAGCAGAAATTACCAGACATTTAGGTATATTAACCAAATTTCACTTCGATAAAACATCAAAAATGTTTTTCTAATAAGAACATGAATTTGCATTTAAGTATTGTATATATTGGGGTTACACATTCGAATGGTCCGATTCGACTAATACAACGTCTGGTCAAAGCTTTTATCTCTCTAGCTCAAAAAATGAGGAACTAGTCTGCATACATATACGCGGACAGATGAACACATGAACATGGCTAAATCAGCTCGCCTCGTCGAGGTAATCAAGAATATAATATACGGGGTCTCCAATGTCTCCTTCTGTGTCTTACAAATTTATGACGAACTTGTAATACTACTTACTCACTACATGCAGAGTATAGATGGATTCCTCAATCTACTCCTAAATAAAACTAATGATAGTACAAAAAATATTTCGAATTGTAAACTTTATGAAACAGACTCTTAGCGCCTCTCTATAGGTATATCAACTATCGAGAGACAGAAGGCAAGAAGATACAATATCCTCTTAACTTTTTACTCTGGTTCTTGAACATGCTTTCAAAAAACTGAACTTGGGAACACAAAGTTATTAAAATCGATCATAAGCCGCCTGCGGTGCTCAGATAATGATGTTTTCTAAAGAGAACAAACAGTAACTGAATAAAAAAACAGCTAAGGAAAGAGAAATTGGAATAATCTAGAACAGACAAGGGACAATGGAAGTTTTAAAAGTTTAAAGACTATTAGTGAAAAAAAAAATGAATATGAAAATATATATTTAATCCCAAATTAACAAACCTGAAAATTGGATGAATTTTACTAATTCTAATTATCTTATCATTCTCCTTACATTTTCCATACAAATTAAAAGAACAAAAAACTAATACATTTTTTTTTTTTTTTGGTTATGCGAACAAGGAGGGAAAAATCTTCGAAAAATACTCATGGCCCGTGCCAAACGATATGTCGGATTTCTACCGACTAAAAAGTCCCCTATCGCCTCAAACCCCTTTTTACCCCTACGGAACTACCAAAGTATTACTACGAGTATGTACAAACCATACATGCTTACGTAGTTAGTAACTTAATTTCGTGGACATAAAGTAAAATTTTAGTTTTCTATTTTCTAATTTTTCTGTCATTAAATTTTATTGAAGCGTCACCTTACATTTTATTGTTAAGTTGCCAACAAAAGCCTCACTCACAACCAACCACTTCAATTCAGCTGACTGACACCCAACCGACTTTTAAACTGAATGCATGAAAATGTGATGGTTGATTTCAATTACAGTTTTGACAGGTCAGTAAGACAACCTGTATCAGTTCAAGGTGGCAATTATGAAGCGCAAATTGTTCAAGAGCAAGGTTATCATTAACTAACGTAATAAGTATTAATGGGAGCGTCCATCATTGCATTAAAAGTGTGAAATTAAATTATTGAAGAGGGTTTTGGAGAAATGAAGCATATAAAAACACTTTGTAGTTCTATGGCCCAAGTTCATTTCACAGAATGTCTATTTGGCAAGCGTGCTTTACACCTGCGGATGCCTTGGGCGCAGAACAAAGTCTACTGTTTGTTACTTACGTGCTTGGGCTAACGCCATTTCGACTGCGAGGCCATGTGGGCGAACGTCATTTTGTCATCAGTCGAATCGGATATCTTAACACATTTCTGCAGTTAATCTTCTTTATGTATTGCTTTGGCTGGGCCCTAGCCGAGCAGGAATCCATTGTGGGCTATTTCTTTAAGTCAGAAGTATCTAGAGTTGGTGATACTATACAGAAATTTGTTGGCATGACCGGTATGTTGATACTATTTGGCTGCAGTTGTTACCGCACTCGTGAAATTATAAGCATGTGCGACATGGTGGCTCGAAACGATGTTAAATTCCTTAATGTCGGCGTCTCCTTTAACTATGGCTACATCATGAGGCTACGTCACTCGAAATTGTTCTTTATCATATGTGTTAATTTGGCCTATTTAAGCAGCAGCATGTGGCTACTTCTACGGAATGATATTTGACCCACATTTCAGGCTTCAATAGTTTTCTTCGTGCCACACATTTTCCTTCTGAGCGTTGTTGTTCTCTACTCCGCGTTTCTTATGCGATTCTGGCAACAATTTGAACTGCTCAATAAGGTGAGACTAGCAATCAAATTTGTATACAATGACGTGACAACACAACAACAACTTAACTAACGATCATCATTCATCATTGACAATCTTATCACATCAATCTCTTATTAATACTGACTGTGTCCTTTTGAAATGCAACTAATCTAGGACGAGTAGTCAAACACGATGTGGCTGCCCTGCAGGTTACTTCACAACATTCGACATCCGCGTGATGTCTACACCTGCTTTAGTCTACTGTTTGTGCTAGCTATGTTTTTTGGGATAACACCTTATCATATTGCAACAAATCCACCTCCAACACACTTGAGAGCCTCATACCTTGGATACATCAATATGTTTGGACGCATTGCCTTCTACAATGCGAACTTCATTTACAGCCTTCTGGAGGAAAAATCATTACTTTCACACATTTTTTTCTCGAATATTTCAAACGTCACCGACAGTCTGCAAAAATTTAACTGTATGTTTGGTATTTCCGTTGTAATCTTCATTTCCTGGCTAAAGCGTCACTGGTTGGTGGAGTTGTTCTGCCAGTTCGAAGTTATCGAAAGAGGTTTCATAGCAGTTGGCGTAACATTCATTCAAGGTCGCACAGCGGCGAAAGTGAACACATTTTCCGTGTTGATTGTACTTACGATAATTGGGTTTGTTATGGCCAGTAGCATAAAAATTTTTTTAAATTTATCAATCGTGGTCACCTACTCAGCTGGTATCACTTTTTTTTCGCATAATTTTATAGTTAGCTCCGTAACTATTTTATTTTTCGGGGTCTTGATTAAAATAACCGATCACATAGATGCTCTCAACAAGGTATTCCTTCTCCTATGCAAAATTCTATGCACATACAATTTTTGTCTTTTATAGTATTACAAATTACAATTTTCTTTTAGGTACTCAAGAATTTATCCCATCAATGGGACTCACGCACCCTGAAAGCTGTTACTCAGAAGCAACGTTCTATGCAATGTTTGGACTCATTCTCCATGTACACAATTGTAACAAAGGACCCGGCCGAAATCATACAAGAATCAATGGAAATTCATCATATGATATGCGAAGCTGCCGCTACCGCAAATAAATACTTTACCTACCAACTGCTTACCATCATATCGATTGCATTCCTCATTATTGTTTTTGATGCCTACTATGTGCTCGAGACTCTACTAGGCAAATCGAAACGCGAGAGTAAATTCAAGACAGTTGAATTCGTAACGTTCTTCTCCTGCCAGATGATACTTTATTTAATTGCAATTATTTCTATAGTTGAAGGCAGCAATCGTGTTATCAAAAAGGTATAACACAATTTTGAATCTTAACACTATACTGTACCTTTTATATTTTCTAATTTTCCATTAGAGCGAAAAAACCGGTGGTATTGTTCATTCTTTGCTTATAAAAGCGAAGAGTACTGAAGTTAAAGAAAAGTTACAACAGTTTTCTATGCAGTTAATGCATCTTAAAATCAAATTTACGGCTGCAGGTCTCTTCAATATCGACCGCACTTTATACTTTACGGTCAGTATATGTTTGTCCATATTGGAGTTTTGTATATGAGTCAAAATTTAATGTTCATTCATTTGACAACAGATCAGTGGCGCCTTAACTACTTATTTAATCATATTGCTACAATTTACTACAAATTCAGCAGACATTGGAAGATGTGAAAACTGTGAATCAAGAAATCTTACTTCTTATACTACTTGAAGCTGAATGAGCTAAATTGCATCTTAAAATATAAATACAGTTATTAAAAACGATAAATTATACTTATAAAAGATTATATATAAATGCTTTTTTTGCTTTTCAAATTTCAGTAAAATACATTAGTAAATAAAAATGGTAAATAATCTGACTACTAATTTATTAAATTTGGTTTTATTCATAAATTTGCAGTAAAGTACATCTACATACAATACTTCATATGTGGAGTTCTTGGATGTCCTTCTTTTTGCATACTGATTACAGATTTATGACTTTATTAATCCCAAATTTTTTTACGGTTCACGCAATTAGTTGTAACTCATTGAATCGTGTATTGAAACTCCCGTAAAGTAGTACTATATACGATTAGAATTGTTCATGACCGTCCGTGCTTATGCATGCTGTGCTCCCAGTTTTGAACAATCGAGCGTTTTACTAACAAATGCAACAGTTCTCCGATTACTGAAAGAGGTATAGGCCCATACCAAATTCTTTTTAAATCATAATTTTGTTATGTAATTTTTTTATACATTATATATTATAATTTAATGAAAAATAATTTCTTTCAATCCATTTTTTTTTTTTTTTTTTTTTTTTTGGTTCTGTGAACAAATACCTGGGTAGAGTTGGTCCACAAGAACAAGTGAGAGGAACAAGAACTAGTCATTCAACCAAATCTTTATACTTATTAGCTCTAGCGAAGGACACAAGAAATATCCACTTCCTAACATAATGTGCGAATTAGTCTCAAAGACTAATGTAGTAGATTACATAATTAAGAAGAGGAAACAACAAAACATATGCTATGCCGTTGTGAAAGTATAATATGGACCAGATTCCGATATCTAAGTAACCACTAAAATTGTAAACAATAAAATACTTAATGAATACCAAAATTTGGAAAGAACCATAATTATGAGGGTTCTTCTGGCCTTCCCCTAATCTATTCTAATGGAATCAAACATATGTGGACAAATCTGGATAAAAATTACAAATTACAAAAGGGGTGATATGTATTTAAGCTTAGGAGAACCGAAGTTAAAGTTCTGCCTTGCTAACCTCATAATCTACTGATTTCTTAACTCTATTAATTTGAATTTAAAATTTTAATGTAACTTAAAATTTAATTGAATTGTTGCAAAAAAGAATTGCGTATCTATATTTTTTAAATTATTAATTATCCTTGTAAACATTGAACAATGTCGACATTAAATGTCTTTGAACTGAGGTAAATAGACAATGTTTACTGTCCATAAATGTTTGCTGAAAATGACACTCCCAACAAATACTTGATATCAAGTTCAATTTTGAAATGTGATAAGTATGTGACTTATAATACATACACAATCTAGGATTGTATGGATATCCTTTTTTAATAACCCATGACCGACTTTTACTAATCCTTATTATGTTTGGCGTTAAGTCAATCAACCGTAATCTCCACTTGTGCTTTATAGGTGTGTCAACTGCTAGATACAACCGCAAAGATGAATTTCCATCGTCAGTATGCCACTGGTGGGCATTTTAAGCAGACATATAATAGTACCCGGTTGTTGTGAATTGCATCCGAGAATAGTTTTAAAATGTGGGCGCGTCTAACGCAGGCGGAAAACGTCTTTCAATCATTACGTCCTCTCACTTATATCTCATTGATCGGTCTGGCACCTTTTAGCCTAGCCTCAGAGCGCGAAGTACGTACATCGCCACTGTCTTTAGTGGCGGCCGGCATACATTTTCACTTCTTCTTGCTGTGCTTCATCCTATCGTATGCAGATGGTGGATCCATTATTGGATATTTCTATCAGACCAATATAACTAAGCTTGGTGATGCTGCACTGTCACTGACTGGCATCACTGTCATGTTGACTATATTCGGTTTTGCAATTTTCAGGCGTAATCATCTCGTCTCTATCATACAGAATAATATAATTGTCGACGAGATTTTTATTCGCTTGGATATAAAACTCGATTATCGATGTATATTAAGACACTCATTTGGAATATCAGTCGGAATGCTGCTCTTCAATGTGATTTATTTATGTTTTAGCTATGGTTTGTTGCGTAGTGCGTTTATTAAACCGTCCTTCGACGTATTTACAACATTCGCTTTGCCACACATAAACATAAGCATTGTGGTTTTTAAGTTCCTTTGCATCACTCACCTGACCAAAAGTCGATTTGGCCTAATAAATGAGATACTTCAAGATATACTTAACTCACATATCGAGGAACGTAATGCTCGCGAGCTCTCACCAATGCACTCGCACAGCAATGGCTACGTCTTGCGGTGTTCGACGACACGGCGGTACAGTGTCTCCATTATGCGTCAACGACCAAGTTATTCCATCAAGCAGGTGACCAATATACACAATTTGCTCTGCGATATTTGTAATACCATAGAAGAATACTTCTCTTACCCTCTGCTGGCCATTATTGCCATATCTTTCTTATTTATACTTTTCGATATTTTCTATATACTTGAGGCAATGCTGGTTCCAAAACACCTGGATGTATTCGAAGCAGATGAATTCTTTGCGTTCTTCTTTGCGCAATTACTTTGGTATGTCATTATAATAATCCTGATTGTCGAAGGCAGTAGCATTACCATCAAAGAAAGTAAAATAATCGCTGCATTTGTGCACAAAATACTAAATATAACCGATGATGCAGAGTTACGCGATCGTTTGTTTCGTTTGTCACTACAATTGTCCCATCGACAAGTTCGTTTTACAGCTGCTGGATTATTTAATTTGGATAGGACGCTTATTTTTACGGTAATAGTAAAAACTATTTTTTGTCATATTTTTTTGCACCAATTGTTTTACAATTTCCAGATTACTGGAGCTGCAGCATGTTACCTAATGATTTTGGTACAATTTGGTTCATCCAATCATAATATGAAGTATTTAACATTCGGAAATTCTACAGGACGTTAGATTATTGTTATTCCAATGAAACATCGTTTATAAATTGCTATTATTGACTTTATTTGTTATGTAATTTGTATAAAAAATGGTTTTAATATAAAAGTACAAAATTGTTTGAGAAAATACTGAAGTGCTAATACGGGGTGGTCTTTAAGATTAGATGAATGAATTATCTGCATGTTATTTTGTAAGTAAGAAGATATTATTATGTGAATGTGGTGTGTATAAATTGTTGGTTAAATTTTTGGTTTCGATAATATTTGACTTAGTTAAATGGATCATTTAAAATAATCCGAAACACTTTAATTGAAAGAGAAATAAATATTTATATAAAAAAATATCCAATGTACGCACAGACATGTAATGAAGATGATAGCCAAGATATTTAAAGATAAATTTTTAAGGATCATTTAAAAAAACTATTAATTTACCATTTAAGTGGTGTCGTTTTGTTAATGTATGCATTAGCCCTGTTAAAAAGGAAGATAAGAAGATTGGTATATTAAAAAATATATAAGCACACATTACTAGTTGCTGGTACTCACCTAACGACTCCTTGCGTTTGTGCTGGTGTCAAAGTAATAAGGGGTGTCAGGCGCTCAACAAATCGATCATTATTGCGTTCAAGTTCACGCTGATAGTCCTTCTGATCGGACAAAATCAGATTACGATTCTTTTTAAGCGCATCCAAACAACGCTTGGAAAACTCTCGAAAGCATAAGCGTAGTTTATTTTGATGTTTCGTTGGTATTGTTGTACCATCGGAGAGATTTGATAGAAATACGCTTGCCATTTCCATTGGACCCTGATTGACAGTAGTTCCAATGCAACCTTGTAAAACCATTTGTAGAATTTTTGGATCAGCTGGTTCCTGATTAGTAGCCGCTGCCAATTCTATTGTTTTCTTTTGTATATCTTCAATAGCCACCTCAATGGGTTCCAGCACAATCTGTTGGCGTGCAATCACTTGAATGCGCGTCTTTACATATGGGAAATGATTAGCAGTTGCCAAAATGGTCTTTTTTTTACATTGTTCGTGCAGTTCACCGTGTGCCTTTCCGGTTTTCGTAAATGGTGTTGCATAGATAAATCTCTCTAAAATTGTTAAACAAAATTTAATCAACCCAAATAAATATTCACATTCTTTTTGGAACACTTACTTATGTTAAAATTACGCTCAAAATATGTTTCACGATGACGCATCTCGTACGTTTCAAAATAGGGTTCTACATATGTGATTTGTATGTAAGCTTTATCCGCATCAAGCGAATTAATGTCAACTGCATTCGAGTCTTTGATTATTTGCACTGAGTCTGAACCGAAACGATCAGCGTAAAAGTTCTACCAAAGAAATAACCATTAGAATATGCAGATTTAAACATTTAATACTCACTTGAAGTCGACTAAATATCTCTGGGAGTTTGGTCAATGTTGGTTCCTTATAAATAAACTCCTGCTGATCTAAGTCGCCAAATTTAGCACCATAAAAACCAACTCTGAAATATGTTCCGAAAACACGTTTGCCCTGTAATTGGGCAATGCGATTGAATGCCTCTTGTAATTTCCCATGTATTTTTCCTAACTTTTGGAAATCACGATTTGCCTCGCAAATGGGTATTAATATTTTATAGACTTCATTCATGGCTTCATACATGCCAGCAATTTGAAATGAGTTTGATGCCTCTTCTAATAAAGCTTTCAGGCCTGTTTCTGTAAAATGGTTGCCTAGACAAATGCCATCTTCGCCAGGGCTTAGTACGTCATCAGAGACTGCTGATTCCATAAGTGAATTGGGAGTAACGCGTTGGAAGCTCACAGCTCCAACGGGCAAATGTGACTGAGACTCAAGCATACTGAGGTATTCAGCAACTAGGGCGGCAGCATGCACATAGCACATGGCTGCCTCAGTATGGTTGGCACGTTCGCGATGCTTCTTAGCCATATTCTCTAGCCAAGTTAATCGTAGATCAGGATTGTTTTGATAGCCTTTTGCAATGCGATGCATTAAATCAAGCAACATTTCAGGATCTTCCTGGTATTCCTTCATTTTTACTGTATCCGACAGTATCATGTGCAGATTAAAGAGCAAATCTTGTACCTGTTCGGGGAAAGATGTTTCTTGAAGGTCACTATCTGATTCAGCATAGACCAACACAGTTTTGAGTGCACGTCGAAGTGATTGCTCACTAAAGGCCGAACTGGTACCAACTAAAGAACTCAATGACATTGTCACTTGCATTTTGACACGTGCGAAATTCTGAAATGGAAAATTATAATTGCTATCAATAAATATCATTCATCTGTCACTTATTTTCTTACATTTCCAATTTCGAAATTCTGACGCATCAATAAGTACAACGATGCCGATGCCTGTGAACGTGTACCCGGCAATTGAGACCCACAATGCTTCAAAAGCAATAAACACAAGTCAGCACAAATATCAGTTTCCTCGTCGAAAAGTAAATTTGGAAATTTAAATATTAACGAGCGCTGCGATGCAAATAGACTCTGCAATGCCAATATGGACTGGTTACGTGAAAGCGCGTGTAGAAGTACTTTTAGCACAGTGCCAAGCAAATTATGATGTAATTCTGAGTTTGTAGCAACGTGCACAATTATCTCTAGAGTATCTAAAACAACGAGAACTACCTCTGTGGCCAGAGAGCCTTCTATGTAATGATTTAATTCCAATTCTGGGTCTGCCTTACTGACCACATCAGCATATTGTGATCGATATGGCATTTGATCTTTACGCCAACGGAATTTCTCCGTTGAATTTCGATCTTTACGACGATTTATTAAATCATAACGTGCTGAATTTGTGCCTCGAATGCATTCCTCCAGCTTTTCCTTAACATCTGGTGGAGCTATCTTCCGAAAACTCTGTGTATTACGCTTTAATGTGGGCAAACGCTTTTGTCCCTTGTACTCAAAACATGGTATACAGATGTTGAGCACCTGAAGCATTTGATGGACGCGATGTGGACTCAGACCCAGTAGCCAGCGATACAAAATTGTACGTTCCAAATTTTTTAAAACCCAAATGAAGCATGCAAGTAGATGACGAGTATTTTCTGTGCTCAATGGAGACTTATTTTTTATCTGTTCCGGCATGTAAGTATAAGTATGACTGCCGGATATGGCATAAGCAACTTCGGGGCTTATTGTTGTAGTCGCAATGGTCTGATGTGGACCCTGATAGTCATCTAGTAGACCTATTTGTTGCAAGCGATCATGAGTATCAGCTAAGTATTGATGCAATTGGGGTATGGTATCCATAACTATGCACAGCAACGGTATATATATAGCAGAGACACGAGCTCGTGCCTCCCTATCACCATAACGTGGATCCAAATCATGTGATGTCATTAGGTTTCGAACGCAACGAATTGCCTTTCCGTGTAAATGAGGATTACTATAATAAAAAACTATGTACATCAAGAGAATATAATATAATATAATAGTACTTACGGTACTTCTAAAACAGTAGCCAAATCACTTAGAACAAGTCCAACTAGGAAATGTTGTTGACGAAAGTCTGCAGTCAGATCCGCATTAAGTGCACGGTCAATTGAACTCTGACAAAGATTTTCATTTTAAATAAACAATGAAATACAATAAGCAAACAAACAAAAACAAACAAAACTCACAAATGAAGTTTGACTATTGTTCGATGTTGTACTAGGTGTGGGACTACAAGGAGCTGATATGGTTGTATATGCTGTTCCAAATGGTAAATTCAGTGCCACAAAGTGTTCATGACTACAAACAATACGCAGAAAATCAATTTTATAATTCATCAGGTCTGGTATTGACGCATTCTTGGAGATGAGCACTTTGGTATATGTCTTAATGAGACTAAAAACGAAGCCACGATCCATTACACTGAATATATCAAATATAAAGAAACCTAAACTAGCATTTAAGGATTGTGCCAATTTCGGATCGTTGTTATGATAGCCAACAATCGTCGTGCAAACCAGATGCACCAATGTGGAAATATCATCTGTGAATTGATGTGGAAAGCGTTGTTTACGTGGAGCATTCAATGTTCGTGAGTGATCCAAATGTTCCACCATTGACTTGACAATTAATTCAAAAATAAACCATGAGTTACTCATGGCAAGCTCAGCTGCATGACCATTGGCTAATACCCAATGCAAGGCCAATTCTTCATGTAGCAAACGAACTTGACCATCTCTGCCTATTGAAGCCGAAGACATTTCAACAGCAATATCTAACATTAAAATGTTAAATATTAATAATTAACATCACAATTAACCATAAAATGTAAATACCTTTTCGATCCAAACTGCGTCCACCCATGGAAACATTGTCATATATGCTATATGTTTCAGAGTTTGTAGAGTTAATCTCTTCATTGTTACTACGGCTGCTTGTAATTCGTCTCTTTCCATAAAAAGGATGTGGTATCTTAGACTGGAATTGCACATATGTCGACAATAAGTTTTGCCGGCCATACTGATCGACAATCAGATCATCGGAGAGTATCTGAATAATAGAAGGCAAAGCATTAAATAAATATTTATGTAATAAAGAACTAAAGAAGTAATAACTTTGTTTTACCGAAAGATTTGCTGAAACCAAACAAAGAACTTCGAATACCGTCGAACCCAAGGATAATGTTTGGCCACCGATTTTGTAAGTTGTTACAAGCAATTCAATGAGTTTATCCAAAACTAAGTGTAGATTCTTTACTAGTGGTTCACGATCTGCATTGGCTATTTCCAGTAAACATTTCTTCATCTCTGCCTCCATATTTCCTTCGCCTATTCTTTTCGGAATAATGCGAGTGTCCAGATAATCGCATGTCATGAAAAATCTATCCAAATATGGATCAAGAGTATGCACTGAGGTGACGGCATCGACAGTAATTGTGAAGACCGCTCGATGATTGTCTAACCATTTCGTACCAGGTAGTTGCACATTTGGCGGTATAAATGAATAGTTTTCGGGAGGCGTTTCAACCATCACAGGCAAATTAAATTCACCCACTTTCAACTTGCCATCCTCAAGCAGTGGCAACCAAGTGTAGCCAACAGGTGTTTCAACTGATTGTTGCATTTCTTGCGGTTTCTTTTGACACGACACATGGTAGATGGTAAAGAAAAGATGATGGTTTTGCTTAATAGATGCGGGTAGTGCAATTTTGATTTCATCATAAAATGACGGACACTTGTTATGATAATTAACTGCTGTGTACGCCTCTTTAGCATACTCCGGGCAAGAAGACTTGCCAAAGATAGCATTCACCGCATCTGATGGTGTCTCTCCGGCCATAAGTTGAACGCGTACAGCAATATTACGAGCTGAGCCAGCACGCGATGAAAAGTTCAATTCTTTTGGTGACACGAACAACAAGTTTCGATATATATAATGTGGGTTATAAATGTTCATGGATGGAAATTCTAGGATTTCCTTAATGGGCCTTGTTTTATCCTCCGAATGTGGCTCGATCTTGGTTAATTCCGGTGTCAGAGCATTTTGAACATCATCAACACAAGGCGAGATTTCTAATTTTATCGAGCCCGGAATGCACTTGTACTTCTTCATAACAGTACTTGGTCGTTTAAGCTCAACCAAAAACTTATATAAATCATCATCTTTCATTTTGTCAGCCTCTTGTTTAAAGAAACTGGATACAGTAATGGTAATAGGTCGGAATCCTTCTACTACATTGGCAAAATCATCTGGTGACCATGAACGACGCTTCTCTTTCCGTTCGAGTGATCCACGTCGCGTCAAAGTACCGCTCATGTCATTTGCTTTACGTCTTAATTGATCGAAACTGCTTGTTGATGATTTGCGATCCAAGCTATTCGAGCTTGCTGCCGATCCTAATGAACCACCACCGGTATCTTTGTCGCCTCCAGTCGTGTCCTTACCATCGAAATTGTCACCATTAAATACATTTGTAAGATAGATGCCTGTCCAGGCGAAAGGCATACGATATTTTCCTAGCCGCTCACAAAAATCAGAAGCATTCGCCTTTGCTTTTTCTCTGCACTTGTCTTTGTCCTCTTTGAGATAGGGTTCAACAGAATCCTTGATGTCGCCTTGAAGAACTTTCTCCAAACGGATAACCAAGAACAGATCGTTGCTTGGATATGAAATTTCAAATATACCAGCACGACTTTGTGTACTAATGTCTGCACATCGTACATGACACGATAGCATGCGCTTCAAATTGTCCGAGTTCATGTCAAAGTAGAAATTTTCCGATATCTTTTTGCGTTCTTTTGCATCGTATATGGCCATGGTTGCAAATATAGGCTCCACTTCTAATTCCAAACGTAATTGCAAGCACTTCACAAATATGCGATGACCAATATGTTCGACTGGTATTTCCGCAGGCAAACGCCGCTCAATAAGTTCTTCGGAGTCAGTTTCCGTATACAGGGAAAAAAGTGCTTCCTGGCGATCACCTTGCCTTCGCGATTCATTTGTTTGGTCGATTTGTTCTGGATTATCTAACAAATCCGGTATCAGTGGATCATTAACAGAACGCCGCAAATCGAAACTAGCCCACGAACCGCGCGGGGTCAAAGTATCCGTGCACGAGCTGACTGATGATAAGCTGGCAATCGATTGCCTTGAACTAGGTGTGCAGCTTTCACTTTTGTCAGTCAGAGACTCATCAAATGAGGAGAACTCTTTATCAATCTCAAACTCTTGTTGGTATGCAGAAGGACTAATGGTACCGCGGTCAATACGTTCACGGGCGCAACAAGAACTTGAATAATGGCGTTCAGCGTGTTCAACAACTTTCCATGGACGTGTGTAGCAATTAACGCAATTCTGGACATGTTGTGGAAGTTCCGTACTAAAATAGAAACTTAATTTGATTTACATTACATAAATGATTATTCATGATACACACATGTTTTCCTTTGGTACAATATGATCTGTAGTACGTATTTTTCGTGGGACATATTTAACCGAAACATCTGCTGGTGGTACATCTAAAATGTGTTTTAGCGGATCACGATTCAATATATTCATGTTTTGCTGCAAGAATTCTTCGTAATCCAATGGATCTACGGGTTCTGCCAGAGAAAGCTGTAACCCAAAAATTGAATTGAAATCAATAACTTTTATATGTATTTCACAAAACTTACCGTCGAACCCACCGAACTGGAATCCATTGTTTTGGTTTGCATATGGCAATTGACAACATTCTTCCGAACATCCAATGCAGTTTGTCTGGAATAAAATAAAAAGACATAGAAGAATACAAAATGGGTGCGGCGGCATACACCACTTACAAATTCGAACTTACTTTGACAATTTCTGTGCAAACGTTCGTTGCGACGTCGCCATTGTATGTTAAGAGTTGAGTCTTTCTTTTTCAAGCCAATTTCTAATCCAATTTTAATCAAAATAAAGTCATACAAACGGCTTTAATTAAATAAACAAAACTGTGAAGAAAATGACCAGTTGGAAATTTTGAGGGACATTGCATTATTGCATTTGGGGGAGCCATGAACGACGCACAGTACCGTGTGTCGCATACTCACAGAATGTGATTGAAACATTGGAAATAATGTTGGTTTTTTATGAAAACAAAAATAAAGCTTGATTAACGGGAAAAACCACGTTAAATAAAGATGAATTTTTGGTTGCACGACCGATCGAATAATGTGTCGCCTAATTTAATGATTTCATTAGAGAAATATTGTCTGTTAAATTTAAATTTGACGTCATTACCTTCTATTTTTTATACCATGCACCATGGATATAGATAGATAAAACGAAACGAGTAGAGATAAGGAAAACAACGTCTGTGCCAACGTTTGTTTCTCTTTATCTGCTTTCATGTTTTTCTTTGTTATTTCATTTCGTTAATCGACGTGATTATTCACTTGTACAAGGGTAAAATACACAATAATTTGCTATACTCATAATTCACCAGTTCCAACATTCAGAATACATGTACATATTGTCATATCAATGGGAACAACATTCACTTTACAGAATCGAAATTAAATATATATTCACATTCACAAAACATGTGAGCTTTTTGAAGTGAATATTTCAAAAGGAGTTTTGAATGCATTCGCGCATAAGTCTGTTTAATATCACAGTATTCGAAATCTGCATGTCTGCATTTTGGAATACTAAGAAATCTTCAACGTTGTCGATATAAACTACATAGGTTTTTATACGAAAATGTCTCATTATAAACTGTTTAACTTTTTTGTTAGTCGATAATAATTTTTTGTTTTTATGAAAGCATGATCTAACATGTTTTCTATTATCCTTAACAAATTTTATTTGTCTGTTAAAGCAATACAATCTTTATTCTATAAGTAAAATGAATACCATATACATATTGGCATATTATGAATAGTATTTCCGATTTATTTTGTTCTTCACACAAAAAATACGATTGCCATCATGATTTTACAGAACATAAATAGGTGCAATATATTATGAATATCTATAATTAAATTATTAAGTTCATGTAATATACAAGTACTTATTATTAACACAAGGTTGATGAACATCAGTTCAAATCGGAACTTATCGATTTGAGGTGATCGGAACTATGTGGCGAACTAACCGCGAGTTGGCATCTCTATACACACAACACATATGAAATAAATTGTTCAAGGCATACAATGTAACTTAGAATCTCGGAAATTGAATTCGTTTATTTTTCTATTAAATATGAAGAATTTAAGTAGTTTATATTTTCCAAAAAAGCGTATTATAGTAAAAAAATCGTGTTTGGTTTAATATTTAATCAGAAATACCAAAATTTAGCATGCAATTTTCTATCACAAAGCAGAAGAATCGACCAAAACCACAACGTCCTCGACAACAACAATTACGGCAAAAACAACAAAGCAATATATAATAATAATAATCCGAATAATACAAGTATCATACTACTTACTACGTAGAGCAATACTTATCACTCTTCTTGATCTCGGCTTGTTGGTTGATAAGCGTACTTCCAGCATCACAATCATCACCTGCAAAACTACTCAACAGCCTAATCTTATACTAAAGCCCATGTAAGTCGTTTCTTTCCAATCATAATTTTAATCTGGACACCAATATACATAATCATTATACCTTAAAACGCTTGCATGTGAAGGAGTTAACAATTGCATGTTATTCGCTTTGATTACTAATTGTATTCTCTTTATCGCTCAAGGATTACTGATTACAAATCGTTTTGATCTGATCTTATCATATTTATTAAGTTATAATTAAGGTAAATATCTGTAAAATGAGATCCAGAAATTTTCCAAAGGCTTCTCCATAAGTACGTATGTATGTATGTATGTATGTAAGATCATTTCAATTCCAAAATCAATTGTGGGTTGAAAACGAAATAGAAAGAAGTGGTAAAGCTTCGCCTTCGTGGCAATTTGAGTGGCATTCGCTGTTTGTTCAGCAGCAAGTGAATAACAACAAAAACAAACATACTACTGCTACTCTTGAAACGTACGACAGACATTCATTTCAGTTGAAATGATGTTGACGTGCGCGTTCGTTCAAATCATTTGCGCGCATTGCAAAAAATAATAATAAAATAAAAGTGCATAAATAGAACAAAAATAGAAAAACAACTGTTTTTCTCTCTTACATACAAACTAAATAAAAACAAAAGTGCCTTAAATGTTGTTGCTAATAGAGATAACTTTTGGACGACTCCCTCCTCTATGTTGTCCTCAAAATTGTTTAATAACCAAAGGAATTTTATTCGGTTGAAATTTGACGTGATGTCACATTTTCACATCAACAAAAACAACGACAACAACAAAGAAAAACAATAACAAAGGCACATGCCAAATAGAAACAGATAAACAACAACAACTACAAAACAAACAACGACTGAAAGAAACAACGCATCAAAAGAAAATGTAATAGATACTTTATTGATTTTTCACAATAATTTATTATCACAGTTTAAATAAATTTCATTATTTACACATTTATCATATATTAATGTGCACAGTTATAATAATAATTACAATTATTGTTATTTCATTAATAACGGTTCATTTGAGAAAAAAAAAACTATTCATAAATTTGTTTAAATAATGTTTTGTATTGTATTGTATTTTTGTGAGTATGTATTTATTAAACTCTGATCTCTCTCTTGATTGATTGATTGCAATCGCTCGCTTGTTATACCTATTTCAATCTTTCTTCACCTTTATTCATTTTGCATTTTGTTATCTCAATTCAACTGTATATGTACGTACTTACTTCTGTATGCAATTAAGATACATACATACATACATACACACATACAAGTATTCACTTCCCATGTGCAATTATGAATATTTGATTTCAAAAAATACTTTACTCTTTATAAAGATCAGATGCATTTATATCTACATACATATATACTTATGTATCAATTTTGTATATATGCCAAACTCATTGGATAATTGCAAACAATTCCCAAGAATAACAATTTATGTATTTATTTTTGCTAATTTAAACAATATTATCGTTTTCTCTATAAGTGTACTGAGTGCAGTACAGAGAATGAATTTTATTTGTTTAGAAAAACAAAATATATATATATATATGTATGTACATGTATTTCGATGAATGCAATATACTGATATTTCTATAGAAATAAACTTGAATAAAGGAAAACTTAACTGATCCACAGAAGTCTAATATTCACACAGTTTCTATTGTATAATTAATCTTTTACATCATATACTCACTTGTATGCAATAGTATTCCTTATCAGGTGAAGAATATTAATACAAAATTACAATAACTTTATAACAGATAATTAAATCGATTAAACAAGTGTTATTCCTTTTTATTTTATTTTTTCCGATTTTTTAATTATGACATAATGTGGTACTATGAATTTCTAACAAATAAAGGTTTTTCACAGTTTCAGTCTGAGTTGAAGATGATTTTGAATGTACAAGATTTGAATTCCTCAGTTTTTTTTGTACTTCTATTAGAAAATTCTATCAATATAATTGTTTAATGAATGAAGTTTTCCACTTTAGAATAATATTATATTGACAACAGGAATATATAAATGAATTGACATGCATGTATCGTATGATCTTTTTAAATGTGGGATTCATATTCGTAATTGTAGGTTGTAAGTTTTATACAAAACGTATGTAGGACGATTTTTTCTGTGAATTCAAATGCCAATATATTATTATCAAAAACTTGTTGAGCATAGAACCAAATCAAAAGTATTGAAGTCTTTGCGATTTTGTCCGAAAAGCTTCACAGTATTTAAGTTGGTATTGGAGTTCCTCAAGTCAGCAGTTTCTCGAACCTTGTGATAGATGATGCGGGGTCACCAGATTTTGGAATAATCTTTAAAGTGAAATGTTCGTCTCTTTACTTAGTTTTGTATTGTATAGAAATAAGTATTTCTCATTTTCTACTACAAATTGATGGATTTGACTGCATTTTTGTGACCTTAAGAATTGAGAGAATAAGAATGAGTAAGAATTGTGGTGAATAACTCATTAAATAAGAAAAATATTGGGTTGGTCGGAACAGCTATACCTTTTTCGGGTCGTTTTTTGCACATACTTACATATTTACAAGACCTTTATAAGAGTATAATTTGTTTTTTCACCAAAAAATTATTTAGACACTCTTATTGTTTAAAATTTTAATTCAACACTTAAAAAATTTTTCAATACCTCATTGGTTAAAACCACCGTTTTCGTCTTAAAAAATTCATCATACCATACTCTCAATTCTGCATTACAATATTGAATAGAAATCCATTGGTGCCAGCCATGCTTTTGAAACGATTTTTCATACCAAAGTTAGTTTAATCTATCTTCATCGAACTCAACTGCACAGAACTAGGTGAATCTTTGATGCCAACATTTCTTAGTAGACCAAACAGGAGTGGTTCTCCGAGCGGCTTTAGAACATTGATTAAAGGCGAAAAGAAGAATGTGTCGAATATGTTCATTTTTCTCGACTTGACATTCCATTTTAATGATCTGAAAATAACCGTAAATGTACTTGAACAAAAAAAAAAAAATCATAGAATTCTTTAGAACGAAACATCCTAATTCAAAAATTGAAATATTATACCAAAATTGTTTAATCACATGTTAATACACATTTCAACATTGAGACCGAAATATTTATATGGGAGCAATACGATCCAATAATTGTAGGATCTTGAAATTTAAACGATTGGTGGACATTAGTCAGAAACTAATAATGTCCAAATATCAGTTAAATAGGGCAAAAACCAAAAAAGTTTTTCCATTAAGAATATGAATGTTAATGGGAGGTTTGTATGGGAGTTACCCCCTTCTGGTGGCATATCCACTACGTGAAGAGTATAAAAAGGAATTAAAATCTCTGACACTGGGTGAATTTTGTGGACATTATCGGGGAGGAACAGAAAAATACCAGAAGACCATAAGAAATATTATTTATGCGTTCAACTTCACATTTTCCTCATTGCTAGGTCAATGGGCTCTACTGCTCCTTTATCTTTCTCAAAAAGAATCCATTCCATTTTAAGCAAAATAATCCAGATTAAATGGTTAAAATATAAAAATCAATTGATTATTATTATTGTTACTACATCGATCAATAAAACTCAAATTGATTCCACAACAATTGAATTTAGTGTTGTGTGTGTGTGTGTGTGTGTGTGTGTGTGTGTGTGTGTATGTGTTAACTATGAGTACTAAACAAATCAAAGAACTTTTTTCTTTTCTAGTACTACGATAGTCGTTTAGTTAATATAGCGCTTCATAATCACTAAAGCGTATCGCTTTAGAGCTTTTGTTTTTCTTTCGTATTCAACACAATTGTTGTTTAGCCTGGAAGAAAAATGAGCTTCTGAGGCCCATAATATGTTTTGCTGACAATATACAACACAATACTTTTTCCTGTTTAGAATCGATAGATCGGATGCAGATAGGATTGTTATCATTAATATTGTGATTCAAATTTAAAATGAAGAAAGATATTCCTCACTATTATAAAGTAGTCTGGTAGTGTTATAAACATAAAAAATTCTATTGCCTTTATTAATATGCTATATGTTATATAAAATCTTTGATCAAATTTAGCATGTTCTTATTTCGTTCTTCGTTGTTGTTTATTATTGTAATTGATTTGTTTGGATTTTATGTTTTATATTATTTTGGCTTTGTTTTCTTTTTTTTACTGTAATTTTTTGTAGGATTAAAAATATTGAAAATACAACACCATCGTCCACAACAGTCAACATCCACATCATCGATTTGTGATCCGATGAAGGTAACGGAGTCAAGAAAAGTTGATTGCTCCTGATGCAAATAACTGTTGATCATTATTCATTTGGTTATCTTAGAACGACAACAAACGTATGTTTCTAAATTCTGCATGATTAGAATAATTTAATCTAAATAATAATTGCATCTATAATCTTGTCAAATCTCAATTCAACTAACTATGTTTTATTACAGGCGAATTGGATGCATGCTTCGAGTTTCAAAACTTGTCACTATACAGGAATTACGAATGAAGATAACAATAAGATATCACATTCAATAACACTGTCGACTTCAGCACCAGACAACAGTTTCGTCTTCTTCCCAAGCGCTTTCTTCACGAAAACGCAACGTTGTGAGTGAGCTCAGCCCACTACACTCATTAGATAACGTCTACGGGTGTAGCACGGACGGCAGCGGCTGCAAAACGACACCAGCCATTAAAGTGACTGACTCCATCAAAATAGCGGTCCTGATTCAAAACATTCCAGTCCAAGCACTGTTACTCTGCAACAACAACAACAAGCAACAGCGGATAGTGGACTGAAAAGCATAAGTTCAACTTGATTAGGGCAACCAGCCGATCAGCTGCTCAGTACACAACTTTAATTCAAGCAGTCTCGGCTGCTCTGATGAGTAAGTTATCAGTATGGGCTCTTATTGGTTACCACGCGATTACCCAATAACATCGCTAGAGGCACGATTCCAGTCGTGCACAATATTCTTAGTTTTGTGTAGTGTACACAGAAAAAGCTTTTCGCATGATTTATCATTAACAGAAAAGTTAAAAAATATACAATATTTAAACTCATTTTGCTTAAAAGAAGTCATAACGAATCTTGATTACCCTACAACATGCTTAGTTAAAGCTTTATTAATGTAGTGTAACGAACCATGACCAAAAAATAAAATCACATAAGCATAAATTAGAAAGCTCTAATCAAGCAACAAAGTCGGGCGCCCAGTTTTTCGAATTCTCATTGATAACGAACGTTGGCATTTGTAGTTTGCAGTGTTTATAGCGGTTACTAAAGTTATAGCTTCCATCGTGTACTTTTACATGTGATAATTGTCATAGGGACGCGAAAAAATCAGAAAAAAAATGAAAACAAAGACAAAGAGTTTTCGATAGAGTTAAACGCGTGACGAACAAAAGTAGTTCATTTGATGAAACATTTATGGGACCTGATAATAATTTACCATCTGAATATTCAATCTAAAGAAACATAAAAAAAAAATATTGATATATAAAACAAAATGAAAATGGAACATTGATAAAGTACAACACCTGCATACCAATCAGTCAGAGATAACAACATCGACCCTACCAATAAATGATTCATCGTCATTATATGTTACTAAAGAAATTGTAAATTTTTTGTTCTATTTTACCAATAGGACACTATACAAGGCAAGGTAGGTGGCGAGCCTAATACAAGTGAGCCTTTTGTACGTGGATCAACAACAACAACAACAAATATCGCAGATAGTGTCAGTTTAGCTGCGTTGCAGATCAACGAAAAGCCAACAAAAAATACTTCAAGGCTATCGGAACGTGCTAAAAAGAAATCGTGGTATAACGTGATCTATCCCAATTACAAATCACGGGCTGAGGATTTTAAGAAACTTTTTAAGGATGTGCCAAACGATGAGCGTTTAATTGTTGGTATGTACAATTTATTATATCGTTTGATTGTTTTTCATTGTCTTATATGCATCTTTGCAGATTATTCATGCGCATTACAACGTGATATCCTTGTTCAGGGAAGACTCTACGTTTCACAAAATTATGTTTGCTTCCATGCAAACATCTTTAGTTGGGAGACATATGTGAGCATCAAATGGAAAGAAGTGACTGCAATCACTAAAGAGAAAACTGCACTTGTTATACCCAATGCGATATCGATTTCAACGGCAAATGAAAAATATTTCTTTGCCACATTCACGTCACGCGATAAATCATTTTTGATGCTATTTCGCGTTTGGCAAAATACATTAATGAATAAACAATTCTCGCTACAAGAAATTTGGAAATATGTGCACAATTGTTATGGCGAGGAACTTGGTCTAACCACAGACGACGAAGATTATATCGATCCAACAATTGAACCAAATGATACTGAAACGGATGTGGATTTTACAACCGCAATCGATGATACCGTACCAGTAGTAGGGGGCATAACTATAGATTTTAACACAGCCAACACAAATTTCAATCAAAGTATTAGTCAACAATTGCAGACGAGTGGCAATAGTAGTGCCAGCAGTGGTGGTGGTAACGGTGTACGCAAATCAAAGAAATCGTATTTCTTTAATTCGGGTAAATCATCAGCAAACGCTTCAGCCAGTGGTTCAGATCACAAAACCAGTGGCGGGGTACGAAAATCGAACAAAAAAATGAAATCAAATGCTAAGGAACTCACACTAAGTTCGGTTAAGCCGGAAGAGCAAAGCGTCAGTGTATCGTTAACTACGACACACATAACAACAACAGCAACTGTTACAAGTACCAACAATGGCAGTGGCAGTGGCAATGAACAAAAGACGACAAAAAACGCAACACTAGAGACAAGCTGCAGTCAGGTGGTGGGGTCAAGTCTCGCCCCTACTGCTGCTTCATCAATAACAATAAATCTGACTCAAAACGAAAGATTGCGAAAAGTAGTCGTCAACGTGAAGAGGCTGCCAACAAAAACTCGGAAACTGTGCCAACAGATGTTTCAGATTCATCAGATTCCGAAGAAAACAATATACCGTATGGATTAAACTTATCTTTTTTTTTTGTTTTGATGAATTAATTTAATGATAATTTGTCCACAGATTTGTTGCTACCACTGAGTGCACATCAACGCATGAAGGCCGCCAAATACTCCATACTATACTTCCAATAAATGTAGAAACTCTATTCAACTTGTTGTTCTTCTCAAAATCAAAATTCCTAACTGACTTCCATGCTATGCGCAAGTCGACTGATTTATTACTGGGTGAATGGTTAACCAATGATGATGGCCAAAAAACGCGCACAGTAAATGTGACAGTACAATTGGCTGCATCCGTAGGACCAAAGACTTCCAAAGTAAGTGATTGCTATAATAATAAATTATTGTATGTAATTTACGAATTAATATTCATGGTAATTGTTATAGGTTACCGAACATCAAATTATGCGTGACTGCAGTAAACCTGGTGAACTTTATTCCATTGATGTAAATAGCGTAAATGCTGGCATTCCGTACGCAGACAGTTTTAGTGTGCTTTTGCATTATTGTTTGGTACGGTAAGTTCGGCCTCCAGTGTGTCTTATTTGATGTGTTACAGATGATGATGATGATGATTTGATTTAATTATTTTGATTTATAGCACTGTAGATGATCATACGATGTTGTCGGTGCACGCGCAAATCAAATATAAGAAATCCATTTGGGGTGTCGTCAAAGGATTCATTGAGAAGAATACTTGGGCAGGACTGGAGGATTTCTATACGGCATTACTGCATGCGCTGCAAAACGAGACGTGTATACCGCCTGCCAAGGGCAAAGGTAGACGTCCTCGCCGGGGTAAGCATAAAAATGTTATTGGCATAAGTCAAAAAACAAAAAGAGATGCTTCTGCCAATCATAACAACAGTAGTCAATGCACAAATGACAACCACAAAAACATAACTGCCAAAAACAATATTGCCGCTAATACAAACACTGCCAACAATCTATCTCTAATCACTACTCCCACAAACGCTTACAATACACAACAACAACAAAGTAGCCAAAGTATTATGAACAATTTCGACGCCAGGCCGGGCCAGGTGGTATTGTTCCGGACCTTTAATCATCATCATTTACGACAGCAACAAGAACGTGATCCAGAACCAGAACAACTACTACAACGACGACTACGACGAGTATCACCGCACTCAATCAGTCATCATCAATTCCATTGCCAATTAACAAATATAAATGGCAATGAAAATTGCCAAGATGCATACGGCGCAGGTATAACAACATATTCACCAGACATGGCACCTTCGCAATTTAGTTTTGACAATTCAATGTATATTTTTCAGTTCCGTTCACTTAAGTTTTTTCAATTAATTTTCCTTTAGTACTTTCGTTCGTAGAACAGACGTATACGAGTTAATGAATGAATGACTGATTCAACCCATATAAAACTGCATGTTGGCGATTTTATTATTTTCGTTTTTTTTTTTCTCTGTTGTTTTCTTATTTCATTTTATGAAACTTAATAATCTCACCAGCATGTATATCATCTTGCAGGTACTGCCACACAATTACGACCCATCGAGGACGGTTTAATGGGAACAGCACAAATAAAGACCGATACACTAGAGTCCACACTGCTGCTACCCACACACAGTTCAGTCCATTTGCAACAAACGGACGGTACAATCGGCAAACAGCTGGCCTCACAAATACACCACCAACAACAGAATCAACAACATCAAATTCACAACAATATGGAACACAAAACCAAATACAAGGGACTTTCGATATTTGTTATATTTCTTATGTGCTGTCTCCTTGGACTAAATGTGATACTGTTACTTAAGCTTTGGGGTCTAGAAGAACGCATCGATATTGATCTGAGTCGGCGGGCCCGAATACCCAATATAGCTGCCTTAAAGTAAATATTGGGCAACTATTATTTTGGAATTAATTTTTAAATATTTATCTATGGTTTGCAGGGAAATGCCCAACACAAGTCAAGAATGGCTCGAATTGTTACGCGAACAGGAACTTCTGCATGAAACGGAGTTGAAGAAATGGCATCAGGTGCTGCAAACTGCCATCGAATTATTGAAAAAGGTGAGCGTGGTCTGTGAAAAGATTTACAATGATGGCAATTTAAAGCAACAGATCGCTGATTTACATTCTGAGTTTTAGCGAACTATAAAGCAATTTAATTAAATCAAAGCAAAACCAACAAAACATCCAGCCAACCAAGCAACCAATCAACCATACTATACGCACTTATCAATCTCATATATTATGTAAATGTGTATCTGATAGTTACACATACCATACGTGAAATAATTGCATAATGCAGATACTGACTGTTCTGTGGATTGTAATGCAATTGATGTTTCAATCACAAGAATAATAATCTTTTTGTTTTTGTTTTTTAATACATAAGTCAGATTGGTGTGTTTATCATATATAAGAATTTATATACATACATAAATATTTGTAAACATGTGAGAAGGTACACATATAAATCTTATACTAGATCCTCCTATCATAACCGATTAATATTGAGTTATTGTTGTGAGTATTATTTGTTTGTTTGTTTGTTTCATTTCATTTCATTTCATTAATTTTAAGTTTAATCACCTTTTAATTTATTTACTGATTTTTATCATAACTTATTGTTTTACCAAGAAATGCAATGCAACCTTAAAAACGAAACAATTTGTCATTTCAGACTGAAAAGACTTTGGCCGAAGTAATGTTCCGTTGAGTCATATAGATACACTAAATACTATATCAAATGGCAATGATCGTGAAGGGCTTAGGGGATTAGTTCCTTAGACAAAGCAAGTTACCAAAATATGAAGAATTATAACAGAAATCCTATTAAATGAAATTGGTCACAAAGAAAAATCGACGCACGCATGCACTTTAATTCAATAAAATTCAAAATTTAATGTTTTGATCTTTTCTTATTGCACTTTTTTCCTTTTGTTCTTTATAATTATGTTAAATTATTACAATAATTGTAATTTTGGCTTTATATTTAAATTATTATTATTATTATTATTACTATTAAAAGCACTTAAATTATAATAAAATAAATCCGAATAGAAAAATCGATTTTATTGTAAGATTTATATATGTGAATTATTTAATTGTAAGTTGTATTATGGATGTCGTAGAAGAGCTTGATCTGTTGTGAAGAGTATAATCATTGGCAACTTAATAAATCCAATTCTGTTCAACAGTTTCTAAAACTTATCACCTATCTATATAAGAAGATCTATTGAATTGTTCTATTTGATTGTATTGTATTGTATTTTGGCCAGTTTGATGTTGTCAAAAATTACAAAATATTAATAATAAAAATGAAATAGTATTTATAGAAATTACATACATACACACACACACACATACCTACATACTCTAATTATTATTATTATAATTAGAGAATTTGCATTTTATTATAATGTATTGTAATACGATAAACCTGAGATTGTAATTACATCTTTAAGAGATGAAATTGTATTGTATTTTGAATTTATGTCAAACTAAAAATTATATATATTCATACATACACACATGTTTAGCTTTTTAATATGATTCAAAAGATGTCTAGAAAACTGAAAAGATTCAATAAAACAAAAAACAAAGAGTAGAAATTTGTGTAAAATATACAAACAAACAAAAAACGAATGATTCTTTTTTTATTCTGTACTAGAGTACTCGGCACGGCGTCGCATGGCTAACCGAATTCCTTGAACTTGTGTTATCAGCACGATCATGAATAGAAAAAAAATCAAAAATAGATGTTCTTCATTTCTTCTAAAACGTTTTGAGCTATGTCTGCCTGGTATTTCATTCTTGCTGCCCGTTGCGCGTAATTTTGGAAAAACGGATGAACAACAATGCACACCTCCCTTTCCTTGTCCTCAGTATGAGTCCCTTAATTTATTCAAAACCAACTGTAGTGCACTTGAAAAAAAGCAGACGAATCAAATACTTTGATTTAAAAATTGTGTTTTTTGACACAGACGATTTGATTGTTTTTATAAGTAGTATTTGATCCACCAATTTCTGAACAACAGCGTCACACATCGAATCCATAAGTATCCTACGTTCAAGACTGGAACCAACCAATCACATACACAAAATTTTATTGCAATCTAATGAACAGTATGGCCGCGCATAAGACTCAAACAAATGTTTTCATATATCCGATATATTGTACAATCATAGATAAAGTAAGAAGTGCATCCAGTGAAATAATATAAAAACTATTGGATCTACATTTCCTTTTTTTGATTGACTTAACAATTTCTTTTGGGAAACTTGAGATCATCTTCTGGCAAGCATCGAAAGGTATCTATTTATTGTTTTGTCACTTTACAAATTGGCTTTCTAGTCCGAAACAATTCAAATAAGTTCTTTCTGTTGGTGTATGTTTGCCGTACCATTCGAAAGGAGATTATTTACCATATGTTTGCTGAAATAGCTCTTAAAGATACGAATGGACCGTTATCTGTCGTCAGTGATGTAAGTATTTAGATGTATGTACAGATACAAATGCTAGAAGAGAGACGTTATATAAAATGCCAATGGAATACAGTTGTATGAAAAACTTGAGCATTACCTTATTGGACATGAAAGGTTAATCGAAGTTAATGTTTTATCTTGTTTCGCTTTTTGTTTACTTATTGTAAAATCGGCTTCTATGTAGACACTATTATTTGGATACATAGTTGTAGCTTAGAAATCGTGCCAGTGCCAAGAAACTTCGGCACTTCTTTTCATGGAGAAATAACTTACAACAATCTTTGATTCTTGAGTAAACTTTAGATATTAAATATGTACATATGTAGTACATATTACTATTTTTCTGTATTGTCGTATTTTAAAATTTATCCGGTTTTTAAAGGCCAAAATGTTTTATAATGTTCATTTCTAAATATCATTCCCCTTGTCAAAACTTATAACTTACGATTAACTTTGAAGTATATATGAGATTAAAGCGATTAGATTAATATATACATTGTAGATATATATTCTTTCAACAACATTTCCCTGTACTTAGTATTGGATCTTAATCTATATATATATAAATGAACCCAAATATAGTATGACACCGCAAAACTCGAGAACGGCTGGACCAATTTTGATATTTTTTTTTCTTTTGTTGTTGTACTCATGGAGTTACCAGTCAGGTTCCTTGCTAAATTTGGATCCGGTAGGTGGCGCTGTTGTCTAGATGTAGATAGTTTTATGTCATTTTTTTTTAACATTTTTTCACTTGCCGCAAAATATACAGAACCGATATTAATTTTTTTTTTTTAAGTACAAATGAATCTTAAAGTTGCTTAGGTTATAATAGAATATTAAAATATTATTGTGATATATTATTTATTATTATATATTATTTATTATTATAAATGAAGAGTGTAATTTGCCTCAGAGAGAGTACTTATATTGTTCGATACTAGATTATTTATAGTCTATACTTTTTTTTAGAATAAACAGTGGTAGCTGGAAATTGATTGGTTGTTATAACGAAAAAAAAAAAACTTTTTATAAAGTTTGTAGTTTATTAGCAATTAATCTTCGATTCGTGTATAAAAAGTATAATTTTTGTAATACACCTCGAAGCGAAGGTCCTATAATAGTTTTAAAATCATGCGTTTACATATTTTACTTTGTGTTTCAGTTCCGTAAGGATGTCCATCCTTTCTTGGAGCTTGACGATACCAAAAAACAAAAAGTTTGACTCCTAGATTTCGGCTCAGAAGCCCAGCTAACACCCAAGGAAATAATTCGAGTAGGAAGTTTTATTCCAACATGTTGGGTGATAGGATGTCGAGCTTATGTTAGTAAAAATATACAAAGACGATCTTGAAATCAGTTTTGGGAATAAATTGTGGACCAAATGAGCCTTGATAGATGCATTCAAAAAGGACTATAATGTTATCAAACGCAGGGTTTTGAATGCGGGATGCACCACAAATTTGTTTGCTTTTACTTCTCATTAGCCACTTCATTTTGTAAAATTTTGCAACGCACTTTGTGTGGGTTGTCTTGATGTGTTCTGTCCAAGTCAGTTTCCTATCCAGCTATCATGCCTAGGTAAATGTGATATCGTTTGGTAAGAATAGGAGCACCATGGGCATGTGTCTTGCTTTGGGATAAACGTCACATTAGCTGCTTTCTGTTGAACCAGTCCTCTCGAGTTGTTAAATATTCCTGCAGGGTAGCAGTGCGTTTAGAGGTATAACTAGATGAGCCCATAATTGCAATGTCGTCGTCAGCTTTAGTCTATGATTCAATGGTGGCATGTTACGTGTGTACATTGTGTGAAGTACTGTAGCAAGTACGCTGCTTTGGGGTTCTCCCGCCTTGATCTCTCGGATAGTAGGTTTACTAGTTCGTAATTTAAGTGGTTGACTTAAAACTAATATAATGATAATGATGACAATGATTTCTAATCGTAATTTGCTTTATAAAATATGTACTATATGTAAGTATATAACTTTTGATTACATTTACAGTACACATATGTATGTACATACTTATGTACAATGTATTTAAAATGATTAGATTAATAAAAATGCACAAATTGTTCTATATATTGTGTGATATATGATTACCTTGCACTTGGCAATGAAGCATAAACATAATAAATCGGTAAAAATTGCTAAGGAGTAAATTTCCCCAGTTTTATTATACTACTACATACACATTTATGTACATATTTGAAGAAAGAAATACACTAATTCTAAAAATTATATACATATAATGAATAGCAAACAAATTTGTGTGATAAGCGTTCATTGTTCTTAAGTCTGTTTTCTAATTATTATTGCTGTTGTTCTTTGTTCTTGTTACTGTCGTTTTTGACTACTCAAATAATAATTCAACATTTCAAGATACATATTTCGATCATTTCAGTAAACATGCGTATGTGTGGGTTGAATATATATGCATACAATGGGCAAGCAAATATTACCATACATAGTTTGTAGTTGTATATCAAAAATGCAAAGTCAAGAAGAAATAAAATGTTTTTATGCTTTGCTTCCCGTTATTCCACAAAATACATACAGTAAAATCAAAATAAGGTAAAATAAAAAAAAAAAAAACGAAAGCGAAAGCAAGAAACGCGAAACGCACAAAAATGCGTGCGTAAATCTTATCAGAAGAAACGTTTCGTTTCGATGATGAAAAAGAAGAAAAATAAAATGTCGCTGCGAAAACAACAATAACAATAACAACAACAACAATACAACACACACAAAAAAATATGGCGAGTATATTTTCAAGGTTAAACTGCGGTATCTGTGCGTATTGTTCTTGTTTTTGTTACTGCTGATGTAGTATAGTACACAGATACAGACAGACTCACATGCGTGTGCGTGTTAGTGCGTGTGTTGCTGCCTGAATTTATATAGACAATCATGCATACATTGGGTATCTATATATGAACATACTTAGTATTTGTTTTTGTGTCGAAAAAGTTGTGCCAGCCACATATCAACAACAGTCGACAAACGTCGACGGTAAGTTTTAATTTTATTTCATTTCATTTTGCAAAATAATCCAACAACAATGAAACTAAAAAAACACAGAGAATAAATTTATGTGCTATAAAGCCATAAAGTTAATATAGCCTTAATTTAAAAGTTCATCATCATGCGTGGCTCGAATGAACCGTAAAACAAGTTGATTATCCCGTCCAATAAAAAAAAAGGCTGAGTGAGGAGTGCGCGACGCAAACGAAGCATCTGAGTTCATTGTTCCTAATATAAGAATTACATACTATGTTAATTGTATTTTGTCATTATTTTGTAGTCTAAATTAATAAAATATTAAATAAATTATTTTTATAATATCGTTTTTCTTCTTAAAAGTACGAATTATCGCGATTCGACTGTATTGTTTTTCTTATTTAAAAATTGCGCACCTGCGCAGCGATGTAAAATTAATCTGTAAGCGCTCTGTAACTGCATTTTGCATTATACTTAGTTTGGAGTTTCACTCTCCCACTGTTACTAACAGTGAGCAAGTACGCCAATGGCAATAACAGCGAGTGTAGTGTTATTAACAGTACAAAAAGCAAAACAAGATTTAAAAAGCATTCGGTTAGGCCGACTGAAGTAGTACCCTCTCAACTCTGGGAGTCTTTTCGAGACTATTGAATATTGAATATAAATTTAGATAGTTTTTAAAAAATATGACGCCTTAAGTATCTTCAAACAAACGAAAATAAATGCCTGCAGAGAATATCACCGTTCTACGGCTGCGGGTTGTTCATAATTTTATTAAAAATAAAGAATATGAAAGTTCGTGCACATAACGTCTGCCTTCTGGTGCAGACAAGCAGGCCGTCGATAAAACTAAATCTAATATTGGTGTCCATCCCAACAAGACCAATGTTTGGCACACTATTTCGGTGTTATGGTTTGGAGATCTACAATATATCCTACAAAGGCACTTGCGAACTTCAACCTTTATCGCAAATCTCGCTTTAACGTCATTTCATATTCTTTTTGGACCATTGACTTGGATAATTCGAGTGAGTGATTAAATCGTGGATCGAAACGAAAACTGTCATTCTTTGTCATCCACCATACCCGCCACCCTTTTACATAATAGAAAATTTTTGGGAATGGCTAGTTTCAAAACTGAACTTATTGAGACCATTTATCGAGTCAGGGCTTCAATTTCGCTTGATTTAATCAGAAGCTTTTTACGATTCAACACTAGATAGAATTTTTGAAGTTATTTTAATCATGGGTGGTACATTAAAGGTTTTGCGTATTAAAGAAAGTATTGTGCGAAACGTCTTTTTCACAAAATCGTTCAGGCTGAATGAATTCATATTGCACTTTATTCCATAAAACTCATTCACAATAGTATGTTGTTTGTCTACTCGGAAATTGGTTGCATGAATGTGAACGAAAGTTAATTAATATTAAAATCATTCATCCGAAAAAGTAGTGATCACATGAAAAACTTTTTTGATTTTCAAACTATTCTCCATGTTCCATCACAAACGTAATTATGGAGAACCGTTGGATTGGTGAATGTATGGTCTAGGATCTATCAGTCGTATAAATACATACTAAATGGTTCTTAGATTTGAATTTCATCAGCACGTGTTTTCATGCTGTATGTAAACAATAAACCAAGACTGATGTATACAAATTCAAAAATAATACGTTAGTGTAGATATTATCAAAATTTACTTATTAATGGGCCAAAAATTGTTTATCAGCATTTACCCTTTCAACATAGAAATAGGGTACACGTTTTGAGAGTACTCCCTATTCTTTTCTCTCTACGTTTAAGGTCTTTTGTAATCTCTTTGGTTTTTATTATTCTGTTAATAAGAGAGCACTTTTAGTCTGTCAACAGATTGAGGGGCATGGAGCTCTTTTGTTATCTCTTTGGCTTTTATTATATTATCTACACTCTGTTAATAACAGATCATTGGAGCACTGTTGGCCACCCAACAGGTTTGGAGGCCTTGAGAACTTTTGCAAATTTACATTGCTCATCCGTCTGATCTGTTTCAGATCTCAAATAATCATTTCTCTCTCTCGATCACTCGCTACTTTCGACTTGCTCGCTACTTTTCTACTCGTTACACTTAAGTCGAAATTCGACTTTTAACGAAAGCGTATTTACGCGCACATTTTTTTTCGGCCGTCGGCAAAAATAAAGTCGATTTACAAATTTCCACAAATATCACATTTTAGATTGTTGATCTGTAATTTTAGACGGAATCTGTGCTTTGCCTTCTCCAAATAAGACTGTTGCGATCCAAATCGACTACCGAAGAAAAAGGTGGACGTTTACTGGGTGTTTCGGGTGCGCGTTGTTTTAATTTTGAAGAAGAAACAAGAAATAACATCATTATTATTTTTTGTTAAAATATTAATTATAACATTTCCCTTTTTTACGTGTCGCGTACATTCTTTGTCATCATCGTCATTATCATCGTTTATATGGTTTCGTACGTGTGTGTTTTAATGTGTTAAATCATTTCTTAAATCATAAAAAAAAATAAGAAAAACGTGAAACGTGAAACAAGCAAGTCCATGAAACAATATAAAATTTTAATGAAAATGTGCCGCTGCAACAAAATCAAAAACAACAACAGAAACGAAAACAAAAACAAGATCATCCAAGGAACAACGTAAGAAGAGCCAAACACAAGACTAAGGAGGAGGGAGACTGATAAAATTATACAAAATATACTTAAGAACAAAATTTTATTGTACTTTTGTAAAATAACAATTTGCGTTGTTTTATTCTTTTGTTCGATCCTAAATGCATATTTATGTACATATGTGTGTGTGTGTGAGTGAATGTGATATTGTTTTGTAAGCAACAAAAACAAAAAGACAAGTGACAAGAGAGAAAGATTGAGTAAAAAGGGAAATAGGAAGGAATTGACATTTCATTACGGAATTTTCAGTAAATTTACTGATCACATTTTTATCGCTTCGTTTTTATTGCATTTTTAATCGAATCGAATTGAATCGAATTAAAAATCAATCGGTTATATTCACATTCGCATTAGAATCAGAAACAGAAATGTCCCTGAAAGGACGCCAAAAAGGCGCGCATTCGAAGTGAAGTGAAATGAAGCTTCATAACTTCTTCCATGGCGTGTTTCTTTCCATTTTTATATGCACTAAAATTAATTAAAAGATACAAATGAATATTTAATTAAAAAAAAAAAAAATTATTTAAAAAAAAAATCAACAGGCAAACAAGAAAATAAGTATATGAGAAAAAAAAGAAAATCATTGTGTAAATGAACAACTGAATATAAATGAAACAATTATATTCACAATAAAAATCAGCTGTCGTTCGTTGTTAACATTGAAATAAGGACACGATTACAGGGAGGAATTTCATATGCGAAGGACAAAAGCTGATAATGATTATCTCGAAGGATCTTTTCATATTCGGTGAACAAATTTTTGCAACAATTATACCAGAAGGTGCTTCAGCCCAGTCGCAGCCTCAGCAAATCCAACAACAGCAACAGCAGCCGGCAATTATAAATAATACAACAGAAGCAACAGCAACAACAGCAATAGCAAGTTCAGATACAACAACGATACCAATATCTTCAGTAGTAGTTATAAGGCAAGCAGGAGAAGGAGGAGCAGCAGCTGAACAAGTTGTCGACTTTTTGAACAAAACAACATCAACGTTGACCAAACATCATCACCAGCAGCAGCAGCAGCAGCAACAGCAGCAGCAGCGGCAACAACAGGAAACAGTTCCTTCTGGCAGCGCATCCCCCTCTTTGTCAGTGCATATCAACAACGTTAAAACGAACAACAAATTTACTAAAGTTCAAAAAATTCCAACGCAAGGTGAAGAAGAGTTGAAAATTCCAAAAAGGAAACAACAACAACAACAAGAGCAACAAGAACACGAAAAGTGTGAGACAAGAACACAATACAAACAAGAAAAAGCACAAGCAAAAGCAGAACCAGAAGCTGGAGAAGATATAGTATATAGTAGTAAAGTAAATCCGATGAATTTCGTTAACGAAGAAAGTGCCAGTGTTCATGGATCAGAAACTGAGACAGAACAAGAACCGTTGGTAAAACAAAATAACAACATAAACAACACAAAAATAATTCCAGCAAAAGATACAACAGCCCAAGTGTCAGTGGGGGTAGCCTTGGCACAAACTGCAGCAGGCAAAGTAAAATCAAGCAATTCGAACTCTGAGAAGTTACAACAACAACAACAACAACTACGCACCGCAACAGATTGTCGATTGCAGTTAGAGTTGCCTGTGGATGCAATTCAGCCAAACTCAGCAGCAGCAGCAGCATCATCAGCAGCAACAACAACAACCAACGTTCCTGTCTTAGTAGACCAAAATCAACTTTCGGGCACTACGAACATAAACTATACAGCAACATCATCATCATCATCTACATCGTCACCATCATCATCTCCATCGACAACGACAACAAAAAGCTCTTCCTTAAGTAGCACTTCACAAACAACTATACCAAGTTCCGATCTAAATCTGTCCACCATAAATATGGAGAAATCAATTTTGACCAATGTAAAAGGGTAAGTGAAGATTTTTGTACATACTATATACATGTATTCTCAAAATTTACAACAAAAGAATTGTGATAGATACTCTCGCAGCATTTGAAAAACTTTTACCAATATGTACTACTTACTTAGAAAGAATAGAAAGTTACTACCATTTGAACATTTTGAAATATATAGTACACTAAATACTATATAACATAGATAGATAGATAGAGAGAGTTTTTGCTGCAATCCTTGAAATTTTAGACATGTTCTCTCTCTCTCTCTCTCTCTCCGTGCATTTGTGACTAGTCAAGAGTTGCAATGAAAGTGACTCGATGGCAACAAAAATGCATTCTTCATCAGAAGCAACAACATAAACTCATATCTTTTGGTGTTCATTTGTATGTTTTGTTTCTCTGCAAGTGGGTCCGGTCCGGTCCATGCCTTACCTTACCTTTCCTTACCTTACCTTGCTAAATCTCTACCTCTACCTCTACCCCATACCTTGCCTTGGTTTACCATGTCGTTTCGTTCCTTTTCCTGTCAAATTGCTTGCTTACTTCGGTTCAATTGCTTGGTTTGGTTGCTTGTCTTGTCTGACTACTCTTTTCTCGACTTCTTGACTCAGTCGCCAAAAAAGTGGGTCAACTGTCGACCAATTTTAACAACAACAAAAACGAAAAATGAACAACAACAAAAAAAAAAATAAATAAAAAACGTGAAATCAAAATAAGATGCATTTATACTACTACTTGCAACGATCCAAACCAAACCAATCCAATCCAATCCAATCCAAACTCTTTGCTCCTCCATCTGTTTGTCTGATTGCCATTGTATTTCAGTCTGTATATCGGTCGGTTGGTCGATCTGTCTGTCTGTCTGTCTGTCTTTATGTTTAATTTTTTTTTTTTTTGTATGTCGATGAGTGAGAACAAAAGCAGCTGGTGGCACAGTATAAACGAAAACTCTGCATCCAAACACCAAAACCACCGCCATCACCACCGAACAATGATCGTCATAATTGTAAACTCAATTTAAATGGAAATTACAACAGCAACAACAACAAAAAAAAAAAGGTATTATACTTATTTTCGTTCTGTCATAGGGAGATTTTATTGTATTTATCATCTATCTAGTATCTGTTCTGATTAAGTGTAAATTGCACTCCCTCATTGTAATTTAATTCACTTCATTTTATTCAGTTGCATTTAAAATCTCTTCCCTTATTGTTGTTGTTGTTGCTGTTGTGGTTAATTTTTTTATTCTTGAATTCTTTTTGTGGTTAATCGGCTTTAATTGAACGGTGAGACCAACTATTAAATTATTGTATTGTACAATACAAGTACATACAAGTATAGTATAGTACTTAAACATTGATTCGGTCCAGTCAGTTAATGATCATTATATTCAAGCCATGTACTACTTTCTTATGGATGGATAATCTTAATAAATTGAATCATTTAATCATATTCACATTAATAGATAATATTACATGCATTCAAATACTCTACTCATACAATATAAGTAAAGATGTATAATGACATTGTCGTGATGCTAATTGATCGGAAACCCCATAAAGTATAAATATGATTATCATCATGGGGAGAACTTACTTATTAAGATTTTACCATTTACATTTCCGTCCATTTCTTTGCAATTTAATCTCTACCGTTTTTAAATGATCTTGTTAAAATTTGTCAGAGAGATTTCTTATTGTCATACGGTGATAATTTGCTTCAATTGGATTGCGCTTATTACTACCAATTGAAGCTCCTTTTAAGGCTAGAGATTGTCACTTGATTGATAGATAACTTTCTTTAGATTGGCAAATTGAAAATTTCTTTTCTATCAAATGATAATCAGTCCTTCATACAATACAATAACAATATATTGTATCGGTGAAATAAATAAGATATAAGTTTGAATACTCACTACTTACATAAAATACCAGAGTTTCTGAAACTATGCTGCACTTAGAAGGAGTTGCACCTTGTATCAATTCTAAGGGCTTCCCAAAGAGGTAATATCGATAAACTAAACCCATTATGAACAATCTATATGGTACTTAGCAGTGTGATAAAATTTAGTACTCTGTGCTAAATTTTTATATCCTTCACGCAATGAGTAATTTTTTAAGTTTATTATAAAGTTTGTAACAGACAGAAGGAGACATCGGAGACCCCATAAAAGACGAGTTGATTAAGCCTTGTCTATCTGTTTGTACGTCTGTATATATGCAAACTAGTCATTCAATTTTTGAGCTAGGGAGCTGCACATTTGTCGGAATCAGCCGAATTGGACCACAATACAAATCAACCCAAATTGAAATTCAGGTTCAGGTTTAGACAAAAACTTTTTTTTTTGTTTTTATATTATCGAACTGAAATTTGAAAACTATAAGTGCACCAATTGGATTACTGGATCGTAGAGCTCCTATACAAATATTTCGGTCTCAGTGTTGAATAAATCTGAATCTGTATGCTCAATCACAGTAGCACAGGCAAAGACGTTTTCTAAGGGTGCGTGTAGAGTATGACAACTTCGGAATAGTCAAATTTTTTCTTGTTTAATATCAAAAATTCGAACATGTTTTAGAAGCGCTGTATACCTTACTCATAACGGATTATTCGGATTTTAAATTTTATGTGAAGAACTAAATAACGTTTTTCTTACATGTATGTGCATGTGTAGTTCATATGTAGACTTCTGTAAACGGAACCTAATGTTCATGTTCTGTCTTATACATACGAGCTTACATATGCTATTATTGTATTGAACTTACTACAAAGTCTATTGAAATCGCTACAATTTAACTGTGTAAAATTGAATTGAACTGAATTACCACACTTGAGTTTACTCATAATCCAAAGGCCGATCATTGGCCATAAACAAACACAGAAACACTCATACATGCATACACAAACACCGACACCAACGCACACTCACACACCGTTACTGCAAACATCATAATTACGATCGAAACGATGAGTGTATTAACGCAGTAATGTTGTATCGCGATCGATCGTTGGATCGATCGAATCGAACAACGTTTGTTCACTTTGGATCAGATTGAATTCGAGCGGTTAACGTGCGATTAAAGTTTATTGAACTCAAGAGCGGCAGAACGCATTCTTTTCATACACACAACTTGCTTCTTTGTATAAACAAATGTATGTATCTGTATCTGTATCTGTATGCGTTCTGTTCTGTTTCTATAGATCTCTCAACAATTGTATCTATGCTTGTATGTGTATATATGGGTTTTTGTTTTAAACTTTTTTCATATATATCTACAACTTACATATTGTATTGTATATGTAATTGTGCTTCTGTGTATCTTTCAATAGTATGCTGTCAGAGGTAAAGACGAGCAAGAGATAACAATGACAACATTTTCTTTTTTATATACAATATACTTAAGTAGTACCATACATATACATATCTATAGTATATACATATATATATTCTGAACTTAATATTTCTTTTCTTTTTCCCATATGCATATGATAATGATGATGATGATGATAATGATGAAGAAGTTGGGGTTACCAAAACAAACACTAAATTGATATTTTACGTATTTTTATAGCTCTCTCCTATATATTGTAGTAGTGGATGGATGAATGTATTCATGGAAGTGGGTATGCCTACATCTTTCTCTTATAATATATTGTGGCACATGGCATGGCATGGCATGGCTTCGACTTGCCATACATACATATAGATACTATATCTATCCATCTCTTTCTTATTTGATTTATTTATTTATTTGTTTTTTTTTTTATTTTTAATTCATTTCCCTCGCTAAACCGGTTAATAAACTCAAATGTAGGTCAAGATTTGCGATGATAATACAACAAAAACACACACTCAAACTCACACAGAACACAAGACAACGCAACACAACACAACACAACGAACACAAAAAGCCATCAGCAACCGAAACAATAACTTAAGATCTGGTAGAGAGAGGGAAAGAATTCTTCTCTAGCGACAAGACCAACAACAGCAACAGCAACAGCAACAATATCACAAGAAGAAGAAATAAGGCACCATTTCTAAATAAGGTTAGATAGATAGTTTGATATACCAATGAATGTATCTACAATCTATACAACAATAGCCTATTAATTTATACAGGAAAAATATACACAATATCTATAGAATAGCTATAGAATATGTATATAAAATAGGGTCAATAAATGTTATTACTATTACTGGAGGGAGTAAAGATTTCTCTTAAGAGATATATAGAAAAACATAATTATTAACTTCACCGAAAGTTTAAAATTCTCATTTGCTAAATATTTACATAGTCGAACGAACTCTTGGAAAATTGGTGTTCCTATTATTTTTCTTGTTCGTGTATTCATCATTATTGTATATACACATGTATCTTCAACATCATGTGTCATACGAGTAGTATATGGGAGTATATTTTCCCTCAGGGAGATTGGTAAAGTTGTGAAACGAAATTGCGACTTTCCTGATTCTGATTCTAGTGTGTAGGTTGTTCTTATATGCATTTGTAGATTCAAATAGGCAAAGATCTAACATGAAGTGACACAGTAACATAACACTATGGTAATGATATACATATGTATGTACATGTAGCAAAGGCAATATCAACTTTTTATATGGAAATCTATGCGTACAGAACTTTTCGCAACATTCACAACGTAAGAAAATAATATAACCCAAAATAAAAATTAAACAAGATAAAACGCTAACATTGGCATCACCTGTCAGCTTACATACACTTCATATTCATAACTTTTTATTCATTGTTTTTTCATTGTCTCCTTTTAGCTCGGGACATTTAATCAAACATTATTACAATTTTTTAATCCCTTCCAAATACATAAAGCTTTTCCCAAGGTTCTCCTCAAAATAGTCGTTGTGATGACCACAACATTCGACCCAAATCTCTGAACGGCGAGCCATTTCTTCAAGTTGGAAAACAGGAAATAGTTGCAGAGGTATAAATCTGGAGAATATACTGGATGGGGTAGCAGTTCGTAGCTTAATTTATGGATTTTTTTTTTTATGACGGAAAAATATTATCCGTCCACAGTTCTGAATTATATTCGTCGGGGATTGTTTTACCTTTTTTAATGTATTCGATGTGATACCATAGTATTGTAGGCCGACAGCCCACCTTGATCTTCTTTGGGGCACGTTTACCCAGATAAGTCCACTGCTTTGACTTTTCCTTTGTGTCTGGAGTATTGTGGTGGATCAATGTTTCATTCAGTGCGCTAAAACTTGTTCGGATTACCTTGAAGTGGCCATATAGTTGTGCTTCTGGCCGTGTGTGTTACACATGGCAAAATATTCCTGCAATATATTGTATGATGTACCTGTTCAGTTGAGATGGCTTTAGTCTTAGCCACCTTACCCTTTTTCAATTTCTGATCATCCCATATCATTCCGTGGATTTAATCGGCGATTTCTGCAGTGCTCATCCCCACACAGTCCACGTAGTATTTATCAAGACTTTCTTTGATTTCGGTGATGGTTTTTTATGCAAAAAATTATTCTTGATGAGCACACGAAATCCACCTTTTTCAATTTTTTAAAAACACAAAAGTTTGTTTCTTTAATTGACAATCCTAAAAGGCTCCACCCTAGCGATCTGCGTCGTGGATGCTTTATACGACGATCTTATTAAACATAAATTAATATTCATTTAATAATAATATAATATAATCTCCCCTATCAATGTATGAGACCTATGTCTTAGCAATACATTGGTATTTGATTAGCGATAAAATGAAGAAGAAATTAAAAATTTTATTGAAAATGAAACCATGTAGTCAAATTATTGAGACTTGAACAGAAAATAAGTGATGAACTAAACTTTAAAAAAGCCATTGTTACAAATAAAGTGTTACTGGTCGCCCCTCGTATTATACTGAGGTATTGAGACCCAGATGGGATGGATGGACAAAGATCTTTCTTCTGATTATACAAATACCGTAGGATATCCAATACATGATTCTCTGTAATAGTGAGAAGGGTATAATAAAAAGTTAATTTGGTAAAAAGCGACATACATATATTTCACATAGAAACCTCGAATATTTGACGAGAATTGTAAATTCTACTAAGTATAATTAAGAATAAGGATTAACAATACTTAGTGGCAAACTATCTTTTGCCAATTTGGCAAAAAAAATCTTTCAAAAAAAGTATTCATTATAAGTATTTTCAATCAACTGTTATCCCTAAAAATGAAGTTCTAGTATTTGTCATTAATAAACTTCTATCTTTGCTACACAAATAAGGTACATAGATTGATCATAATGTCCTTATTGAAACAACCACATAACATGTGTACATACTCTATCATTATCCAAGAGAATAACATTTTGTTTACTTTAGTTTGATGAAATACATACCTTTTGATCTCATATAAATTTTGTTAAAACTTTTGACAGACTAATCCCATAATTTTATAAATATACGAGTATAATAGATTTTTTAGTACTATGACTATGAAAATAATTGTATTTTGGTTCATATTAAATCGCAAAAAAACAAAAATAAGTAAAACTGTGTACATTCATATGGATAGACATGCTTATCTACTAAGTATATTATAAGTACATATGTACAGACTATATTTAAAGAATGAACAAGAAAAAAAGAAAAGAAGGTTAACTTCGGCTATTCCGAAATTGTCATACTCTTCACGCACCTCTAGAAAATGGTTTTGCTACGCTACTGTGATTAAGCATAGAGATAACACATACATAGCATTTCAACACTGAGACCGAAATATTTGTATGGGAGCTATATAATCCGGTAATCCTAGGATCTTGAAATGTACATGGCTGGTAGACATAAACTAGAAACTTATAGTTAATCATAAAATAAGAAAGTTTTTCGATTAAACCTGAATTTTAATGGGGTGTTTGTATGGGAGGTACCCATAGTCGTCCGATTCAGGTGATTCCAACAAATGTGCAGTATTTTTTTTTTTTTCGTTTGTGAAAAGAAAACTGGATGCAAAATTTCAGCTCTCCAGCTCAAAAACTGAGTGACTAGTTTGCATAGACGGACAAGACGGACAACTGCTCTCGTCGAGCTGATCAAGAATAAATATGTGTACTTTATGGAGTCTCCGATATCTCCTTCTTAGTGTTATAAACTTTTAATAAATACTATTCAGTGCATGAAGAGTATAAAAAGAGTAAATAGGCCTGATGCTTGAATATTGTGAAATGAATTGTAATTTGTTATAATTCACATTGTGTAAAGACGTTTGTTGTATAAATAGATTACATTGTTAGGGATTTTTATCAACCGTTAGTAGAATGCAATAACAACAGCAACAATGTTGTTGGTTGGTGATGGTTGTGTAGTTAGTAGTACGCAGATGACGCTGATAAGGAGAGAGAAACTTGCATTGGACAATGCCCGAGTATAAGAGTATCTGTCTGTCAGTCGTATAATGAGCTAACAAAATATAAAACTATCATCGTCGCAGACATTGTTGTTGTTGATGTCGTTCTTATTGTTCTGGATGCTCAAGTTACACTTTTTCAAGTTTTAAAAAATATCATGCTTTGTCTGTCACCCACTATCTTTCCCTCTCCTGATATTACCATATGTGCATTTGTATGTGAATAAATTCTTTGGGTTATATTGTTAAAATGAATAGAAAAAAAAAGATGAAGAATAAATTCATAAAATAATATTACTACAACAGTTGTTGCTCTTTATAAAAATGCATTGTTGCTATTTGGATTGTTGTTGCTGTAAGTTATTAGCTTCAATTGCGGTTGCATGCAGCTGCCACCGATAGTCGTTGACAAGTATGAGTACATTCACTTCTATTGCAATGACCTTTACAAGTTCATTTCGTTGTCGTTTGTCGTCGTCAGTTTATTTCATTTGAATTTGTTGTTTGATAAAAAAAAAAAAGAAACAAAGAACGTTCTTGAACTCAAATAATCGCTAACTCAACTCAACGCAACGCAACTCAAGTGAGGCGTCGTGAAAGGGGAGAAGCATGCACTTTCTAAAATTTTCTTTATCTGATTATGAAGAGTATTGTATTTCACTTTGATAATCAATTAAGAGTTGGAGCAATATTTCACTGTAACAATGATGGAATGAATGCATTTTTAATCTTTTCAGGAAATCCATTTTCATAAATTAGAAATTCTTTTTTATTCTTTTCTAAGTCATCTTCATCTCAACTGAGGCAGTTTTTTTTTTAAGGAAACTTGCACAAGCTTTTTTAAATTTTCTTTATCTCATCTTACTACTACTGAATATATTGGGACTATGCATTAATTTTAAAGGTTGCACACAGATGGCGTTATTTACAACAGTATCGCATCTGGCAATACTGTAACTATATTCATGTCAAAGCCTCATCATTAGGCTTTGTTTACCAGTATCTGTCATTTCGCTGAAGTGTACACAACATAGTTTTTTTGTGCTCCGAGTATGTCAACTTCCGTGCCGTCAAAACGCAATTTGCGGGAAGCCTTGCTTTTTTGCTTCAATTTGAAGAAAAATACCACCCAAGCCCGTCAATTGCTGTTGGATGCCTACCCGAACCATACTCCATCGATTTCAACCTGTGAGTACTGGTTTCGACGCTTCAAAAGTGGTGTTTTTGATACCGAGGACAAGGAGCGACCTGGCCAGCCCAAAAGGTTCGAAGACGCAGAATTGGAGGCATTGCTGGACCAAGACCCGTGCCAAACGCAAGAAGAGCTCGCCGAAACGTTGGACGTTGACCAAGCAACCATTCCAGACGTCTCAAAGCGATGGGAATGATCCAAAAGCAACGTAATTGGGTGCCATACGAGTTGAAGCCGAGAGACGTCGAACGCCGATTTTTCACGTGCGAATTGCTGCTTGAACGACTTGGCCGGAAGGGTTTTTTGCATCGTATTGTGACTGGCGACAAAAAGTGGTTCCATTACGATAACCCAAAGCGTAAAAAAACATATGTCAAGCCCGGCCAACCGGCGCCATCGACGTCCAAGCCGAATATTCATGGTTCGAAGCTCTTGCTCTGTATTTGGTGGGATCAGAAGGGTGTGGTGTACTATGAGCTGCTCCAACCCAACGAAACCATCTCTGGGGAAGTCTACCGACGTCAATTGATGCGTTTGAGCCGAGCATTGCTTGAAAAACGGTCGGAAACGGTCGAAAGACACGACAAGGTTATTTTGCAGCATGACAACGCTCGGCCGCATGTTGCACAGGTCGTCAAAACATATCTTGGAACGCTCAACTGGGAAGTGCTACCCCACCCGCCGTACAGCCCAGACATTGCTCCTTCGGATTACCACTTGTTCCGGGAGATGCAGCGTAAGCTGGCTGGACACCGCTTCTCTTCATATGAAGAGACCAAAAAATGGATCGATTCATTCATAGCCGCCCAGAAGCCGGAATTTTGGAGAAACGGAATCCGGAAATTGAAAGAAAGATGGGAAAAGGTTGTGGCTAGCGACGGACAGTACTTTGAATGATGTATCAATCCATTTTGAAATCGAAATAAAGCCCCATTTTTGGTGAAAAAACCTTTAAAATTAATGCATAGTCCTAATACTTATACTTAGTTTTCTCTATGATAATCAATGTAGAGTTGGTGTAATACTATGCTACAATGTTGTGATATATTCCTGGTCTTTTCCAAATGCAGAAGTGACTTAATTCAGATTTATTTCCATCATTTCATTCAACTGAAATCGGGCGGAGTTAAAGCTTGAATTCTCTCAAGTGATCGATCTTCACATGATCCTGATCCGGATCTTGCAAAAACTTTTTAAATTTTCTTTATTTCATCTTACTACTGAATAAACTTATACTTAGTTTTCTCTTTGATAATCAATGTAGAGTTGGTGTAATACTATACTACAATGATGTGATATATTCCTCGTTTTTTCCGGAATTTCTTTATCAACTGCATAATGGGTTGAATATTGACTAAAGTGATTTATTTCAGATTTATTTCCATCATTTTATGCAACTGAAATCAGGCGGAGTTAAAGCTTGAATTCTCTCAAGTGATCTTCACATGATCCTGATCCGATTCTTGCACAAACTTTTTTAAACTTTCTGTATTTGATCTTACTTAGTTTTCTCTTTGATAATCAATTTAGAGTTGGTGTAATACTATACTACAATGATGTGATATATTCCTCGCCTTTTCCGGAATTTCTTTTTCAAATGCATAATGGGTTGAATATTGACAAAAGTGATTTATTTCAGATTTATTTCCATCATTTTATGCAACTGAAATCAGGCGGAGTTAAAGCTTGAATTCTCTCAAGTGATCTTCACCTGAACCTGATCCGGAATTTCGTTTTTAAATACATACTTACTTATGTTAAGCACTTTATAAGCTAATTTTTTTTTTCTTTTTAAAGAAAAGTAAAAATGAATTTTACTTTTACTGAATTCAGGTGGCATTATAAGAGGGGAATCGTTCACTTTCTAAAATTTTCTTTATCTGTTCCTACTTTGTACTGAATATTTCATTCTAAAGTTGATGTACGGAGTATACAAATAATGGGATATGTGTATACTCGTATTCCTGATCTTTTGCAGAAATACATTTTTAAATTCAAATTCATATCTCTTGAAACTGATCTCAGGAGAACTTTAAGCAATATAGTATGTTCTTGTACATATGTATGTATAATTCGAAAGTGTCTTAATTTCCTGTCTGTTGAATTTCTTTTCAATCTTCATTGGGTGTGTCGAGTGTTATCTATGTACATCTCTAGACATTGGATTCTGGATACAAAAAATTGGAAAAACACTCGTACAATATTATTGTATTCCAAATAAAAATTTAACCACCTTTTGATTCGTTTAAACTTTAAAGTAATAAAGTATCCAGATACTTAATGCTGTAAAAAAAAAAGAAAAAATCATTCATATTAAGTTGAGATATTTATGTACAATGTACTGAAAGTATCTGTGTGTCTATTTGTTGGTATGCTATTGTTTGGGTGTGTGTTTATGTGTGCTTGCGTGTTTTTTTTTTTTTATGTTGCCGGTCGGCGAAGCTGTTAATGTTGTTTCCACAATTTCGAGAAACCTATAGACCTACATTTTAGGCCAATTGCGTTATATATGTAGTGCTGTTGCTGTTGTTGTTGCTTTTGTTATTGTTATCTCTATTATGTTTCATTTTGCTTTGTTTCTGTTTCTGTTTCGTTAATTGTTCATTTGTTCGTTTGTATGTTCGTCAAAGTCGCTTTTTTGACGTTTGAAGATGATCATGTTGATGATGATAATGATGATGATAATGATGATGATGATGATTCTAAGAAGTTAAACAAACCAACGAACAAACGATTTACTTTCATCTCCCTTCAAACTCTTGATCAAAATGCTTAGAAAAGATCTTTGATCTAATCTTTTACAACTCATACGTATATTTACACACTGTGTATGTGTATCTAAGCATACACACATATTTGCTGTTCGCTGTTGCGTTTCATTCTTTCATGATATGATGATCATGATCATGGTGATCGTGATAATGATGATGGTGATGGTGATCATCATTTGTTGTTGCTAACTTGGCTTTTTTAGGTACTTGGCGGCTATTCTGCTCTGACTACGTCATCGGGTACATAAACACATATCACTGTTAGCGTCATGGCCAGTGCGCCTGCGGCACTGGGTCTTCACTTTCGCCAATTCTGAGCTCCACTTCGCAGGTTCAATGGCCGTTGCCAACGTCGCCGTCGAATGCTAAAGTTTTTCTGTTGCTTTTGCTGTTGCTTTTGTTATTGTTTTCTTTAGTGAGCGATTCGTTTCGTTTCTTTTATTTGTGCGTTCATTCGTTCGTGCACTCTTTCGTTTGCTCGTTCATTTATATATTTGTTTGTTTGTTTGTTTTAACACTCGTTCGTGCTTCTCGTGCATCTATCTCCATTCGCTTGTACGTTCGTTCATTCCTTGATGTACCACCGCGCGTTCTCTTAACACCCCCTCACCAACAGCTTCCCTCCCGTACACTTCTTCTATCTATCATTATTCCAAGTTTGTTATTGTGGTCGTCGTCGTCGTAGTCGTCGTCGCCACCGTCGCGTCGTCTTCTTAGTCAATTTTGTTGTTGTTTTTACTTTGCATGCATTTTTTGTTTATTTTTATTTTGAATTTTTGTTTTTTTCTCTTTTGCTTAAGTATCTTTTTCTTTGCTGCGTCGTATGCTTTTATCATCATCATTATTATTATTATTGCTATTTGCTCTTTGCATGTAAGAAAGTATTTGTTAATTTAAGTGTATCTATGAACATAGATGTTCGTTTATGATTGTGTGTATTTGTTTCTAAATACATTTGTATAAGTATATTTGTCATTGCATTCTATGTTGATGTTATTATGAACATAATATTGTCCATCCTTTGCTCAATCAATACACAAATATCAAAACATAAATATTTTTTTAACATTATTGTATAATAAGCAAAATTAAAGATGATGAATTGTCATAAATCGATACATAGAATGGAATATTTCTAAGTAAATAGAACCCTTTATCAATACATACATATGTACATATGAACATACGAGTTTAAGTATGTACATATGAACATACATGCAATACATAAGTACATACATACATATGTGTGTATGGATTAGAAATATAGTCTAAATCTCTAATGCCGCTGTAAGCTGGTTCAACGGTTTCGGTTATGTCAAGAACAACAACAAGATCAACATCTTATTATACTCTTCACGCAGTGAATTACTTATACATACATATATTTGTCATGAAGGTTGCAACAAACAGTAGGAGACATTGGAGACCCCAAAAAGATTGAGACGAATTGATTAAGCCATATCCATCCGCAGGAAATTTGTCGGATTCGGCCGAATCGGGACACTAGGGGGTGACTCTAATACAAACCAACCATTAAAATTCAGGTTCTTATTATTAAAACCCTTGGATAACTAGTTTATATAGCTGCCATACAAACTCAGATTCAAATTCATGTTCCTATTAGAAAAACTTTTTTGTTCTTTGTAGTATCGAAATCAAATTTAGACACTATAAGTTTCTAATCTATGTTCACAAATCATGTAAATTACAAGATCCTGAATTACAGAATCGTATAGCTCCCCCATACTAACCTCAAATTCAATTCAGGTTCTCATTAGAAAAACTTTGTTTTTTGTATTATCGAACAGAAATTTGGACACACTAAAAGTGCCTGGCCATAAAAATTTCAAACAACCATGTAAATTTCAAGAACCTAGGATTACTGGAAAGAATACCTCGCCTTACAAACCAGTCGCCTGGTACTTTTCTAAATATATCAGTTGTAATACAATAATATATATAACAAAAAGACTTTACAGATATCTAAAGTTATTTTTAACAGATTGGCTCCTTCACATTACATGTCAGTAGTGGTAATAAACTTTTCTTTTAGCAATTTTTGCAAGAAAAACTCTTCAAAAATCTTTTTGTTTCATTTATTCAATTTAGTGTTAAAAAAAAAAAAACAACAAAGAGACTAACAATTTATATAAACTGGACAATTCAGATAATGGACAGTTGAGTTAGTTTAATTTCTCGGAATAATTTGGGTCTTATCGCTTCCAAATTGTTTATATTTAACTCACACAAATGTACATCGTCCAAAGCCCTTTATGTTTTCAATCTTTCTGGGTATGCTGCCCTCCACCTTTCTGGGCATGCTGCCCTTTAGCTTTTGATTTGTTTTGTGCTCAATGCCTTGTCATTTTCTTTCTACTCTTTCATAAAGTTCAGTTACTCCATTTTGCTCGAAAACCATTTCTCCAGCGGGATATGCGCACTGATCAACGATATCAGAAAGGGCAAAATACTTATTTGTGCATTAAAAAATCAATTACTATCACATCTCTTATCTTTGCTCAAAGAACAGAAATATTAAAATTGAAATTCTTAACTAAGAGTCAAAAACGATTCTATTGATTGTTACCGGTTAAGTTTAGAAAATGCAAACATATATATATTTTATCTCAATCAGTCTACACATATTTCAATGTGGAATCATAATTAAATTAGAGGTAATATGTATCTACAAAGTGACAGATATACCTACGCCGTCTCGCAGTGTCCGGACATCTACTTCGAGCAATTTTTTACGGGCCATGGTGTATTCGTCCCAAATTATAATTTTGCACGGTTTAAGGACTGTGTCTGATTAAAATTCAACGGATACTTGAATGCTGAATGCATTGCACTTCGGTCATCAAGTACTGTTACTGCAGTTTCCGATGATGCCACTGCGAGTGCAATCCAATTCTGCATTGGAATCGACACCAATATTAAAATGATTAGGGATGTTTTGCATGCACCTCCTGAAGTATCTAGAAAAGATATTCCGCCATTTCATATTACATGACTCTATCGTACGTATTTTTTTTCGATCACCAACCAAAAGTCTTGTTTTTGTTTGTAGAAAATATTCTATGCTAATCCCAGTTTAAAACATGCTTGTCTATACGTTTGACTTTCTACTTTTTTGATAGTTTTTAAGGCAATGAATCGCACGCCGCATTCTTCTTTTAAACTCCTTTTTCGATTTATTGCACTACAATTACAATAACAGTTACACTGCTTTCTGATGTCCATGATATTATCGCCACGTTGGTTTTGCAGTTAACACAATTCAATCCATTATTGTTTCCGATATCTTCAACAATCATCGTTATATTTCAGCCAATTTACACAAAAGCTTAATCAATTATACACGCAAAAACTTCCTTATGAGTCACTGCGTCCATTGATAAAACACGTAAGAAAATCCATTCGGTAGTTTTTCAGTTTCTCACGTCCAGACAGACAGACACACAGACTTTGTTCTCTAATATGTATAGATTTTCAGTTTATCGCGTTCAGACAGACAGACACAGACACACAGACGTGGTGAGGAACTTTTTTTTTAATAATATTTATAGTTTCACATTTTCAGGGTTTAATGTTAAGGAATAATTTAGATACGTGAAATTTATATAAAGAAAAATATTAATGTCATCATTATTTCATTGGTGAAGTCTCGAGGTATTGTTTTATGCCAAACAAGAGAAGACAAGATAATATGTCATGTGAATAAATGAAGGTAATTGAAATGACAACGATGACGATGACGACGACAATGAATGATAAGTTTTCATCCACAAGATTTTCTTTATTTTTTTTTTCTCTTTCATTTACATACTTGTACCTACTATATTTTTACATATTCAAAAACATTTGTTTAGTGGGTGAAATCTGCAGATTTTTCCTGAGTTTCTCTATTTATTTCTTGTTTAATTGTCGTTGTTGTTATGGTTGCATATTTCAAAAAAGAAAATCGTTTGGCGCATCTCCACATCATCATCGTCATCATCACCATCATCATTATATTAAATCTGATCGAATCCAAATTGATGAAACCGGACGGGGCTCTTATCACTAACCAACCAACCAACTAATCAACTATCTATCCGTCGATCTATCCATCCATCCATTCATTCATAGTCTAACGTCAATTTTTCCATCGAAAATGATGTCGGTCAGTGGCTTTGGGTGAAAAGATGCCAGTGAAATTTGTTGAAGTTTCATATTTATGTGAACTTCTTATGCACAATTATTGAGTTTCTTTTCCGCCTCAAATTTTTTTTATTTTTTTTTCTTTTGTTTTGAAAAAAATTGTCACACATTATATTTCCATCATAGAAGATTTGATGATTTAAAAGACTTTCCAGTTTTTCCTTCTATTTTTTTTTTTTTTGAACACCAAATGTTACTTCCTTTCTTTTATTTAATTTTTTGTCTTGCTTGCTTGCTTGCTTGCCACATGATGTAATTGTTAAATGCTGTTGACTTTTTAGTGTAAAACAAATTGGCATAAACAATTGTTGTTGTTGTTGTTGTTGTCGTTGGAAATTGTGGAAAAATACAAAACAAAAAGAGAAAAACACAAATAAAATTGCAACTAATAGTTGGGAAAAAAAAACAAAACCAACAAACAAACAAAAAAATCACAACAACAAATATTGACCTAGTTTCAATGTTGTCGACCAAAGTTTCTTCTTCGCTCTGCCGAACATGTTATCTAGATACACTACTCTAACTAACATATTAGACATGAATGTATCTATGAATCTTAGAGTATGTATACTATATAGAAGACTGACTATGGGACAGACTTTTCCAGCACGTTTCTTGCTTTGTCACTTCACCAACACCACCACCACCACCACCAACACCATCGTCAACATGATCGTCATAGCCTTTTGCCACTTTCAAATGCAAACGTGCAATGCTCATGAAACTGAACCGATTCAAACTGAATTATTCTATGCTTAGTTTAGTTTACAATAGTTTAGCTTGGTTTTGCTTGCCATCACAATCATTTCCCCTAGCCAACCTACAACACTAACCCATCTCATCTAGACATTTGTTTGACTCACTGTCTGTCTGTCCGTCTCTATTTTCATCGGCATTGATTCAATAGATCGTAGTAAATTGATCGTAAATAAGTATGTATGCTGCTCTTTTTTTGCATCTCTATTCATACTCATAGACTTCTATCGAATGTTAATAATGCATATAATCATAGGAACGGAGAGAAGAAATAGAGAGTGGAACGTGTGAGTGGGTGTCTTCAAGTTGCTTCAAGTTGGCTTTGGTAAAAGGCGTTGGATGTTCATGTAGAAAGCTATGTAACTAGAGCAAATCGAAGGAAAGCCCGAATGCCAACAATATTTGGTTTCTTGAACTAAAGAAATATGTATGTGTATATATGAATGTAGTATAAAATACAAAATCAAATCCAATCCTCATCATTATCAACGACCCAAATAACATTTAGTAGTCCTTTCCTGCTTCTTTGTTGGCAAAATCAAAATTCAATTGAATTGAGTGAGGTCAAACCCATTTGCATGCCACAACTGCATCAGCAGAAAGATACTTCTTGAATCCTTCCCTCATTGATGGCTAATGACAATACAATATACAAGTACATACATACATGTATCTACTTAGATTATAATACAATATTTAGTACAATACACCTATCCCCCGATTTACACGGTACTCGTTTTACACGTTTTCGCTCTTACACGGTTTTCTAAATAATTTTTTTTTTTTTTTGTTTTATCTACTAAATGCTACTGTGTTTGAACACGTGCGTGTTATGTCCAAGTTCCATAACCTCACTTCGAACAACTATTCTTTTCTGTAGCAATGCTTCAGGAGTTTATATTATGAAACCATTAGTGATTAACAAATCAAAAATGCCCCGTGCCTTTAAAGGAGTAATCATCAATAATCTTCCCGTTTATTGGAGGGCTAATAAGAAAGCGTGGGTTACTGCTGCAATGTTTACTGAATGGTTTCATGAATGTTTTATCCCAGATGCCAAAAAATATTTAGGTTCAAAGGGATTGCCTTTTAAAGTGCTTTTGTTAATTGACAATGCACCGGGTCACCCACAAGATCTAGAATATGAGAACGTTGAAGTAAAATTTTTACCAAAAAATACAACTTCATTATTACAACCATTGGACCAAGGCATAATTTCTACTTTTAAAGCTTTGTACATAAAACGAGCCTTTACATATATTTTGGAACAAATGGAGAAAAATGAATCTTTAACAGTTATTAGTGCTTGGAAAAATTTTACAATATTAGACTGTGTGAAGCATATCGCCTTATCATACACTGCGATTAAGCAAACAACGCTCAATAGCTGTTGGAAAAAATTGTGGCCAAATGTAGTCAAAAATGAACATTCCGTTTCAACGTTAAATGATGAATATTCGCAGATAGTACAGATGGCGCATTCATTGGGCGGAGAAGGTTTTGATGATTTTACTGATGATGATATCGCAGAGTTAATGGCTGATAAAGAACTAAGTGAGGATGATTTAGTTAACTTAGTTTGCGAAAGTGAGTCTGACAAATCTGATGAAGAGGAATTAGTACCAGTAACATTCACTGCTAAAGTCATCTGCGAAGGACTCGCATTGGGAAGAAAGCTGGGTAATCATTTTATAGAAAATGACACAAACGTAGAAAGGGCTTTACGATTCCAACGTGACATAAATCGCTGCTTGGCTCAATATGAAGAAGTTTACAAAGATCTTACAAAAAACTCGAAGCGATTTTATTACCACCTCTCAGAATGTAAATATTTCTGCTTCAAACATCGAATCGGCACAAATAACTTCGAGTGATGAAAATGAATTCCAACCGGCGATTCCGAAAAAAAGAATGAGAGTAATTTCCGATAGTGATGAAGGATAATAAAACACCTTTGGTTTTATTTTTTGTTCTTCTGTTACATGCATTGTAATTAAATAAAAAAACAGTGTTTCCGTAATATTTTACATATTTTAACCATTCAATGCATTCTATTTTTATTTCTGTGTGCACCTAAAAATACTGAAAAAAATCACAACTGTTAAATAGCAAAATTATGCATTTTCTGCAAGCTTTTCGATTTACACGGTTTTGACTTGAAAATTTTTACTTTTCGATTTACACGTTTTTCCCAGGAACGTATCTACCGTGTAAATCGGGGGATAGGTGTATATGAATGAAAACAGATGTCAAGTGGCACTTACTACTTGTTTTGCTTGCTTGTCGATTGACTTCAATTATGGTTTGGATTAGGTTATGCTTTTGTTGTTGCCCATCATCATCATATATATTCGTATATATATGTATGTACTTACATATACATACATAGATACATACATATATGTACATATTGTATGTATAAAGTATTCGTAAGATATAGTAATAGTCAAGTGGAAGCGGTTAAGTTGCAATTTACTTACTATAACAACATCTACCATATAACAATAACAATAACAATAATAAGTTGCCACTTCATAATCAGACGATCCTTTTGTTGTTGTTGTTGTTAGTTGTTAGTTGTTTTTTTGGTTGCTATTAGCTTTTTATTTCCGTTGGTGGAAAGGCTTTCCATGCGAAATATGTATAAAAATTTAACAGAAAGTTTGCTTTCTTTTTTGTATTTTTCTCTTTCACAAATAAATAAATATACTACTATATACATAGTATACATGTACATATATATATATGTATGTATGTATTGTGGTTAGTAGTTTGATTGTATTGCTGCTGATGCTGCTGCTGCCGATGCTGATGATGATTAAGTTGATAATAATGATTATAACTCTGCCACTGCCACCGCTGACAGCGAACTTTCACGTCATTGTGCGGTAATTAGTTGTGGGAATTATGCTTCCTAGTTGCATTGTTAGATACTCGGTCGGTCGCTTGATCTCTAGCTCAATTGTTGTGATTGCTGTTGACTGTATATACAAAAACTCATTTTAAGTTGCATTGGTATGCATAGTTTACTTACTTGGTTGTTACTCCAGTAGCATTGGTTGGGGGAAGTGTGAAACTTTTCATGCAATTTGATTTCACACTTTACGGTTGAAAGTTATGGAAAGAGCGAGAATATGATTTCAGGGCAATTACAAATACATCCATGCAAGTTTCTCCCCTATTTACAATAAATAATATCTAAATATCTTTCTTGGTAAACTAAAACTTTTTCTCTTTTGATTAATATAATTTGCCTATTCCATGTTCAATGAAGCGATCACATCATGTTCCTCTAACCATATGGTCGTCTGTTTCTTAGATTTAATTATAATAGTTGAATAAGTTAAGATGGTGAAGATGAAATTTTTGGCATGAAGCCTCTTTTTGTCTGTAGGGAAAAAGTTTATTTGAAATGATGACTGATTTTTTCTACCATTTGTATAGAATAGAGTTTTTATAATGTCCCTAGCTGAGGGCAATACTAATCTATTTGTATGTACATACATACATAAGACAGTCCCTTCATCTTATTTCTTAGAAAATAATGACATAAACAAAAAAGAAATATAATAGTTTGGCATGTAGCTTCTTTTGATACCGGGACAGACAAAATTTGATTTTGAATTTTTAACAATTTTTACCAGCATAGTACGTACGAGTACATATGTAAAAATTTGATTGAGAGTAAAGTATTTATTGTACCATCATCTACCAAAGGAAAAGAAAAGAAAAGAAATTAATTACTTTTGGCTAATGACGCTGACACTGCCGCTGCCGCCGACGCCACCTTTTTCTCCCTTTTGCCTACGATGATGATTCGCTTAAAGTTCATTGACTTCTTCTTTTAGATACTATATATTATATACCATATACCATACTCGTACATACTTGTACAATGAAAAACGCACAACAAAAGCAACAACAAAAGCAGCAGCAAAAGCAAAAGCTGGAACAGCCAATGACCAAAGCCATACAGACCAAAATCAAGCTAAATTACGTGAAAGTTTGCCGAAATCGAATTCTGATCCGAAATCCACAACGAAAACGCAATCGAAAAAGTATTTTTGAAATTCTTATCTCGTCTTGTATTAAATACTGACCGATATTAAAACAGTCAATGAAAGCAACAAAACAAAAACAAGACAAAAAACCTGGATGAGGAATATAGTATCTACTTATGTGCATACATTCGTATATACAATATAAGAAGGAAAGAAAGAAAGGAGACGATCGAATAACCTATAGTATTGTAAATAAACTTTTTTTTATATACATTTATTATTATTTTTTTTAATTGTATTTTGATAATTTCATTGTGTAAAATTTTTATAAATTTTTTATCAATTTTGTACAAATTTCTTTATTCAAACTTTGTTTTGTGTGTCATCATCATCATCACATCATCAGATCGAACGATAGAAATTAGCGTTTCATTTCCTTAAGCGTTTAGAATACATACAAAATTAAAAAATAAAATATAAATAAATAAATAAATAAATTTTAAATGAAAGCAAATTTAAATATAAATAGATTTATAGCTTTGAAAATGGGTCAATTCTTTTTCATTGCGGTTTTGCTGATTATTTTGGTACAAAACAACAAATAAATGTTTTGCAAATTGTTTGATGTTCTGTTAGTTCTATTCTTTTCTTATACCATTTACTACAATGTGTGTTATTACTGATCTATGTATGTCAATTTAAATAAAAATATAGCGCGATTTTGTCATTCTTTCAATTGATCGAACAAGCAATCGAACCTTCAATCCTTTCACTAAGCAAAATTAATATAAAATCAAATAGAAAAACAAAATAATAATAACAATAATAACATCCAACCGTGATCCCAATTCATTATTTTATACACTTCATATAAGTGTGAAGCTTGCAACATGGAGATCTCATGAAATCAATCCATTCATGCCTTTTTTTTTTTCTTCTATTGGGAAGTAAACTCCTCTGTTTGTAAGATTTTGAGATTGTATTTGGTACAAATCATTTGTGGGAAATGTTATATTCCACAATAATTCTATGAATAATAGATATGGTCATTCTTGCATTTATAACTCAATCAATCCATCTCAATTTTGTGTAATATTTCTTATTAAAAACAGAGATTAAAGCAAGTTCAATAATTTTTGGAGGTCATGATACAAAAAGAAAAAAACAAAAACAATAAATAAAACACTAAAATTATTACATAGTAATCCTAGTATTTAGAATAATATGAAGATTCTGTACTGATAACTAAGCGACATACCTACAATACATTTACTGGGACACAGAGCAAACGTCCTCTTTGGCGTACCCAAACGGCGTCTGGTTATTGACGTGCGTCTTTAGCCGGTCATTATATCGGTTTGTGTGACGGCTGATCAGCTCACGGACCGAGAGGCTTTGCAAGCCTCTGGATATATAATTATTACGCCTTTACCATTTGACGGAGGGCACAGTTTTGCATCTTCTGGATGAGATAGACGTTTGACTCAGCAGCAATAACCTATGGGGGAATATCATATGTCCAGGACGGCACGGTCTTATAGATGTTTGCTTTATTGCTTACGCTTAGACTTCTAGGCCGTATAGAGTAGTTCAGATTCAGCAGGTTTTGGCGACAGGTTCCAGCAGTTTTGACAATGTGCTTCCGCCAGTTAAGAAAGAGGCTCGATAACTCAGCCCTGACCATTTTGTTAATCTAAATGTTTTTATTCTAGGCCTAATTTTTGATGATTTATAATTTCGATAAATTTTTTTTTGCAAAACTAAATGTTATTAGATGAAAAAATATTGAATTACAAATATGTTCAGAGGTGTGGTTTTCTTCAGCAAGTTTACAAAAAATAAAACAAATTCCCCTTTCTCAAACAGACATTTGCACATGGTAACATAGATTCGGTTTGTTACCCATATATGTACATTATTATTTCGGTATTCCGAGCAACTCTCTGATCCGAAATTCCAGTAATTTTGTTTTTTTTTTGGTTTTTTTTTTTTGTTATATTGTATTCATTGAATCTCCTATATAAATACATAGGACTAACAATAAGGTTACAATTCTTAAAAAACTAATACACATGTGACCGTCCTACAATGAAGAGGAAGGAGTTCACAAAGCACTACGAGCCTCTAATTAATCAAAAGGGCAGCACGATCGTTACGGATCAGTCGAGATGAGTTGCTTGTATGGAGAAGGACTCTGGCTAGGGGATTAACATGTCGAACTACTTTTTTGTATAACTTCAATGTTACTCGCGCTCGCGGTACCCCACAATTCAGAACCATAAGTCCAAATTGGTTTAATGACAGAGTTATACAGCATCACCTTGTACTCAAGTCAGGATTAGAATTGATTACCAAGTGAAGACTTTGAGCCCTTAGTTTCATATGTATTCCAGTAAATAAAATTATTATTATTATTTATTTATTTATTAGAATTGAGATTATAATTACAAATTATAACTTAGTATTTATAGCGACAGAGGCCTTCAGCTCAGGGGAAATTTAAGAAGGAAAGGAGGAAATTAGATAAGTGCAGGAGCAGACTTTCCTTGAGCAGGAATCGAACCCTCGACTCTTAGCCAACGAGCCAGCGAATTACAGCTGTAAAAATGTAAAATTGCCTAACATTCTAAAAAATGATGAATTTCCTGAATTTAATATTAGTTTTGGTTTTTAAATCAGCGGGAACAACAAAACACTCTGGTGCGAAAAATTGTATGTGAAAAAGACAAAAAAGTAGTTTAAAGATTTGTGTGGTAGTGAGAAAATACTTAATGCTTCATATCAAAAGTTTAAGACAAGATTTAACTTACGTTGTTTAAAAATCTGTGATGAAAAACTCTCTATTTATAAAGCAGTTAAAAAATATACAATCTACAGAGAGATTAGGCGACTCAACAATATATAATGCAGATGAGACTGCTCTTTAAATTTGGATATTATTTCGGAGTCTCCCTTTGTTAAATGATAAACACAAATGTGGGACAGAAAGAAAAATCTTATTATCGAATTACTACTGTATGGGATCTTCCTCCATTATTTGGGTTACCTTTTACCAATATACTACATACATATATACATACATACGAGTATACTATTTATATTTGAACAGGGTACAAAAAAATTATATGTGTGTGAAGTAGTATGTTAAGTTTTCTTATTTCAATTTTTTTTCTTTTTTTTTTTTTTGTTTGTTTGGTTTTTATTTATCCATTCCCTTTGCTGCTTTTTCCTCTTCCCTAATGTCTTGCTGACCTAATTCTTTCCCGTTTGCTATTCGTTAAATATTTGGTAGCATTTTTGTTGGTTTTCGGAATACATTTGATGCTGGAGGAAAGGGTCACAAATTTAAGAATATTTTTTATTTATAGTTTTGAAAATGGTCTTTGGTTGAATATTTTTTCTTTACTACAAAGTATGGAAAAAAAAAATACTTGTAGCAAAATCATATGTTTAAATGAAATTATAGACCCCAACTAAGACTACTCTGTGAATGAATTTAAGTTTCCATATATGTATGTATGCATGGTATGTAAGTTTGGTTCATTGTACTTTTTATTTACCTTTGCTTCATAATAAAGTTTTATCAATTTTAGAAATAAAATGCCATAACTAAGTTTACTTTCAATTGAGCTTTCATTCATGAAAATATGATAAGTGAGAGTATTTTATAGATCAAATATTGCAAATGTATCTTTTTGGAATTAAGAGTTGATTCCCGAACTGAATGTATGTCCATACTTCTATACATATTAGAAAACAAAGTTTCCCGGATGCGTCTGTCTGTCTGAAAGCAATAAACTCAAAAAGTACCGAACATATTTTTATACGGTTTTAACCAATGGACGTAGTGATTCATGAGAAATGTTATAGGTATATAATTCATTACAGTTATGTGTAAATTGGCTGAAATGTGACGATCACCACATAACCAAAGTGTCGATAATGTCAGACATCAAAAAGCATTGCAGCTATTTTTGCAGTGTGATGAGGTGAGACAGTTCACTGCATCTTTTGATGAAATTTCTTCTGTTGGACATGGTTCTTAGTGCGGTTGTCGAGATACAGACAGTTTTTACCATTTCTTTTTCGATTGGTATCAATTATATATATATATATATATTTATGATTGTTTCTAGCATTTGGGGTTCTTTGACCCAAATTGCTCCACCCGATCACGTTTCACTGATTCAAGGGAAAGAATCGATTATTGTTGGTAGGAGGGAAACAATTATGACAACAACATCACGTAGCATTATATTAATTTGATATTTTAGCAAGCGCATCCCTTTGTTTGCATGGAACTTATGTAAATGTGCAGCATGTACAACATAATATTCAGCATATTCTTATCTCTAATCGAATGAATGAAGTGTTATTCCATTTGTTAATTTTTTTTTTTAACGCCATCATCACTGATGTGTTTATTGATTTTATTAATATTTGTTGTCTTTAATAAAGAGAGTGAATTCTTCAATGTGAAGATACATGAAAAAAGAACAATATTCAAATACATTTGATAGGCACACAAATCTTATCCACTTAGTCAGAGTATTGACGTTTGGTTTTCGCTAATAGTACATAGTAAAAGCAGCAGCTTCTATACCAAAAGATGCAGAGAAGAGAACAAATAAGCCATTTGTAAATACATAGATAGACAGAGAGTGAGTAGATACATTTAGGTAAAAAAAGGAGAGGTGGACTATAATAAGATAGACACACACATATTTTCTTTCTTTTATACTTGTATATTTATTTATTGCTTTATTTTTCAATTTTTCTTTTTGTTTTGATAATGGACTCGAGCACATGATTATCGTGGCGATAAGAAAAGATACCACTCACTGAAATTAGCTTTTAATTCCAGTTTCAACGGCCATTGACATTAAAAGGCGCCCAATTTATTCAACCTGGGAGATAATTTGAACAACCAACCAAATATACATATGTGTACATAAAGTTGTATAAGACATATTACGGTTGTCTCCATTTTAATGCTCCATTCCCATGTCCACACTAATACACACATACATGCATACATACAATAATAATATGTATATACATATAAGCATATGAACTCTCCAGCCCCAATCTAATTGTAATATTTCTCCCGTTTTGTCTATTACAGCAGCAACGGCACCACCGAACATGCCACGGTGACATTTCCCTTTGTCGTCGAGCAGCATCCCACGCTGCAGCTGACATTTCAGAGCATCAACGTCTTGCACAACGAGCGCCAAATACTAACCGATGTGAGTGGATTTGTCAGGTAACATCATCAACAAAAACAACAACGAAAACAACAATATTATACAAAATAAATAAAAACAAAATATTTACTACTCAATGCAATGAGAAACCCACTGAACTAGAGTCAACTCCAACTAATATGGCAAACAACTTTTTCTTCTGTCTTCTTGCATGTCATACACCATACACCAACATCATCATCATCATCATCATCGTCATCGTCATGAACCACCATGCGACAACAACAACCGATAACAAACAGTCCCGGCGAGGTGCTCGCCATAATGGGTCCCTCCGGTAGCGGGAAGACAACTTTACTTGATTGCCTCAGTGGGCAGCGACACATTGATAGCGGCGGCATTTTTCTCAATCGCGAATCGCTCTCCAAGAAATGGCGCCGTCGCATTGGCTACGTGTTACAGGAAGAGATCTTCTTTCCACAACTCACATTGCGAGAGACCGTCATGTACACTGCGCTCTTGCGTTTACCCGAAACAATAACGAAGGCAGAAAAGAGTTGCCTCGTCGATCGCATACTCGAAATGCTCGAGTTGAACTTGTGTCAGCAGACAAAAATCGGCGACTATTTAAATCGCGGGCTGTCTGGAGGCGAGAAAAAACGCGCAAATATCGCGTGCGAGTTGCTTACAAATCCCTTGCTTATGCTCTTAGATGTAAGTATGTATTAAACTAATTAAAGAGAACAATTTTTAATGTTATGATTCTCTTATTTGAACTTGTTTTCTGGCATAAATTCTAGGAGCCAACATCTGGCCTTGACAGTCATTCGGCTATTTCCCTAATGAAAGTTTTGAAGCGCTACGCATTCCAAGAGCAGAAAACTATCGTGATAACCGTTCATCAGCCGTCATCGCAAATGTTTCACATGTTCGATAAATTGTTATTGCTGTACAATGGTCGCATTGCGTATTTTGGTGAGGTGAGCAAGATTTATAAGCATTTCGAAGACATTGGCGTTACCATAAAACCGCATTATAATCCGGCAGATTTTGTGCGTAAGTATCACAAAAACTTAAATTGTTCAATTGATCTTTAAAGATATTCTTTTTTACCGTTTTTAAGTGGAGCAATTGAAATCATATCCAGATATACGTGAAAAGCTTTTCAATGCCGCCAAAGAATCGCATATTGCGACCTATTCAGATAACGGACACCATCATCGTCATCATCATCACAATCATCATCAGGAACATCACAACGAACCACATGTAGACCAAACAATTGATATGAATGTGGTTCCAGATAAAACCAGGGCTCAGAATAATATGCTCATAAATGATATGATCAATAACTACTACAACGAGATGCACAGCAACGCACACAATCATAATCATAATCATAATCACAATCTTTTACATCACAATAATAAACGTCTGAGCAAGCACGCAGATGCAATCATGATGAATCCCTGCGATGAGGAGGCAGCTCAACACTTAGTCTGGTGTGGCGGAGACTCCCAGTCAAACTTTAGCTCTTCCAATTCCAGTGATTGTCATTCCTACCATGGTATCGGAAATGGTAATGACAGTGGTGAAGCTGATTCTGGAGAAGAAGCTACTACGAACTCAGAATGGCTTGATTATCCTACGCGTTTTCATACACAATTTCAAGTGCTCTTGAGTCGTAATTTCAAGGAAGCAAAGCCGCGCATGCTTTCCAAATTGAACTGGTTTCAAACTATTGGCCTTGCTCTGATGGCTGGAGCCATATGGTTTCAAATACCACGCACTGAAGAATTCCTACACGATCTTCAGGGTTGGATGTTCTTTTCACAAACCTATTGGATGCTTTTTGCGCACTTCGGTGCTTTAAACTCATGTGAGTTCTATGCGTAACATTTCGTACCATTGTGGAAACACACCTCAATTCTAACGTTCTCGTATTTATATTCGTTTTAGTCCCCTCAGAACGTGAGGTTATAAGCAAAGAGAGACGGGCAGGCGCTTATAGGCTATCAGCGTATTATCTGGCTAAGATGTTTAGCGAACTACCACTGATTATTACGCTACCAACGGTATACCTCATAATATCATATCCTATGTTGGGGTGCTCGAGGTTCGTGCAAATTAATGTGTAAAATTCTTGAGAATTTTTTTTTTACAAGCATCTCGATTTATAGCTTAAAACTATTCTTTTTGATGCTGATATTTTTACTGCTCAATACGATTGTGGCTCAAAGTGTTGGTTTTTTTATCGGAGCCTGTTGTATGGACATGAATGTGGGCATTACACTGAGTGCACTCTATACACTGGCTACACAACTGTTTGGTGGATATCTTTCGTCGCGCATTCCAGAGGCTCTCAGTTGGATACGCTACACATCGATGATACATTATGCATATCAGAATATGCAGATATTGGAGTTCAGCGAAGGTCCCCCCATAAGGTCAGTTATATATATGAAGTATATGTTATGATTGAGTCCAATTTTATTTTAGATGTGGCATGTCAAGCAGCTACGAGATTTGCAAAGACAACACAACCATATTCATTCCATATGAGGAGATCCTTAAAGCGCAAAATTCAAATAATCCGCTCTGGTTAAATACTTGCGTTCTGATTATTTTCTTTTTGGTATTCCGTGGCCTTGGGTATGCTATTTTGCGTTATGTGCGTTGCCCTAGAACGTAATATTCCCTAATTCACCTAAGCTTTAGTGAGTAACACTCACTTACAGGACTTTGCAAGGACTACTGATCAAAGTTCTTTTTGTTTTTGTGATTATGATGCTTCCATAATAACAAAATATTACATAAGAAAATCACAAATACGCCCCGTGAAATGTTATAAATAATAATATTAATATTAATCATAATCTTATTTTGTTCGATTTTATCAATCAGTTAAGTTACTGTTATCCTAGTATACTATATGCCAGCGTAAATCTGTGTATTTTAATTCAAATTTTAAACACTTGCATATGTATTTTTATGTTAGCTGCTATCTTATCATAGATTATATTATCCTATGTAATTAAATCCGGATTTCGGATGTCTTCCATTCTTCGGGAACGGGAAGAGCGATGAGATTGAGTTTTCTGTTTTTAAATAATCTTTCCTTATTATACCGGATACACGTAAACCAATAACCAATGTACCCCCCAGTGTACAGTAATGCCCCTTTATGTAATCAATTTTCAAAAAACAAAAAAAAAAGGTTTTTTTTCGAAAAATTCTGTGATTTAGTATTCTAGTTTTTAATAATACATTATATAATATCATATAAAGTTCAGAAAAACAACTATAATTAAATGGAAATACAATTCATACACATTAATAAAATATTAGTATGTGAGTTCGCGAGTTGCTTAGTTTAATTTACAACGAAAAAAAACAAAAAGATCCAAAATGAGAGTAAATAATTATAAAAATAATAAAATTTATAAATGTATAATATCATAATTTATATACATACATATATACAATAATTTATAATTATATAAAAAATACAAACACATCTTATCTTAATATATAAAAATCAATGTTTGTTTGTTTGTTCGTTTGAGTCTTATGCGCGGCCAAACCGTTCATCAGATTCCAATGAAATTTTGTGTATTGTATTGTGTGGTGTGGTTTGTTCCAGCCTTGAACATAGAATACTTTTGTCGAGATATTGTTGAATCAAATTTTGCATATAAAACAATCAATGAAATCGTCTGTATTAGATTTGTCTGATTTTTTCAAAAGTATTTCAAATGCTGTGAAAAGTACTGCAATTTTGATTAAATTAATAAATTAAATGACAAATTCCGGGTACTTTATTGTTTTAAAGTATGTAATAAACATTAATCCTCCACCATGGACTTGTCTTTTGTTTCTTCTAAAAAGAAAATAAAATACACAAAAGCGAAAAACGCAGTCGATGCACAAAACCACATGGTTGCCGAAATTCCAAACTTATCCATGAAAATTGGAAATATTTTCAGCATTGTAAAGACGAGTACACTGCAACTAAGGACCGAGCCGGTCGCAGCCACTGAACGTATCTGAAAAGAAATGCTTTAAAGATACTGATATATAACAAAAATAAAATATTAATGCTAAATTACCTTTGCTGGGTACACTTCTACTAATACTACAAAGAATAAGCCAACTAGACCAATATTTCCCAGAAATATATCTAATGCTATAAGAACTAAAGGTAGCCAACCATATTCGGAGAGATCGTGGTACTGAGAAAAATATGTAAAGCACCCAAGGGATGTTAGAGTGACTGCAACGCCCAAACACGATATAAGCATAAGGATTTTACGTCCATAAATATCGCAAAGCAATGTGGTCATATAGACACCACCAATCTGCACTGCACCGATAATAATGGTGCATGTATTTGGATCCAACGTAGAACCCGACGCCGCAAAGATATCAGACATATAGTTCAAGAAAGTAAAGAGTCCACTGAATTGATTTACACATAGCAATACAAAAGCTGTACAAAATGCCTTCAGAGCTGGTCGGTTTACTAAGAAATGAAAATAACTGAATTAAATATTAAATATAATTATTAAGAGATGGTAATACTGACCGAAATCTTTTAATGTTAAGCTTTGCGCCTTAAGAGCTTGACTTTTATTTATCGCTGCCTTCAAATCGTCGAACTCAGTCAAAGCGACTTGGTTGTCATTGGGTTTCATAGAGTTCAGTTTCATATTTTTATAGAACATGAATGACTTTTCCGCTGCAGTATATTTCCCCTTCCTGATCAAATGGTGAGGCGATTCAGGAAAGAGTAGATTTAATACAAAATAGGTAACTGGGAGTATGACCACAATGAATGGTATAATATGGTAGCTGACGTGCGTCGATAAAATAAAGCCAACTAGCACGCCCAAGTTCACGGACAACATCATCATAGATGACAACGTCCCTCGAATGCTATAAAATAGATTAGGTTCAGGATTAATCTTTTTAAGCGAATTTACTACAATACAATAAATTTTCTATTAAAATCCGTTTGTGCTTAACGTTGAGCATTAAACGTAAGACAACATCTGTGCGTTAGTATCAACTTTCATTGGCCCATAAATGGAGAAAAGTGATTAAATTTAAATTAGCCTATGCAAATATTGTAAACTAAACGCCAAACAGCTTTAAAAGTTTAATGCACCTTCAACGTTTCTGTCTCACTGAGAAGTTAATCACATAATCTCTCTCCCTATAAATCATTTCTAATTGTTTTTATCAGTATTTCCCGTAACAACAGACATTTGTAAGTTCGCCAATTGTATGGCTCAGACTGATTACTTACTTGGTGTCCGCGATTTCGCTTATGAAAATTGGAAACACTAAATAACAGCCACCGCCACTAATTCCGCCCAACCAACGTCCAACATACAAATATTCAACGCTTTGAGCGCAATAGATCAATATCCAGAGGCACTGCAATATCATACAGTATAATATTACTATATCGAACAATGTTCTTTCAAATGTTGAATACAAGGAAAATTAAAGCTTACAGTGTGTGGAATTGCGATCAAATAGATACAAAGCTTACGTCCAAACCGATCTATCAAGATGCCAGCCAATATGTTTCCTGTGATGCTACCAATGCCCAGCATCGATCCGATCCATGAGATCTCATTTATACCAATTTGGAAATTCAAAGGTGAATCATCAGATTGTAATTTTCGAAGTGTTGGTGAGAGCCATCCAACACCAATACCATGTGAAAATGTTATGATATTCACTAAGGACACAATTTTAGATGTATGTATGTACTAGTAATCTTAGGCTTAATCTCAACTTTGATGTTGTTTACCTATTAAGGTTGCCAAAAATTGATAACGATTTCTGCGGTTAAGCAGACAATTCGGTCTATTTAACAATGAGGTGAACATCCTTATTATATTACAGACCAAATCCAACTGAAATATTGTCTAAAGAATCTTGTATAACTTTACTCTAGACATATCTTGTCACTACGATCAAATGAATAAATACAACTAAATCTATTAACCTGGTTGTTATTATTTAAATAGCTCTGACTACCTACCTGGTTATCTCCAGTTTACTGAGATACATGACGAAATTGTGCCACACACAGATGCGATATTGATAAGAAGTTTTAGTTGGCAAATTTTATGGCTAATTTATATTAGATTCGTGCAGTGGCACATTCACATTGCCAACATGGATACGCAAATTTAATGTATGTTTTTCATGTTTTGCGACAGAAGAAGTGAATGTACGTACACATTATTGCTATATTCAGTCTGCGACAGATGGAATGTGTTTGCGCCTTCACATTGGAAACATTCGAAATGAAATAATGGCTATAGCTAAAATGATTGGTAATACAATGCTATTGTTGTTTGTCTTTCTGTTCTTTCGTGTATTTCTTTGTTATTTCACTTCGTTAAGATACGTGATCATACACTTGTACAGGAGTAAAATGTACAATAAAATGCTATACTCATAATTCACAAGTTCCAACATTCAGTTTAATTCACAGTGGGAATAACATTCCCTTTACAGAAACGAAATTCAATATAGGTACATTCACATTCACTTTAAATAGGTTCGGCAAAACATGTGAGCTTTTTGAAGTGAATCTTTCAAAAGGAGGAGGAGGAATGCATTCCCGCACAAGTCTCTTTAATATCAATGGTGTTCTCACAATATTAATAATCTGCATACCATTCATACCACACAGGTTTATTTTTTGTTATTAAGCTGACATTGTCAGTCACGTGTTTTTGAATTTTGGCAATTTTTGTGTGCTCCAAGGAACTTGAAATATAGGCTGCGGCATTTGGCGAGTCTGATGTGAGCAAATGCATTATTTACAAGTGCTACAAGTTCTTCAGAGAAGGCCGTCCCAGTGATGAACATCGTTAAGCCAATGTTAGAGAAGTTTCTGCATATCGCTTAGCCATCAAATATTTTCGGAAGTTTTGGGCAAGAAATGTGTGGAAGCATAGTTTATACCAAAATTTATAACATTTGAGCAAAAGAACCGTCGCGTGAGGAGCTGATAAATGACGTCAACGATTTGCTGATTTGCTCAAAAGAGTCGTAACTGGTGACGAGACATGGGTATATCACTATGAAATTGAAACCAAAGAAGAGCCAAGACCGAAAAAAGCACGGCATGTTCGGTCAAATGTAATGTTATGCCCACCGTTGAAAGACTTTTGACGTAAGTAATTAAGAGCATCTAAAGATTATAAATCAAAAGATTGATTAGTATCGAACATAAATTACATTGTAAAGAAGGCAAAGTGAGTCGATTTTCCTTTCCCAATTCTGATCATCCCCATGTGCGATTTTGATATTTTACAATATGTAAAGCAAATCAAAACCTTAATTTGCTGACTAATGATAAGGGAAAATGTATCACCCACTGGCACTGGTTATGATAAAGAAAAGTAAACAGAGAAAATATTGTAGTATTATAATTTGAGGAACAACTAAAACGTGAAACGGCTACTGAATCAGTATCTGGTGTTGTGTTGTTTACACATATTGTATTTGCAATTGTGTATATTATTTTCGTCAGATTTGTATTTTCTGAGGCTCTTCACAATAAGATTAGTTGTGTTTTGCTCTATCAGAATGTGAGTCGTAGGATGACATAAAGATTAAAATTTATATTTTAATGGGTTGCACACACGCTGGCTTTAGAGTAATTAGTTATGTCTACCCGATGATTGTCTTACAGAATCAAGTTGAACACATCAAAATTTAGAGGCTTTAAACCAAAACTAATAAAAAGAAATGCTTTCAAGAGATAAAATATAATACTTTAGTTGAATTTTGTATTGAATTTAAACTATAACATAGCTAAAACCATTTCAATAGATTTTCCTTTTGTCTCTGGCAGAAACATCGCAATAAAGATGGCACCTGCAAAGCAACACGTTGTAAAGAAGAACATTGTACCGTGCATGCCAAGAATCTCCGTCATGAGTGGTAAAAACTAGAAGAATAATAAAAAAAAAAAATTATTATTTTCTTAAGGTAACAAGAAGCAACATTATACTTACTTTTATAACTATAAACCCAGAGATCCAAAGTATTGTCATGCAGATCATATTCGCGACATTAAGTATTTTCGGTGGCATAATTTCGGAAACAACTAAAAAGGGCAATGTTAAGACGCCCCAACCAGCAATGAATATTGTAAATGAAAAACTTGCAACTGGTACCCAGTCGAAGTTGCTTACATCATAGCCCACCGTAGACATATAACTGTGTAAGCCGAGACAAGCCAAGCCTATGCCGGTACCAACTGATGAGATAAGAAATAGTATTCTACGGCCAGCTCGTTCCACCAGCATCGTTGAGATATAGGTACCACACAATTGAATTACGCCTACAACGATCGCAGCCACGTTTGGAGCAATGCTCGACCCAGCCTGTTGAAATATTGTAGCCGTGTAGTTAAGCATTGCAAAGCAACCACAAAACTGATTAAGGACCATAAGGGCAAGACCAATCAAAAGTGCTTTGGACGCAGTAGGATTACCTTATAAATGCATTAAAAATAATTTTTTTTTTATGTGTGTAACGGTTCTTAAACTTACTAAAGTCTTTCCAAGTAATGTCTTGACCATCGTCATCCTCAATATCCTCTTTGATTGTATCGGACGTACGGAGTTTCTTGAGCTCAAATTGTAATTCTTCGCTTAGTTCCTTAGATAATCTCGAGCGTATATTGCGGTAATAACGCAAGGCATTCTCAGCTTCCTGAAGAATAAATTCAAATAGTAATCTTTCAGTTTAGACTTTCACTCTGTACTAACCTTAATTTTATTTTGCTTAGCCAACTGTTGTGGAGGTCTCCGGCAAGAACACAAAAGAAGCCACAAACACTATAATCAAGGAAGAGCTAATCCAGGCAACGGTTGCATAGCTGAAGAAGGAACCAAGTATAAATGCGAACACCAATCCAATGTTGCAAGAGAGTACAAGAAATGTTCCAATGATGCCGCGTACACTTCAAATTAAATACTTTAAGTTAATGGCATAAATTTTGTCAAACGAATATTAAGTGGATCGCACCTATCCTGCGCCAACTCAGCTATATAAATAGGTATGACAGCAAAGCTACCACCACCCGCAATGCCACCAATGAAACGAGCAATGCACAAGTGTAAAACATTCCGTGCCAATGGTATTATTAGCCAACCAATCTAGGAGATAATCAGATAATCAATACGCCACGTATTCTCATTAAAGGATATTCACCAGCAATGGTATTGCCACTAATAGTAAACTACGCTTACGTCCGATTTTATCTGCACACCAGGCAAAAAATATTGTACCAATAATGCCACCTATGCAGAGTATAGAACCAATCCAGCCAGCATCTTGATTGCTTAAAGGGCCGGATTCCAATGGACTATCGTCAGCTTGTAATTCAAGGAAACTGGCCGATGGCCAACCACAAAATGCACCGTATGATACCGTACAGATATTGACTAATTGAGTTTTTGGCATTATTTAAAATATTTTATTTTAAATTATTTATTTCATGATCATCAAATGTATTTACCACAGATGCCAGCCCAATACTGGAACTTCACGCCACCATTTTGTGCTACCATAATATTATAAGTTCTAGTGATAAAACACTTTTATTTTTCACAAAGAAATTTTTGCTTGAGATTCAAATAAATCAAGTTTATTAAAAGATGAATATAACCTTCATTGGGGACGGCGTTGTGTACCTTGACGTTAATGTCTTGTCCATGAATAACGACTAAATAAGTGCGTTAGAAACGCTTCCATTTTATAAAAATAAGTGATTATCATTATTATCTAAATTCGAGCCCACACTTTCGTATAAAATATTAAAAATAATAAAAACCAAGTAAAAGCGCCCCATACATTATTGCTCTGATTGGAATATTGGATACCCTGTACTTCTTGGAAATATAAACGAGTTGAAGTTATTAAAATTATTATTAAAATTGTTAACTTTTATATTTTATTATTTTATTTTAACATTAATTTCTTTAAACATTGTTATGATTCATAATGATTACATAGGTGATGTATCCCCACTTGTTCGCAACCTTGACTTGGCCCAAAGGGTACGAAAGGGAGAGACTTCGTTGTCCGTCCGTCCGTCCATCCTCGGGTCATATATTTTGAACTGTAATAGCTAGACAGCTGACAGATTTCACAGAATATGGAATCAGCAACAAATATTAAAACTAAAATAATTTCAAAAACTTAAAGGGTTCCCATATACAAGAAACATTTTAGTTCGTATGGCAGCTATACGATCCAGTAATTCCATGATCTTGAAATTTGGATGGTTGGTGGCTATACATCAGAAACTTATACTGTCAAATTTCAGTTTGATCGGACCACTAGGGAGGGTACCTCCCATACAAACCCCCTTTAAAATTCAGGTTCTTATTCGAAAAACTTATTTGTTTTTTTTTCTATCGAACTGAAATTTAGAAACTTGATATAGGCGCTGTACATCTGTTGGAATCAGCCAAATCGGCCAACTAGGGGGTACTTCCCATACAAACCCACCATTAAAATCCAAATTCTTATTCGAAAAACTTTTTTGTTTTTTGGACTATTGAACTGAAATTTAGACATTATAAGTTTGTGATATAGGCACGGTACATTTGAAATCATCAAATCTGACCACTAGGGGGAGTACCTTCCATACAAACCCCAATCTGGTACGGAACCCTCCGTGTACGAGTCTGACTCACACTTGGCCCATTTTTTCTGCTTCGGGTTAAATGTTTAGATGCCCATGTTGCTGTGTATGTTGTTTTAATCGAGAATTGTACACATGTTAAGATCTCTCTGGAGGGTAATGATCCTCTGTGACCGTTCTTACCACCTTGCTTTGGCAAGTCGATACCTTCCTGATGTGTATGACTTTCACCCAAGTCAAAGTGACCATTTACTTGTAAATGAGTTGGGCCAACCTTATTTCCCCAATTTGACATAGCAACATTATATAAATTTCATATACCTTTTTAAGTATAGAGTGCATTTATTTGGCACTATCTATTTACCACAAAGTTCATCTGCCTACAAATAATAAGTTTACATAGATCTGTACATACTTAGGTGTGTTTTATCTCCGATTTCATTGTTATCATCATAATCATCCTTGTGTTTATAAAACGATTAAAGTGAGGCAACAAATATTTTGTTAATTTGTATACTCGTATTTTAACTGAGCTTATGACAAAATGTATGAATGAATGAAATATGTACAATCTAACAACGGTTAAATTATATAAAACAAGAATGAACGTTATCTTCGACTATGCCGAAGTTGAAATACTCTTCACGGGACGCAGTGAATGTTTCATTGTAGTATTCAAATGGGTGGTTTGTATGGAAGGTATCCCACTAGTAGTCCGATTGAGCTGGTTCCGACAAATGTATTGCACCTTTCTTGGAAACTTATAGTGTCCAAGTTTCAGTTCGATAGGACAAAAATCAAAAAAGTTTTTCTAATAAGGACATGAATTCAAATGGATGGTTTGTATGGAAGGTATCCCACTAGTAGTCCGATTGAGCTGGTTCCGACAAATGTATTGCACCTTTCTTGGAAACTTATAGTGTCCAAGTTTCAGTTCGATAGGACAAAAATCAAAAAAGTTTTTCTATTAAGAACCTCATTTCAAATGGATGGTTTGTATGGGAGGTATCCTTCCTAGTGGTCCGATTCGGGTGTTTCCGAGAAATGTACTGCGTATGGTAAAAAGAAAGGATCGTGCAAAATTGCAGCTCTCTAGCACAAAAACTGAGGTACTACTTTGTATACATACAGACGGACAGACAGACATGGCTTAATCAATTCGTCTAATCGAGCTGATCAAGAATATATATACTTTATATGTTTTTTTTTTTTTGTCTCCTTCTGCCTGTTACAAACTTCATGGCAAACTTATAATACTATTCACTTCCGTGAAAAGTATAAAAATATTGTTGTGTTATTCTGATTTTTTCATTCAAATGCTTTAGATAGATACGACAATTCTACAACATTCAATTCAAACTTCTAAACTTAAACTGTCCTTAGCAACTACTGTACAATTTATTTATAATATCTAAAAATTATTGCTTGTAATTAAATTCTAGAAATATGTCCATTGTTTACTTCCAAGTTTTTTGCCACATCAGCATTAATTGCATAACCCATTAGCTGTTGGATTTTCGCTCGACTTCGTCTATGTGTTTCCGGTAAAACCAGAAGCACAAAAGTCGGCAAACAAAAACTAATGCCTACAAAGATCCACAATATGTAGACAATGTCGAGATATGCCATAATAATATCAAAAGTCTGAAAAAAAAAAACAAGCGAGATTAAAACATTATCAAATCGCTCATCAAAGCTAGAAAGCACACAAATTTGGAACAACATAATGGGCCCAGAAGCTTACGGGCGAATTCTGCAACCTTCTACCAAATTTAGACTTTAAGAATAAGTGACTACTTATAATATATGTGCGTATAAGAGGGCATGAAGGCATTTTTCATAAGCCGATATTAGAATTCTTAGATCTTGTGATTTAATAGCCACTTAAATTAATGTGGAAGCCATTTGTTATAATTGGTTATTTCGTTGGTATTTTCATAAATCGGGGAAGATTATTTAGTTCAGCTTATATCTTAAAATAAAAAACATTTTTAAAAAGACAAAAAATGTAATCTTACCTCGATTAAGCCAAATAGCAAAAGCCAAGACATCGAAGTTGTATATGCAAATATGGTGCAGTACGACTTTTAATATTTAAAAAAAAAAAAGAAGATAATTGAATAAATTACTAGACTTTGGTTGATGATTTATTTTACTTACTCTGGGCGGTAGCACTTCATTAGCAATCACGGATGCCAATGGATTTAAGCCTAGTCCCACGAATAGAAAATTCAATGAAAGCAATATAATCGGCATATATTGATTCATCGCAGGGGTAAGACATTGCCAGATTCTCATGTAGAGGAGTGCCAGAGCAGTTAATGATAATGAGGCACCTAATGCCGAAATACTAAGTAACACCTGAAATTTTAACATACACGTATTTACATAAGATAAATAATACAATAAAAAAGATTTCTAGATAGACAACCTTTCGTGGCATTCTCTGCCCTAGTAATCGAGCAAATAAATTGCCTAATAGATGTGCGCATACCAAAACAATATAAGTTTCAATTGGATACGATATCTCCAAAAATTCCTTTGTAAAATTGAGTATTAGGAATACCCCATTTAGTTGAGATGCAAGCACCAATAGTAAGCTTATCAGAAACACTCGAGTGACATAGCCACGTGATGTGGTTTCGCCAGAAATGCTCTGCTGGGAATTCATTCTCTCCTTAAACTCTTTAACTTCTTTAAGGAATTCTGGTTTGTTGCGATCGTCGATGTTTCGAATTCCACGAAACCAACGCAATGACTTTTCCATACACTGTATATTTTGTTTGTTTAGGTAATAGATTGGACTTTCCTGAACGAATGGAAATAGCAATGAAAAAGCGAAGGAAACACAACAGCCTACAATGTTTGCGTAATCGTAGCTTAAGTAAAATCCCATAATTAAGCCCAACAGTATGCCAAGCGTCCGCCAAATGTCCATAGTAAGGATTAGACAAGCTGATTTTTCACTTGATTCTGTAATGTCGTTAATGTAGATTGGTAACACAATGAAGGCGGCACCTGCAGCAATGCCGGCAAAACATCTTGAGGCATAGATGTGAGTCGGGGCATTGGCAAAGTGTATACAGAACCAGGCACTCTAAAATAATATTAGTATGTTGCAAGATCTTATCCAAATTTGTACATTACGCTACTTACAATTTGTAACAAACCACATAACAGAAGCACCGACTTTGGTCCAATCTTTTGTGCCAACCAACCAGCTACAACTGCAGAGAGTCCAACGCAGAGAAATAAGTAGCCACTTAACCATACAGCATCAGATTCATCTATTACAGATTTTAACGGTGTGTCGATTGCCTGATAGAGTTGACTATGTGCTGGTGTTATGCCAAATATCAAACCAAAGTTCAAACATAACAGGTTACCTAAATTTCAATTCAATATTAATCACCATATCATCACTTTCATAATACTGAGACTTCTTACCAATAGCAATTGCTATGCTTTGTATGGTTTCTCCATTCACTTTATTTGGAAGGCACATCTTTTTATATGTAAAAATGGCTTCTTATGTTTTTTGAAGTTATTATACTTTGCATTAATAATGAATGCACTTACTAGCATGTAATTGAATGCGCAAACGATACGAAACTGAGAATCTGTTCTTGGATGCTGTAAGATTTTATTAATTGTTATCTTTACTATCCGTTTTGAAATGCCCGTCTGATAAGACTGTCAACATCCCTTCCATTACACAACCTAGTTATTACTCATAGTGGAAGCAAAGTGACACGTATTTAATTGTTTACGAAAGTCCACTCATATACCATACATACTTGTACGTGTATGTTTGTTTATATTTATTTAACGTGAGTCCACAAACGAAGATGTGATAAATACAAACACAAACAGAAAAGCATTACTGTGATTCTAAATTCTAACAGAGGAACATATTTTTGCACTCACTACACAACAGAGTTTATTAACCGGCAAATATGTGTATGTACTCACACATACATACGTATTCATTATATTCATGTTCAATTAAACAACTCGAATTGATTCAATTCAATGATCGATCATACAATACTTTTGCTTTTGCCTAATGAAATTGTACTCTAGCAAGGTCATTAAGTATTCTAAGAAGAAGACATATGAATAAGTTAATTAGTATAGTTAATTTTATACAAACTAATGAAAATTTTAATTTCATTTTCATGTATTGAAATAAAACACATTTAGAATTAATCTGCAATCATGCATGAAATCGTTAACTTTTGAATAAACATAAGACCACAGACAAGAGGTGCCAATCTGTTTTAAATACTGCAGGCATGCAGCTTGGCAGCACTAAAATTTGGTTTTAAGTAAATCGCTATAACTTTTTATGAGTATAAAAATTTAATAAAATTAAATCTTACATATACAAACAACATAGAATCAATAATTGATTCTTTTTCTATATTTTTTTTTACCCATAATCAATAATTAGCTCATTAATTTGTTTACTCATAATAAAGCCTTGTCGTCATCATTTAAAGTAGTAACAAAGATATACCCTGAAATGGAAGCAACAATTCTGGATCTATTTGTGTTCAGTTTCTGTTTTTTTGAGGTATTGCCGGTTACAACAGGAACAGAAACAGAACTAGATTGATAGAGTTTGAAATTGCAAATAATAATGAGGGGGAATGAACGACAGAATAGAAATAAAATTTAACAAAAATATTACAAAAATCACCATCAAATCAATAATGTTATTATTATTTATTTATATAAACAAAAATTATATTTATGCATATTCGTTCATACTTCATTGATTTATTTTTAAAGAGTTTAGTTTTTAAAACTATCTAGAAGAACAAGAATAGAAAAAGTAATGTTAAAATTGTTATTTATAATCACTTTATTAGTGATTAATATTAATATTTTGTTTGTTTTTTTTTTTGTGTAATTAATTTTTTTTAACTTAATTTCTAATATAAAAGGAAATTATTACATTTTGTTGTATTTTTTATTAGAACATGAAATAATTGACAAAATAAAATAACTAAAATATTCCTTGGATATACAAACAAATACACATGACACGCGCGAAAACACATAGTGACCTCACATTTCAAATTTTCAATATCCAAAAATGGTGCCACGGTCGATATCGATAGATCGATTGTACGGGGCCACGGCAATTGTCACACTAGACTACTTGCTGCAAGGTAGCAAACGACCAACAGTGTTGCCATTTAATGAAACCAAAAAAAAAAACAGCTTGGATCACGGAAAAAAAGTTGTTTTTTGAAGGGAAAAGCTGGAAAAGCTGTGATGACAGAAGCTAAAGTTAATGGTCACATCGTCCACGAAGGCAAAAGCATCGATACTTTTGATAGCAGTTTGGACGAAATTTTGTTAATTAATATGAGGAAGTTAAAAGTAAGCTGAATTGATATATAAAAAAGTTAAATTTTTTGCTGTCAGCTTTTTTTGGCCTTTACTAGTTGTTCGACTTACAAAAAAAGGTAGATTTGAAAAATAAATCGTTTTCAAGTTCAAGCTGGATGTCTTGTGCTTGTTTTCCAACCGAGCGAACTATTCAGCGTAAGCGAATTATATGTATCAAATATTTGCTATATTTATAGATAAAAGTTTTATTACATACAATTTTTACTTCATTGTATTCATTAAAAATAAATAATTATATTTTAAGAAAGAAAATTATGTGGTGGCTTCTCTTTAACAAATAAATGGTCACACTAAAGCTGTTTTCATTGTGCCGTGCATCGTTCATGGTCCCCCCAATTATGTTTCTCTCAATTTCCTATTGGTTAGGTTTCAGGGTTAACCACTGCCGGTCTTCCACGTCATACAGCGAGAAGAATATCTGCAGACGCTTGGAGGCAAATAAAAAGACTAGTTGGGTCTCATTTCATTGAAATAAAGAAGACGCAAAGTACAAGAACGAAAGTATTAAATTTTTCAAGTTTGAAATATATTCTGGAACCATCTCTCAAAACTTAACTAAACTAAGTCGAAATTTTTAATAAATTCAACATGCATATTTGGCAAAGTGAGTGCAGTTACCACTTTTATTATAAGCTGCAAAAGTGATAATTATTTTCTTCTTTTTTAACATTTGCAATAGAAGCCTTTCTGCTGCTTGCAACAATTGCAGCGCCAGCATTTTCACTTTATTCATCCTCCGATGATGTGGTTGAATTAACCTCAGCGAATTTCGATCGACTTGTTGTTTATGATGATGCCATCTGGGTTGTTGAATTCTTTGCACCATGGTGTGGACACTGTAAATCATTAGCGCCAGAATACAAAAAACTTGCAAAAGTACTAAAGGGCGTTATTAAAGTAGGATCTGTTAATGCAGATGAGCATAAATCTCTTGGTAGCCAATTTGGTGTAAGTGGCTTTCCAACGATAAAGATATTCGGTGCCAATAAACGCTCGCCCACAGATTATAATGGCGATCGTACGGCAAAGGCAATTGCGGAGGCGGCGCTTGCTGAGGCAAAGAAAAAAATTAAAGCTGCTTTAGGTGGCGGTGGTGGCGGCAGCGGTGGAAGTAGCAAAGGTGGCGATAGTGGCTCGTCTGGCAGCAGTGACGTCATCGAGTTGACTGACGACAATTTTGATAAACTCGTATTGAACTCTGACGACATTTGGTTAGTTGAATTCTTTGCACCTTGGTGTGGCCATTGTAAGAATTTGGCACCCGAATGGGCAAAGGCAGCAAAAGAACTTAAAGGAAAAGTGAAGCTTGGAGCACTTGATGCCACTGCTCATCAAAGCAAAGCATCAGAATATAATGTTCGAGGTTACCCGACAATTAAGTTCTTCGATGCTGGCGCAAAGAGCAGCAGTGATGCCGAAGAGTACAGTGGTGGTCGCGTTGCCAGTGACATTGTGGCATGGGCATTGGATAAACACGCTGCTAATGTGCCGCCACCAGAGCTTATTGAAATTATTGATGAGACAAGCTTTGATACCGCTTGCGAAGGAAAGTCGCTATGTATTATCTCTGCGCTACCTCACATTTTGGATTGCGATGCGAACTGCCGCAACAAATTCCTTACCACATTACGTACACTCAGCGAAAAGTACAAACAGAAACTCTGGGGATGGGCCTGGACAGAAGGTGGCGCACAAATGGAACTCGAAGAGTCACTTGAACTGGGAGGCTTTGGCTATCCAGCTCTGGCAGCGGTCAACTTTAAGAAAATGAAATTCTCCATACTTAAAGGTTCGTTCTCGAAAGAAGGCATTGATGAATTTCTTCGGGACATATCCTATGGACGTGGTCAGACTGCACCGGTCCGTGGCGCAAAGAAACCAAAAATCAACACAGTTGAAGCTTGGGATGGAAAGGATGGTCAATTGCCAGTAGAGGAAGATATAGATTTGTCTGATGTTGAACTCGATGATGATGTGACCAAGGATGAGCTGTAAACGGTCATGGTCATGGACATGGTCATTTTAAATGCCCTCCAACTGTCTTTCCAAAATCTTCACTACCATCATTCTTAGTTAATTTCAAACGGAACAAATAAGAAAAAGATCATCACTATCTGCTTAATTATTGTAATAATAAATTAGATCATAAATCATGAATCATATTTTAATTCTTAGTTTTACCTCATTGATTTTTGCGTACATACATATTTTTTTCTACGAAACTATCCTTAGTTTTTAAAATGTCTTATAACATCTTGTGTGAATAATAAAGGAATTCAAACAATGCACTTAATTTTCTTTCATTTGCATATAATTTTTCAGAAATAAACAAAAGAAAAAGTGATATTTTTTTGTAAAAAAATGTTTATTCATTAAAAATCTGATAAAATGCTATAAAAATACATACAAATAAATCTATATAAAAATTCTTATTTTATCCAGCAAGTTAGTTATTACAAAGCTATACAATTTGAAAATTTTGATATAAATTTATTAATTTTTTTCAACGCAACACAGGAAGTTACTGCAAATATCAAATAAAGGTTTATTTTTTGTTAAAAAAAAATGGCAGGATTTCGAATTTGGCTCATCTTACGTTGTTTTTTTTTTTTTTTGTTAGTTTTAGATGTTAATTAAGTACATTTTGTTTTATCATAAATATTGTACATAATATAAGTACATATAATCAAATGGTGAAAGAATGCGGCTCTCTTAAGTACAACACCTAGTACTAAATTTTGTGCAGTTATATTATGTTTATAGTGAATTTAAATTCATATTTATACAATAAAATATATGTAATATATAAGTAAGTATATTTATCTTTTTAGAAATGCAATTGTTTATCAAAAATATTGAATTTGACAATATAAAAAAAAAGAGTCTTTAAGATCACAAAAATATTATCATTCATTATTCGAGCAATTTTTTGTAGTAAATTAGAAAAAGTCAGTGTGTGTGTAGTATAAAAGTATAAATTGATACAGTATATACAGTAAATTTGGCATAATCATATAAAGTCGATATCATTGTAATTTCTAAGAAATAAATTCGAATGACTAATCGCAGATGATGCTTGGCTTACATGAGTTCAAGCAACTCAATTCAAGCAAAACAGAATACACGTATTTATTTACCTGCCTGCCCTTAGTCCTCAAAAAAAAAAAAAAAAACGAAGAGCAAAATCAAATAAGAGAATACAGAAAAAACAAAAATGAACATAAAAAATATTGGAAACCAAATGCAGACAGACACAGAACAGACAAAGAAATTCATTTGCACCCTCAACATTTTACCTGTTGCTTTGATTTGACCCAACGGACACAAACATATCGATAGATAGATACATAAGTAGATAGATAGACTGCTTGCTGGCTGCACACACAATTCGAATTTACAAAAGTTCTATAAGATTCTATTTTTCGTTTTGTTCGAAATGCTGCTGATTACATTATTATTTTAACATAATCAATTATATTTTGTTATTGTGGCAAATAATCACTCGCCAAGCTCCAAGATCTTACCAATTTTCCATACTTTTCAATCCAATTAATGTTTTTGATCGACAGGATAATTCTCTATCGACTGTATTGAACGTGAGGTGCCCGCTGTAAATGTAGACGAGACATCCATAAAGCGATATTTACTTTCGTCCTTGCAAAGCAGAGGATAGCACATTATGCCGTAATAGCAGACAAAACAAAACACTATTATGGTAAAGATGATGGCTATAATGCCGAAAGTTGAGAGACCTGATTTACTGTCCAAGTATTCTTTAGGCGATAGAGGTGGTGACGGTGGCTCCGTTACGGGTGGAGGAGCTGTTTGTCGATTGTTGTAATAATTATAGCTGCGTGGCCGTCCAGCGTCCAACGTCGCAAAGTGGCAGGTAGCTAAATGTGTAAATGAGCACGTTCGTAGTATGTGAGCGAGATATGTCCAGACGTCAAGATAAATTCAAAAAAATAAATTTTGGGAAACAAAGAAACTATTTTTTATACCAACCGAATAGAACAATGCAAAATATTTGAGCGTTTGTGTACATTTTAAACGAAAGTTATTTAAATTTTGAGGCTTCAAAACCAGTTCTGTCTGCTCTTATGGTATAATATACAACAAACCAAAGGAAATGCAATTATGTATGTTTCTTCTTTTTTGTGTACGCAACACAAGATGCTAACGAGCAGCGCAAGCGTAGGGCTCAAAATAACCTTGCCAATAAGAGTAAATGAAAATGCCTTAAAAATACCAAACATTATTATATCGTAAACAAAATGTTTTTTTATATATTACATTTATTATTTAATTGGTGAAAAATGTGCTTATTGTATGAAATTATTAAATTTTTAAATAACAACTCTTTTTGATCATTATAACCAGACCCCAATTACCATTCTACTGAAGAGTGGCTAATTTTTCTTTCTAGTTGTATCAAACAATCTGGCAACAACGCAAAGCGTCGTCAAGTAATCGAGTCGTGAAAATTTTGTTCGCTGCACCGTCTCATATTAATTTAAGAATAAAATGATTTAAAAACTAGTAAACTATATACAATCATTAAAATTTAATAATATATGCTAGACGTAATAGATGTAGTTGTAGAAAGAGAGTTTACAAATTGTATGTAAAAGACGAGGTTACTTGTAAAATTATAATCGGCCAACGCGAACAACAAACGAAGAAAACAGAATACAAAGCGACGACTCTGCTCTCGATTCGTTTGATTTTTTCTGTGTTTCATTTTGTCTCTCTGCTGCTGTATGTTTCTAAATGTGTAGTATTTCTGAATTTACAACTGTTCAATCGACCGACCGACTTATGTCTTCTTTAATTCTATTTACAAGTGACAGTAATACAGTTGAGTAACTCATGTCTTGTCGGTTTAATAATTGACTTCGGCAAAAGTGTAAAAAACACATAGAACCAACCAACCAACTAAGTACAGTGAAAATTTAATATATGAATAAGAGATATACACACTATACACTACATACAATAACAAAACAGATACGTACAAAGAAAGAGCAGCAATAAAGACAACAATAACAACTACACAAATACAAAACAGTAACAACAAATTTAATAAGTGTGCTTGTTGTGTGTTTTGTAAGCGAAAAATAAATGAAATTGTAATTGTGACAAAGTTGAGAATTGAGGCACCAAATGTGTGTATTGCATAAAAATGTCACATCTGTCGTTGGATGCACGCGCCATTTTGCATTATTTAAATGATTTGGGTTATCGGAATATAACCGCTGAGCAATTGAAAGAGTTTCTAAAAGGTAAGCAAAACTCAGTTCTCTATTATTGCACCCAACCCCCTTTTTCACCACATTCCTCATAATAGAATTCATTTCCCGCCATTGCAAGAGGGCAAGCAATTAGTAGTAGCAGTACATGATAAATGTATATTTAGGAAGGTGCATTACTTATCCGCTAATATATTATTATTTCCTTTTGGCATTTTAATTTAAATTTTATTTTAGTTGTGTATTGCCAATAAACGTATTTATGTGCTAATTGAAATTTGTTCAGTGTATGCTTCGTCACCATTTTATTTTCGCTTTGAACGAGAGAATTGCTCAGAAATTGTGTGAATAACAGCAAAAAATAAAATGAAGAAATGGAATAAAATAAAATGTGTGTATAAAAACGGCAGCGGCGGCGTCTACGGGTACGATGATGACGATGGCTATGGCTGTGGCTACGAAGGCAGCATTTTGTTGGCCGTTGAACGATTGCAGGCGGTTCGAGTCGAGTTGTTGTTGCTGGTTTGAGTTGAGTTCTCTTTGTTGTACACCAGATGATAGCTAGCTAGCTGGCTATGTGCTATGCGGTGTGGTGTAGTGTTGTTGTCAACAGAGACATGGAGGCAAATAAGGTAGTAGTTATAAAGAGAAGAGTTTGTAGCCATGTTCATGTTTTCTTTTTGTATTTTTTCATTTTCTTTCTCGACAAACGAACAACGACGCACACATTTATAAATGTACGTACATTCGACAGACGAGTATATAGAAAAACAGTCATTGTATGTATATTTGCCTTTACCTCGCGCGCTTAGCACAACTTCAGTTAGCCTCCACCACATAAGCGAGTAGTGGCAGAAAGCAAGCAAAGCACACACATCTAATGTAAAAACAAAAAAGAAAAAAGGTTTTTTTTATTTGTATGCTTCTTCTTCCCTCTCTTTAGTTACTTTTTTATGTTTACTGTGAACTCACCATCACATTATTCACCTCGTTTGTTTGTGTAGCCAGTGGTGGAATATCAAAAAAAAAAAAAAACGAAAGAGTAGCCAGTAGAGTAGAGTTTTTTCCCTTATTATTGTTATAATACATTATTTATTGTAGAGGAAAATGAAAATCTCATCATTATTCTAAGCCTTTAATAATTTAAAAAATGTGTAAAGCAACAACATGAGGTTGTTGTTATCGTTTGCCGGTTCGATACCCACCCCTGCCATTTTGTTTACATTCTTCTTTATGACGATATGGCAGCACTGCATTTGTGGATGGTGGGGATTGGCGCTCACACATTTGACAAGGCTAAAATTAAACTATGTACAAACAAATTTATAAAATATTGAAGCACAAAACGCAGCGAAATGCACAGAATGCATAGAGATAGGCAGACGGACGGACGGACGGACTGGCAGACGAACGAACAATAAAATTGAACGAGAACGACGAGTTTCAGAATGCATACTAATACCATTACAATATGTGTATATACAATAACTACGTATGTACATGCATACATACTGGTGGCACTGGCATGGCTCATCATTGCTTACATTTTCGTTGCTGTGGCTGCTGCTACTTTTTGTAGTTGCTTCTGCTGCTTCTATGCTTGCATGTTTGTATATACAATATACAGGCATATGCACGAGCTTATAAATAAGTGTGTGTGTGTGTGTGTAACCTAAATACAACAAAACTCCACAATGGCAAAAACTAACATCCACCAAATAGTGACTGAGTGATCTGAACTCAACTAAACGAACGAACGAACGAATACGTTCGTTGACTTTCTATGTGTATGTATGTATGATTGTTCATACATGTGTACGTACGTATGCGTCCATTAATTCTGGGGGAGTGAAGAGTAGCAAGAGGTTGGAAGATAAGCACAAACAACATATAATTTTATTGTATATACATATGAATTTACACAAGCACACCAACATCAACAATAACAACCGTCAATAAACATAACTCACCAACCAGTTTTTGTTTTTTATATTATAAATGGTATTTTCTCTTTGTTCATTTCATTGCATTTGAGTGGAATTGGGAATGGTTAATATATGTTTGTTTGTTTTTTTTTTTTTTGCTTTTTGTATCCACCCATCAGCTGATTTCTCAATTAAAAAAACTCACCATGCTCCCTAATCGACCCCACCAAATGCATGCCTGTAATTTTGAACTGCATCCGATTGTATCGCACGCAATGGCAACTCTGTGTAGGCCCCAGGGCTGTGGATTTGCAAGTTTTTAAAATAATTTAACTCACTCTTAATAATTAACTTCATTTATTACTAATTGTGTATACTTATGTACCACGGAAACATAAATATTGATTTCATTTGATTAACACATACTTGCCGAGATTAGCTGCATGAGTGGGGCTGGCTATTTGTATCATAATATAGTTTAACGATTTTTATAATAAACTATTTGTATTTATATTATATACATATGTACTAAGATTTTGTATAAAATAGTAAAGTCTAAGTCGTCATGCAAAAGGTTCGCACAATTGCCTATTAGTTTTCATTTATGATATTTTCTTTTGTTTTCCATCCAAATCATCTCATCTATGTTTCATTAACCAAACAAGAATATTCAAAATAGACTTTTCTAATGTATGTTCTCTATGTTCTTCTTCTTGGTCTCTGTCTCTGTGAATACGCATGCGCGCTTTTCTCCAACATGGTTTGCTGGTTACCATCTCCCATCGACAACATAAAAACACAACGATAGCTAATTTGCTTTTAAAGGTATGCAACCGAAGCCAGATAAGAGCGGCATTAGCAGCAAATATAGAACCACAAATACTACAACAAATACTACAACAACATCAGCAGCAACTGTATATCAGCAACAACAAAAAGACATCGTGCCATCAACAACAACAACTTTATCCTCCCCAAATCAAATCAAAGCAGTAAAAATCATTAAAAGTAAACGTCCTTTGTGTCATTTCAAGTTCTATTTGGATATTTGCGATCATCAGTTGACGAAACGCATCGAGGATCAAATAAAAGCCTTAGGTGGCAATCTCGAATTCTTTCTAACAGAAAACGTTACACATTTTATAACTGATAAGACTGTATTAACATCATTGGGTAACAATAGTCGCCCAAGTACACCACAAACACCAGCAACACCAAATACACCGCAAACACCTTATTCTGGTCTTGAATCAACAAACGATGCCCGATTTACCAGGGGAGGAGGAGCAACACCGGTTGGCGCAGCAGGACTCAAAACACGTCAATCACGCGCCGATGCAATATTAAATCGTGCCAGGCGCCAAAGCAATAATATTGTCACTGCCGCTGCCACAACACCGACATCTCTAACAAATTTAAGATCTGCGGTTGCTACAACTGCTCATACTACACTAACGGAAACAAAAACAGTAGTGCAACAACCACCATATAAGATTTGGCAAATTGAAAAAGCTTTGTCATTTTTTAAAAAAATTTCCACAGAACTTTGTGACTACTTAGAAAAGGGCAACTCAGTTAGCAGGGGTAGTGGCAAAGGAAACGTTATAAGCCTAAAGGGTAACTTCATAAAGATCGAAGCTCTTAAGAGCAATACTCGTCCATATTATCATATAATAAAGAAACCAGACGACTGGCCTAAAGTCGATTTAAATAGTGACGACGGTGCATTTCGTTTGCAAATAAAGCAGAAACTATCGCCTTTAACTGCAGACTCAGCTGTACAACAACAAGTGATGACACGCAAGTCACGTATGCGTTCATCCCAACAACAAAAACAGCAGCAGCAGCTAACAATATCAAACGAACAATTAAAAAATACATCAATCCAATTCAACTCTAAAAAGAATAAAGCTACAACTACTAATACCGCAAACACCACGCCGTTGTGTCGGGAGGCTGAGGAATCTTCAAATAAACAGTGCGGCGTTTGTGAAATTTGCAAAATCGAATACGATACACTCACAATACATTTAAAAACCAAGGATCACGAGTATTTTGTAAAAAATCCAAATAATTTTAAAGCACTTGATAAACTGATTCAGTCAACTGCTGATTTGAATAACTTTCTTAACGAAGGAAATTTGGGTTGCCAACACGCTGTGAGTGAGAACTCTGCCGATATACCGGAAGGGTTAGAAGCAGAGGAAATGGAGGTAGATGCATCCTTAAGCAAAGTGGAAGAAAATATTAACGATCCACTTTATGATAGTGCGGCATTCGCGAGTTTATGCAGTACAACTAGGCCAAATAGTACAGAATCTTTGAAGCGACGTCCTTCGCCTGCGCTACGCGAAAAATCGAAACGAATTACAAAGGGCAAACACTCATCTGAAAAGTTCCAATCGAAGAGATTACCTGTTAAACAATCACTAGCCAAAAAGTCAGTCAGCCCACCACAGAAGAAACACACCGTTTCATGCATGGTTGAATTACAACGTGTCGATTCTGTTGCCGCCGCAGTTAAAGCTATTAAGCCGACAACAACGCGTCGCAAGGCAGCAGCGACATCGGCGGCTACATTATCATCACCAATTCGAGCTATGCTTCCACCATCGTCCTTATATAAAGTGGTCGAAACAGCTGAAACATGTACAGCACCAGTGAGAAGTAGGCGTAGTGCCGTAGGAGCTGATAATATAGAAGCAACTGCTTCACCATCGATTATTGTTAAATTTCAGAAGGTGCGTCAAAATGAAGTTCAGCGTCTCAATGGAGAGGCCGAAAACTTTATGTTTCCAAGAACGCGAACTTCCAGCGAACTACATACCGATACGGATCGACAGACGACATCGGAACGTGCACGTGCAAGTATGTCATCTACGAGCATAGATAGTACCAGTGAAATGGATTTGACTAGCTCAACACAAGACTCTAACACAAGCGCACGAAGTACTTGCGGACGAAAAATAGCGATAGCAAGTCGACGTAGAGGAGTAGGAGCAGGAGCAGGCAATGCTGCTACAACTGTACTACCAGAGAAGAAAATATCTATTGGTAGCAATAGTAGTGGTAGCCGGCAGCGCTTTCAAAATGCCCCCATCCAGCCAAAAAAACAACTGAAATCACGTTCAGCAACGACGACTACTGCAAAATCGTCTATAGCACTACCAGAAGCGACACGTAAAAGCAGTCGAACTGCAACGGCAATCGTTAGCAAGGCCACAACAAGCAGTCGTCTAGTTCGCGCACAAGTCGAGGCTGCAAAGCAAACGAACCGGCAGCAACAAAGTGCAAAAGTTCTGGCAAATATTCCTAAACCATTGAAAACACCAATAAACACAATATCATTACCGGAATTGCCATCAAGAACAATAGCGGCGACGTCTAATAGACGCAGTGGCGCATTAGTTTTTAAAAAGGAGGATAGGATGGGGGAGAAAATTGCAATACAAAATAAGAAACCGTATGTCGGGTCTGTAAAAGATTCCAATTCTGAAAATGAAGTTATTGATGATGATGATGATGATGATGACGATGATGACGATGACGAAGAAGATGAGGTTGATGAGGAGTGTGGCGAAGATGATGACGATGAGAACGATAAGGATTATGTAGCAAGTAAAGCAGCAAAAAAACGTTCGCATGCAGAAACAACGAAATTATCAACGCCGCCTATGTTTGAATCTCGTGAAGTACGCGCAGCACGCAGACAAGCACGCCTAAATTTCTATATCAAAACAGAACCTTTAGAGGACGAAATATTAGAGGAAAATTTGTCTCCACCCACGAAAGCTGCAAAAAAATTAGCAACGCCACCAAGTATTAAAGATAAAGAGAAGGTGCAACCACCAAAAAGCAAGCAAACTAAAAACGGTTGTACATCTAAAGGTAAACTACAACTGCTCCAGCCAGCCCCTCATATCTTTGATTTTACTAAAAGCGAATGCTTGAGCAATATGACGTACGCCTTTGAATGCCTACCCACAGCAGATCTATGGCACGAGGTTTTCACGCGTCAAGATGCTGGCGAAGAACGTTATCATACTTATTATGGTCAGACAAAATATCGCAAGTTGCCTTACGAATTAGGTCCTATACCTTTTCACACAACACTGGGCACAAAAAATTGCTGTGAATTGTGCAAAAAGACCGTTACGGCAACGGCAACAACCTCCGAAAGTGTTCAAAGTAAAGTTAATATAAAAAAGGAAATATTAAATGAGTGTGAGGAACAAGCACAGCAATCAAGCAGTGGCGTTGCTCCAGCAACAAGCGTTAAGCATGAGGAAACCAAAGGTGCTCTATACAAACATAAAAAGTTGCATTTGCTGCAACGTTATCAGCAGGAGCAATCTTTACAAGCAGAACAGCACGTCGGTAATGTGGTTGAATCATCACCGCAAAATGAACAAAAATTAGCAGTAGTCAAACCAAATCCTGTGGCTGAAATCGCACCATTAGGCATTTCCCACATTGTCAACACTGCCATATCAAAATGTGATAGCAAAGCAAGTACACCCGAGTTATTTGACCGTGAGTTTGGACCACTGGGTGAGCTCACGACAACAGAGCGGATTCGCGCCAGCTCCACGCACAGTAGCACAAGCAGCAGTTATGCAAGCAGTACAGCATCTCTGAGCAAAAAGGCATTTCGCAATAAACATCTCAATCGGATCACAGAATTGCCACCCCGAAAGTCACCACGTGAACATGCTTCTACACTAGCATTGGTTAGCTGCATTATACGTCAAAGGCAGGACTCTTTGAGCAAAAACAACTCGGAGATTGATGAGCCGGCAAGAACGCTAACGCCTACCTTAGAAACAAATGTGATCAGAAAATTCGTGGAAGAGATGTCAAACTTGAACCCGGTAACAGCGAATGATACCAATAAATCAGCAGATATTGATGGACAACCGCCAACAACATCGATTAAGCAAAGTAGCCCCGCACCCGCACCCTTAGAAAAACAAAAGCCAGTTGCTTCACCTAGAACAACGCGTTCGGCAGCAGCAACACCCATTGAAGAACTTCGATTTACTACTGAAATTTCAGAGAATGTGAAGCGTATGCGTCGAGGCCAAAACAAATATGATCATTCACCACCGTTTGTTCACAATACAACAAGACGTGGTCGACGTACTACCCAACTGCCATTGGCCAGTACGAATAGCGCTACCTTATCTCGTCGTCTTGTGATAGCAGCTAAGCAAGATCTACCCGCCAGTGTAGTATTAGGTAAGCGAAAGAGACGAGATCGACTGAATCCCCTATCGTTTGCTTCCAAGCACCGCGCTGCGTATAAAAGTACTAATTTAGCAGTGAACATAACTGCAAATGGTTTACCCACTTCTTTGTCAGGTGTGCGCAAACTGGGCACAAAAAAAGGAGTACTGGAATTCGAATTCGATAATTCGGCAATGAAGCGTTTAAATGTAGCCACACAACATCCAAATCCGGACTTTGAAGCATGGGTTATTGACAGATATTTGGAGGTAGCCGGAAAGGAGTATGACATTGAGGCAAAACAATTTGATGTGGCAACTACAACCGATGACAATGAAACTGAGTCTGAAAATGTAATTTCTGTGAGAGAGGATAGCATTGGTAATGCTATTAGTGGCATAAATACACCACCACCAACAGATTGTTTCACAAGCGATTTCGATTTGTGTGATTTGTTAACAGGTATACAGCCGGGTAATGCCAATGCTGCCGCTGGATGTGGGGATGAAGAAGAAGCAATGAACAATCGACGAAACAGTTTCTGTTTTTACAGTTCAACGTCATTGCAAAGCTACTACCGTAAAAGAAAGAGTATTAAGTCAAATCGGACTGGTTGGCCAAAAGCCCAGAAGCGTAAGGCAAGTACTCGTCAACAACGTATGCTTGATGAAAGGATCAGTTTTGAGAAAATTGGCATCATTGGCAAGGATTTGATACAAATCAAAGTGGAGCCTTTAGTGATGTGTGATGATAAAGATGAAGAGGAGGCAGATGCGGAGGATGATGAGGAGCACGATCAACTTAATCAGGACGCACAAGATAATAATACAGTACAAACGAAAAAGGCCGCTAATGGTGATGTTGCTGAACTGGAGGATGATCGTGGTGGTGGTGGTGATAATGATGGGGGTGGTGGCGGCGTTATTACACCACCAGCTACAGAAGATGATGATGAAGATGAACATGAAAATAACGTAATGGGTGATAATGAGCCAGGGGCAGACTGCGTTGTTAGTTGCGGCGACGATGAAAGTTTAATTGAGGATGATGAAACTATGGCAGAGTCTATTGAAATAGATGAAGAGGATGAAGGAAATGAGAATGATAACACACCAGATGCCGATATTGACGCTACTGACGCAGATGTTGAAGAAGAGGTGGATGACGATGACGAGGTGGAGATAGAGGATGAGGAGGAAGAGCTGATTGAAGATAATGACGGTGATGTTGGTCTTCAAAATATTGAAGAAGATGATGAATTTGAAGACGCTTACGATCATGATGCAAATGATGTTGATATCTTTGACGATGCTCATGCGGTAGTTAATAAGTCAAATCAAAAGATATCTGAATCTGTAATAAATTCATCTAACGAAAAGAGCGCTCGTCTATCTCCTAATAACAGCGGAAACAGTCACGAAGAGCAACACAAAGTACTTATTTCGTTGCTCAACGCAAAACCTTCTAATATGTCAACGTCATTGCTCGCAACATCAACGCCTTCAACACAAGCGGCCCGCCAACATCAGCAAAGCCGCCGAACACCACAACTCAATGGTAGTTTAGGCAGTTGTATTAGTCCAAGCGAGAAGCTGGGCGATCACTCTGACATCTTTACCGTTTCCTCTGATGGTCTAGACACTGACTTGGATTTAAGCAATCCCCATGGACAAATGAAAGCAGACGATGAGCACAGGACGGATGCCCATCAGTGTCCACATCAGACGCCAAAGCGAAAGTTTGACATTTCTAAATATGCACCTGGCAACGCAAAAGCGAGTAGTTGCGCTGCCGAAGCGGCAACGGCAGCAGCAAAATCACTTGCCATTTCACAGTTTCTCAAAAAGGAAGTGCGGGTCACCTGCCGAAGACTGAGAGCGCCATTTCGCCGATTTCGTTATCGAAGATAGACAGACAACACGTCGTCGTTGTTGTCTTATCCTACGAAAAAAATATGTAGGCTTATAAGAAAGAGATCAAAAAGTTTATTCATGTAACAAAACGATGAAAAATGAATTCATTTGTAAAACTTTTAGCATAATTCAATTCAAATTTCGCGTATATAGTTACTAAAGTATTTTCATAGATCCATATGTAAGAATAGATTAATGCAGATTATGATGATAATGATTATGATGATGATGTATTGAGAGGACAGTATGTTTTTATAAATCAGTAAGTCGTTAGCTCAATTCCACAAAATAATTTATATTTGAAAAATATTATTTCGTTCGTCCAATTATTCTTTTGTTATAATATTATTAGTTTGTTTATTTAAGCCCTTAAAATTAGATTTATAAGTATAATAAAGTAAACTGTTATAAGCCTTAGAAGATATGTATATTAGTTAAAAAAGAAAATAGATAAACAATTCGAATAAGATTTTCTGTTTCGTATTAGAGACAAGCAAAAGATAAGATTGCCCCACTGCGCTTAGAACTTTTATTAAAATCGTGAAACTTAAAATAAATTCCCATGATAAACTTAACCAAATGATAAAATATTTCATTGTAACCAACCAACAGATCCAGAAAAAAATCAATAATTTTTAAATTAAAAACAAAACAAAATATAAATTATAAATATTTAAAATTAAAAATAAAATGTTTTCTTTTACAGTTTACCAAATACAGTCACACACAGACTCTTCAATAACTTGGGCGTTGGGACCAATCAATTACTCCACTATAGTTCGTTATAGAGAAGTCTGACTGACTGTTTTTGGTAAAATGTAGATCGGAAATAGTCTTATTTATAAGAACTAAATTTTCAGCTGTTGAAATAAATGTGATTACCATTGAACTTAGTTTTGTTATGAAAATTGAGGAATAGACGGAAGGACATGGATAGTGATATACATTTCGCGGGATCTACGTATTGTACAATTCTAGGCTTTACAATCATCAAACAGTGATTTTGTATAAAATTGATGAGATTTTATCACATTGCGCTTTTTCAGATCTACGCAAACTGATCAAGTATGATGAGCGCATAGCACAGTTAGATCATCGGAATAATTACTTTGATGAGTTACATAAACGCACAACGACCAGTTATCGTGCCAAAATCAGTTGCAGGGGTGGCGGCGGCTCCGATAAGGAAAATTGCAATAATCAGCGAACTACTAGCGCACGGTCAAATAAAAAATCTGTACAGAGTGAACAAATTGGAGATGAGCGCATAAATATATCAGAATTATCTGAAATATTTCGTCATCAGTTGAATTTAGAAAACAAGGACACGGCGGTGGCTCCACTTTTGAGTAAAGGCCAACCTTCCACAATTAGCAGCCCTCGGCGCAGTCGAAAGCGTTTTCGAAAAGTGAATGGTGATAAGACTACACGACGTAGCCAAAGTTCAAGCGAAAGTCCAACACTTGAACACAAAATGGTTACAGTTCGAAAAATAAGGCGAAGTGCCTCAAGAAAACGTTCTCGTAGTGGCGGAAACATTCGTAAGCCTGGTGGAGCTGAAGCTGCTGAGAAGGTACCACACTCGATTTTAAGTAAGTATGCAGTAGAGTAGATAAAATTGATGAAGATACAAATATTTAATCATTCTGTGACTTGCAGTTCCTCGTCAATGCATTCCAAAACGGAAATGTATTGACAATGATCCAGTCGAGTTGTATCAATACTACAAGAATGAATGGGACCACTTTCGTGACCAGATTCCTGGCGAAAACTCTCATAGTGAGTTACGTTGGCAAATACGCTTTAAACTATTGGATCCCAAATAAGAATCAAGCTGACAGTGACAAGAATCGTTATGCGATATGATTATTATATGTATATTTTGATACGAAAAACATTCCATATCATATTTTATACATTCAGACAATATACTTATTTGTATAGATTCAAGATAATAAAAAATTCCTTAAATAATATAATTGTTATAATTTTCTTGCTGACAGCATTTCCATAGTCAAAATTTAAGTATTTTGTAGATTAGTGTTAATGGATTGATTTTAACTAATTTCGAACTCAAAGTGACAAGTTCGTCATGAAAAAGCATTGTAATAAGGTTCAATCGAATTCAAAGTCATCAATACCAACAAAAAAGATGCGCATCAATCGTGTCTATGTTAATATTGATAATTTGACTTCGAAGGATCCTTCTGTCTGCCCAAAGAAAAGCAATCTTAGTGCAACAACAGCAACAATGAAACGAAGATCTATTAAATTAGAAAACCTAAGGTGTAGTGGAAATGAACTTAATTCGGTTCAATTGCTGCACCCGTGTTATATTCAACGCGTTTACACCAACAGATGCCACAGAATTGACAGTTTTCCCACATCTGCTCCCAATAATACATACTGTTGTTGGAATAACCGGGTGGAGGCAGGCAAAACTACAACGGCGAACATGCTTAGGCTGAACGATAATAATAATCATGATAATCGATTTTGTAATACTTCGAATGTTATCCCAACAGCGCGATCAGTACTCAACATCAAATGAAGCCACATATGATTCATAGCAATGTAATTGAAACAAAAAAGAAACTTAATTCTATTGTGAATGAAATGCACGATGAAAATCATGGTGAAATGGTTGAAAGTGTATCGACTGAGACATTGGCTGAGATAACACATGTCGTTGATTCTTTGGAACATTGCTTGCAACAGCACCAACAACAGCAACAACGACAACATCCAGAGATAATATCACGAAAAATGAATAATATACAAGGGCATTGTAACGGTGTCTTCAATCGTTTGCTGAAAAAAACAACACAGGGAGCCAGTCAAAATGTTGTACATGATAGCAATATACATAGACTTACCAATTTGATGACACAAACTATTAATAAGCTAAATATTTACATTGAACAAAATGCTAGAAGAGAGAGTGAAATAGCGAAGAAACCTATTACGAAGAGAAAGAAATTGTCAAATGTAAAGCGTGAGTGGGTAAATTTGCTGCCGGGAACAAATTCGAAACCGGCAAACAAACAAGTGCTTGGTAATAAGAACAAATTGAAAATAAATTTTAAGACAAAGGATCAAAGCTGTAGCACAAGCAATCTTACCAAAAAGTGCCACAAATGTACAAATACTCTTTCAAGTTTTCGCTCCAATAAGTGTACAAGCATGACTGATCTACAGCAGTTGGATCAAGCACAGTACAAGGAAAGTAGCACGTCTATGGATATTATGGGTCCAGATCAAATTGAGAGCTATGACAGCATTGTCACCACATTTAAGCCAGAACTATCGCCCATAAAGCTCACACGTTATGACGCCAATTTGCCACCAAATCGACATGTAGGCGGCATGAAGTCTGAGGATAGTGTAACTAGTTTTGATTCTATATTAATGCTACAACCAAGAGATGATGAATATGATTCTGGAATGTTGGGTTCAGCATCTTCGGACATTTTGTGGCGGAACCAAGATACTCATATGTCACTACAGGCAAGTGACCAACCACATGTGAACAACCGCAGGCTACTTATTTTGATCCTTCACAATCGGATATACAATTCACCTCGGATAACGACTCACTGGTTACAGCAACAAGTTCTTATAGTTTACGTAATGTCATTATGACAGTTGACAAGTCTGTGGATACATTTGATTTAGGTGGTATGGTTGGTGGTATATTATCTGATAGCAAAGCTACGCTTTGTAGCTATCCCAACTCTTCGTTGAAGAAAACATCCAATATGTCAAGTATACTTAAAACTGTGAAAAATTCCCCTAAGGTCACTTTTACAAAGCTCGACACCGTGTTCGGTGAAATGGAGTCGGATTGTAATAATCTGAACACTAATGAATCATCCGGTGAACTAAAAACGAAGCTTGTTTGTACTATAGACGACTACCAGACGTCTATATCAGACATTCAAGTCCAAAACAAGCCATCAACATCAACACACGTTCGATTTTCTTCCGGTTGTGACAGTTGCGAACGGTTTTGCAAAAAACCAGGCAAAATTAAAAAAGGAAAAACAAAGAAACCTATTAAGGAGTTTGATCTTTCACCTATAAAGAAGCAACCCAAGTTGCGCCCGCAAATAATCAAATCAGGCGGGATCTATCCGACGAATTGGGCCTTTTAATAATAATAATAATGATAAGTACTGGTACTGTATTAAAGCTTAGGCGAACTACAATAAAATTGAAACAGAAATTACATTCGAAAAGATCTTGTGTAAATCTTTGCATTATAAATGCGACTCTCATACTGGTATTAATATGTGAAAAGATAGACCCCCTATAATTTTTCCATTGGAAAACTTGTCATCTATGTTTGTAATTTCAAAAAATGTTCGGTTAATTATGGACTATTCAAAATTGTAAACAGTTATATTATGAGCAAAAAGTATCTCACGTCGTTGACCAGGGCAATAAAGCCTGGAGGTTTGCGTTGTTTGCCCAAAAAACGATCAAGTGATACATTTATAAAAAAAGAAAAAGATCCCCCCATAGAGTTTTCAAATCAGCCAGCCAGAAGGCGCTCGTCATTAGCAAGTATAACTTCATTTAGAGATAAGCAAGTGGTTGACGATTCTGATAATGAGAAACCTGTTGTCATAGTGGTTTTGGTGAAGTATGAAAAATAAAAAATGTCCTGAACAAAATGAATCATACATTATTGCTTAATTTCATTATTTGTGGCGTTTTCAGCAAGGGTGGTCAGGCGAGGAACGTCTTCGACGCACAGACTCAAAGCCCACAAAGAGAATGGGAAAATACGCCAAAAGACAATAATTCTGCTTCAAATAGGCAAGGAGATTGCTCGTGCCGTGGTCCCACACCAGATTATGTTGAATACTTTCAACGACTCGAGGATCTTATATGCAAATGCGCCGGGCCCGGGCAAAAAGGTTTCGGATTAAATAGCCAAAATATTAGTCGATCTGGAAACAGTTATACTCAATCGAATAAAAGCAACCCAATTGTAACACAGTATCAACAATATCCAATGCAGCGAAAACAGCTGCCACAGCAATATCAGCAACAATTTACACAGAAACAGCAATATCAGTCACCACAGCAGCAATTTCATACTCCGCAGCAGCAATCGCAGCGATACTATGAGCCACAGCAGCAATCGCAGCAATGTGATCAACCCCATCAGCAATTACAGCAAAGCTTTCAGCCACAGCAACCGCAGCAATTCTATCAGCCACAGCAACAAACGCAGCAACCGCAACAAAACTATCAGCCACAGCAACAAACGCAGCAACCGCAACAATGCTATCAGCCACAACTATATATCCAAAAGGATCAGGAGTCAGAGCAATGCCTGAAGGAGCCGCAACCATTACAGCTGCCGCAACAATACCAAAGTATCAATGGAAATGAAATAAATAGTAGTCCTATACTATCAGCATCACCTAAGATAATCTCGGGACAACAATCACCCAATAGCGTGGCTGATAATGAATATTGTAAAATCGAATTACCTGTATGTGTAACAAAGTCTACATTCCGAAAATTGCAATCAGCTGGCATAAATCAAACGCAACCGTGTGATAAATGCTTGGATACTAATTCTCAATTTTTAAACCAGAAGTGCAAATTAAGTGAATATGATGATTCGACATGGTGCACATGCAAAACGAAATCAAATTGTTGCGACTATTGTACGTGTAGTGAAAAGAAAAAAAGACCGACACGGAAAAGAAAACGGAAAATAAAGTGCAAAAATATGTGCTGCATGCCAGAGAAGCCAGCAAACAGAGTAATTTTACGTGACATTGGGATGCCTAATCGTTGCTGCATGCCCAGTCCGAATACGCCTTGTTCTCCTTACGGTGGTTCCAGATGTTGTAACATCGGAGGATGTTGCGATAGAATGTGGTAGTAAATTATTGCATTCATCAACTTAGCTTTGATAAATCTGTTTACACCAAAAATTTCGTTATGGGCAAAATTTAATAAAATTCCTAGCAAAATCAGGATAGTTCCGGAATTAAAGTTAAGAAGATGTTGTGTAATACGAAGGAAGTGATTGATGACTCAAAATGCCCATGTAAGTCTTGTTTGCTACGTAACGTTTATTCCGATGAACTTGAAGATTACTTAAGAGAACGTGGAAAACTAAATGAAGATGAGGCACCTAGTGTCGAAGATTCACCGAAGCCTAAGAATAAGAAGTGGGGAAAGAATAAAATTATTCTCCTGGTGGTTAAGTAAGTAATTTATTTTGTGGTTGACTATTATAAATGATTTCCTTAAAATAGCTCTAGTTCCGACGGGCCCGATAAAACTCAAAGAATTGGTGCTCAGATGTACAATAAAAGTAATTACAACGTTCCTAAAAACAAAGGCAGAGGAGATTCAAACGCCATGGGTATGATGGAACATGATGCCACATATGCTACACCAACTTGTGGCTTGTGTGACCCTCAATATTCTGGTTTGAAGATGTCACCATCAATGGTTGGGGCATATGGGCACTCGGAAACGTTATGTGGTTGTAAACAAATTGATCAGAGCAAAAATACTTCGAATTTTGGATGTTATCACAAAGAAGCTTTTAATTCAGAGTGCGGAGTTAAAGCTGATATTTGTGATCATTGCAAAAGGAAAAAACAGCGCGGTCGACAACATCCGATACTTATAAGAAGACCGGTTTGTAAGGAGAACCAGAAAATGGGCAAGGGTGGGATCTGTGACGCATTCGGCGAATCTGACGAAGATGATTGTTCTCCCGGATCGGCAACTACTTGCTGGTGCGATATGCAACGACTGGAACACACTTTATCAAGAATTGTACCGAATGAGGATTGCATGTGTTACTGTAAGCAAGTCCCAAAGCCTCCTAAAAAAATAAAGAAAAAACAATCCGAAAGAAAGATGTACAGCCGCTATTGGAAACGAGATCCAGTTATATTAGGTCCGAGACCATGTTATCTTGAAAACCCGTGCAGATGTCGAGAGTGGTGTGGGTATCATCCTCGTTGGCCTGATCCAAGAAGTGTCTACAGATGCGACTACATGCCCTATTGTTAATATTGGTGGCCTTATATACCCTGCCTTATTTATTTACCATCTTACAATATAAAAAATTCAGAACTATTTTGGAGCAATATTTAATTAAAATCAATTAACTTTTCTTAAAAAGTAAAATCTGACAATTATTCCAAAAATGATTAGTTTTTATTTATTAATTTTCGATTTGTGAATTTGGCTTATAGACAATAATAAAAAAAAAAATTCATTGGGTGCAAAGGAATCAAATGCTAATATGCCGGGAAATCGTAAAGCGGGCATGAAAAACCTTCGAAAAGTCCTTGTACGAAAGGCGACAGCTTTAGTTGGTGGTCGCGGTTGCAGTAGTGCCGACCACGCATTAGAACAGTCACCTCCAGGCGGTGAGCGAGAAAAGGTAGTACTTTACATGCCCGTAGCCGGCACTGCACCAGGTCATCAGTTCCCCAACGAAATACCAAGTAGAGCGAATTTCATAGCTCTAAGAGAAAATACAACTAATTCTCCTTCTTGCGCAATTAAATGTAAACAAATGCATAATGGAATACAAACTCGAACAGGGAACAGAACTTCAATGAAATTGATAGGCAATCTAAAGAAATACATTGCACCAGACTCTGTCGGAGATGTTGCTATTGGTAGTCGAAAACCAATGAACATCAAACGCCCTAGTCTGATGCAACGTGATACAATCTCAATGAACAATCAGTTAAGGAAAACAGTGTGCTTAAATCATACGGGAGCAAAGCCATATCCATTCAATTGCAAATCTGTACAGACAAATACTCCTGCCGAGGTGCAACAAATTGAGAGTTTAAAAAGAGGTAATATATATACTAAATTAGTCCATGAATAAATATAATAACTTATGGAATTGGACATTAATTAATAGTGCACAGTGATGAAATGAAACCGGTTCCTAGTCAAAAGTTAAAAATAGATGCCAGCACTTGCATAAGTGACACTATAAATAAGATAAGTTCATTGCGTTCACTCAGAAACCCATTGCAGACAACTTCATCGTCATTGTCACGTCAGTTACAAAAGTCATCACAATATCCATCTGGTTGGAGCATAGGTAATCCCATTAATATTGAAGAGCAAACATCACATAAATCACTTAATCAAATTCCATCCTTGCGACGAGCTGGACGATATAAGTCACCAGTAAATAGGCTCACCAGTCCAGATGTAGAGTCATCCCTTGTTAGGAGTCAAAACGGAAACATTATTAATAGCGATGATATTATTTATCTTTTAAGTGGTAAAGAAAAAAGGTTGATGAAGACAGTACAAAAAAAGAAAGTTGGAACAAAAGTATTGAAAAGAGGTTTACCAGTTGACGATGACTTGGATGCTAAATTAGAACGGCTTATAAAATTGGTAAGTAATACAAAAAGGAAGCGCATAAAAAAACCGGCGAAAAGGTGTTCCACTCAAGTTAAAATGGACCGTTTGAAAAGTGATGTTGGCAATCGACTTAAACGAAGTTCTTCTTCATCTAGTATAGAGTCATTTAATGTGGGAGGCCAGGACTGCAGCTATTGCAGCAGTGAACAATCGGATGATGATAATTATGACACCGACGGCAACTACAAAACTCGTACTTCAGATAACCAAAACCCTAAAGTTGAATTAGAGTGTGATAGGATTGTGGTCTGTTGTTGCAACAATTCAAGTAATAAAGGACGGCTTCGTATCGAATGTTGCAACAAATCACAAGAAAATCAGATTCAAAAGAAATTTATAAACACGCAAAGTAATAGAAACTCTCTTAAGACTCGTTTAGATGATGAAGATATGGTTAAAAGCTACAAAAAAGGATCAAAAGAATTACCAAGTCGGCGACAATCAACTGAGTTCTCTAAAGATGGTTCAGAAATGATACCTCGAAGTGATCATTTTCCTAAAAAAAGGTCATCTGATCGCTTAGAAGAAGGATACAATGATACCGATAATCGTGGTAATATTAAAAATAAAAATCAATTCAAACGAAATTCGGTACCAAGCAATAGAAAACAAAAATTACATGTGGATGATAATTACAGTGATAATGATCGTTATGATAATCATGCACAGAACTCTGTTTTCAATGATAATTCAGAACAACCCGATGTAAGTGAATATTGCCAAACACAATGCAAGTATCCATCAAGTTGGAAAATGTGTTGTGAACATAACATGCTTCTTAATTGCGTCTGTTGCCCTTTCAAAAAATGTCCAAAAAAGGAGAAATCTTCGAAACCCAAAATATCTGATACTGAACTTATGTTCGATAAATCAGATTTGCGTATGACAAATATTGAACGAATAAGTCTACCACCTGGTTTAAATGCACGTAATGAATCGCGCAAAAATAGTATTTCAAAGAACAATGATAATTTTTCAAACAATCGAGCCTTTGATGTTGAAAGTAGAAGAAACTCAAGTAAGAATACTATGGATAGAAATGAACGTCGTTCTAAAGGAGCTGCCCGTTACGAGGAATATTCTAGGGAGTATTCTAGGGATAGGGATAGTTCAAAGAACAATGATAATTTTTCAAACAATCGAGCCTTTGATGTTGAAAGTAGAAGAAACTCAAGTAAGAATACTATGGATAGAAATGAACATCGTTCTAAAGGAGCTGCCCGTTACGAGGAATATTCTAGGGAGTATTCTAGGGATAGGGAGAATTTGAGAAGAAGTTCAAATTTAAGTGAGCTTTTTAATGAACACAATTTAAAGGCAAACGGCTTTCAAGATGCTCGAAAGAGTGATCGTTTTCGTGGAAATAAGTGGGAAGATGAAAAATCTGAGCAATTACGTGATTCAAGCTGTGAATTTAATTTTTGTAACTGTTCAGTTTTAGACTTTAGTGACACTTATAATAATCAAGAGTTTTCACGACAACAACAAAATGAATGTGATGAACATTGTAACTGCCTCTATTCGGATATCAATGGCTTTCCAAGTACAAAAAAATCGTCAAGTAATCGAAATGGGGATGACTCCAGAAGTAAGAGATTAAAGAATATCTGTGATTTATGTTGCGACTGCGCTGCAGATTTTGATTCTGATGATAGAGATCAAAAGAAACGTAAAAATTCTAGTGGACGACTTACAGATGATGATAAGAAATATAATAAGAATTACAAGAAAACCAACGATAAGGAGACACACCGAAGTCGATTAAGCAAAAATGATGAAAAAAGAGTTGATAAAACTTTTGAAAAAGATAATAATCCAAAACCAAATAGTAGTAAGCGAATTAATAATACGCCCAGACCGCCGCGGGAAACGGTACCAAATAAAAATAATGATTCACCTAGTAGGACAAGTCCAGTTCCAACAATTCCACGAATGAATATACCAAACAAAAATATTGAACAACCACGGACTGCTGTACCAAACAAAAATATTGAACAACCACGGACTGCTGTACCACGCAAAAATAATGCACAGCCACGAAATTATGTACCGAACAAAAATCATGAACAGCCAAGTAATTCTAACAAAAAGATTAAGCAGCCACGGATTGCTGTACCATCCAAATATAATGAACCCAATGAGCCCAAACGGAATAGTATTAGAAAAATGAATGAAGATCCACCAAGAGTTCCTAATAAAACACCTCAAAGAATGTCTGAGCAAAGCGATTCAGCGACAACTGAACCAAAGGACTCTGCACCAAAACGACCGCAAAAACCTGTTGAAAATGAAAGGAGCAATAAACCCTTTGAAAGACAGAAAGTGACAGAAAATAAAAAACCACGTACAGTTGATAAAGATCAAAAAAATCCTTGTTGTAATACTTCGAATTGCCCATATAAACACAGGAAAAGTAATCATAGCCTATCAGGACCGACAAACGATTACAAAACTTCAAAAGGTTCTTTTGACTCTGGCAAAGAAAATAATAACGAACTTAAGAATAGCAACTCAATTAATTCGGATTCAGGAATCCTGGGACCATTCGATTGTGATAATAAAACTTGTGATAGACAAAAGATTAGCGGGACACTAAAAACCAAAAATTTAAGAGGAGGTAGTGCAAATTCTTATTGTCGAAGCAAACCGCACGAATGCAATGATGTAAAGGTTATATATAATTCAATGTCCAAATGTGCAAAGGCTGAAAAAAGCTCCAATTCATGCATAGTAAACGGAGGAAACAGACTGGAATATAATAAAGTTTCACCAGAGCATAAAATTTCGGAGTCGAGTCCTCTTTCTTCCGGACATGTTGAACCCGGAAAAGGCAATGAAAAATCTTTAAAAGAAAGTAAATCTATTTTGTCTATAGACAAAATTAGCAGCTGCTCCACAAATAATAATTGTGTAATATCTTTTGCAAACCGAAACGATGGCGGGTACAATGATTGTCCAAATTCCATTGACCCAGAGTCACTATATACAGAAAGAAGCAGCGAACATATGTTCTACAGGCAGACTCGAAACTTATGAACGAATGTATTGATTTATTTCAAATTTTTTCTAAAAAAAAAATCTTAAAATATTTTGCTCTTGAATTCTTTGAAATTTACGTTTAAAATATATGAATAAAAATTTTTAGTGCCGAGCAAATTTTGAAGTATTAAAATGTGTATTTAAAATATTTAAAACAAAAAAAAAAATATTCCAGTCTAATTTTGATATTCAAATTATCAATATAGCATTTAGACACAAAAAATGCACGTGTTGTAAAATTTAAACCAAAATTAATTGCGCGTCTGTTCCGTCCGTCCAAAAAAAAAAAAAATCGAAGATGTATGGACTATCAAAAGGAATGTTTAAAACATCCAATAAAACTGAACTTGTTGATGCTATTGCTGTTCGTAACGATGTGCAGGTATTAGTACTAGAATCGGCTTCCGAAAGTACTGTTGACTCGAGACAAGAACATGCGGTTCAAGCAGAACCCATTCGACCAATAACCGAACAAAATGTAGCCTCACCGGAGTACCAAATTACCGTTGTACCAAACAGTGGAAACAATGCTTTCTTAGTGAGACGTATACCTGAATCTGGAAGAGATATTCTATGTGCACCAGCTCTACAACGATCTTCGCGCAGTGCTGGTAATATTTTCCTGGGTGGCACTGAAAGGCTGAGTGAGAATAGGCGAGCAAGGAGCGATAACGACATTAAAAAACGTTCTAAAAGTGATGAGTACATCCTAGCAGATGAAGCTCACGATATGCAGGATTCTCGGAGAATGCTTATGTTTCTAAAGCAGGTTGCTGATGCACGTGATACGATGAATGTGGAAACAAAATGTAATAGCGGCAGTCATCGCAGTACAGTTAGTGGACGGACGAGACAGACCATTATACCAGTTATTCCAATTAAAAAGCATAGAAAAAACGTTGAATTAAATAGTGGTCATAATCAGCAGAGCCTAAAACAGTATTTGCAGAAGAGCAATTTCGTTGCACCGGAACGAACAAAAAATTTTCCAAGGACGGCACGGTTGGCCAGCTTAAAGTGTGTTCGTTATGACAAGAGACCACTGAGGTCAATGAAGGCACGTTTCCAACATTTTAGGCCATTGTCGTTTCATAGGCAGTGTAGTGGCTATGATGATGATTATAATGATCCAGACCCAGAGAAGAACAGAACAGAGAGTAGAGCTAATACAATAGAAGAAAATTATGATGAGAACAATCAACAACCAACGGAACAACCTGTAGAGTCTCGAGATTTTCATTGCGTTTGCGAAGAGGGAGTTGTATGCAAGGTAAGTAAACAGCAGTATAGTAAAGAACAACTTGAGGAAGAGGAGTTTGAGGAATTTGAGGAACTGGAGGGATTGGAGGAAATGGAGGAAATGGAAGAAATGGAAGAAATGAAGGAAATGGAGGAAATGGCGGAAAATGATGAAAATGCCGTACATGAGCCTTCTCACCGTAGTTCCACCAGAAGTCCGACCAGATCTGTACAAGATACGGTTCACTATCAGTGTTGCAATGAGGATGACTGTCAAAACATGAATCGTAATTCTACCCGAAGTCCTATTAGGTCATCACATACTTGCGATTGTATTGAATCGACTCCTCCTCCGATGCAACCTTTTGATTATTGCACTATTCAGACATGTATAAATCAACAAGAACAAAATCAAACAGTTTCTAGTCCAAGACTTATTGAAAGATCTAGGCAGAGTTGTAAATGTGGAGTTGTCGTTACCAATAATGAAACTCGATCACTTAAAGCGACTGATTATTGTACTATCCCATCCAATCATAGTAGAAATGCAACCCAAAGTATCAAAAGTCAACAAGTTATGAGACAAAGTCCTGCTGCAAGGTCAAGACAGAGTTGTGAGTGTAATGGGGATGTTTATTATACGCATCAAACATATCAACAGACTAATCAGCCGGATTATTATGCGGTGGCAATACCACAAAACGATTATTGTACTAATGAAACGTGTTGTATTGATCAAAATCAGATAGTACATGAGGTACAACACGCGAATGCATCAAATTGGGACTGTAATTCTCAGACTTGTAACAATAGAAATCCAAAGACTGATTGGAATGTAAACCAGAATGTACCATGTAAGCAAATTCCTTCACAAAAATCAGGTCAAAGCTATTTTAACCAACCCACTCCAAATCGAAATTTTACATCACATACTACTTCCACAAGAATACTTGACCAATATTCGCATAGGACAATTTCAAATAATGAATCCAGACGGGGATCTCAGAATTTATACAATCGTTCTTTTGACAAAAGGAATAGCAATTCGACACACCAAAAATGTTGTGAATGTAATGACTGCAACGGAAAAGGTCATGGACTGCAAAAGGAGCGTTCGCAGGTTAGTGACCAGAATCGGAATTCCCCCAATCAATCAAACCATAGTAGTAGAAGGCAAAGCCAGAACTTAGAGCCGGCAGTTCAAGTAAGAAAACAAACATCCCAAAAATGCGATTGTAACTATTACAAAGATGCTGATCAAGAAGGTATCATATCAACCAAACAACAGAGATCAAATACTATAAATTCTAATGACCCTTGTAATAAGCGTAGTTGCACTAGTAGGCATTCGAGACAAAACAGTCTCTACAGCAAAAGTTATGCTGCCTCGAAATCAAAACCTTCCTTTTGCTCTGCAAGTTGCAACAGTTCACATTTAAAACACAGTAACAATCGTCCTGGTGTAATGAATCAATCTAAATTTAAAAATGATATGGAGCAGAAGGAATCATATGCCCAAAGTCAAAAAATTGCTTGTAGTAGGGTTCTAATAAACCAATCAAGAAATGCATATGATCAACTAACTAAGTATGAGCCATGTACCAGTAACATTTGCAATCAAAAAAATAACCTGCATCCTAGGAAAAGCCTAAACGTTTCTGTACCTTGTAATATTAACGCATCTCATCAAAGTCAGCGCGGGCCATGCACTAATAACATCTGCTCTCAGCGTCAATTGTCTGTTAAAAGCCCGAAGACCTCTGTACCTTATCATATAAACGTACCTCAACCATGTACTAATAGTGTCTGTTCTCAACAACGTCCACAACCATGTACTAATAACGACTGTTCTCAACAACTTCCCCACCCATGTTTTCAACAATACCCACATCCTTCAAATAATCAGAATTACGTTTCTCAACAAAATCAGTGTGTGCCATGTCCTACTAACAACGTCTATCCTCAAAACGTTCCTTTACAAAATGATTATGGGCAAGGTATTTGCAACTCGTGTGGTCAACAAGAGCTTGAGCAATTTAATTGTAGCAGATGTCAGCAACAACAAGACTTCGATCAAGATGGACCTTGTGATGAAGACGTATGCCCCTTACCAGTTGCACAAGATAATGTTTTCGCGAAACCATGCCAAACCTTCACAGTCAATGAAACAAATCAACATCCAACATACCCGTGCAATGAGTGTGAAATACACAATCGACATAATACGTATTGTCCTGGTAGACGAAACAGAGGAATTAATCACGCGATCACATGTCGCATTGGTAAAATGCGAGATCGACTATTAGGCAAATCAAAGAAAAGGAATAAGTATGCGAATGAATTCGAATGCAATCAATGTAATGAAGAACAACAAGCACCAATTCAGTGTGTCGAAGCAGTGCAACAGGAATATGTATGCAATAAAAATAGTTGGGTTATTCCCTCAGTTACAGATAACGTATGTGATCCAAATTGTAATCAAGTGGATCGTAAAGATATTTTAGAAGAGATAGATTCTTCTGACCGTGATGATAGTAATTTATTAGATGAGTGCATTCCAAACTATCAAGAAAATGCATGCGATCCAAGTTGTAAACCACCAGAATTCGAGTGTATTCCAGAATGTGCACAAAGTGTATGTGATCCAAGTTGCAAACCACTAGAATATGAATGTGTTCAGGAATGTAAGGAATATGTATGTGATCCAACGTGTGTACCAACCGAATATGAATGTGTTCCAGATTGTGCACCTGCTCCAATGGAAGACAATAGTATGACTGACTTTCCACAGAGTGAAGAACTTATTAAAAGAGTATATGATTACTGTGAATGCACCTCTAGTCATAAAAATGCCTCTTATTCACAGAACTCTGCTTCCAGTTGCAAACCAATGGGTTCCAAAATCGCTGACCCGAAACGGCTTGCAGCTCCGAAAAGCGGCAAACCGAGTTGTGTATGCTCAGTTTCGTCGAACGGACGTTCATCCTTTAATAGTGATTCACCATCTAAGAATTATGATTTGAGTAAAAAAAGTATAACTCAAAGCTATGACAGTTCCGATTCGGCAAGTAAAAAGCTATCGAATCGTCGACTGAGAGGTAGTGACTTTTGTGCAGGTGGGAAAAATCTAAGTAATGTTGAATCTACGCGAAAAGACTATTCAGCTCAAAAAAGAGAACAAGATAGCCGCGGACCTTGTAAGTGCTTTAACAGTGTGTCTAAGGAAAAACCTACAAAACACACTTCCGACAAAGAAATTCAATCGGATAAAAGATGTAAATGTAAAAAAGTGAAAAACATGGAATTAAATGAACAAGACAAAGAAACACAGTCGAAGAAAAAACGTAAGTGCAAAAAAGTTAAAGACCACATGGACTCAAATGAAGACATTCGAGAATCGTCTTCATCAGATCACAAGTTAAAGGCCCGTCAATATTGTAACGATAATGGCTTTTCTAAAACAAAACCAAAGAAGGAGGATTGCGAAGAAGCAAAACCACAATCGAAGAAAACGAGTATGGGCAGGGAAGTCAGAGATATCCCCTCAAAGAATATACCAGACTGTTCAGATGAGAAATCGTCGGATCACAAACTTAAGACCAGTCAATATTGTAGTGATAATGATTCAAATTCTGATATATGGGATAAAACAAAATTAAAAAAGAATGTCGAAAAACTTTCAGAGAAGAAACCAAAAAAGAAATGCTCAGATGAGGAGGAATCGTCAGATCACAAGCTTAAGGCCAGTCAATATTGTAGGGATAATGATTCAAATTCTGTTATATATTACGAAACAAAATTAGAAATGGATATGGAAATATTTTCAGAGAAGAAACCAAAAAAGAAATGCTCCTCTAAGGCCAAACAGAAAGAAGATAATGCCGAGGACAATGAAGACCAGCCAACAAAGAAAAAGTCGAAAAAAAAATGTTCTAATAAATGCAAAAGACAGAAGGAAGAAGAAATAGTCGAAGAAGTCGAGCCTGTAAACGAGAAACTAAAATTCTTTATTAAACCCCAGGAAGATAAAGAATTTTTGAAATCAGAAAATACTTCGGACTCTGATTCCGTTAAAAGTGAAAATTCGGAAGATTTAGAATGCAATAATGTATTAGACGATTTCGACCATAAACTTAAAGCATCATTCTTTTGTGAAAAACAAAAATCCAAAATGAAAGGTTGTGAAAAACCAGTTATCCAAGATGACAGTTGTCTTTGCTGTTCAAATATTGGAAACAAAAAAACGGAACCTTATAAATCTGAATCTTCTGTCTGTATAGAACCAAAGAAAGTTGTTTGTGAATCTCAGGATACTTATACTAAAAAACCCATATGTTGTTTCGAAAAGTCAAATGAAGTCATTAAGGGTGCGCTTAAGGCCAGCGATTACTGTAATGAGCAAAGAAAGGAAGTAAGTGATGATACAAAGCCTAGTTGCGATTGCGTTCAACCAAAACAGCCATCAAACAAATCTATACAGAAATGTAGTTGTAACAATAGAGATGTCTGCGTCTGTAAGAATAGAGAAGATGTCTGCATGAGCCGCGTTAAAGAAGAAGATGTCTGCGTGTGTAACAAGAAATCACGCTCGAAACCCAAATCAAATTCCAAAGTAAACTGTAGCCGTGAGTGTAAACGGTTTTCTAATAGAAAAAATCCAAACGAATTCCATGATTGTGCTGAGACGACAGATATGTCTAAAGCTTCACTATGTAAATCTAGAAGAATGCCAACTCGATCTGAGATATGTGATGAAAATTGTGTGGCATTATTACATAATAGATCAAGAAATATTAGCAAGTGTTGTGAAAGTTCGGAGAGATCCAAACCCAGAAAAGATCTTTGCGGATGCAATAAGGGAAATGAAACAAAGGATAGTACAAAGGCTTATTGTGCTTGTTATGAAAATGACGATGATTCAAGTGGAACAGAACAACATTTTAAAGAAAAACCAAGATCTAAAAGTGGAACTTGCTGCAAAGCCTTTTGGGACAATCAAGTAGATGGTGCAAACATACATGACACGAGAAGATCAGACGAAATAAGGATTTCAAATCGTTCGGAACATAATCTTGCAAAATCGGTATCCCAATATCAGAATCAAAGATATCGTAACAACGACCAAAGATCAAAACGACGAGATTCAGTTGAAGGATGTTCATCACATGGTAATCAATCTAAACAAGGGTCTCATTACAATCGTAGATCAAGAAATGGCGAAATCTGTGATCCAGATCGTAATGAACGTTCTTCTGAAAGTAACCGTAATAGGTATACTTGTGATAAAGATTCTAGGGAATATGGATCAAACCAACGATCTCAAGGCGTCCACCAATCAAATAGGGATGCATATTCTAATCGTAGTTCTGAAACAAGACTTTCACACAGGGACCAATATCATCATAATAGCGCAATCGATAGAAATTGTAGAGAGCAAGAACGGTCTTGCAATTCTTACAATGCTGAACGTAGTGATCAAAGGTCGGTAGTAAAAGGAACCAGTCATTCTCTTAGTAATTCAAAGTGCAGCGATAATCGTTCCATGAGAGAAAGAAGTTCAAGCAACAAACCCTCAACAAGCACAGCAAAAAAATATAATACTCATAGATTTAAATCTCGAACAAACAGTTCTGATGATGACGATGATGAAGAAGAAAGTGTTGAAGAAAATAACTAGTAGGTTGCTATTAAATCTTAATAAATGATAACCGTGACAAACTATTTCAGTCAATTTCAGAATCAGATTAGTTCCAGTATTGTATACAATTGTTACAGTGACCCTAACTCAAGCGACTATTTATATGAAAGCGATAGTGTGGAAGTTGTTACGATAAATCGTATAAATGATTATAAAGAAGAAAAAACTTACATTACAATAAAAGAGACAAGGACTAATATTGAAATAGGCAACAATAAAAAAATTATAAATACTGTATCAATTTGTACAGCAATGGAACTGGATAATAGTGAAAAATTTGATATCGACAAAATTGAAAGATCAACTGCACCTCCAAGAAACCCTAATAATATCTTTCTTGAGGATTACGAAGATCCAAAGAAAATCAAAAAGAAATCTCCAACTACTAGTAATATTAGTGACCATCCAACAACATTTAATTCAACGGTAAAAGACTCAGTACGGTCATTGGGTGGTTTTTGTAATAAACGAAGTAGAAACAGGCGAAGAAATCGCCGTAACTCTGAATCAAATCCACCATTAAGAGATCGTCTTAATACTGAAGAGCTTTTGGAAAATGTGGTAAGTTTAACATACGAGTACATTTACATGCATACATACCCATTTTATCAATATAATTTAGACACATACAGACGCCAATGAGCAAGTCAACATTATTTATGTAAATCGAAATTGGAGATTGGATTCTTCAGCGGCAAGCACAGCTCATAATTCAATACATACAATTGGAAGTCAAAGAAATACAACGCCTAGAAATTCTCGGAATTAAATTATATTTTCAAAAATAACCGATTCATTAATATTCATATACTATTATATTTAAAAAAATTACAATAAACTACACAATAATGCAATAACAAACTGGAAAACTTGATTTGCATTTTTGATTCAATTTGGCGGTCTTACAATAATTGCAAGGCACCAATATAAATAATTCGTGAAATAAAGGACCCTAATGAAACATTTATATACTCCAATATTATTTTGCATTCATTGAAATATACTCTACACCACTTAAATAGCATATCCTTATATAATTTTTTATCAGTAAGTATGGATTACTTAATTTTAAAATAAAGTAAGTCCGTTGGAGGAAAACGTTTAACAAAATAAAAGCTTATAAGGGCACTGGCCTATATGTTGGCAATGAATGAAAAAAGTCGGCTTTTTAGGGTTCCGGACCCAACGGGTACCAAATGGAACCCCATTGCAGAGACTTCGTTGTCCGTCCGTCCGTCCGCGGGTCATATCTCTTGAACTGTAATAGCTAGCTAAAGAGTTGAAATTTTCACAAAAGGTGTAGTTCTATCAGTAGCAAAAACTAAAACTAAAATATTTTCAAAAACTTAAAACCATACAAAAAACATATTGCTTTGTGTGGCACCTATACAATTCAGTACCCCCACTATCTTGAAATTTAGAAGGTTGGTGGCTATACATCAGAAACTTATTTTGTCGAAATTTCAGTTTGATCGGACTACTAGGCAGGGTACCTCCCATACAAACCCACCATTAAAATTCGGGTTCTTATTCGAAAAACTTTTTTGAGATTGGGACCATAGATACTATACATCTGTTGGAATCAGCCAAATCGTCCAACTAGGAGGGGTACCTCCCATACAAACCCACCATTAAAATTCAGGTTTTTATGCGAAAGATGTCTGCAGCAAGATTATTTCAGGTGCTTGCCTTTTAACTCTGTATTTTCCAAAATAAGACATCTTGTAAAATGTTCCAAAAATGTGTTCGAAACGTTATTGCGCGGAGCCTTCGTTACAGTAAGCAAAGAAGGAAGGATCCGAATTCAAATTCAATTCAAAATTAAGCAGCCAAAGCAAAAACTAGAAAAAAATTCGCCTAGGAGCATTAGAAAGCCAAAAGAATTTTGGGTGAAGGTTACTTTCTCAGTTGAGAGCATGTTTTGCATCTTTCGGATCAAAAGTCTTAAGAATGTATTGGGAAAAACAGCACAGCGCTCGGTAAGAATTTGGTGCCCACGATCAATAAACCTGGTGCTGGTGGAGAACGTTATGAGGGTGCATGTCTGTAAAGGAGCGGGACAAATGGAGTTCATTGAATCAACCATTATGGTTAAACCTACAGGCCCAGTGCCATCGGTTGGAACAAGTGTTAATCAGAAGGTGAGATGTGTGGTGAATACAGCGGGTGGGCTGGGACCAAGTAGGTTTTGATCGGCTCCGCAATATCCGGATGAGTTTTTCCACCTTAATCTCCTAAATTGTGTGTGATAGAGTGCTCCACTAACGGCAACTTCTCTTAAGGTTATGAAGTTGTCAGTTGCCCCAACCTAAGGATATGATATAAGGATATGGTGAGGCCTTCTTTTGTCAAACAGCGGAGACTTTTTCCTACTTCCAGGATATTGTTTACATACATACAGTAACGTGCAAAACAGCAAATGTTTACAAATATAACTTTAAGGCGTTGTAAAAATATTAATACCCAATCAAATTCAACAAAAGTAATTTTATTTTATTCATTGTCTTTAAGTTTCATAAGTGCGAAACGTGCAAAACTGAGCACATAGCAGTTCTATTATGTTTTTAAATTTTTCTCTTTGTTAAATTAGTCTCTTAAGTTATTTTCTAAGCTATTTTGGTTAATAAATAAACAATGAATAAAATAAAATTACTTTTGTTGAATTTGATTGGGTATTAATATTTTTACAGCGCCTTAAAGTTAAATTTGTAAACATTTGCTCAGTTTTGCACGTTACTGTATGTAAGTAAGTATTTAGGTTTAGTGTGCGAAGAATTTTTCTGCCATGTGTTCGTATGAAAGTATTGAACATTTATTCATTTTTGCATGCCACTGTGTCTGTAAAAGTGCAGTTTCAACTGCATAATAAAGTAAGTGTACTAAATAATTTACTTTAATACTATTATTGATTTATTTGAGTGATTCTTTTATTTACACACATACATACAACAAGTATGAGGGTGCACATTTAAACGATAATAGCAAAGCAGCCAGCAGCCGCCAACATAAACTGTTTGCCAGTTTGGCAGGGTAACCATTTGGTTAAACAATTTGTTGTTTTTTATTTGTGTCAATATAGTAAAATTTATGTATTGTAAAAATAGAAAATATAGAATATAGTAACCAATTTGTAAGCTTCCTTAATATACATATTTTAATTTTCTATTAGTTTAACAAAGTTATAAATAAAAAAAATAGTTGTATCCAAAAAGGTGTTTGTAGTTTTTGGCAAGTTGGCCACACTGCGTCGTACTTGTTTAAAGATAAAACCAAAGTAGTTCGGACAAATGTCAAAATACGCTGCCTCTGCGGCCGCGCTTCGAAATTTGCTTTAATTTATATTTAAGTAAAACCTCTAAACGACCATTATTTAATATACAAGACTGCAGAGCTGAGATAGTATTAAAAATCATTAAAATATCTATCTATTTGGAAATATGTGCGAGTGGCGAGCGTGCCCTCTGCTGGATAATGCCAGCGACTATGTTCCCGACACACTCGATCTCAACAAGGACTCTAAGGCTGCTGAGTATTGGTACCCTTGCTTTCGTGACATGATTAAGAAGTTTGCTAAACAAGCTGCCGCAAGCCAAGAAGAAGATCCCACGGCAAATGAACGCGCTGCTCAATTTGAGGCCGCGTACCTGCATCAACTGCAAGAGTATCAAAACAATTGTTCTAGTGTTAACAAAGTGCTTGGTGTTGGGAAATTACTCGAACTCAATGAGACACTTCTGCGTCGTTTTGGTTTTGCCGATCCATGGCTTAAGCAAAAGAAACTGGAAAACGCCGCTGCCATAAAAACGCTGAAAGATCGCTTGAAGGAATTGGATGCCATAAACGATAACGATGCACGTTGGATAGAACTGGTTCGTGGTGTGCTTGCTGGTAACATGTTTGACTGGGGAGCTCAGGCGGTAACGCGTATTATCGATAGTGAAAGTAATTTTGGACTGCACGCTGCACTTGGACATATCGAGAAACGTCCATGGCTGATGGACAGTCTGGATGAGTGGCTAGAGCGTTTACAAACACAGCCACCACACAAATGTGCAGTAATCTTTGTGGACAACAGTGGTGTTGATATTGTGCTCGGTGTTTTACCCTTTGCACGTGAATTACTACGTCGTGGAACAAAAGTACTGCTTTGTGCAAACAGTGAACCCTCTCTAAATGATGTTACTCATCAGGAGTTAATAGATGTTCTGGATGAATGTGCATGCCATTGTGAAATTATTGCAAGTGCGTGGTCTGGGAAACGATTGCGTGTCTATGCGAATGGTCAGAAGGGTCCTTGTCTGGATATGCGATTGCTTCCGCGTGAAGTTTGCGATGCAATAGTGGCAAATGAAACTGATCTGCTTGTCATCGAGGGCATGGGACGTGCGGTGCATACAAATCTATATGCCAAGTTCAACTGTGAGACCTTAAAGTTGGCAGTGGTTAAGAATCTGTGGTTGGCAAAATACCTTGGTGGCGACATTTTTGCAGTGATTTGCAAATATGAGCACAGCTAGTGGTGGTTGCACAGCAACAATAAGGTCAAAGTGAATGTACATGGGAGGTGCGAAGCGGAGCGCATGTTAATTATTGTTTTATTATTTCTATTTGTTCTGCATTGTTAATTTGTTTTATTTTTTTTTAGAAAATGATTTAAAATGGAGATTAATTGTATGCTAATTTTTATTTTTTAATGTAGTTTTAGTAGTAGTTGAGACTGGTAAATCTCCACCTTAGCTTTATATAAGCAATCTATGTATGTATATTTGATTATTATAAAGATTATGACGATCCTCAAGATAATAATATAATGTGTATTGTGGTTGTTCATTTTGTTTAGTTTTCTTCATATACTTAAGATGATGTTGTTTGCAGAATGAAGAAAATAAACAAATAATTAATATATTTTAAAAATAAAGGAAATATCAACATGTAAACTTAAAACTACATATTTTGAGAACTTATATCGATCATGTTTTCTTTCAGTCAGTGGGACTACTATTCTTTTAACGGATACGTTGAGACCGGTCAATCACTTGGAGTTCAGCTGTAATTACTTTAGTTAATGCATATTTGATTTTGGATTTCTACACTCATGCGAAACACATACTATTTCCATTTAACGACTGATAAGGTATCGTTCTGCATGATAATACAATCAGTGTACATAATCTGAATATCTCTTTGTCTGTGGTCTCTGTTTTATTGTTGATAACATTACAATATTTGTTATTAGATACATTTTGACTACTCATTGTTTGTTTGTTGTGTTTTACAATATCAATCCTCAATGATAAACATCAAAATTGTCTACGATAGTTTTCGAAAAGTATGTAGCTTAAGAAGTTTGGTCCTATTTATACTCGTTTCGTGAAGTATATACTTATGTAAGTATAGGATAGGATGGGCAGGCTGTTGCCAAAGGCGGGTTCGCCTAGAATGGTTTACGGCTCATTGTGATGCCCGGTTTCAGTGTTTACTTATCGAAAGCCTAGGCTACCACTGTCATCGCGGCAATCTGGCAAGGGGACAGTTTATTATTTTTACCTTACGTTTATTATAAAATCTCAATTGAAAAGCATAATTTCTTAAAGTTCTTATCAATTTCATTAAAGGTCTTTAGAAAATGTGATCGATGCTATTGTGTAAATTGTTGCAGATAAGCGGGTATAGATTTTGAGAATACACAATCTAATACTAAGTATACTTAAGAGAATTCATTCAGTAAAATATAGTACTTCGCAAACATTCAATGGAAGCGGTTCAAACAAATCTGAGGCAATATTCAATATGATAAGTGTTATTGCAATATTTATTTTGATTGTACATTTACTTTTTGGCGTAGTTTACTTGTATTTGACATGGTATCATAACTATTGGCGAAAGCGTGGCGTTGTCACAGCAACTCCTTTGACACTGCTTGGAACATATCCAAGTTTATTGACACAGAAGCGAAACTTCGTCCACGATATACAAGATGTCTATGAGTGAGTGTAGTTGCAAAGAGATTTTTATACATATAATAAAGATCTAAATTGATTCAATTAGCAAATACAAGGGAAAGCATCGTGCAGTGGGAGTCTTTCTTATGCGTACTCCACAACTTCTTATATTGGATCCAACTCTGGCACGTGATGTTCTTGTTAAGAATTTTAGTAACTTTCGAGATTCCATAATGAGTTCATTTGTGTCTAAAACGGATACATATGTACGCCTGAATCCATTCTGGGCAGAAGGTGATTTCTGGAAAAAGCAGCGTATGGAGGGTCAAGCTGGCTTAACCCCCAATAAGGTAGAAGAACATTGCACATACTTATAATTGAATTTTATTACAACGTTTATTTAATACCTCATAAACAAGCTGAAACAAGCTTATCCCATATGGGTAGAAAGTGCAAAAAAGCTTGCAAACTATATTGCTGTTCAAAAGAACAATGTTATAGAGAGCAAGGATGTAAGTAAGTCTTCTATCATATAAACCTCAATAAAACCGTCATCAATTTCTTTAGCTTAGTTATCGTTTTACGGCAGCTGTCATGAGTGATTTTATATGGGGCATCGATGCAGGCACACTTACGCCCGATATTCATGGGTCCAGTACAATTCTAACGGTGTCAAGCAATTGGACAACATATGCCTTTAATATGATTGCTACTTACTTCAGTACGTTGATTGCCCCTTTTGTGCGCAAATTGTTGGGTCTACGTTTTTATCAAAAGGATACTGATACATTCTTCTCCAAACTGACTAAGGACTCTATAAAACTACGTGAGAAAACGCAAGCACAACAAAATCGAAGTGATTACCTTAATTATTTACTGCAACTGCGTGATCAGAAGGGCCTAGAGCACGATGACATAGTGGGTCATGCGCTAACAGTAATGCTAGATGGTTATGAAACTTCAGGCGGTGCGCTATTGCATGCACTTTATTATGTAAGTGACATAGTAATGAAAATTTTGTTCTCAACAATTTACAAAAGAGTTTCCTTCCTTACATCCAATTGCACATCAGTTGTCGGAGTTCTCAGAGGCACAGCAAAAATTACGCTCGGAGATTTTATCTAATATACATTCTGATAATTCCATTAAATTTGAAACATTAAATACGTTGCCGTATTTGGATCAATGTGTCTATGGTATGCTACAATATAAAAAAGTTATAAGCGCACTGATTTTTTAATAAATTCTTTTTATTTAGAAACGTTACGCTTGGCCAGCGTAATACCAAATTACTCGAAGATCTGTACAAAGACTACAACATTAGAGCTTGGTACTGAAAACAATGTGACAATTGAGCCGGGAACGTTCATAATGGTGCCTGCTTATCAGTTTCATCATGATGAAAAATATTTTCCGGATGCAAAGGAGTTTAAGCCAGAACGTTTTGACAATAACCAACATAATGAATTCACCAAAAGGGGACTTTTAATGCCCTTTGGTGATGGCCCTCGTGTCTGCATGGGTATGTTTATTAATACTAATGATTTAAATTATGATAAATTTGGTTTCCAAAACAATTATGAATTCAAATATTTGTAGGTAGTCGAGTTGCTTTGTTGTTGTTAAAAACAGCTTTGGTAGCCATCCTTACTCAATTTGAAATAGTACGCTCAAAGAATAAGGTGAAGGAAACAGATACCGGATTTGCGATAACTTTATCTGGCGATATTCTATTGCAGTATAAAAAATTATAAAATTAAATTTCTTAAGATTTCAATTGGAACTATACACAATTCAGCAAATACATAGAAAAGCCATCGAACAATTAAAACAAAAAAAAAAGATTATGATTTTGCACCATAAGTGAGCATATAAAAAGCGATTGGCAGCAGGGTGAAACATCATCAGATAAAAAACTAAGTATTTTGCGAACAAGACGGATCGAAGGGCTTCGTTGGTACTGCCAAATGTTCGAGAAACAGTGCCGCGAAGAAAAGTATTTAAATGTCACAAAATGACCGAATCTCACCAATGTCAACTATTGCTGTTTACAGTTACCTAATGTTCTTTTCAAGGAGTTTTCTGTTGGATACATGAAGTTGTTGCGTCGACGTTTTGGCACAAAACGAGTTTATTCGAACCAAATTTATCAAGAGTACATTTCTCACAAAGAATGCCACACGTTGCTTAACCCTTTCCGACTGTGGTTAAATGTCTTTAGGGGGAGAATATCCAAATTGAGTTTTAAAATGGTAAATAAGTGTGGGTGATGGCGCTGTGGCCAATTCGAGGACGATTGAGGATTTCCGTTTTTCAGAAGCAATTATGTGGGTAGTGGGGTTTCACAAGGTGTGCGTTTAAAACTATGTACCTGTGTTGATAAGACAACCAAAATTCAGAATCACGAGATTCCAGTATGTTTGTGATTGGGAGTGTCAATAAATTCTTTTACCATTAAAATCTCATTATACGTAACGTATAATTTTAATTAAAAGAAATAATTACATTATATGATAAAATCAAACGGCATTTGTCATGCATAGTATATATATTGGTCGTTGACAACTCTGGTGTCGTGTGTACATTTTTACAGAACTCACATTTTCCAACACCCATTTTGCCAGCTGTTTTAAATTCTTTCTATCGAACACTGTCGAACACGCACATTTTTACTTACCGCAGTCGAAAATTTCGACGATTATAGAAAGTTGAGCTGTGCGCGGTTGTTTGCGTCGACCAATTGGGGGAAAATTCATTGCGGAATCGTATGACTAAAGTAAATAAAATGGTCAGCGGCGGTAATATTTTGATTAATAACACAATAATCCAGAATAAGCAGAAACCAGAAGATCTCTTTAGACTGCTTAATGAGCGTAAATTTTCGGCACCGGCATACACAGAAATACGCACGCGAAATAACAAGGCGACAGCGGCGTCGGCAACATCGCCGACGGAGGCCCATAAATTCAAGGTAAAAGAATAGCAAAAAAAAAAAGACAAGAAACAAAAATCAATCAAAAAGACGAAAATATGAAAATTTCATCGCAAATAGTAAGCAAACAAATTTATTTAGATGCTTATATTTTTTAGTATTGTTATTAAAATATAAAAGTGAGTGTTGACCGCTCTATCAAAACAAAAGAGAGGCGCTTATTAAAGTTGATTTAGACAAAAAAAAAAAAAAAAAGTGACAACACACATTCCCTGCTAAAAAAGAAGATGAATTTAAGTCATTGGGACACTGGGTCACTTCTCATGAGTTTGAATTTTCCTTAAACTGTGTCAATGGCAGCATCTCTTAACCTAAACTACAAGAATCTCTCTACCAAGTATGCACTTCATATGGTTCAGTCTCATGGGTTTACGCGATTGTTTTGATTTTTTCCATCTTCGCAGTGAATTGTGAATAATAATATAATAAGTTTGTTGTGTAGTTTGTAATACTTAGAATGCGATTGACAAGACGAGTTGATTAAGCCATGTCCGCCTGTTTCCGTCTATTTGTCCGTCTGGCCGGCCGTCTGTATGTATGATAGCTGAAATTATGCACAAAGATTTCTTTTCGAAAGACGATGTACATTTTTCCGAATCGGACCACTAGGGATGGGGTGGGTTGGGTTGGTCATTAAAATTCAGGTTCTTATTAGAACAACTTTTTGTTCTTTGTACTATCGAACTGAAATCCATCTAGCAACCATGTAAAATTCAAGACACAAGGTATAGCTCCCATACAAATCCAAATTTAAGTTTAGATTCTTTTTAAAGAAACATTTTTGCTTGTTCTATTATTGAACTGAAATTAACCAACCATACAAGTTTCAAGACCTTAGGATTACTGCATCGTATAGCTTTCATACAATTATTCGGTTTCAGTGTTTAATTGCTGTATGTGGACTGACTATGTATGCACAGTAACGTTGACAAAAACGTTTTCTAGTGGTGCGTGAAGAGTGTGACAACTTCAGAATAGCAGAATTTAACCTCTATTTTAGCTTTTTATAAATAAGACCTGCTAAAAACAAAAATGAGTACGTAGTATATGTTGGAAAGCGTCTCCCACTTAATTGCTAACTTTGCAATATTTTCTCTTTTTTATTATCAGTTTGTTGCTTGTTTTTTTTTTAATGATTCATCCATCATATCAATTCTAATTAGTCACATTTTTTGTTCGAAATTTATTGATTTGATTTTGGGTTTGAGTTTTTGATAGTAAATTTTGTTTATTACTTGACATTTAATAGTCAATAAGTTTAGGTTGTTGTGGCAAAGGTTTGGTTTCTACGCCTAGGGTAGATGTTTCATTTCAGTTAACGTTAACTCCTACATAGTTGTATGGTACATATATGTATTCCTTCATATATTTACAATAAACTTATATAAGCACACGTGTTATTACTTTTAATAAGTTTTGAATAACTTATATAAAAAGTGCTAAGATTTCCGGTTTCATGATTCCATATAATCTCAGATCTAATCAATATTTTAATTGTGTGTGTGCGCGCGCTTTACCTATCTAAGGTTTCCTAGCCATATCTTTAAGTATGTGTCTAAGCTGGTACTTGGAAAAACACTAACATGTTAGTTTTATACTTTTAATATATGTACAAGTTTAATTTTTAATGAAATTACAAATAAAAAATTCTAATTTTCAGCCGAAAGCCTCTGTAGGGCTGTCCTCCCCCTGTAGCTTCAGTTTATAACTATAAGCCTAAATAAAAAATAAATTCTAATTCTAATGAAATTTTAGATTTACGCTATCAGTTTCAAGAATTTTAAATCGGCTTATAGATAAATGCACTTTGATTTTATTTACAAGACATATTATTTACTTAAACTTTAATTTAACTTATTTAACGACAGATTAGTCCTCTTGAACGTGCGTTCGGCCAATTCTCTGGCTTTCTGGGATCTCTATCTTTCCCTGCCACGACTAAGGCGAACCTTACGTACTTGTTCGGTTTCATTATTATGCCTCTTGTACTATGTATATGAATGACTTGCTTTTTATGGCAACACATAATCAAAATCCCTATTAGGAAGATTCAAATATTATTTTTCTCTGCCCTTATTTTCCTCCCTCACCTACAGGTGATGAAATCGTTAAATTTTTTTTATCTGTCTGTATTATTCATTTAGCTTATATCCATAAGGTTTTTTTTTGTAAAATTGTAATCTAATTTAAATTCTGGATGTGGTTTTATAAACTTACTGAAAAACCATTTTTGGTAAACGTAGGGGGGTTTTTTTTTTTTTGAAAATCAGTATGAATACGAGTACATGGCATGGTATTGTCACCCACATTTTCTCAATTTTAGTAATTTTATTGCATTATCGTGCGTTCAATGGAATTGTATTTGCCTAAGGTGAAGTTAGTTTCATAATTTATTTAACGCTCTTCGGTTATTGCATGGAGGTTAGCTTTTCCGGAAATCAAAGAATATTGAGTGAAACATATTTATAGCATAGGACAATAAGAACCGTGTTAATCAAATTTTAGTTGAAAAACTAAGGGACTGCACTCAACCGGTACCGTTGAACTCCGCTTTATTAGTTTAAGAATGAACACCCAAAAGTCTAAGTGTGAGTATTGAACAATAGCCCCTCAGTGTTTATGGAGGAGAAAAGAAAAATCCCTTTTGGAAGGTAATGCAGATTCATACCAAATACTGGAACTGGATTGCGCAGTTCCAAGATCGAATCTCTCTGGGGCAAACTCTTTCGCCATGCTTACTTAAACTTGGCATTTTGAGAGAATAGAAAATATTCAATCAAACCCTTTAGGCAAACTTAATTAATTCCATGAAATGGAGTTTTGATTTGGCATGAGGTAGCCTTATTTAATGTTTGGGACTCCATGTTACACACTACCAAAGTAATTTGTCTAGTTGTAAGCTGAATAAGGCAAAAAGTCGTAAAGTCGTAACACACCTAATACAATATAATGTTATAAAATGTATGAAATATTCGATATAGCTGAAAGTATATTTTGTTTTTTGTAATTTATTTATTATACATATTTAAAGATAGAAATGTGAAGATTATCAACACGAAATTGCAATCCTCATGTACTAAATAACAACAACGAATAATAATTCTGTGGTGTTTTTCCTCTCTTGATTTCATTTCATTTTAAAATTGATACACCTAGTAGAATAATAAACATCATGGTACTTATTTCAATATACATATGTACAATGTACAAATGTATGTACATATATCTATGTTAACTAGTTAAGTTCTTTTTATTGTTATCTAATAACAAATGAACTTTCTATGTGTACGTACATTTGTGTATCTAAAAATATCGGGGTCAAATTATTTACTATCTTTTAAGAACATGAGTTGATAATATTAAATAATATACACGTACAAACAAGATTTTATAGCCTTTTGAAACCCGGGAGGGTTTCCCCTTGTCTAACAAAATCGGAAGGGATTGCTTTTTAGTTTGTTACTTGTATGATTGGAATCCATACTATGTATTTACATATTTCATTCGTTACTTATCATAATATAAATGTTATACGATAAATGCTTATATGGCTTCATCTGACTTCGCTGAACATAAAACAAAATTTATGAACTCAAACGCAATGCGCGAGTTGCCTAGTCATTCATGTTAATATTTACTGTATTTTCATATTATACAATATGTAGTTTATTTAATTGAACCACACAATAAACTTGTGAATTGAAACCATAAAGTCATAAATAGATATAGTCATACTCGTATATATGAATTTTGTATGAGGAACATGACCTTCTTTGTTATGTAAATCATAGTTTCTGTTGTTGCTTCCTTAACTGAGAAGAAAAGACAACACTTCACATATTGAGATACACGAATTTAAATGGAAATCAATTGAGAATTACTTACTGTAAAGTGGTGTGTCTGACTGTATTTGTAAGAAATCAATATAACTCAATAAAAAAGTTACAGAGTTTTTTTTTTTAATATTGTCTGACTGACATATGAGGATTTTAAGAGAACTCGCCACTTCTTAAGAAAGTAAATATTTTAATCTAAGATTTTCGTCGCAATTATCTTGCAAAATGGTTCTGGTCAAATAAGGAAGTTGGCAGCTCCTCCGAATTCATCCAAAGATAACCACTACACCCGGAATTATTTGCAGATAGTCTTTTTAGTATATGTATATGATCATGCTTCTACACCAGTATCTATTGTGGAACCATGGTCACTGCTATTACGTTTTATAAATAATTATCGTGATAAGTGAATTTTCAATTAAAATATTTCATATATATTTGGTTATTCTATTTTGTTTTAGCATACCGTAAAGAATGGTTATCATCCCGCTAAGCTTATCGAAAGTAATAATGGTAGCATTGCTAATGGTTCGCTGCCACCATCAAAGCGACCATGACTAAATCCGATTATAAAGCATCTCAAGCTGATGGCAAGATTTCACCAGAAGAGGAACATAACCAAAAGACATCATTTGAGGATGTTCCGCTGCATACCGCATGCCTTACATATCTTGGTTTTTATTTGCTCATGATACTGGGCTATGTTAACCTATTGGTGTTCGTGCCCAAAATGGCAATGGAAAAAGGACGTGAAGGCTATGTTGCTTTATATGATGCTTTTGAGAGTTTCTATTCGCGTTATGTGTATCGTCGTGTACGAGATTGTTGGAATCGACCCATTTGCAGTGTGCCTGGCGCTGAATTAACGCTTAAGGATCGCGTTACAAATGACTATGGCTGGAGTTTTGAGTTCACTGGCACTGAGACACGTTGCTTGAATTTAGGTTCATATAATTATCTTGGCTTCGCTGCTGCAACTGGTGTTTGTGCGGATAATTCAGAGCAGACGGCACGTGAGGCTGGTCTCGCTATGTTAGCTCACGATGTGAGTTGGGCACTACCCAGTTACATAAAGATTTGGAACGTCTAACGGCGCGTTATTTGGGCGTTGATGATGCGATTGTCTTCGGTATGGGTTTCGCTACAAATGCTTTGAATTTGCCAGCACTACTGTCACCTGGTTGCCTGGTGGTGAGCGATGAGAAAAATCATGCCTCAATTATTTTGGGTCTACGGTTGTCTGGCGCTACGGTAAAGGTCTTCAAGCATAATAATATGCGTGCTTTGGAAAGTGTGCTACGCGATGGTGTGGTCTATGGTAATCCTAAGATGGGTGGTGCGCCATGGAAGAAGGTTCTGATCATTGTAGAGGGCGTGTTCAGCATGGAGGGTTCAGTTGTTCGATTACCGGAAATAATTGCCCTGAAGAAGAAATACAAAGCATATTTGTATTTAGATGAAGCGCACAGTATAGGCGCAATGGGCCCAAATGGAGGCGGTGTCGTTGACTATTTCAAAGCAAATCCAAAGGATGTTGACATATTGATGGGCACATTTACGAAAAGTTTTGGCAGTGCTGGTGGTTATATTGCTGGCTCAAAGGTGCATATACTTATTATTGTTCATTGTGATTGCGCCATTACTTTTTAAAATTTCCTTTGATTACTTGCAGAGACTAATTGACTTCTTACGCACAAATAGCCATGCGCACTGTTATGCTGGTTCCATGTCGCCACCCATTGCCCAGCAGATCTATACCTCAATGCGTATCATTATGGGTGAAGATGGCACCGATACGGGTCACCAAAAAATTGTTCAACTCGCACGTAATACGCGTTACTTCCGCAAACGCCTCGCTCAAATCGGTGTTATTATCTATGGACATGAGGATTCACCAGTGGTGCCTATGTTGGTGTATTTGTTTTCAAAAATTGGGTACATTTTGTTCTATTCTTTTCTTTTGGTTTAATATTTCTCTAATATTTTTTTTATATTTTTTTTTATTTTAGTGCTGTTGTTCGTACTCTCACCACACGGCATATTGCAGTCGTCGGCGTTGGCTTTCCAGCCACGCCCATAATGGAGGGTCGCATACGTTTCTGCCTATCTGCTGCACATACCAAAGAACAATTGGATTATGCTCTCGATGTTATTGATGAAATAGGCGATGATTTGGGTTTGAAATATTCGCGTAAACCTCGTGATCCCAATCCAATTGAGTATTAGATGTAGGATATATGTACACACAAATATACATATGCACCAGCCTTAAAATGTCCAAAAACACACCCACACACGCACACAAAAATACAGAAACAAACAGTTAGAAAGTGATTATGTATTTTATGAACACTCACACTCGCTTAGAACAACTATGAAAACTATCGCAAGCTTTAAGCCAAGTGAAATTGTCTTCTTATTGCCCTTTGGTCTATAAAGTTAAATGATAAGAATGTTTATTGTATTAGATCAATTTCAACTTATTATTTCTTTTTTATAATAATTAATTTAAGTGGAAAAGTGATGGATGTTGCGTTTTTATTATATTTAAATTTCAATTTGTGTGTTCTCGGCTAGCAACAAAAACAAACAGTTTTTAGCATTTATGTATTATGTAGTTTTAAATACATACATATGGTACCATTAAATTATTATACTTTGCCTAGGAGTTTAAAAAGTCTTCTCTATATAAGATAAATGTGGATATTTTTTATGTATGTAGTACATACTATGTACCTACGCATTCATCATGTCAAGTATTTTTCATGTAGTATTTATTATTGTTTTTTTTTAAATGGTTTTGGAAAGTATATTTTATGGTTTTAATTTTTGCCTGAATTGTATTTTGTTCAGAGAAGTTCCAGGAAAAGAAAAACATAAAATGACTAAACGCAACTGGAAATCAACTTTCCAAAGATGATGTTATACATAATTAATTTATTATTATACTACTAAAGAGCTGATGGCTACTATAAATTTATACATGAACTAAATAGTACATAAAAGAAAGATTTATAAAGGCAAATATAAATATTTAATGATTAATTAATTAATAAATCAGTGGCGAAATAAAATTTCCTTTTAAGAATTAAACTGCTTTGCAATTATTATGTGATTCGTACTGAGGAAGAAAAAGAAGGTTCAAGATTTGGTCACATAAATTATTCTTTGATTGATTGATGCGGATTTTCATTATGAATTGCTCATTTTTTCATAGCCTTCTAAATAGCCTTCATCCAAATGAATTTGTACTAATCTACCTAGATATATGCAGTAGTTGAAAGGAAGGTCGTTTAGGTGGAGTCTTTTCAGACTTCGTCGTGTTGCATCTTGGGTGATGATTGTAACGGCTGCTGTGTAAAATAATTTTCTTAAACACTGTAGGCATCTTTAGATCTCTATGTAGGGTAGGGTGGCTGACAAATTTATTTGGCGTTGAGCAAGGCTGGACAAACCGCGGCCTAGTGTGCGCATTCGATCCAAGTGACAAACAATGAGAAGAGAAAAGAACAAAAATTTCGTTTCGTTCTTTTTGCTGATCACTCGGCCAAGTGGTTTGGCTTGCGGCCAATGTCTTCTTCCAATGCGAACCAAATCAAACAAACAAAAACATTAGAGACCTTGCCTTAAATGAATTAAAATTTGAATTAAGAGGAAACATTGTTTTTGGATCGGCATGCAGAAGACCGATGGAAGTTAAAATGAAGGAAAAAGTAATTGCATGAAACATGGATGTGGAAAGATCAGAGCAGCTCCCGCAGCAACCTCGGGCGCAACCGCTATAAGCTGTGCTACAGTTAAGTATGTATATATGTTTCAACATACCTGGTACACATCGAATCTACTGAAACGAAAGCTTAGCACATATTAGCTGGTCTTACACGGTATTCGGAATTTCCCTATTTTTGTAGCTCGTTATGCGAACCGGCTCTTGTTAAGCAATTCTTTCTACAAATAATTTTTGCTCGTAATGCGAAATATTCTTTATGAGAGGCTTCACGGTATATAATGTTGTTGGTACATATTCTACAATAATTTTCCATTAAGAATTTTACGTATGTTGTGCTAACTAACTATGATACTGGTATTAATTAATCTGCTTGTATTTCTAAACAAATAATACATTTAAAAAGAAATATGTAATTGTATAAAAAGTATCGAAAGTATCGCTCAACCGGTCATGTTCACAGTTGTTTTGGGCGCCATCTAGGATTGCAGATGTTTGTAGGGCTGCCACCTTATTGGCGAGTGATTCAAAGAAGGAGGAGGAGTATGTATTATTGTGACGTGTTCAATGTTTACGTTTATAAATCTTCATAATTAATATTGTTAATTATTTATTAAGCAATAACAAGTAGCAAAAACTTCATCACCGTTTTGTAAAATATACAGAATCATGTTGAGTTTGCGCGAGCGACAAATAAGTGAGTATAAAAAAAACTAATTGTCAATAGCAATTTGCAATATTTTTTCACCAAATACAGATGCAATTAAGCAAATGCTTAATTTCAATTCGCAGCAGCCCAAGGTACTTGCGGCAGAACCAGTTTGGAAAATTCTTATCTATGATCGTGTGGGCCAAGATATCATATCGCCCATTATATCTATAAAAGAGTTACGCGAACTGGGCGTGACATTGCATGTGTAAGAGAAAAATAATATGGCCATTGGTTATGATATATGTACATATATCAAACAATTAATTCAATCAATCAATGTTTTTGTAGGCAACTTCATTCCGACCGTGACTCAATACCAGATGTTCCGGCAATATATTTCTGCTTGCCCACAGATGAGAATCTCGACCGCATACAGCAGGACTTTGGTAATGGTCTTTATGATGTTTATCATTTGAACTTTCTAGCTCCTATAACACGTCAAAAAATTGAGGACTTAGCAGCGGCAGCCCTGCAAGCAGGTTGCGTTGCAAATATTCATCGTGTCTATGATCAGTATGTGAATTTCATCAGTCTCGAGGATGATTTCTTTATACTCAAACACCAGCAAAGCGAGCGTTTGTCTTACTATTCCATAAATCGTGCCAATACGCGGGATGATGAAATGGAATCGCTAATGGATTCTATAGTTGATTCCTTGTTTTCGGTCTTTGTAACGCTTGGTAATGTGCCAATTATTAGATGTCCACGAAACAGTGCTGCTGAAATGGTTGCTCGTAAACTGGAAAAGAAACTTCGTGAAAATTTGTGGGATGCACGTTCCAATTTGTTCCACATGGATGCGACACAAGCAGGTGGTGTGTTCAGTTTTCAACGACCTGTGCTGCTTTTATTGGATAGAAATATGGACATAGCGACACCACTGCATCATACATGGTCATACCAGGCTTTGGTTCATGATGTTCTGGATTTGGGATTGAATTTGGTTTATGTTGAAGATGAGGAAATAAAAAACACGGGTGAGTTATAATTGTGTGGTGTATTTAAACATTTTTCTTCAACTTAAATAATTTGTCAACGAACAGGAGCTCGCAAGAAGCCCAAAGCCTGTGATCTTGATCGGAATGATCGTTTTTGGACAACGCATAAGGGAAGTCCATTTCCTACGGTAGCTGAAGCTATTCAAGAGGAACTTGAATCGTATCGCAATTCGGAGGAGGAAATTAAACGTCTGAAAACCTCTATGGGCATTGAGGGCGAAACGGAAATAGCATTTTCTATGGTAAATGATACCACGGCACGACTCACCAATGCTGTTAACTCTTTGCCACAATTGATGGAGAAAAAACGCCTCATAGATATGCACACAAAGATTGCTACTGTGATATTGAATTATATTAAAGCGCGACGTTTGGATTCATTCTTTGAAATTGAGGAGAAAATTATGTCAAAACAAACTCTTGATAAACCATTGTTGGAAATGCTGCGAGATCCAGAATTTGGACTTCCAGAGGATAAGTTGCGTCTCTATGTTATTTATTATATTTGTGCGCAAAATGTTTCCGAATCAGAACTGGAGCGCATGAAGGAAGCACTGCAATCAAGCGGCTGTGATCTGTCACCGCTCGCATATGTTCAGCGATGGAAGGCAATCATGAATCGCACGCCGAACATGAACCAGGCAACACAGTATGAAGGTGGCGGTACCAAAACGGTTTCCATGTTCTCCAAACTTGTTTCTCAGGGCTCGTCGTTCGTTATGGAGGGTGTGAAGAATCTTGTTGTGAAGCGTCATGTACGTATGCAAATGAAATTCTTAGTCTTTATAGCTGATTTGCATTTCAAAGTCGGTGGCGCGACAAGCACCTATCTTGATAATTTAATCTGTATGCTCAGCGCTTAATTAAGCAACCACCAATTTTTATGCAAATTTACCTAAAGAATTGGAGACTTCTAAATTGAAAATTTATTTTATTTGTTTTCAGAATTTGCCTATAACAAAAATTACGGAACAAGTCATGGAATGTCGAAGCAATGCGGAAACAGATGATTATCTTTACTTGGATCCGAAGCTGCTCAAGGGTGGTGACATTATGCCAAAGAATCGTGCACCTTTCCAGGATGCTGTCGTGTTTATGGTTGGTGGTGGCAACTATATTGAGTACCAGAATTTGGTTGATTATATTAAACAAAAACAAAACTCAAACTTAAATCGGCGCATCATGTATGGTTCCTCCACATTAAGCAATTCCCGACAGTTTCTTAAAGAACTTAGCGAACTCGGACGTGAAATACTAACACCAACGTTAAGTTAGGAAAATGCTTCAATGTTCGAAGATCCAACGAAAACGACGCTTCTGAGGGAAAGAAAATATCGATACACATGCTGCCAAGTCGAATTTGGAGGCCGTGACAACTAGATTATGATGCAATTAAATTGAATCAGAAAATCAATGGTCGTTAGGAGATATAATTGATTTAAGGATTGATTGCTTGATCGATTATTTATAAGTGAACTTGGCTTTCTATTTTATTTAGTTTAGTTTATTATATTTTCATATGCGGTGTGTTCTTCTCTTTTTGTAATCCAATTCCAAAAATACAATTTCATAATTGAATAAAAGCAGAAAAAAAAAATTTATATATATTGCACAGTGTTGATACATGTGATCAATGCATAGGTGCAGAAGTGCAAGAACATGTGTCCCATTTGCTATGACAACAACTGCAATAACTTTAACTACAACAGGAGTAAACAGAAATTCCTGTCTAAATTCCAAGTAGGTGCTATTTTATAAAATTAAAGCAATTAACTTAAAGTCAGTAAATGGAGTTGGTTTGCTTGAGCTGTGGAACACATGAGGAACGGTGACAATGAGTCGTCGACATACATGGCGTGTGTAACTGAAATCCCTTAAGGATCGATCTTTGCAGCCAACAACTAGTGTTAACAAAAACAGTAACATCAACAATGATTAACACCAGTTTCACTACCACCAACAATACCAACAGTATCAACATCTACAGCATCAACAGAAGCAATCAGCAACAGTGAAATTCCATATGAACGACGAATGTGTGCGTCTTTGGAAATGGAAGTGCTTCGAACTATGCACAGTGACAACATGTATAGGTAAAGGTATAAAAAGTGAAAGACATGGACTTGGACAGTTCGGCATGACTGACAGTTGTTATTATGCTGCTGTTGGATGTTTCACGTTTCAAATTAGGCGACAATTATGGGCTCTTAACTTATCATTCATTGATGTTACTGTTTGATGTCCTCTTTCTGTGGCAGTTGATTGAATGCATCAGAATAGAACATATTATTGTTTGCCTCGCATAAGTTTCATTCGCTTTCTAGGCCAACTCCAGGTAGAATTAAATATTATTTAGCAATATTTTTTAAAATTTGTGTAAGGGCTGTAAACAAGATCTTTGGTCAGGCCTAAATTCCGGCCAAGGTTCAACAGTCGCCCTAAACAATGATGTGTCAGAATTGCTTTTAAAATAAAAATTTACATATTATTGTATTATTATTATTTTGTTTAACTCTTGCAATTTTGGATTCTGCTGTAGTTCTCCAAAGCTGGATACCATATGTCCACATTGGTTTTATGATTGTAAAGTAGTAATTTGTATACTAGGTGAAGTATAAAATGATAACCAATCAGTCAGTTTAACCCAAACGCCTTTCTGCAGATTTGTTGACGTTTTAATTTGATATGCGCTTTCCAAGTGAGCCTTCTGTTATGTTTTAAACCAAGATTTAGAGCATTGTTCCAGATTTTTAAATTTCCGTCAGTTAAGTTGATTTTGCAAGATGGTAGCTGTTTCAACAATGAATTCTAATATGACAAGTATAACTGTATCCTCGGCATAGTGTAGCAACTGTGATATTATTCTCATCATCAATAGACAAATCGGCACTGTTTTTCATATATAATAATGGACACAAGTAGCTTACGTTTAGGAACATCTAAAGAGAAGAATGTGTAGAGTTTTTTTTTGTTCCGGAGTTCTATACTTCTTACGAAAGCTGAGCTGGTCAATCTTTTCGAAGAAATCTTTTTAAAGTACATATTTTCGAGAGCGATCAAGCTGATGGGACGATTTGACGTGATTTTGTGCTCAGGCTTACTGGGCTTAGAAATCAAAATGTTCTCAGCGCATTTCCATTGTGAAGGGAAATAGCTTAGCCTCAGACTGCTATTGCTAAGTGCAATTAAATTTGGTTTTTTATAAAGATGCTTTTGGATGGATTTTTATGTATATCGCTGCCATAGTCGGTTTTATAAACTAATTTTGAATCCAAGGACACTTACAACTATAGATTTAATAATATGTACATATAAAGTTGGTTACCTTTAAAGAATTTCATCTATTCAATTCATTAAATTGTATTCGAGTAAGGGTTATATACTTAAAGCCATGAAACTACTTTTAGTTCTCCTATTCTTTCGCTGCTTTTTTTTGTTTATCCCACTCTCTATAGATGTTACCAATTATCACAGTTTGACACCAAATCAAGTTAAATATAACCGAAACTAAATTAACCACAATAACTAAATACACAAACCAATATGATTGTGCCATAACAAGAATATGAATGGGAATTCTTGGAAGTCAGTAAAGTCAGTATGACGATAAGATTCGGAGTGTGGGCGCGAGACGGACGGTTAAGGAAAGGAAAGGAATGCTATTCAAAATGAAATAAAGCAAGAAAACGGAGTTTCTTAATTAACACTTTCCGAACTGAAATGAAAGAATGATTGCAGTGATGAAATAATGATGTTGATGATTATTCATAAGCCAAACGGTGCAGCCAGAGAAGACAAGCTTAAGTAAAGTCGGTTAGCCCTGAGTTTACGCATACGCATTGGTAGAATTGTGGGCCGCTGACTCCCGTGGAGCAGCAGAGGTCGTGTTGAGAGCCTACAATTTAAATGTTAACATAAACAAGAGCAATTTAACAAAGATAAATACAAAAGTATCCAATAAACGTAACGAAAAAAAAAAAAAAAAAAAACAGAACAGAAAAACCAAACAAAGATGATGAAAAAAAAAAGTTACAAAAAAATGTGATTTCACGGGTGGTCTCAATCCCGCTTGCTGCTTTAAAGTAGCAAACCAAGTCGGTAAGTGAATGAATGAATGAGCCAAGCCAGAGCTAAGATTGACTGAAAGCAAAATCGAATGATTTGTTCTCAAACAAATCATAAAAGTGCCCAAAATTACCAGAATAGAACCAAACTGAACCAAAGCGAACCAAACAGAAAGTTAACTCAAGCACAAAAGCATTGCAGAACAGCAAACTGAACGAATCATGGAAAATACATAAATCGATTATGTGCTGGGCAAAGGTATGGATGGTATGATATAGTATGTTGTGTACATATGTATGTATATAAAAAAACATCGTGGGAAGGCGGAGAAGAAGGCGGATGCGAAAGACTGCAAGAGCAACAACATGAAGAAAAAATGGTTAAAATACAGATTCTCACATTCCTGTTGCGGACCGTTTCTGGATGTTGGTTATAATGGCCGTTGCACCACATACATACATTCATACTTACTTGGGAGTCTTGATTTCCAATGAGTGAGCGAGCAACTCAATTGGACAGACAGAAATACAAACAGATCGACCGACAGACATACATATATCATAATCTTAACAACTCTTAACAAGCCAGAACAAATTCCAAAATTCAAGCGGGCACAGCATGGAGAATATAAAAAATCAGGCAGAATCAAAAGCAAAAGTAGAGAAGAGATGAGAAGAAATGAAAAGAATCTGTTGCAACAACTTCATGTTCAGATACAGCGGACTCAGTATAAATTTTGAAAGAAGGAGGCGCTTTATATGAATGAATTTGCTTCAAGTTAAAATGCAAGAAAAGGATGGGTAAAAATGAAAGCTTTTGGAAAAGAGACTACAAGTAAGCTGCTAAATAAACTCTGCATTATTTCTGTATTTCTGATACGCAGCATGCTGAAGTACAGTTTGAACAGCATCGCGACACTGCAGCATACAGTTCTGAGAGTACTGTCGCTTTGGAGTCATTGTCAAACTAGAATACTTATTATGATGGATATTTAAATACTATTTCGCGCCATTTTATTTTATTTAATTTAATTTACCTTTAAACGCTTCTGTGCTTACAGAACGAACTCAGGATTTGGGTTTGGTCTGCTCTGAACTGTTGGTGGTCTTTGAGTATTGCTCTTTATTTTCTTGTTGCCTTGCCCTTGAATTTGAGCAATCCGCATGTTAATTAATCAGTCAAATATGCCACAATCGCCGCCAACGATGATTTCAAGTTTGACGGACTTCGTTTGTATTTGCCGCTCTAAAACAAGAAGGAAGAACAGCAATTTCGGAAGCATTTATGGCAGTTTCAGAACCCTAGTTATTGGTTATTTGTTGTTGTTGTTGCATGTGTGTTCTTTTACTGTTTCTTAACGCTTGTTAAAGTATTGTTAGCAGCTTGTTAGCCCACACGGTTCATATATATTTTAAGTGGAGCTGTTGTTATATATTTTGTTCTGTTAATATAGATCAGCGGCTCTTAAACTGCGTTCTACGGAGTCTCAGGGATCCAGTACCATTACCATTACTTACATAACATGCCACTAATTATTTATATCAGTATGGTATAATTTTGTATAATTAATACATATATAATATTTAAAAAGGAAAAGGTTTGTTCTACCCGCCAGTTGAAGTGGAGTCATCTTACAATTTTTTTCGCCCTCAATAAAAATTATTGTTAAGGAAATGAGCTCCTTGTGCTAGGCGATTGTTGGGCCAGAACGACATTAAATATCTAGGGTCCGTACAAAAATGTTTTTTTTATTTCATCCGCGGACACCATAAGTATAAGTAACGTTCAGGTAAAATTTGTAAAAATGAGACTAAGCATACGTTTTGTTTTTTTTTTTTGGATAGTATTATTTATGACTTAATAACCTTCTAAACATATTATACAAATTTAATAGGAAACTATCATTGCTTTCAATGGCCACCCTATCCGACAATGTTAAGTGAATCTATTTTTTTTTGTCTATAAACCAACAAATCCATACAAACTGCGTTGCCTACGGTTCAGGTTCAACAGAAAATGCTTGCAACTTCATCTTCATCAAATATTCGACGAAAAAATTAAAAAAACAAAAACCATAGAAGTAAGTTCATCTGTCTTTCAATTCGTTTCTGCCGTTGATTTGTTTATTTAAACGTTTATGTGTGGCTTAACCACTAAACCCTATTCCCCTCTAATCTATGTTACGTACCAATGCTTTACGATCTCGGATCTTAAGTTTATCGCTTCATTTTCCATGTTTTATGCACAATTTATGCCAACCATGAACAAACGAAAGAAAGAATTGTGCAGTAATCGATTCAGACTTGTATCCTCTTATGTACATCACGTACGCACCACAAAGTCTGGCAAGTCAGTAAAAAGTTTTAACAACAAAACTAGAGCTGAAGCCACACAAAACACAAAACTAGGCTAGAAATCCAGGAGTAATAGTCAAGCACTCCATCCGAGTCAGGTCTATGGTAAACACACACTTGTCTTGAGAATAAAAATGAATTAAAGACAAAAAAAAAAAAAAAAACGCAAATTGACGTGTCTTTTTCATGTTTTTTCCCTTACAGATTTATGCTTCATTATCGTGTGTGCATAATAAATTTGTGGGCAACATCATGAAGTCGTTCGGATCTTGACTTCATCTCCTTTGCTATTCTGTTCTGGGCATCTTTAACATCTGCAATACATATTTCTTTATATTTGTCTGCTGTTTGAGAATATTGTTCGTTAGTTTGAAATCCTTAATGTCTAATGGGACCCCCCACTGTATGCATATAGTTTATACTACATTTGATGTAAGTTTTTTGTTTTTTTTTAAATCAAAACTATATTATAAAATCCCACTATCACTATTGGAAATAAAAGATTATTATTGTTACTATTATTATTTTTTTAAATTATATTTTATTTGTAATCTATCGTAATCGATATTCAGCGAATTTGATTGAGGAGACTCTTATTATGCTTCTATCGTAATTTAATGATAAACTCTGAACGGCAAATTCAGTGGGATGCCGCCGATTCAATCTTCGTGTGTGCTGGCTGTTGTCAAGCAGGTTGACTTCAAAAAGATTAACATGACGTTCCAGCCTGGAGATAGTTGCTGATTCTTGCGATCTCCTCACGGATCGTGGATGTCCGTAGATCTCTGTGTAGGAATGGGTTTCTTACGTACCAGGGAGCTCCAAATAGTCTACGCAGTAGTTTGGACTAAAACCTTTGGACGATCTCAATGTTTGAGTTGGAGGCAGTGTCTCAAAGATGTATTCCATAAGTCCACAACGGTTTAAGTATGAAGTGTAATAACTTGATCGCCAAAGGTCGAGTTCACCATTTGATGCCTGAATTTGATTGCACTTAGCTTCATCTACAGCTTTACCAGTAACGGAGGCCTTACCATTAGCGTAGATTACCAAAGGCATCCTTAGGGTCTTTACATCTACTGTTGTTGACAACTTTTGCGACCATCTGCGCATCAAATAAATAAATGAATTTTGGTTTTTTAAATTCAAATTTATTTGTCTCATTGCAGACATTATCATCAGTTACCGTACTAATACAATTTCATATATTTTTAAACTTATACTCTGCCAAATGGGAAACATCGGTCTGTATTCAAAGTTTAAATTGAAACAAATTTCAACTACGCGAAACACAAACAAGTATTGCGACTTGTACAATTAAAAACATTTACTCAAGACAATTTTAGAATAACTTTTATTGAAATTACTGAAATTTGTATGTAGGACTCAATTGTTAATTAAACGCAACATGCCTTTTAAAATGTATTTTATTTATAGATTTCGTTCCTAAAAGCATTGATAAATATTGTATAAAAAAAATTTATTTAGGAAAAAAAAAAACCAATGTAATTTGTTTTGTTGACATCAAAATAAGCCTATGCTATATGTGGTTGCTATTCGATCACTAAAAATCGGAATGGCAACTGAAATGAAGAAGTAGTGATAAGCAGAATTCGATCTCAAAATTCCAAAAGCAGCTTAAATTAGCAGCCGGGATGATGAGTATAAAATATGCGGCGAATTCGAATTTGTAATCAAAATGATCATTTATATAACTTGTACTAATATATAGAAATTTTATAGGTACATATAGTAGAAATTTTCATCAAGAACATGTGATATTATTTCTATTATCATTTCCACTTACTCACTCACTCTGTCTCTCACTCTCACTCTGGCTCAATTAGCCAACCGCGTGTGCTCGAAGCAGTTAACTCTCGATTAATAGCAAGGTCCACAATATTTGAAAACCATAAAATAAACCAAAAGTAATGTAAAGAAAGAAGGAATGCAATAGAATGTGCGTCCCTCATAGGTATGTTGCCTTACACGGGTATTTCCCATAGATACGCGGTTAATTTTTCTTTGTTTTCCCATTTTTTTTTTTTTGTTTCTCTTATTTTCTATGTTAATTTTATGTTTTGTCAGTGTTTATAATTAATCACCTTTCGAATTGACAGAAAGAACCTTCGTAGCGCCATTAGCGCCCCTTGCAGGGGATTTTCTTTCCTTTTGGGAATCGCCCTTCCCCTTGTATTTAGTCGATCGCTTCGTCGTACGCACGCTTTGATGTCTTCATTATCTTAAAAAAAAAAATTCTTTTAGATGTACGATATACATATACATTCATACTAACATCTTGTATGTAGATAAATTATGTATTTCTTTTATTTTATTATAGTAAATTGAAACATTTTACTAATTGCCTGAAAATTTGTGCACCTTGTTGCATGTGAGTGAACTTTGAACTCTCCCATAATAATATTTATATGGGGGAAAACTACAATATCATGCAAGAAGCTAAAGTAGAAGTTAAATTTAAAGTTGAATAAATATTATACGAGTATTATAGTTAGTAAGTAGTAGTAGTTCTGAAGACATCCGGCATTTTCCTACTTTGTTTTAATTGAAAATTATGTGGGCGCTTCAGAATTCTTGGAAAAGAAGTTATAATATTCACTCAAAATAACTTAGTGGACGTTTATAAATGTTCATTTCTGGTCGCTGGTCGCTGGTCTCTGGTTGCTGTAATTGTTGTTGTCAGCAATAGCTGAAGAAGTGCCCAGTTCCTGAATTGAGCTGAGCTGAGTTGAGTTTCCTCCATATTCGTTAACGACGAAAATCATTAACTTTGACATTAATTGTTTCGTTGTGTGCTTTTGTCGTTTGCCATAGGTTCAAGAGAAGAAAACATGTAGAAAATGTTTATTCTCCCTGTTTGTCTATTTGTCTGAACTGAACGACCTTTCTAGTACAATATGTTTATGCTATGTGTTTGTATAGCATTTTTGTTTTTTCAAGACCACCGAGTTGGACCCCAAACTGAAGAAGACACCCGCGCGTATAAGTTTGCGTACTTGTCTCTATTTTAGATGTTGCTTTTTTTTTTATAGTCACTTCATCCTTGGTTTTGGTTCTGGTTGTTTTTGCTGCTGCTGCTGCTGCTGCTGCTAGTAAGGCAACCTCGAGTTGTTGGTTTTGCGATTTTGTTGCATTTTGTTAGTTTCGTTTTTCTCGGGTTCTCTATTTTCGATTTTAACCTCAATCATTGTCTTAACTCAACAGAACTTGAACGCAAACTCAAGTTGTAAGCGCTTACAAGCCTCAAGAATTTTAAGTGAGTAGTTGACTGTGTCTCGAGATCATAAACCCGTGTCTAACTAAACTATTTTCAATTATAGCTAAAGATACTTTATAACCCCATGTAGCATAAATGGGTTAAACAGTTGGCAGTTTGTTTAATTCTTAGTTGTTGCAACTTGCAATGCTTGTAAGCGTTGAAGTTGTTTCTTTTTCCATTGCGAAAAACCAGAGACTACAAGTCTGCAGACGTTGTCTTATATCAAAGACTTCGCAACCAACCAACATTTGGTGTAAGCTGATGATGATGATGATAATGATAATGATGATGAAGTTGGTTCGGGCAAGAAGACATGAGAGATAGGGTAGGATTGGATATACTGCGGTTGTTGCAGAACTAACCAACGAAGAAGTAGCAAAAGATGAGCTGAAATTCGAACAAAAATTGAAAATGCATTTTTCATGATGAAGTATTGTAGTTGTTCCTGTTGCCGGTGTTGCGGCTGCAACTGCTGATGATGACGGTGACGGTGACGGTGATGCTGCTGAAATCAAAGACGACGAAGACAACTTCGTTGTCGTCATCAGATGTTGCTGTTCACTTGTGGTTGCAATGTTGCTGATATTCTGTTGTTGTTGTTGTTGTTATTATAGTAAGTTGGTTTTTCAGCTTCTCAATCTCTTTCTGTCTGTCCTCGGTTTGTCCACTTGTCGGTCCGTCTGTCTGTGTCTGTTGTTTATAATGAACAAACTTAGACAATCGGACGCCGTTTGCACGATTTGGTTGTTAAATGTTTACATAGACTCGGCAGCAACATTGCCAAAGACAACAAACCAACAAACAACATCAGCAACATCGGCAAAAAAAAATTAATTGAAATTTCCTGCATACAACATCAAGTATTTGTTATTGTCTTAGTTGTTGCTGCTGTAGTTGTTGCAGATATTTAAGCCAAGTTGCCGCTTTAGCGCAATAATTGCTGATTAGCGCATGCGGCTCACTTGATTTGTTGTTGCTGATTGGAATTTTTGTTCATCTTGTCGCTGTTCAATGTTTGTTCTGTGTTCTGTTTGCTCAATAGACTTTGAGTTGCCAAGTTGTTAACGATAATTACAGATAATCAGGAATTGGAAAAAAACTCAATTGGGGACTCAAATACACTCTAGATTTACTCTAGAGACCATGCGTTATACTAACCTCAAAAGACAATACCATCTAGTCTTCTATTGTAGTAACAATAAAACCTTTTATTTTAATGAATTTATTTAACATCCTGATTATGTAGACTTACTTTGTAGACCATTCTAGTCTAATGTTATAACTTAATACATAAGTATGATCATATTTCTTTTGTCGACAGAGACGACGACATGTGCCGCCCATAACAACCATTAAAAACTAATAGATATATCCGATTGAAATGAAACGAACTGAACTCAAAGCGAAGACCAGAGCAGACCAGGCCAGTCCATACTCGTACTATGTATACCAGATCAACTGACAAGCCATTTTGTACTTACAAGTCATTATCACCAGAGCGAGCGATCGTTTCAAGTGATAAGCCTCGAAACGTAGCCAAACGTCAGCCAACAACTTGAACGAGTTGCTAGTCACTTGAATTTGGGATTGGATATTGAATTGTGTATGTTTGTGGTTGTGTATGTGTGGACGGACAACCATATCAGAGTTACCATCTAAAATAACACTAACAATAAACAGCAGAGCTACCGCCACAATCACCAGTACTACGTCGGACCACAAGATAACGACGACCAACAACCAAATAACAACAAAAACAAACAATGTTGGCGCTCAATCGCAGGATCTTCACTGATGTTGATGTTGTCCCTCTACTCTGTTCCAGAACACAGAACAATGATAATGATGTCATTTGGCATTTATTTACGAGCGCCCAACCATTGCTAAACGAGATCTAATTTACATTTATGAGAATGTACCAAGCCAAGCCGCGAAGCTAGGAGAAGGGCCACCATTGTGAATTGAGTGTGGCTACTACCACTTTGGCTTTGGTTACGGTTGCGGCTTCTGTTCTTCACTACACTTAATGTATCCTTTTCAATGTAATCTTGTAGCCCTTTTTTTTTTGTTGTTCATTTTGTTTATTTTATTTTTCTTAGTGACATGTCCACAAAAGTGTGTGTGTGTGTGTGTGTGTGGACAAAGACAAAACAGAAGAAGTGAATAATGTTTGTTCGATGTTGATCGCTTTGGTCAATGTTGATAAAATCTATAAAAATTTAAACTGGATGAGAGTAAGTACCACCTAATGGTGGTGGCTGGCAATGGGATAAAGATATAATTTTATGAAACGAAATAACAAGAGCATAAATATAAACAAATCATTGTGAGTTGGTTAAATATTTTTGAGTCCATGAATCAATTGAATTAATTTCAATATATTGTACCACATATCTATGGTTTTGTTCTATAAACTATGTACTTAGATATATGATTTTATAAAATGTCCTTATCAGTTTTAATTAATAATTGATCCACCTGTTGGTTTGAATGGTTGCAAAATATAGTTTTTGGCCTAGAAAAGTTCCATCTAATGTGATAACCAAATGATCAAAGTCTAATAATTATTATTAGTTTTTAATTATCGACCTCAATCTGTAAGCTATAGTGTCTTATGATATAACCTGAGTATTATTGGATTTGGTAATACTTAGCTGAAATCATGTAAGTGCAATAAATTGATCTGTTAGGTTTTAGTTTTTTTAAGCGCTGTTTCGCAATGTTTAATGTCCCTACATTTAAATTTATAAAAGTGTTACGCAACAGAAAAACTTTAAAATCTCTCATTTAGATTAACATTCTTGCGATTTTTTAAGGAATTTTATCTTGTATTGTGTGTACTTGATTTACATAATATGTACCTATTACTACTTTAGTCTGATGGCTGTCAAACAAAGTTTAATATTGTTTGGGAAAGGAAAGGCACAATGACAGTCCCTCATTTCATTCATCTCATCCTTCGCCTATAAAACATACATATATAGCCCATCTTTACTTACCATATAATATATAATATTCTTCTTACACGAGTATCTAGATATATTTAATACACATGAAGGATTGCAGTAGCTCTGATCCAAACTATAGAGACTAATTATTTAAACGTAAGGATTTCTTGACCTTTATAGTCAAAACTATGTGAAGTAATTACTTACATATATGGAAGCTTTGGAGAGATCATAATTTTCTCTATTTTTATAAACCAATATGACTTTTTGTATGTCCTGTTTGGATATAAATTTCTTTGGTTTTTCTTTTAGTTTGATCTTTGTTCCATTGTGTCACAAATTCCAAGTATTTATTTGCCTGAAATGGTTAGTTCTGAATTCTTACTTTGATCTTCTTTCATATACGTACCTAGTACTTACCTCTTTCATCCTCTCATCCTTTCACTTTTTGTATGATTGTATATTTGAGACCAACGCTGGTGGCCAACAAATAAAGTCATAAAACTCCATAAAGAGCATTTTTGTTTTTTTTTTTTGAGTAACAAAGAAATTGGGCGAATACTATTAAGTGTATCCACCATCAGCAAACTATCCTTAATATTATGTTTTGTTGTTTTTTTTTTAATTTTTTTTTTTTTTTTTTTTTTTGTATTTAGATTGCCCCTGATCACGATGGTAAATCTGTTGGTCTTGTTGCTGGTGCTGGTGCAACTTCTGACGATGATGATCATGATGATGGTGATTCGTTTGTTGATATGCGCACAATGATATTATGTTGTTGTATGCTCCTGTTATTGTTGTTGTTGTTTTGTTAAACAATCGCAAGTTTGAAATCAAAGCAACTTCATTCCGTTGCCTTGGTTTATTGTTGTTGATATTTTGTGTTGTCCGCCCAAAGAAAACAATTCACATTGTTTCGCTTTAGGCTTCTTATTTTTGGGCCACCCAAAAAGTTATGATTAAGCAGACATCATGAATATTGTTAGAGACCGATTTGAACTGAACTGAAGTGAATCCAAAGAAATTGCTGCAGCATGACTAACAAACTAACTAAGCAACAAGAGAAAAAAAAAAAAATACTATAACAAAATTATACATAATATATACATACATGTTTATACAATAACATAAAGTGCAAGACGACAAAAGTTTCTCACGCCCCTAACAAATGCCACCTGCAACGATCCCAATGAAGCCATCTGTCAGCGTTTTGTCGTTCATCGTTTTGTTTATGAGAGTGTGGAGTGTCCCTAAGCCGATTTTTATGGCCAGACTGACAGTCCAACACAACAGATGATGACATTGAACAAGGCTAAACAAGCATCTAAAGTCAACAAAAGCCACACGCGTGGTTCGAAAGCCACACCAGGCAACATCAACATCATTGACACATCATACGCAAATTAAGAGCAACACACAACACTAACAACAATAAAGGCAACAACAACAACAACAACAACAACAACAAGAAAAACAACAGGAACAAGATCATGTACAAGTATATAACAACAAAAAGACCGATGTCATAAAAATGGAACGTTTCGGTCAATAAGTCAGTCCAGTCCTTTGCAACACTTCACCCCCGTGAGCATCTTTAAGGTCAAAAGGACGCGTCTTATTCAACGCAATCTGTGACTGGAAAGTAGTTAAGCAAAACACCGTCGTCACATCGAAGCGATCAAGACCAAACCACACCAAACCAAACTAAACTATAGGAAAGCAAAACCAACCACTAAAGTGAAATCTTTTTTGTAGTAGTAATAGCCTAAGGAGAGGGTTAGCCTCTGAGAAGCTAGGAAGGAAGGGGCCGAGACCGCCTTGGTTGCGGAATCTTCTTCATCTTCATCTTCATTTAACCGTTTAACCCTCACTCTTTTCTACTCTACTCTGTTCTCCCTTGCTTTCATGGGCTCACTCTCCTATAAGGTCTGTCATTGGTTAATCAGGCTCATTAGGTGGCCAAGCTCATTTATATACAATATTACGAACATGGGCTCGCAAATTTTTGTGGTCTCGAAAATGTGATTAAGTTATTTTGCGGCTTTTGCCGTGCAGAACGCTCCATTAACCGTAATTAAGGTATTTCAACTTCATTCGTTCGTTCGTTTTTTTTTCTCATTCGCTTGTTCCTCTATGGTTGTTGATGTTGTTGTTATTGCTGTTGTTGTTATGGGTTCTTTTTTTTTTTATTGAAGTTGCACCAAATTCGCTTAGTTGACTTCGGGTTATTTGGGTTTGCAGCAGCGTATATTGTGTGTCTTCTTTTATTGGCTTATAGCTTGTTGTGTTGAAAACTTGAGACATACATAGACATATCTTTATCTTGCTTAAGTTTTATGGCATTGCGGACTCTATAAAAGTTGAGATATCCAGGGAAGAGGGATACAAATATTTGGAGTCAGAGAAAATTACAGTTGGAAACATTTTTGAAGTTCATTAAGATTTGAAGCGAGTGAATACTATCTCTTTTAGGATACTAGGTGATGTTAGATTGAAGAATCCCAAATTTTTTACCGTGTATAAAACTCAAGTTTTTGATATTATTTATGGAGCTATTAGCAAACTGTGTGAACAGATTTGCTCTTTTATATGAGTGTGTTTGTCTGTCTTGATCTACACATCTGCATTTATTCATTAGTTGCACTTACTCTCTTGAACTCTCTCGCTCTCGCTCTTGCTCTCGATCTCTTACTATTATAATGCGTCATCTTAGCCATCCATGTGTATTGGACTGAAGGACCGGACCGCACAGGCTACAAATTGCCCTGTAGCTTTAAAAACCGAATCTGATTTAATTCTGTTTTGCGAACTCTGATGAGTTAATAGGAATCGAGTTACATTCCAACACACAGCATTTTTTATGGTAGTTCAGTCTTCGTAGTCTTCGTTTTAGTCCTTCTGCGTCTATTTTTTTTTGTTTTCTCGATTTTTGTTAGCCAAACTGCTTTCGGCCAATTTGAGTTTGGTTGCTTTCGTTTTTTTCTTTATTTTTTTTTTTTTTGTATTCCTGAGGCCTCACAAAACGCTACACTTTTTATTAGCACTGCTGCTGGTCATGATGATCACTTTGGATGACGACGTCGGTGATGATGCGTCGTTGCTTTTTGATTTTCGACCTGTGTCGGTATTGACAGTTTTAATTAACTCATCCTCAGCTTAAGTAGACCGTTTGTAGCCATCAATGGCTGATCAAGTTGGTTGGTCTTCAATTTTTTTTTTTTTTGTTTTTGATGTTAACAAATGCTTCTCTCCTTTCTCGCTGCAACATGGCAGACATCCGGTGTATCGAATGCTTGTGCCTTGTACTCCAGTTGCATGATGAAGGCACTGAGACTGTGCGGCCCTTGAGAGGGAGGGGTGTATGTGTTGGGGGCGGCCCAGTACTTTTATATCTTTATAATTTCCGTTTAGTTTTGGAAATGTTTGTCTTCAAATCTTTTTTGAAATCTATCAAAATTCATAAAGCTCTGAAATGAAATGAGCCGTAAACAAACAATTAATACCGCAGGAAAAAATATTCTATATACTTAGTACAGAACGATATATTCGTTCAGATCACTGCCGCCAATGTCATATGACAAAGAGAGAGATAGACATTTTGTCTCGTAAAACAAAAGGATATGAAGACAAAAGGATCGGCTCTTTGACGCATTTGCCGGCAAACTTCACTTTGGATCAGTTGAATATGATTAAGTTCATTTGAGAAGTTTAGTGTGTACTTTTTTTTCAATCTATTGTAGATCTTCAGACGCTGCGACATAAAGTCTGCTAATCTACACATGAGTTGCGGCTTCTTAAAGATCAGAAAAGCTTTTGTCTTTTATAATATTAAAATTGTCGGACAGCGGCTTTTTGTACTGAACAGTTTCTTCTTCATATAGTTTTTTTTTTAGAAAGACTTTGTCTTTGTTGGGATTATTTATTTTTTTTATTGAAATTTTTGATGATTTTTGGTAATTTGAATACAGCGACATTTATTTGACAAGTCGTCAAGCAAATTTTTGGTTTGTTAAACAAAAAAACACAATAAACATTGAAGAAAAAAAAAAAAAACAAATAAATTTCTGGAATTGATTTCATGTGAATTTAGCTTAAGTTTTTTTTTTCTGCATGAAAAAATTTTGAATGAGAATTTGATATTTTCAATTTATTTTATTTCATGTACATGAAATTAATTCTTTTTTATTTTATTATCTTGTACGTATTTTATTTTAATAAGTTTAGTTCACACCAGGTCACATTTATTGCAATTGAATGAACTATGATTTCTAAGCGATTTATACTTGTATGTATAAAAATTAGAAATCCATAAATCCATATGAAAATCTTGTAGGCTTATAATGCAATTATAATGGTTCGGTTATTGCAGATTTTGTGTAAATTGTAGAGGGAAACTTATTTTTGATCTTAACAAAACTACTTATTTTATAAACAAAAAAAAAATTGGTTAATGGCTTGCAAAACAAACAAAACTTTAGAATTTGGGGCGTCATGGGCACTTTCTTGTTTGAAAATGCGGACGGTCGCACCGTGACTGTCACGAACGCTACCGAGACATGGTAACTGACTTTTTGTGGTAGGAATTGATGGCGCAACTTACCATATCGCCGCGCGTATCATCAACCTTTTGCAGACAAGATTCAACACAATCATGTAATTAACCGTGTTGGCGATGTTCTTTGGTCTGCTCGCAGCTGCGATTTGACACCGCTGGAATTATTTCTGTTGGGCTCATTGAAAGATAAAGTTTATGCCAATGATCTCCAAACAATTGATCACTTGAAACAGAACAATCGCGCCGAAATTTCCCAATTTGACCAGGAAACAGTGGAAAAATTGCTTGAAAATTTATGTTTCAGGATGGCCCATTGCCGAGCCAGCCCCGGCCAATATTTGAATGAAATCATTTTTTCATACTTAATCGGAAGAATCATTTTATCAAATATTTTTGTACCTTTTCTTTTTCCCCCTCCGGGAAATTCTTCTGAGTTTTATATCTTTATGTATAGAACTCATATTCCTGGAGGGAACATTATTTTCATTTATAATTTGTGATCCAGGTTATCCTCTATAAATTGGATTTCTTGGCTACTACATGAATGAAAACATAATAGGGCACCAACCCATGGACTTTTTGGGGTTCGAATTGGTAGTACCTTTCGGTACGAAGTCTGACCAGAGGCTTTTTCTGGTACCACGGGTGGTCAGGAGCCCACGGAACTTGTTCCGTCCTGGCCAGCGGGTACGGCCCCCTTGTGGGAGTATCGTGGTGGCTATGGTTTAATACCCAAATGCGGGTAGAGTAATAGCTCGACGTGGAGTTGCGTTATACAACCGGGTGCTGTGACCCAGAGAGCAGCAGAGGTTTAAGGTGGGCCTCACTCCCCACCAAGGAGGGAGTCATATTCCAAATTTAATATGACTCTAATTTGGTACCTGCGGATATTTATCCAAGGGGACGTTGATTGACGTTCAATCCATGTGCTTGGCACCGTGTTCTTAAGTCTTCACAGATAGGCGAGCACGTAAAACCTCGGTACTTCAATGTACCTTTTCTTCATTTATTCATTAAATCAAAATAGGACTCTTTACATACACTGCGCATCATCAGATTAGCGTCCCCTTGATTATTCTTCGTTCATGTTCAATATTATCTAAACCATTTGAACTACAGTTTTACAATTTTTATGCATTGAACTCTTATCAAATCTCTTTTAAATAAAATAGCAATTGCTACTGTCATTTTCCAGATAATATTTTAATAAATGTTTAAGCAAAAGTAACGAAAATTTGTTCATCAGGACCTACTGACTTCTTGGCTGATTCAAATTAGTAGTAGTAGTAGTTTTTTTTTTTATATTTTTTATTTTAATATTTTAATTAAAAAATATTCATATTTTATTTAATTTATTTTTATTAATATTTCATTTTGCATTATGAATTTGACGAAATTTATGCGTATAATTTTTTATACATAAATCTATTAATTTTCTTGATCATAAATGGCAAAGTCGGTTGTGTTGATGTGTGAATTGATGGAATTAAAAAAAAAGAAAAATGATTTAATATTAAATTTATTTTTTTTTTATGTTATACGTAAACTATTAACAAAAAAAAGAACATAATTTTACTTGCTTACTTTACAAAAAATATTTGATTGCATCATTTGCATAGAAATTGTATTTGCTCATGACAACCACAACAGATACGAGTACAACACCGACATCAGATACACTAAGAGCATCAGTGCTAGTTAGTAGTAAGATACATTAAAATGGCAGTGGTACTTGTTTATCATTTCAGCTCATTGGATTTGGCATGGAATTTTCCCAAAACGGTTTGCGTTCGAAGTTGTGGAAACTTTTTTCAAAGACAAAACAAAACTGACTGTCTAACTGACTTACTGACTAACGGACGACTGACAGATTTAGCTACAAAACAACAGTGACAACAACACCACGACCAAACATTAATACTATCAACAAAGTTGACGACGAGTTGTCTGCCGTGAAGATGAAAAAACAAAAAAAAAAAAAAAAATGTTTTAGCAAAAAGCAAAAAAATATAAATAAATATAAGTACAAAAAATTCATAGATAAAAATATTGCAAAAATAAATAAAATTAATTAAATGACATGAATTTGACGTGACAGCGATTTCTTGCAATCAGATTTGACGTTGTTAGTTTTATTAACGACTTGAGACTTTAGTGAATTCGGCGGCGTCAAAATCTATTTGAAAATTTTATACAAGCTGAAATTTTCACTAAAAATAAACAAAAAAGTATAGTCTGAGAGTGCGCCGTCTTTGCACCTTGGCTCTTATTTGTTGTCCCCTTTCCGAGAGTCATGTGTAATTAAAATGCATGTTTAAGGACTTTTTTTTTTTAAATGATTTGGATAGCCTAGTGTTTGGTTTTAAGTAGTGTTGCATAACACATATGTGTGTATGCATGCATTACGAAACCGAAACAATTTCGAAAAGTGTAACTCAAATTTGAGTTTGTTATTTCTCTTTGAAACGAAAGATCTAAAATACAAATAATGTTGGTTCCATTTATTGTCGTGCATGAATCATTTACCAACACTATACGTTAACTTCAAAGCTTCCTGATTAGTAACTAAATAAATAAAAAATTTCAGTATATTGTTTTTGTTTTTTTTTTGGTTTGTTAAAACAAATTAAAGCAAATGTAAAATTGAAGTTAAGCTGAGTAAGGTTTAAGCACCTGTACAGGTGTACAAATACTTGGCTTTGGTTAAAAGTTATTTGTAATAATAAATTTTGGTGGCATTTAAAAAACCAGGGCTACATATATCGTATCAATTATCAAAGGAGTTCCTTTCTTTCAATAGATTAAGTTGGTAGTTTCATGTAAGTAGATCAGTTCATGAATTTAAGAATTGTTTGTAATGAACAGACAGTGTCCAGCCCTCATATTGTATATATAGTTTCATTTGACAATAGGTTATATGGGTATTAACATTTTGATTTGATGTTTGTAACTCATGGAATATTGGCTTGGACAAAGTATGGCATATGTTATATCTATGGATGTAACCAGAGTGGATAGAACATTAATACCCTTGTAAATGAATATTCTCTCATTAATGGAAGAAATAGTCTTATTACTACAAAGTTTATATGAACATAGCCGATATAATCGGAATATCAACATCACAGCTTTACGATTTCTGGAAGAGATAGACCCCATACAACATGTACCTGAATTTCAATTGGAATTATACGTTGTCATGAGCAAAAACAGATCAAGAGTTGTTTTTTCTGACTTAATCTTACATACCCGTACATATTTATGGAATGTAGATTTCCAATGAAACTTCAAAAACTGATTTAAAATGACAACACAAATGATATTTGGGGTGAAAGGTATATAAGTTTTCGGTGAATCAATGTCTTGTATACATTTTCACAACTTTTCTAACGTTTTTCATTTTTTATTTGCTTGCTGTAAACGCTCTATACAAATTAAATTAAGAAAAAAAAAAAAAAATAAATATTTCAACTACAATTCACATAAAATCGTGTGTAATGTGGCTTACAATCACAAATGCGTTGCTTAATTGCAGCGGCTAATGAACAACACGAAACAAGCGTGAACCAAATGGAAGGAGTTACAGAGCCGAGATTTAGCCACAGGCTTAAATCGCCTCAAACGCAACCCAAAATCCTAATATTTATAGGCATTTTCTTTTTGATTATGTACCGTGTGACAACAGCAGCAACAACAAACAATTATGCACTTTTTTTTTGGTATCCAACTGTAACAACAATAATAACAGCAACAGCAACAGCAACAGCGACAACTTCAACTGCAACAAGTTAAATAAACGTGTTTATTTTTGTTATACTATTTTGCCCAGAAATTGAAAGTTTTATATCGCATTCTCGCCTATGAGGCGTATGAGTAACGTCACGAAACGGAAAGCGTAAATCGTACCTAGTATGTCAATTTGAAAATTAAACGCAAAACTTGTAAGTTAAGGAAATTGTCATATCAAGAGTCATGATGACGAATGGGAAAAGAAGGAGCGATGCTGGCTTGCTGGCTGGCTGGCTGGCTGGCAGACAGTCGGGCAGGTGGCCAAATAACCAGGCGGTATTAGCAACTTTGTTTACTACTTACTACTCTTAAATGTAAAATCAAAACTAGGCGGTACAAGTAATTGACAAACTGTGGTAATTCCCAGCGACTAAGACGAAATTACTGTCAACGTGAAGTGAATTGAATTGAACTGGATTGGATTGGATTGGATTGGATTGGATTGCATTGAATAGCTCTTTTGGCTTTGGTTAGATTGGCGTGGCGTGGCGAGGCATGGCATAGCATGGCACTGAGTGTAGTCTATCCAAAACAGTTGTGTCTGAAACTATGTATGTCAAAGAATCAGGAAAATGTTAACATAAAAATCAAATAAAAATTTATTATCAAGAGTTGTCTTGAGTTATTACGAGTATGTATATACCAAAAGTGTTAGACGAAGTCTAGTTGAGTCCATTCGTCAAAAGTCAAGACTAACAATGAATGACATTAACCTCACCCACAAAACCAACTTGCGCTGGGGAACAAAAATATGAAAAATAAAATAATAACACACATAGTGAATCAACAACAGAAAACACGACTGTAACAACTACTGACAATAAAGATTGCAATATTTTTACACCTCAACAGTTTAACTTTTTTTATATGTACATATATCTTCTATATTGAATGTTATATGTTTGTACAATAATATTATTGTTCGGGGTTTTGGTTGTTAATGCGCGCACGTTTTTGTAATATGTCAAAAAAGTGAGACGTTGTTGCATTCGCAATTAGTTAACACAACAGCAAACATATAGATTTAGATGAATAAAACAAAAAAAAAAAAAAAAAAACAAAACAAATTAATAAAATATCAAATAAGGAAACCAATTACTACAATAGAATCAAAACTATGCAAAAAATGCCAACCCAAAACGATGCGCAATGAATTTAATTAATAAAAACAAAAAAAAAAAAACAATCAACTCAACTCAACAACAAAACGAAACTCATTTAAAAGATTCCTAATTCTTTAATTGGCAACAACAAAAAAACAAAATATCGACAACAACAATAAATATTGCTAATTGTAGATAGAAACAAATTACTATAGTAAGAAGAGAAAAAAAAAAGAAAAACGCGACGATGTTAACAATAAATAAATATTGTAAATGCAGCGCCACTTCATTTAAAAAATATTTCTCAATATTCATTTATTTATATGGAATTTTAACTATTTAACATTATTAAGTACAGTAGAAACATGCTAATTTGCACCAAATATACATACAATAAAACCATAATAAATTCCTTATAGAAAAAACTCTAGTTTATTTGCAACTGACCGATTCAAAGTCTCTATGCGTCTATGAACTAAGGCTAATTCATCCTAACAAACGCTCCTATTTTTAAGACATTACAATGAGCCGTGAGTCATGCGTTCTATTAATCCTATCACTTATGTTAGTTAAAAGTAACGTAGAACAATGCATTGCTATGTAGTATTAGTGATAATATTCGACAAAAAAAAATAAATAAGAATTATCTAGAAATATTTATATCCTTATTATTATTATCCGAATAAAAATAGATTTACTGAAGCTATAGGAAATAGTAAGAAAATGAGGCGATAGGGGAATTTTAAGTTCCAAGACGAGAGAATTCTTCATCTTATCTTTTGAAAAATACTGACCAATTTAGGATATTAGCCCAATAAAGACAGATTGTGAGTGAATGAGGCGTTAAAGGGATCTCTAGCAGGACATTTCATTTGACCCGATGGAATATTATCCGAATAAAGAAAGATTATGACGATGGAATGAAATTCGTGGAAAATTATGTGTTATGAGGGATCTTTAGTCGGAAATTTTATTTCAGCCGAGTGATTTGTATCATTTGGAATGTATTGACCACACATTTTCTGCTTTAACTTCAACACATATCTGTTAAAATGAAATAAAGTTTTGTATATTTTGCATATTCTACCATTTAATGCAAAGCTTTTTTTTTTTATTTTTTACAAACTACAATAAATAATTATAGATTTTACTGGCGAGCCGCCCTGCTTTGCATGGGTACAATATACATTTTTACTTAAAATATTTAAAATTTGACGCTTTGGTATATTGAAAGTTCATTAGCAAGAAATTTTATTTATTTATTTTATAACGTTTGTTTACAGAATGTCTTTGTATAGAATGTTTACACAATACGAACAGATTTTGTCTAAAATTTACGCGCGAATGTTGTGCAATTATCTTCTTGTATTTTTTATTGAAAGAGGATGTTTTCCTTGTCAAATCTTTTACACTTACATATGTGAAGAGGATGTTGGTAATGTATAGAATCGTGCGTTGGATATCACATAACATATGTATATGTATATGGAAATCATTATCGTGACGAGTAGAGTCAATTTGGTTATAGGATTAAGGTATTGTATCGAGGTAAAATTTGTTGTTATACGCAGCTGCTATGGCAAAAGCAGAGTTCTCTGATTTGCTGGATTAATTAGTCATTATTTATTAAAATCATCATGTTAAAAATCATGTTTGTTGTTGTTTTATTTTTTCATAGCATACTACAGTTGAAATCATTTGCTTTCAAATGAATTTTAAAATGAAATATGTCAAAATATGTGATTTTTCAAAACACTTTTTAAATTTAATCAGTTTTGATTTTTATCTACATTTGTGTAGTCTAAATTTTTTTGTTTCGACTTTCTAAATTCGCTACTCTCTCTATGAGATAGTACCATAGTTCAAAAATTATGCCATTTAATAATATTATGCTTCGCACAGTTTTGTTGCAAAAACTAGAAGGATTCTTGAAAAATGTCTTTACAGTAAAGATGGGTCTGTCCAATTGGCCTGTACAATCTAAAGACTTCATAGGTCGCCAACTTGTAATACGTCGTCTATCTAGCAAAGATGATAAGGATAAAGAAGGAAGGAAATCTCAAGTCAAGGAATATTTAAAGAAGGTAAGTAGGGAAGATTTTAAATGTTAAATACTTAGAGGGGATTCTATAAAATCTAATGCCAGGAACCTTCAATGCAACAGAGAAGTCGAGACCAGATAAAAGAACTGCGAGACATACGCGTTGAATTGATCAAAGAGCGTAAGGTTCTCCAGAAACGCCTCAAGGAAAATGAAAGAAAAATTAGGCAGGGAAAGGGAAAAAGCACGTCAAACGACGCAGTCTCGAAATATTCTTACAAAATGAGAATGTCCAGAGTAGCGCCTAATACAAAAAAAGGTCATGCTTCTCGCAAGAGCGACGGCAAAGTGAAGCAGTTTCAAGAATTTATTCAAAACTTCGGAGAGATGTCTCAAGGTGCCCAGTTGACAGGTGAAAGAAGTAATACAATTGAAGTGACACTATCGAAGGATGAGACACCTCCAACTCAACCAAAGTTAGCGAATAGAGGTAAAAATATTCAATTTGATGGTAAATATGTTCAGAAAAATCCAGTAGGCTTTGAACAAAGAATACTTCATGGCAAAAACAATGACAACACTGTAGCGGAAGCATCCAATAAAACTTCTAAGGACACCCCAAACACAAAATCCAAATCAAATGTTGATCCTAAAAGAGGTGATGCAGCGACTTTTAAAGGTCTGGGTAAAAATCAAGACATTGTTAAACCAGATCAAGTGATTTCAACAGTCACAAAAAAAGACGAGAAAACTGAAGCTTTTGAAAAGGCTAGGGCAGAGAGGGATAAGAAACTTAAAGAAAATAAAGAAGGAAAACAAGTAACAAGCCATTTGCCAAGTAAATCAGCCAAAGAGAACGTCTTAACTCCCATTCAAACGACAACGGCACAAAATAAAGAAAATTCTAAAGAAAAACCTTTATCATCAATTCCTTCAGAGTCCGATATAAAAACTGAGAAAAAAAATGAACAAAAGGAAAAAACCGTATCGAAGAACGTACAGAAGAATAGTCCCAGGACTATAAAAGTTCCCATGCCGTTAAAACCGTATGATGTACTGACTCAAGCGAGAAGATTACAAAATGAAAAGCTAATGAAAAACGCTAAAAAATCAGTTTCAGAAGATCCTCATGAACATGATAAATCACCACACTCTCAACTTGATTTGGATCCAAAAAGTCAATTTAAATCATACGTCGAAATGATGCAATTGACAAAAACTCAAAAAGGAGTAGTCGAGCCTATGCAAACATCAAGTCTAGACTCTATCAAACCGATTTCGCAGTCTAGACTAGATCTTAAAAAGTGCTTAGCTAATACAAAAAAACCTAGTTCTAAAAAGAATTCTGATTTGGCGTTCATTCGAGGTGGAACGCCCAATAAGAACATTCAAGATGGAACGCCCAATAAGACCATTCAACGTGGAACGCCTAATAAGAACATTCAAAGTGAAGTGCCTCCAAAGAAAATAAAAATCCCACCAGAGGTTTTGGAACATCTTAAATATGCCGAGATTAGGAAACAGAAGTTCCTTATACAAGAAATAAAAGACAAATTAAAACGAGATTTTGAATTAGCAAATAATAGAAATAAACAAAGTAAACAGACTGAATCTAAAATTACTAAAAAAGAAATAGACAAAAAACCTATCCTTGGAGAGAGTGAAATGAAGGTTGCTTCAGCGAAAAAAATTGCGAGACGTGTGTCAATGACATCAAGCTTTTCTTCACAGTCTGGAACAATTTGTTCAATCTCTAAAAACGAATAACAACAACACCAACAGCAGCTCCAACAACAGCAGCAGCAACAACAAGAAGGACGAAAAGAAATAGGGATCATTGTGAAGAACATCTTACTAACGAAAATAGTCGAAAATATTTTAAATGATAATTTGGTACATTTTTTTTTAAATTATAAGGTAATGAAAATGTAAATCTAAACTATTTATTAAGATATATTTTCTATAAAAATACGAGTACATCATATACCACAAGTTTGTTGCATTCTATTTTTGTAAATCGTATCCCAAACTATAACCTAAGTTATAGCCTACAAGACCAAAACATTTAAGGAAACAGTCAATTCACAGAATGATTCAACTAGGGTTAAGGCAATTTAAAATCATTTTCAATTCTGAACAACTAGCGTCATTTAGTTTATGTTTGAAACTATCCGCGTGATGCGTGTTGGGAGTGCTCACATTCATCCATAGACGCAACCGTATGAGCATTTCAAAGGTAATGTTTGGCGATATTCAACCGCAATCCGAATGAAATTTTACGCCGTTTTGTAACCTTGGGTCAATCACAACACACCAAGACCAAAGAAAAGTCAAGGCAGTGAATGTGCTCCTAAGGTGGGTCTGATGGTCACCAAGGTCATGGCACCAATTTTTTGGGATGCACGCGTTGACATTCACATCGATTACCTTGAAAAGGTTAAAACTATTAACGGGGACTATTACTCAGAGTTAACACATTTAATGAAGAAAAAAAAACTGATTTTTCACCATGACAATAGACGTTTGTAGTCGCTATCGCATCCAACATATTCTTCAAATGTAATTTACTGCAACCATTTATTTCATGTTTCCAAACCTAAAGAAATGGTTCCTCGAGAAAACGAATTATTTGGAAGGGATACATAATTTGAAAAAGTGTATAAAGCTAGAAAAAAAAGAAGAAAATTACAACAAAAAATATTTTTTTATATTTGAGATCACAGGAGCCGCTTTGAAAATGATCGAAAATAGAATTGTCTTTTAAATTGGAACACACAAATGTTTCAGATTCAGTTTTATAATTAAAAATTAAAATTTTCACATACTATTTTCCTCTATCTCGGTAATGTTCAGGATTTTGCGGGCAGTGTGCAAAAAGTGCACGACAAGTAATGTGCGGGATTTTTTGTGTGCGGGCCGTGTCAACTGTTCTGTAAGACACATTTCATTTATGAAAGATCTCATTACGATACGTGGACAGACACTTGAGAATTTCTATTTTTTAAGAGAACAACATCGCGCAAAAATATTAAAAGAAAAGGATTTTTCAAACGAAGAGCTTGATACGGTTACCAAGGGGTTAAGTAAATTGTCTGCGGAAACTAATGAAATTAAGGTTGGGCCCTCCAGCTTATTGACAAAGGAGTGAACACAAGGCCTTGAAAATAAATCAACGTAACTAGCAGAAAAAAAAGTAAACATTCTTTAAATTAATTGTACCTACATTGTTTTATTTTCGAAACTTTAAATTTGATAACCAAGGGTGTATTGTCAAATTTGACAATTTAATTTTCAAGAAATCAAATTCCCGTTCAGTTCTCAAAAAAAAAAGAAAAAAAAAAAAAATTGAAATGATCCGGCCAGTATTATTTTTCACTTTATTCAATGAAACTCGGTCCATTCTCTTGAAAAGACAAAAATTTATCAAAAGTTGTACGCGGACTGAGGTGAGTAGGGTAAACAGCAAACATATCTGTGAATTACTTATTTTGTCAATTGTAAAATTTTATGCTTTTAGCCAATCCGTACTAATCAAACTTATAATAAAACCCCTGTCCGAATGCACATTATCCGCCGAGTCGTGCGTACCAATAAAGACAAAGAGGCAACGATGACACCATTTCAGGAGTTTATACGTAGCACCAAGTGTCAAGAACATTATTGCAACAAACTATTCGATAAACCTGCAAGACTTTCAAAAAACCTTAAATTCAAAATTGATACATCAGTGGGCAAACTACATTTGCCGATAAAATTAACCGAAAAGTACAATTCAGTAGATACGATCTCTGAGGAAAATTTTGAAAATGAAAATGATGACTCTGAAAGCATTAAGAAAATTGAAACAATGAACAAGGAGACCAGACTTCCCATCCCGATAAAACTAACGAGTTCAGCACTAAAATCTAATTTGGTTCTGAACAAAAGTTTCTTCCTCGACCCAAATTTAAACTATGATATGCTAGATAATGACAATGAAAAATGGAAAGATATTTAGTATACTTGAATATACTTAATACTGAACTTGCAAAAGTTGTCTCAGATCCTATATTCATCCGCAGTGTAATAGCTAAAGAAATTAATGTCACTATAAATTTCACTATATTTCTCTACAAAATTAAATAGTCATGTTTTTCCAGAATTTATTTTTTCTAAATTTGTTTTTGAAATGTTTGAAGTGTCGTCTATGCGAGGCAGGGTCTAGCTATTAATTGCCAATGCATTATTGTATTGAAGGTGATGAGGACAAATTCTATAGGGAGCAGGTTTGATTATAATTAATAGTTTTGGACTAGTATTGGCCTTAGTGCATTATAAGTAGCATACTCCTTGTATGTATTTTACAGCAACTAAAAAAATTGGAACGTTTGACAAAAAAAAAAAAAAAATATATTGCCAGGTCAGAAAGAATAAAACTGACGCGGTAATAAGGATGAAGAAGAGTAACTTTCTATAAGCAATATTTTGGATGAAAAAAATAAAGAAAAATACATAAATATACAAAAAAAAAAAAAACAAAATACAAAAAATTTGATAATTGGAGATAGTAAGCACTTGGAGTTTGGACTCCGAATTTTGTTTACTTTATTTATGTTATTGTACATATATCTATTTATTTATTTATTTATTGTCTACACGCTGTGTCTGTGTTTACTTCAAAGTTTTATTGTATTTTATTGCAAAAGTTTTCACGATCATTCAGACAAGTTGTCACCATTCCAAAGTCGATACAACACGCACACTTTGGTTTTTGTTTATTTTTAGGATTATATTTATTGAATTTACTCGTGTTTTTTTTATTATTGTTTGGTCTTCATGGAAAAATGCTAATGTAAGCGGTTGAAAGATAATTCAGTTAATGTTTGGAGAGTCATAAAATTGAAGAAATAAAAATTAGTCACTTATAACTACTAAATCATTTCAAATTGATTTGTTAAAATTTTGGTTGAATATATAAAGAAATGCCAAAGTTATCCATTTGAAAACTTATCAATATTCGAAGGCTTATATGGTAGCTACTATTGTATTTCAGAGAAATGCTTTTTTGTTATTTTTTCGTATATAAAACCTAAGTGTCTATACTTCACATAAACCTGTTTGGTTAAGGAAAAATAAGACAGTAACAACTCGGATTTTAAAATACCAACTATTGTAATATATCACATATATAGTCATATAATATTTATAACAAATTTTAGTCTATGGCTTATAATCTGAGAGATTAGCATGATTATGTATAGTGGGTACTTTATGTGGTCTTCATGAGTACACATTTCTATTAATTGCAACTTTCATCTTATTTAAGCTTGCCATACACTTTATGTAAGATGTTAATCAAACAACAATAATTAAGTTTAAAATATGAATTTTTGCCCATGTGCTATAGATATTGGTTTGTTGACCGCTGCTACAAAAGATCCAAATATACATAAGTAAGTTGGATCAAAGAAGACAATGTACTCGTAGATAATTTCAACTCAAACTATGAGACTTAATGTCCGATGGTGACATACCTATGTGGCAGATATACACGATCTTTGCGTGTCCCTTTGCAGTGGTGATGATGCCAATATCTACATTTATACTTTGGTGGGTCTCCAATGCATATGGTTCTATGTGAAACCGTAACAAGTAAGAGTCTAAAATGATAATATACAACGCTGCTCAGTAGTGTTGCGAAATGTCTGTATGTATGTACATATACAAATTATAAATTTATAAATTTTCGTTTATTGACTTAAGTAACACAAAATGTCAAAACAACAAACAGAGCAATAATAAATGGTTTATTAATGTTGTTGTTGCTGTTGGCATTCGAAGTTCCATAGAAATTATTAAAAATCTTACCAGCTTCTTGATCTTATGTATGTGAGTTTTCTGCCAGATCCCTGTTTTTTTTTTTTTTTTTTTTTTACTTTTATAGCTAATAAATATGGCTTAGCGTTAATATTGTCGTCGTTTGTCGTTGGCATTATTATGTTGTTGTTTTCATTTTAGCTTGCTTTTCGTTGCTTACATTTAAATAAATTTTAAATAAATACAATACACAATCAAGGTTTCGACTTGACTTTGAGTAAAATTGAAAGAAAAAAGGAAAACTACAAGACAACATTTTAATTTCAGACATATAGAAGATTGAGTACCCTTTAAATTAATTAATAATTTCTGGTGCTCATATTATTGTAAAAAGTTTCAATAGTTTTATATAAAATCTAGAAAAAAAAAGGTTAAATTCAGCCATGCCGAAGTTGTTAACCTGTTGTTCACGCACCCCTAGAATACGTTTGTTCCAACGCTCTTGTGGATGAGCATACAGATATATCTCTTAATTGATATAACTTATGCTTATGGTAGATTTAGCATACTTAAATACAGCATTTTAACATTGACACGGAAATATATGTATGGGAGCTTTACGATCCAGTAACTTTAGGTCCCTGAAATTTGCATGGTTAGTTAATATGGAAATATGACTCCAAATCAGTTCGATAATACAACAAACCAAACAAAAAGTTTATCTACTAAAAGCATGAATTTGAATCTGGGTTTGTATGGGAGCTATATGATCCAGTAATCCTAGGGTCTTGTAATTTACATGGTTGGTCAGGCACTTATATGTACTTTTTAAATTTTAGTTCGATAACATATAGAAATATACCACAGATCTTATATGTAAAAAATTTACACACTTTGACATGGTTTTAGCAAGTTTTAACTACATTTTTTCTCACATAAAACTAGAAACTATTGTTATATGGGTGTATATTACCAAAAATGGTTTTAGATAATCACCCGTAAGGAGTGAGTAAACAGCCACAGTGCTCTCCAGTTGGTTTGTCCATAATTAGGTGTCCTTATTGACTTGCAATCGGACAATTATTTAGTTGTCTGAAATCTTATGTCCCTGTCATGACTTTGTAGCATAATTGATTCAAAAAAGTTTTTTCGTTTCATGCACGTAATATATGCAAAAGAAACTGTGCATTATGTTCCGAAGCACGTGGAAACATGTTTGATTTATATTGACATTATTATCTATGCACAGAGAATTATTGATTTTAAAAGCTATTAATTTAAAAAAAGACGCTTAATAAAGAGATTTTGAGGGATTTTACGAAATGTCTTTAAGCCATTATACAAAAACTTAATTAGAGTTAATAGTATTTATAAACTTTCCGTATAAAAATCTCTAAATGACAGTGAAATTCGTTTCAAAATCCGTTGCGTGGCTTAGAAGTTGTGCTTATCGGAACCGACAGGGATTTCGAATGATTTTTATAGTATGTATAGATTTAAGTTGAATTATTGAAGTCTCTGTTATAGAATTGCGAGTATAATGGACGGCCAACGACACTTTAAATACGATAATATGTAGTTTCTCAGGATCGGTCTTAGTAATACTTTGTACTTTTCCGAACAATATCATAATATTGCAGTGCCATTCATATCAAGTATGAAGGGTATAAAAATGAAGTGAGAATTGCTTAAACTGTGGGACCTCATGCTTTGAACCGTTAAGCGTTTGGGGCTTCTGTCATCGCTTAAAAATTTTGCCAACTTTATGATGTACATTATAAATCTACATATACTACTGTCGGATTGGATTGGATTGGATCGTATCATATACATTGTAACAATCAAAACTTTTGAAAATATAAAAACAGAAGACGATTGACAAAAACTGACTGAGCTCAGTTGCTAAAGTGAAGTATGTAAGTATACAAACAAAAAAAAAAACAGAAAACGCAAAAAACTCGTGTTGGAGCCAAATTGTCTGGTTGTTTTGTTTGTTTAAGTTGATTCGTGTTTGTTATTGTTATTGTTTTCATTATTATTGATTTTGTATTTAGCATTTGTTATTGTCGTTGTTGTTGTTGTTGTTGTTGTTGTTGTTATAAATATTGTTGTGTTATTTGTTTAAAAAGAAAGCTTAAAACTTTATTGTATTTTTAATAAATATTTTTTCAAATTTTTTGTTACTGATTCTAATTTTAAATTTTTGACATAAAGCCTTTTTAGACACGCACATGGAATGCAAATGAATGTCAAATGGAAATTTATTGTAATGTTCAATAAATAAATATTTTGGGTTTAAATAAGTAAACTTAAATAGGTTAATAATTTCGACATTTATTGTACATTTTGCGGTTTAAAAAAATTATCTTATTAAAATACATTTTTAAGAAAAACAAAAAAAAAAAAAAATATAATACATACAATAATAAAAAAGCAATCGCCACCTTACAGAAATTAACGTAACAAAAGACTTAAGTAACAAACTCGCGCGTGCACTTAACGCCCACACTGTATTTATTTTGATTTGACTTCTTGATTTGAGCTCAGTTGAGTTTAGTTGATCTGAGCTGAGCTGAACTGAATTGAGTTGAGCTGCCGTTTGCGACAATTACGCATGCAAACATGTTGTCAACGTAATTAAAACGTAATTGTCGCGTTTTCCCATAAAACGTAAACGAAATTGTCATAAACAATAAAAAAATCTAAGTTGAAAAAAGAAAAACAAGAAAAAGCGTGGAAAACAAGGTGAACAAATCGTTAGAAAAAAAAATACACTTTTGTTTTCTTTCATTAAAACTTTCGTCTCACCAAACCTTACATACACTTCGGAGCTTTAAAGTAAATGTTATATGGGGATTACCTATTCTAGTTATCGAACATCTCTGATTTTGACCATCCAACTTTATATAAATTTGATAAAAGAAGACAGTACAATACACAATTTAAGCTCACTACTTCAAAAACATAAGGAGAAAGGTGTGGAGAGTAGTTATATATATGAGTTTGTACTATTTGTTTATATGGAATGATGTCAATGACATCCATTGGTCGAATTATAAAATTTTAGATTTTTATTTCAAAAAGTAGTTGGAAGAGTCAGGGGAGTATACTATATTAGTTTGAACTATAATTTACATGATGGGTATAACTTCTAGTATTTGGATCACAGTAATTGGTATTGGTATTGTTATTCAGTTGGATGAACGGATTCCCCTTACAATGCTGATCATGCCAATAACCATCCTGCCATGTACAGTTATTATACACCTACTTATTACAAACATCAGATTAAAGTGACAATACATTTCACACAACATTTATATAGTGTATTCGAATAATAAGATTTGCAACGCGAGCTAAGCTGAACTAAGAAATTGTATGAGGCTGGGCAGACTGTCAGCTAAGTCAGCAATAGCAACCACTGGCAGTAAATAATATCTTAATGGCAAATTAATGCCACAATCGCGTTTATTGCCGCATGAATGCAAAACTGAAGGCGTCAGCAGTAGCAGTAGCAGTAGCAATAGTAATAGCAGCAATAGAAGCGGCAACACCAACAAGAGCAGCAATTGGTATTACACAAAAAATAGAAAATAAAATAAAAAATGAATATTTGAATATTATCTATTGTACAAAATTCAAGGTTTAGTGAAAGTACGAGATCTCATGGCTTATATTTATTATTAAGTGCGTTTATAGCTATTTAAGATCAAGGATACATTGGACAGATCAATATCACTAGTGGTGTCAAATTGAGTTCTTGAAGAAAAGATTTGAGAAAACCATTGTATCCTTGTATCTTAGCTTACGAAAAGCTGCAATTTTGATTATTTTAAATCATAACTTATGTCTCAGCAATTAAGTCAGGAAAATAAGTAGATAAAGTCGCCATATAAGGCATTATTCATTAAAGACTCTACAATACAGCAAGATTTTTCAGTTTTATGCATGCCTAGAAAATAGTCGGGGTCTTCACTCTAGCATGTAAGTAATAACAAAGTGTATTTTACGCTCAATTGTGTGAATCAGCTGTTTTCGAATTTCCAATTGCCACTTGCCTGAAAACGTGAAAAGAGTAAATTTATTGAAATAAATAAAGCAATTGCATTAAATAATTTTTATTCATACTTCCAAAACATATCACTGTTAGGAAGACTTATCAATTTTTAATAAATTCACAAGACCCAGAGTATTTTTAATGTATGATATATTGTAGGGCCTCTCTGTGAAATTAAAGGAATACAACAGTAAACTGTCTAAGCAAAACTAATATGCTGAAGTGTATGTAAGTTTTAGTGAGACCAAAGTTGTATTTTTGTTTCTATTGTATTGTTCGATGTGGTTTGCGGTTATTTTTCAATATATGAAAATTGGGGAGATTATTCAATTTTTCACATTTTCCAAATGAAAATGGAGATGGGTGGCGCCTTAAAAGATAAAATCTGAAAAAAAAAAAATTGCAATTTAATATTTAGATGGTTTAAGTGCCATTTATATTTTATTTATGGTTTAATGATTGCAAAAAATTAAGTCATGTTATAGAAATAGCGGAATGGTTTCAGAAGAATGCATAATTTTATTATCTCTGGCAGTTTATTTTGAAATAACAAAATAGCAATTTATGAGTAAATAATGTCTCATATTTATGACCCATTGATTTCATTATTATCTATAGATCGATCAGCTATCAAAACTAATCAAGTTGTTTAGCACGAGAGATATAAATACCTGTATGTATGGGCAGAGGTAGACTGACATTAAGAGAGATAAGCAGATATACAGATATTTTGAATGAGAAACTACTTCTGCCATCACCGCTTTCTACGATCTTAAACAACGACAGTGTTAATTAATTAATATTTCATAATCGACAAAAATAAAAGGAAAACGAAAAATGAGAATTTTGATTAGTGAAGCGTTAGATACAAGAGGTTTTCACAAACAGTATGAATGGTATAGTCACATTGCCATGATGTTTGTAACGCAATGCAGAAACATCAGATTCCCTAAAAACCAAAAAGAAAAAAAGAGCAGATCTTTGAAAAATTCAATGAATGTCTGTTTGTTAGTAGGTGTCTTATTTTGCCATATATATTTTTTAATTTTCATCTGACGAAATTTTCCGATTACTGGAAGAAGTATATATCATGGTTAATTGAGGCTTGGAAAATGGGTCTTTGATCTGTATGGGACTTTATAAGGGTCTAGAATCTAGTTGAATATTTATTTTGCATGGAACAGATTCCAGATCGAAACATTTGAATTTTAGTTTCATTACTTCATATAAGTGTAGAAGGTATGTAATCTTCGATGGAACTGAAGTTTTTGTTTATGTTTCTGTTTGAAGTTTCTTGATTCACATTGATGTTGGATTTATTTGCGATCTAGGAATTTCGGGTGATGATATCATATGATAACAATGCACCAAAGTAAATGAATGATAAGTTGAGAGATGGAGAGGAGATAAGTATTTCGATCAAAGATTCCTCTCCAGTTGAATGAAATTGGTTACGGTAGAACTGATACTAAGATGTTGTGAATGGATCTGATGCTGCTGATGTTGATGCTGAATTAAGTTAGGCGTGCGTCACAGCAGGTGCTTTATTATTATTAAGATTCTTGATTCTTTTGTTTGAACCACAATATTTGTTTATTGTATTTTTTTCTCTCTGCTTGTTTAATGAATATAAAAGATATTTTTTTTTTTTTTTATGAATTATGTTTAAAGGAAAAACAACAAAGATTGATGGAAGCTGATAAAATGCAGCAACGTTTCAAACAATTAACTAAAATAACAAAATTTTGATAGAAAGAGAAAGAAACAGAAAGAAAAAGGGATAGAGAAAGAAATGTATCTTAGGCCTCGCCCTTTTCTTTTTGTATCTGCTTGCAACTCAAGATAAAATATTCTTCCTTAACATCAAAATTTTGTTCACAGCGGTAAGTAAACATTAGCAGCGAACAAGTGGATGAGAAAAATTTTCGTTCTCTTCAAAAATGTCCTAAAAATCATAAATAAAAGTCTTTACATATTTTCTCCATACTTTCGGACATCACAATACCATAAGACTTTTAAATGAACTCGTCCTGGCACAAATCCTGTGCACATTTCTAAGAGCGACGCCAGAAACATCAGATTTCTTTAAAATCACAACAAATGAAATCAATTATTATATTATTGTGTATTGTTACATATCTCTGGAATTTTCAGAGCGACAAAAAAGAACAAGACGAGGAAAAAGAAGGCAAACAATGATGTCGACGAGGAGCAAAAACAACGAGGCGGAATAACAAGTGATCTTGTTTACTTTGTGTTTTTGTTCTCATCTATGTGATATATGTAACGCCGAACAATTGAAAGAATAATAGATTAAATATCCCCATAATAATATTGTATGCTTGTTGTCTATGGCCACAATCAGTCTATCGATTTGAGGGCACATGTGCGGCGCATGCAAGTCTACGTGGACTCAGAGTAATACAAGTGTGTACGAGTATTTGCTTACAATATTTTTAGTCACTAATGGTAAATATCGGAATTAAAAATAAAGTAAAGATCACTTACTATACTATGTAGTATAAAAAATGTAAACAACGCAGTTTTAATAGCATCACTCTCCCTCTCTCTCTCTTTCTATCTATCTTTCTGAGTACCAGTCTCACAATACATTTATACAAATCTGATAAATTTGTACATTCTCTTAAAATGTTGATGACGTAAATTATAAAGAAAAATAAAAAATGCTTTTCAAAAGCAACAACAACAAAAATGTTTATTTATTTAAATTAAATGACATTATGAAATGCAAGCCGTTGAGGCTTATACACAGCGCCTTCCCTCCCTTGTTATTGGGCCTGTTGCCATGTCAATTTAGCAGAGAAATACACACCTTGGTTATCTTGATTGCCCGCCTGGTTGCTTACTTACTTCCACTTCAGTACGACACAAAGTCTAATGGGATTTTCATTTGAAAAAGCAATCGAAATATTTTTTATAATTTTTTTTTCTTTTATCTGTTTGTTGTTTGTGATTTATTAATTAATAATGATTAATTTTATGTCACACCCAACATTGTCATGCAAGGCAACTTAATTGAGGCTTCATCATCATCACCGCTTTTTTGTTTTAAAGGTCTTCAGGGTTTTTGTTTTGTTTATTATTATTTTTTTGTCTTTTTTGTATTTCTTTTATAGTATTTCCGAGTTCATAACGAGTCACTTTGGCACCAACTAAACAAAGCTACATCATAAGTTTGGCTAATGCTAGACAAAGCGTCTCCTTCTTAATAACAAAGCCATGCAAAATTTATACGATTACTAATATAATAGATTATTATTTGTTTGTTGTTGATGTTTTCGAGCATTTGAAAAGCCCGAGGGTCAAGTGTGTATTTTTAGCCAAAGCAAAGCAAGGTCAAAATTGCTAGAAATACTACATACAATAGTAAAAAATATGACTTAAAATCACGTTTTCGGCTTAAGTAAGGATGAATTTAAGTGTCTTTAAGAAGTTTGTGCCTTAAGTCTTTTGTTTTGGCATAATAAATTTGGCACTTTACATACTCGTTTATAGTAAAATATTTTCAAATAGAAATAGAAACATATTGTATTTTACATTATTTTTAGTTTCTTTTTTTAGTCAGTATTCAATATTATTACTACATTTTATTTTATCAAATAATATGAAATATAAACATAAAAATTATTTTAACCTTTAGGATAATCATAAACCTCATACCATATCGTTGGATTTAAGAACTTGAAATTTTGAAATGGCTTCTTAAAATTTCATTCCCAAAACGTTTGAATGGTGGATCAAAATAACTTTGTAGAACCATGAAATAATCAATCAATGATGTGATATTGAAGACATGACCAAGAATGTGAGAAGTAATCGTGTTGTTCATTTGGCAAAGTCACTGAAACTATTTTTCTTTTTTTTTTATTGTCACTTAATTCTAATGTTTATGATTTTGACCGTTTTTCAAAATAGACGAGCAATGAGAAGCAAGACTGCAAGTATAAAAATGAATTACCAGAAATATGAATATGAAATTGAAATCTACTATTTTGTACTACAATAATACAGAATAAGCTGAATATAAGAAAATATCAGAAATTCCTTTCGATTTTGGCTTAATCTTAATATCGCTTAGAGACGTATTTCACCACTCACTGCCTGCCTTTTTAAAGCAACCGGTAACTTGAAATTAATGTGTAGCGATAGCAAATTTAATTTATTGCGATAATTTTTCATTTTTGTCATCATGAAGCGTCATCATCAACAACAACAACAGCAAAAACAATAAGAGCCGCAACAATAACATAAGGACCACCTTTGTTTTAGATTGAATGTATGGATATTCCTACATACATATGTATACACATATGTAAATTTCGGAGTGCAACTCACTTAGTTTTCGACTGATGTGACTATGTTTATTTTATGCCGATAAGCCCGACTAATAATGGCTAATAAGCCATTAAAAAGGCATAAATTGTTTTGTTAGCAGCTTTAATAAATTCCATATAAAATTGTGCACAAAATATTTCCATTATTATCAGCAAACACTCAGGCAACCACAACAGCAACAGCAACAGCAACAGCATGGTTGAGGACAACATCAGCAAACAGCAACACTTGCTATACAAATCGATTCATCCATCAGTGGCAGCAGTGGCAATGGCAATAGCACTGCCAGTGTCAGTGGTAGCATTGGTAACTATCCAATCCAATCCACTCCACTTCACTCCACTTTTTATTCTGTTCTTCTTCAATGATTGGGCAACAGAATCCCTAGGCATCACGCCGCTGCATTCAGCGCCCACAACTTTGATTTTAATTTATGTTAATGGAGTCGCTGCTACAAATTGCTCCTTGCATCAGTTGCCCCTCTTGCATCGGAGACCCCGTTTTAGCTTACGACGATTTGAGTGCTTTTGTGTCATTTATATTTGCATATCATCAACAGCATGGAATCCTGTTTTGCCTCATCCCTCCTCCCCTCAAGTGCAAATATTTTAATAAATTTTAATTTTCGCTCATTTTACATTTTGTTTTTATTGTTATTCGTTTGTTTGTTTCTTGGTTGGTTAATTTCTTTATTTTATTTTGACTATATAATCGAATCGAATCGAATCGAATCCAAGTTCATGATTGACTTTATGTTAGACTTGAATGTTGCTTCCCTTCAATGCTTGAAGACTTTGAAAGTTGTAGAGAGATGAGCATTTTTCATTTAGCCTTCCATCAGTGTTATCTTTGCTGTTCTATCTGCCCGATGCTTATGCATATCTTTCTTCGATTTTTCTTTTTAACTTTTTTGTCGGCATTTTGTTCTTTGTTCTTGCTCAACGATTGTTGGTTTTTTGTTTTCGGTTTTCGGTTTTTGTTTTTGTTTTTAATCAATTGTTCATTGTTTTGTTATTTAATTCTTCATTCTTGGTTGGCTGCTGTTCCTCATTTTATGTTCCTGCTGCTGATGCTGATTCTGCGCTGCTGCTGATGTTCTTGTTTCTGTTCTGTTGTCATGGTGGAGTGTCGTAATGTGGCATTCGCATTTATTATTATTTCGACATTTTGAACGAACTCCATATTTATGAATAATGCAAGAAAGATGCAGAATATGGCGATGGATATGGAAATTTGCAAAAATTAAGTTGCATCAATGATTTCAATATGCTCATAAAGGTTTTAAGCCGGCCCAATTGAGATGAAGATAATGATGATGATGATGATGATGATGACATTGTCATAAAATTCATTACTAATTGACAATTAGCCCTTAATTTTAATTTTTTTTGGTTTGTTTAATCCAAAATAGAGAGAGAGAGAGAGAGAGAGAGAGAGAGAGAGAGAGAGAGAGAGTAATTGAATATCGGTTATAAAAATTTATTGTTGTAGTTTAAACATCTGAAGTCTTCAAATTGAGTTCTTAAATTTTTGAAAACTGAAATGCGTAATGTAAGTGTATGAACATAACGCATAAAAGACGAAAAAGAAGGAGACGAACCGAAAATGCATACCAACAAAATTAAAGCATTTAAGTCTACTCTATAATTATATTCAAATTAGCCTCATTCTGTGTTGCCCTTCTACATAATGCAATATACATGGATGGCCCTCATCATCAGCTGCCACCAAACAATTTCTATCATTGGGTTCCTTTCACATACTCGTACTACATCATTCTATATCCCCCCGCAGGATATTTGATTTGAGTTGATACTGCTGCTGCTAATTAGCAAATGATTTACTACAAAAGTATTTTCATGCCTCCTCAAGCAACATACTACTACATACGAGTAACTTCATCAAGAACACAGACTGTGAGGCGGTCAATGATGATGATGAAGGCAAAGTAGCAGCAACTCGACATCACCATCAGTATCATCATCATCATCAACATCATCATCATTATTATTATCAGAATCGTCATTATCAACAGTTAAATTTTTGTCTGTATATTCATACGAGTGTACATAAGTAAATATGTGTATGATCCCTTCAGCCCGAAAAAGCATGCTACATGAAATAAAGTAACAAAACAACTGAACCACGGGAGACATGCTGGCCACCATGCAACATTAAGGTGAACAACAGCAACAACAGAGAGTATGATGACTGCTGCTTTCGAAAATTGAGCATAAAACATTTATTTCATTTTCGAACGTTGCTTCGTTCTCCCATTTAGTCGTTCGTTTGGCTTGTTGGTTTCTGATAACGAAGGCATGCGGTATGCAGCATGGTTGACGGCAACTGTGGAACTTAACTTTGTTCAACTCGACTCAACTCAACAGAATGGCAGGCAGTCAGGAGGTAAAGAAGAAGCATGAGAGCAACAACATACAACATCATCATCAATGTGGGGGCAACAGTTGTTGTTATACAATAGTTATTGTTGTTGGCTGCTGCCGTCGCAGCGTGTGTGGTGTTCCCTGAGCCCTGTCCTGCGCCCTGTCCAGCGCCATGCTCTGACCCATCTCATCTCATAGCATGCTGTGCCATGTGCATTTACCTTAGTCAGCTCCTTGGCCTTTGCTTTAGCATTTCTAGTGGCTATTTGCGGCATTGTAGGCCAGCGCCTTTTTATTGTTATTGTTGTTCTTTGTTGGCCTTTCTTTGTTTTAGCCACAAAAATTGTTTTCGTTGTTTTTGTTTTTTTTTTTTTTTTTAATTTCATTTGTGTGTTTATGTACATATGTATGTGTATGTGTGTGTGTGTGTGTTTTATTAATTATAGTCACGAAAGGAAATAAAGATTTCATTTCAACAGAAAGTAAAATAACAACAGCAACAAACATCAACATAATCTACTATTGACCACCATCAGTGTAGAGGCGCAGGCGAACGATTTGTATTCGAGCAATTGGTTTTAAAGTTGGCGCGATTCGATCACACATGCCCCTTCTCCTACCTATCTCTTCTTCGGATCGCTTAAATCTATATTTTGTTAGTTTTTTTTTTTTTTTTTGTTGTTGCTGCTGATGCTGTTGCTGCTGCCGTTGGCAATGTGTCGATTATGGAAATCCAAGCATAATGTTAAATACAACGTGAAAACATACACTTACTTTGGTTTCACTAATTTTTTAATACACTTCACTGAAATAATTTTTTTGGTCATGGCGTTTCTTAAATAAATAAATTATTACAAGAGATCGGAAAAGCTTTAAGAAATGTACTTTACTACTTCTAATAAGAGAAATGTAATTTTTCTTAAAAAATGAGGACACAAGAGAATTGGGACTCTCATAAAAAATAAGAAACGACTTTGTGGACGCAAACTGAAACCAAAGCTTAACGAGATTATCTAGTCAGATGACACAAATAATAAATAAATACTGCACTTCAGAATCACCATTTCTATTAAAGGACTGGCCGGCCGAAAGTACAGACCGAGTAAAAATATTCTGACATTCACCAAAATCGATAGAGTATCCTCTACGGTGGATTTACTTTCGGGTAGAATGCAGCATAAATGGAATATTATTGCCATGTTCACAAACTGGTTGAAAATTTGACTGAGAATGTGAACTCATATCAAAACCAAGGCATTTTGGACCAAAATTTAAGAAAAAAAATTGATTCATGTTTAATGAAAAGTGCATTATTGAATAATTGCAAGTGGCTTTGGTTTTTATTGAATTGAAACTTCTTTAGCGAAGGGGAGTAAATCCACAAAATATGAAAATGAAATGTGACGAAAATCTAAATGCAATGAGAAAGAAAGCGTACGTCTCCCCACTACGTCTGTGAAACATCTTCGCATTTTGATTTTCGTCACATTTCATTTTCTAATTTATGGATTTACCTCCCTTCGCTGAAGAAGTTTCACTTCCAAATTGTGCTTATGAGAGTGAGGCACGTTACTTAAATTTTTTTTTATTATTGTATCTCTCCCATCTTATTGTTCGCTAAAGTGACTTTTGGAGTATTTTGCTAATATAAACTAAGGATTACGTAGAATTTTGTTCATAACTTTTATTAAGCTGTTTGCCTTCTACAAAATAAAATTTTGGTCGCCCCTGTATATGATACTTTAAAAAGTCCACGATGTGTAACAAACATCTGATTAAAATGTTAACACATTTCACAATTGTCTGAAAGTGTATAAAAATTTAAAGGATGGAGATCTGAAAACATTATTAAGAAATTAAGTAATTTTGATTTTTTGATTATTCGCGTCGAGATTTTGTTTTTTTTTTTTTGGTTTTGTTTTTGAAGATTTTCAGCTTTGGTTTTTGTGGAGGGTTCAATGACAAAAATTTAAGCACAACTCTGTCATACTTTTTGTTTGTGTATTATACCCCTAGTCTACACTGCTGCTCGCTTATTTATTGAGGTGATTCGTAGCTGTTCTCATAGATTCTCAGTTCGGTTTCTACCTGAAGTGTTCAGCTATTTCAGCAATTTTTTTTTTTTTTTTTTGATATTATAATTTTATTTAGCTGTCGACGCTTAAGTGCCCCTGATTTGTTATTTGTTATTATTGTGGATTGGCGGTTCTTTCTTACGATCTGATGGAGATATTTGCGAGGCTAATAAGCAGCAATAATTGCCACCAGCGTCAACACTCGCTAACCGCTTACCAGCCCCGATGGGAATACCACACACCATTAAGAGTTGGGATATGATTGTTTTTTTTTTTTGTTAATTTGTCAAATCAGAACAAAAGACAAATAAATGTGTTGCTTAAGCTCACATATTATATAGTGATCCTTATTAAGATTGGCATTGCCCATTATTATTGCAGCTTAGCATCAACAACTCATTAATTATACAAAATAACACGCGACTGGGAGAATATTGTATTTCAGATAGTTTTTTGTTTTTTTCTATTTCTAATTGGAAAAATACGCTTCGTCATTTGCTGATTCGTTACACTTGATTGATACACTAACCAAACTTGGTATCGTTTGTCAGCAGCTAGAAATGGAGGCAGGACAAGAACTAAAACCGCACCCTAGGGTTTTTTAAACAAGTTCTCTCTTATCCTCGAACCGGTCGTGTGAAGAATAAAATTATAACAAATTTCGCTCAACCATTGCTGGTGTGTTGGAATTTTGAATCCATAATATCTGATCTAAAATAATATGTTAAATCGACAAGCATAAAAAATCTCTATCCAGTGCCGCACTTTTGTCTGTCAGATGATTGCAACCAGCTTGAACATGATATGATGAATGATTGAATTTGAATTTGATTTTGATTTTTTCTCATAACTATTTATCTTAAAGTAAACACTAACACTACTGGGATTGATATTTGTTGGCCCGCTGGGACTGAGCAGCTTTCAAGGTGAATAATTTGGATTTGATTTGAAATGAATATACTTATGCGATTTTTTATACCTTTCACACATAATGCAAATAAGTAGTAGGCATAATCATGCAGTCATAATATTTGTAACACATTAAAGGAGATTTGATATATTTCAAGTTAGAGCTTGAAAACTTCACAAAGGAATATATCATCATATAAGAAAATTAAATTTTATATGAAAACCTTTTACATTTCGTGAGTTAAACGAAAAAACAGCCTTTAAATTACATATTGTGTCTGAGAATTGAAACCATCAAAAAATATTGTAAGTTTTCTGAACTTTTTAGAAAGATGTCTCAGATGTTTCTTTGTTCCTTAAGCTGTTAATTTGGATTTTTATGTAAGGGCACATTGCATTTACAAAGCAAATCTTTTCACCTTATTTCGTGGACTTGATGTTGATTATGATTTGGACAATATGTGGCTTTAACTCGAAGGAACTAAGAATATTCCAAACTTTCGGGCCAATGGTGATGCCATTCGGCTACCGCGATCGTGTGATATTTCACTCCATTTTCTTTTGGGCTAATTGGGTTAACGCAAAGTCGAATTATTCTAAAAAATTTTAATGCAAATTTGTGATATTATTGATAAATATAGAAGACCTTTAAGACTTCATATAGTTAAATTATTTTAAAAATTATTGTGATGTCTTTGTAACTTGATTTTGTGGCACCTATGGTTTATTAAAACTTTTGTATTGGCAACTCCTTCATTTCTTCCAAGGATTCCAAGATCCACTGAATCTTTCTTCTTGATGAAAATATTTGTCGACACTTGGATTTCTATCTTGCATTTTTACTTTTGTAGTGAATTGTGTGAAAGGTATGTAAACTTCAGTAGAACCGAAGTCAAAGTTCTTGCCTCATTTTTTTTATTTGTATTTTGGTTGGATATTTTTTTTTTACCTAACAAGCCAATCTTGACTAACAAAACTCTGTTTTTTTCCTTCTCATTTATCGTATAGCAAAAAATAAAGGTAAAAAATGGTGCCTTTTGGTCTCTGTGTGACTCTGGGGTTTCAGAGTTTGCCTGCCTGGTTGAGTTGACTGCTTGACTGACTGTCAACTATCGTCTTATTAGCTCCGCTGATTTGCGTCTCATTTGCACATTGACGCTTGGTTTGCTTTTCGCACGTAGACTTGGTTAACTTCGATGACTTGGTTAACTGTGTGACGTCGAGTCGCGTGAATGAGTGCGCTTTGTCTTTGTCAAGTCTAATTAAATGAAAATATGCTATTTTAGTGTGGGAAGCGTAAATATAGCAAACTAAACTTTTGAGTGACTTTATTGTGAAATAAGTTCCTCAATCTACTGTATTTCATGTATGTATGTACTAGATAGAAAGAAGTATGTAGAAGTATGTAATTTGAATGCAGTCATTTGAAGGAAACAAAAGATTTAAGACACGAACTTGCATAATGTACTCAACATTCGTTCATTCGAACGTCTGATTCTCTGATCATCGAATAAAAGAACAATCAATAAATATTTGTTAACGAAAATTTATAAGCTACCGCTTCAATAGAACCTAACTCAACATGGGTTGATGATGTAGAGGCAGGAAGTAGGGGGCAGGAGTTTACATGAATGAGGTGGTTGATTGTGCTTAGCAAGGACAAAAGCACTTGAAGTATTTTAATTGTCTAAATGCCATGCAACAGTTTACTGATGATGTTCGGCACTGGCATTGAGTGCGACCGATCGGCCAACCGACTCCTTGAACAATTTATGTGTTGACTTGAAATTTCTCACAGAAAACAAAGGAAATTCCAATTGCCTTGAAGTTGTAGAACTGTAGAACTATACGAAACATAGAGGACTGCGGACTGAGGACTGACAATGTGAGTAGTGAGTAGTGAGTGTACGAGGAGTATGCCTGTTTTGTCTTGTGTTGGGAGCTGTGGAATTTTAAGCGAGCGTCGTTGCCGTCATCACCGTCGTCGTCGCTGACATTTTGCATTTCAACGTGCAACACAGCGCATTCCTTGGGGCGATGGGCGCATGCGCGCGTACCACACACGCGAATGCGACGATCACGGAGCAGCGGTGGACAGTATGCTCCGGTGCGGTGTACCAAAGGTGTTCATAGCCAACTTGAAGTCGTCGACTGCCAAATGCATTGACACTGATGAGCTTGCTGCGTTGTTGGTTTTGGTTACTTGCATTGCATATCGTTGTGTTGTCTTCTGTTCTGTTCTGTTGTTTTGTTTTTCTTTTGCATTGCTTTCTCAGTTCAGTTTTATTGTCCTGAGGCACATGCATCTGGCCGAAACCTGACCAAATGAACTGAACCAAGGTGGTCACCCTAAATGCAACACGCAAGCAAAACAGAAACCTCAACCAACAACATCAGCGGCGTGATTGTTATGGCCACTAGTGAGGTGAGTTCTTCTTGTAGTCGTTGTTGTTGTTGTTGTTGCTGTTTCTGTTGTTGTTGTTGTTATCCACTGCCCCATTCTACTGCATGGTTTAGTTGTTGTTTCGATTTCAGTTGCTCTCTGTTCGCATTGTAAATTCGTAAAACAATAAAGAAATAAATTACTTTCAGCGCTCATTCGCCATTCTTTTGGTCTTCCTTCCTTTTTAAGTTTCTTCCTATCGTTAATTCTCTCGTTCATTTGTTGGTTTGTTTGTTTGTTTGTTTGAGGCATCCATGTTCACAGGATAAGCTGCGGACGCGGTGTATGCTTGCAATGAAAAATCAGAAGTTCGATTCCACAAAAATTCACGATGAAGCGCTGAAAATCGTGTACACCGTCGCTGTCATCGTCATCGTCATCGTACACTTCGTTCAACTGTTGTTACCGCGAATGAGTCGTTCGATCGAACGAACATTTTGGAATGGAGCACCTTAAAATGGCGTGTCATGGAAGTCCCTAAAATGCAATAGCGACAGCGACAGCATCAAACAAACAATCAAACAAGGGCCATACACTGAAAGTATTTCTTTTAAACTAACTGAATACAAAGCATCCGTACAAATAAAAAAAAAAACAATAAAAAGAAATAGTGGACCTTGGAACATGTTTATAAGTCTTCAGTTAAGTATAAAACGTCATTTACTTTTGCCACTCAGGCCTAGTTAAGCGTTCCGCCATTGGTCACAATTTAATACTTCTAGGACTCTGGGGAAGAATTTCATAGAATTACTATAATGAATTTTTCATTTTCTATTATGTATTCTGAGAAAGATATTGAATGGGAACTACATGTAAAGCCTACATGTCAAATTTAAACTTTTTATGCTTTCTTATTTGAGTAAAAGTGTAATTTTTAATCTTCGAATTGCCCAGTTAAGGAGATGGCAAATAATTGAAAAAATAAAATAGTTTGGTCCTTGAATCAAAAACGTCTACTCAATACATTTCAGCCTTCTATCTCCTTCAATTTCAAAGAGCAGACGGAAATGACCAAACTTGTATCTGTTGAGGTATGTTTTTAATTGAATCTTGTTTCACTTTTCCTGATTGATGAATGAAAACTGATTACTTTTTTTGAAATTTTTGTTGTGTAATGTTTTGCCCTGAAGTATTTTTGTTTTTTTAAATCAATTTTCAATTCTATTTTCAAAGTCAATAAGATGCAGAAGTTTTTTTTTTTATTGATGTTAATCCTAAATTATATTTTTATTCTGGAAGATTCTTCGCTGTGTAGCCTTTAACGCGTGTCCGTCTGTCACTTAGTCTTTGTCGCTTTGTGTGTGAATTCTTTTGTTTGCTTGCAACAACAACAACAACAACAACAACAACAAAAAGAGAAACATCAAAAACTTGAATCTTCTGTCTGACATGAACTTTGTGCGCTGCAAAATTGCAATTTTAATGCAATTCGTGAGCGTACGGTCAGAAAACATGCTTAGGTTCTTCGCCTTCTCCATGACTCTTTCATGATTCCTCCATGATTTTCTTGTATTTGCAGTTGTAGTGGTTGGTGGTACTTGGGCCGTCGTCATCATCACCATCGTTATTATCATCATCGTCGTCATCGTCCAACCAAAGCAATCGACCAACCACGAGCTTGGTAAAAAAAGAAAACCTCGTAATGTTGGAAACAATCATACATACAATTGGTGTAAAGGAGGACCACCCTGTCTGTGAGCTAAGAGAAAGATGAGAAGCCCTCGGGCAATGAGTTGTTCAATGATGATAACGATTGCTGCTGAAATGGTGGACACGAAGCTCGAATACTACGAGTTTTTACAATACAACAAAACGAAGCAAACATCATTATCATCGATATCGATCATGATCATCACCATTAAGAATAAATGTTAGTACAAAACAACAAGAAACGAACAAATCAATGCAAAACAAGAAAAAATTTTGCTGCGCAATTTTAGTTCAAAGTAAATCAAATAAGATGCGCAGCCAATATGTCTACCGAGGTAAAGATCTTAGCTCAACACACGATGAGACGCGACTTGAATCAAGTTAAGATATTACTGGCATAATATGCTCATCATCATCATAATCATCATCATCATCATCATACTGAGAGTAGAGTGAGCGAAATACTTAAAAAAAAAACGTTTGAACTGACACTTTGTTGAACGAACGAATTTATATGTTGTAGAATTGTCTGTCCCACCGTTTTGAAATGCCAAAATGTCTACCACGAGTTTTTGCCTTACCATAACACACCCTAAGCTCAGTAGAGCACAGTAAAGGTGCCGAAAATATCTGTAACTGAGACCAAAAATATACAAAACAAAATAAAGTCAAAGCTAATCATTTCAATAATGAACGGTCTTCATACATATCCGTACTACGTACATAAATAGTATGTGTGCTGTTTGGTTTCTAGATGTTGCCCACAAGGCTTTAATCTAGATAAACAGACAAAACACACTCTACGAATCGGTAAGAAACAAAAATAAATTCAAAATATGTTGAAATTGTTTAAAAAGAAATCGTGCTTTGCTTTCCAGATATGGCGCTCCCCTAGCGCCGTCCTTACCATAGCGTACCGCAACTTACCGATTTCGGATTTATTTTCGTCTCTTTTAATGGAATTCTTATCGTGCGTCGCGCAAATTATTGTTATTAATTGTTTCAAAGTTTTTTCTTTGTACAATGTTATACGAATAACGAATAACGAATAATGATCATGATGATGATGACATGCCAAAGAGCAAAGGAGCCAGGGGAATGCTGGATAAAATTCAAGCGATAAAAGCAGCTTAACATGGCCATAAGCTATGTATCTTTATGAAGATATATATGTATATACACAAACAAACGAACATATCTATCATCATCATCATCATCATACTTTTCTATATGTGAAGATTGAAAAAGCTCGTCTGTCATTTGCTTAAGGGCGCAAATCATCAGTGGCGCAGCGGCAAGCAGTCTACTGGGTTTAAATGATAAGAACTAATAGATTGATCGACCGACGGGCCAATTGATTGACTGCCTGTAGAAATGAGCTACAATATTCATACAAAACAGTTGGCTAGCTTACTGTATGCTGTATTGATGTTGGGGTGAAAGAGTAATGCCTTTGGCTTGTCAAATTACAAGCATAAATAATTATATTGAAAATTGATTCGTGAAAAATATATATGTCTGACACACCTTTTCAACATTAGCAACAGATGGGTATGATGTATAAAATTAGAATACTATACGGATGCAACTCAACTACTAAAAGATTTCACAAAGAGAAAACATTGTTTACGTACGTATTTGTAGAAATTTTTCTGTATTTTCCTAACCTAATACATAAGTTTCAAAGCTGGAATTTATGGTACATACAAGTATTTGGCATCTCGAATAAAAATCCATATGATTTTTAAAAAGTAGCAATGATGTTATGAAATTCTAAAACAATCAGAAGATTACTTGCAGAAGTTCCGGATCTTTTAAAGAAACTACCTTTTCTTATTTACAAAACAAAGATAAGTCCTTAAAGAAACTGCCTATCCTACCCCAGGCATTGAGACTTACATAAGTCAAAGAAAATGAATGGCATTGAAATTTGGCAGTGCCACAATAGATTGAATTAGAGGACTACTTATATGAAATAAAAAAAGAAAGATAGAAGTGTCGTGGGACATTGTCCGTTGAGTAAACATAATTAGGAATGAAAAAATTTCAGAAACATTAGTATTTTTTTAAGCATCGTAGTATTGACAGCCACTGTAACCACAGAAAATGTAGGTGCTGCTTTTTAATCACTTTTCTGCTCTTTAACACAATTGAATTTACATTCAAAAAGCGGCGACATTTTTATACTCTTCACGAAAGTGAATAGTATTATAAGTTTGTCATAAAGTTTGTAACAGGGAGAAGGAGACAAAAAAAAAACCACATAAAGTATACGAATTGATTAAGCCATGTCCGTCTCTCCGTCTGTCCGTCTATATGTATGCAAACTAGTCCCTCAGTTTTTGAGCTAGAGAGCCAAAGCGGACTACTAGAGGGGTTGCCTCCCATACAAACCACCCATTTGAATTCATGTTCTTATTAGAAAAACCACTTTGTTGTTTTTTGTCCTATCGAACTAAAACTTGCACTCTATCAGTTTCCAAGACAGGCTTTTGTTGGAACCAGCCGTGAAGAGTATTTTATCTTCGGCATAGTCGAAGATAACCTTCTTTCTAGTTTATGTTTACTTCTGCCACAACGCGTATAATAAAAACTTTTAAATATGTTGTGAACAATGACTTTCACTAGTAACCAGTCACTACTATTACCCAGTTTATGTGATGTTCCCAGCTTGTCACTTATGTGAATAGTAAAGCACCTCATATTTGCTTAATCTTCATGATCTTTCTACTCCACAAGGCGCATAAAGGAGCTCCGCTCTAAAATCTCATCGCATTTTTCAGCACAAAAAAAAAAAACATAAAAAATTGTTGCTTTCATCTATGGAACTTATGAAGACATCTATTAATTATTGATCAGAGTTTTAATTTTAGCATTTATGTGGCTCTATAAGGCAGACAAACAGCAAACACAAAGCAACCTCACGCCTAGTATGAAATCTTATAAGTACAATAATTTAAAATCACATACAAAAATTACATTATTAAATTTGGTCATGTCTTCTTGTCAATTGAAATATACGCTCGGAATGCATTCTTTAGCTTATAAAGATGACATTGCAACAAATATAATAATTTTAATATTTATTATATACTCGTACAATAACAAAATAACATTAAGGAATTCCAAGAAAAAAATTACACCCAGTAGTCAATCTTTTTGTCATTTGCAATTGCTCAATTCTCAGCAATAACAATATCAACAACAAATACAACAACGGCAATATAACAAATATTTTAACTAGCCCCTGACAGTGAATTAGACGTCAGATAGATAGATGGATAGATAGAGAAATAAACAAACAGTATAATTTATCAATTAGCAAATGATAAATCAAACTAACGCCGATGTAAAGCATATGTCAGAGCAACCAACTATATGAAAAACAACTGAAAGTGAGATCAGAGTAAGCTAACGATCGTCGATCCATAGACCAAGTCAAGTTACAAGTTGATTTAAATACCGTCTTAAGTTATTAATTACCAACTCACAATTGTAATTGAAAATAACTTACGACAAATGGCAAAACTATTTCGCCAGTTCATTTTTCCAATTCATTTAATTCTTAGTTTAACACAATCATTATCTGCTTTTTCATACCTTTCAGACATAAGCATCATATTGCTTTGTCATGATGTCTGTAACGCATAAATGGAACAAGTATTAGCTATACAATACTATATGGAGAATTAGTATGGCGAGATGAATGATAATAGATTTTCAATCCGATTGAATTCTGGGCTTTGGTGCCGCAACGATTTAACTGAAATTGCTACAATGACAGTCAAATCTTGACTATAGCTCAATGTGCTTCCAATAACTATCTTGCTGGCTAATCTTTTCACTTTCGTTTCCAGCAATGTGTCCCAATATCCTTTCTATTCAAACTAGTCTCTCCGATTTTGAAAAGTTTAATACCGGAAAAATTTTTCTACATAAATAAAATTCTTTGATTATTGGAAGAGATAGTTCCCATACAAAAACTGAGCAATTTTGGTTTCAAATATTATCTGTTTTATGTATTAAAACTTCAACAATTTTTGAGTTAGATCATGACAAAATGACATTTAGTATAACAAACTCGTATTTCAAAATTATTTTTATATGGTAGAAAATGGAGTTTTAGAGGATTTTGTAAGAGTAACTTTATTATATTATACTTATACATATAACATATATAAATATGTATGGAACAAAAGCATTGCCATAGTATTTACATCAAAAATGGGACCAATCGGATCAATACTCTTATTCCATAGAAATATGATTTCCTATGATTTTTGGTAATGAGTAAAACCATCAACTAAGGTGCATAGGATAGGGTATGTAAGTTTCGTACATCCAACGTTGATATTCTCTCTAGATTGTTTTTTACATTGCACACCCCTTTAAGGGGGGGGGGTAAATATTTAATTTAAAGCGCATTGCGCTGCACATTTGCGCTTGTCTGATTAACATAGAAAATACCGAAACACTTTGTTATATTGTAACATATTTAAAGTATTGTATATTGTATGTTATAAACAAGATTTGTACGAGTATTTTGTGATCGATTTATGAGCTGTCGAAAAAAAGTACTTAGATTAATTGTTATTGCGGCCCTTTAAGGCTTTTAATTAATCGTATTAGAATAATAAAAAAAAAATTAAATAAAATGAAAAACTTAAGTGAATGGAAATAATTGCGCTTGTTTTGCGACAAAGTGCCTTAAATTGTGTTAGATAACACGGTTATTTGCATATGAAATTGATGCAAATATTTAAACTAATTTTTTCCCATTCTATTTTTAGTTAACGGACTTCTTGATACAAATCAACTGAGAACGTTTCAATAATCACGTTTCTGTTCTTACAAATGACTATTTAAGAAAAAAAAAATATATAAGGCATTAACTTTGGTTTTACCGAATATCGGATACCTTCAATGAAATAGATTTTTTTTTAAGGGATATTTTTGAAATATTAATTAATGTTCCATGTAAAAGGTCCGAAGGGTGGAGCCTTTTCGACCTTCTCCGGGCAGTCACTTCTAATTAGAGCCAAAGCTAGAGAATTGATATGCGCGTTAAGTGTGTTCTTGTATCGACTCGTATGTCGGTTAATTTGCTCGATAACTTTTGTAATACCCAGGTCACGATGTATAGACATTCTCCTTACATACCAGGGAGCACCCGTTATGTTAAGCAGAGCTTTGTTCTGCATGACCTGGACTCTTGTTACTTTTTGTCTTAGTTGCAAGTCCCCAGAGCTGGATGCTACAATTGTACGATGGTACAACAATGGCCTTATACAACGTAACCTTGGCAGACAGGTTCAAAGTACTGCCGGGTCAGATGAGTCACCTTAGCTTGTTCAGCTTGTTTCTGCAAGTAGCTGTTATCATTCAATGAATTAGAAATAAATATTTTTATTTAAATCCATTTAATAGTGTGAAAGATTTCATTATGAAATGCAAAATATAAACTAAGTACCAGAAGCCGCGTGTCTTTGCTTCTTTGTCCTCAATGTATTTTTTTTTTTTTTTGACTGACGGTTCGCAAATCTTGCACCAATCCTATTGATTGTTCGCTGTGTACTTAGCTTATAGGTATATATAATAGTTGACGAGATAGTTACCCAGGGGCCTCACGTGAAGGTTGTGTGTCAACTTCTTAACGTTTGAGACATAGATCGTTCTGTTCATCACCACGTTAAGTTAAACCAATCAGAACTTTATTCTGTTCCAACAAAAGCCTTGCTTTCAAAGAAAGGGCCAAAGAGAGAAAAAGCCCCAACTATACACATTTTGTATATTAATTGGCGCCTGGCAATACTTTTGCAGTTGGATGTCATTATACCAATTAATCAATGAATCTAAGTATGTCACATATGGTAAGAAATGTTTCGATCTTGAGCATTTTAATAAATATTCAATCAGATTCACAATTTGCTATGATCCATTGTAAGTATAAGTAGGATATATGGACATGATTATAACGAATTGTTTCGTCATGGAAATCATGATATACATTATTGCTTATGGGATCTTCTTCTTCATGTTACAAACTTCAGATCAAACTTAATTCATTTAGTGAAATACTATAATAACACTATACTTAGTTCAAATGAAATGAGATTTAATGATTTCGCATAGTCATACTCACAGGCGGTACTATGATACTTGTTGTTATTGTAGGCGCTCATTGCCTCTGCGATTATATTGTGGAACCTACTTTAAAGTTGCATGGAACTCACTTATTGCGCACAGTTGGTGTCCAGCTACGCATGTGACACTTGGTTGAATAGCAAGTAAATGGCATTTATGCTTTCATATATGACATTCGTTGGGACTTCAAGCTGAACCACCTAGTAACTCTGACTTCCATAAATAGCTAGTTAAGCTACATTTTACAAAGAAAGAAAAAAAAAAAAGAACGAACGAACGAATGAATGAAAGAAAAAGAAAGAAAGAAAAAATGTTTGTGCCATCATACTTGTATGCATAAAAAGTCATACAGCTACATACTTATATTGTGGATGCACATAGTAGAGAAGGATAAAGAGTGGTAGATATTAGCATGTGGCCTTCAATAAGCTATAAAAAGCAAACGCGTTTGCTACTGTAAGAAATTCTGTAGACAAAGCGACGCTTATTGAGCTTAACTGCTGGATGCAATTTGAGTAAAAAACATTACGAAGGGAGTGAAAGCGGCAGCGGCATATGACAGTGCACCAAGTGGCGCCCAGTTTTATGTACTCGTATGTTGGTTGCCAACAGCAAAAACGACAACGTTTCATGTTGGAGATGTTGTAGTTGTAGTTGTAGTTGCTATTTGATTTCTTGCATGGAATGCCAATAATGAGTAAAACTTGTATCCATACCAAATGTAGGAGAGCAGTGTAACATTTAAAAAAGATTAGAGCTACAAGAAGCTTGAGCCAGCTTAAGCCATGAAGAAGTTGTTCTCTTTTGTTTTTCTTTTCTAGATTATTGTGGTTGTCTTAGTCGTCGTCTGTATCATTATTATCATCATCATCATCATCTGCTTCATGATCTGCTTCATGATCGTTGACTTTGGTATTTGCATGCCTGTGGTTTTTGGAATTTCTAATAGGAGCTTGAGGCTTTCGTGATTGTCTGCTATTGCAGTGATGTTATAGTTGGCTACTGCCATATGATGATGATGACAATATCATTAGTTCATTTCATGTTGTAAAAACTAATTAATTCACACATCATGTGTGGTGTGGCATTGCATTGCATTGCATTGCATTGGATTGCATGGTATGGGATGGGATGGCATGGCATAGCATACACCTATGTGCATATCTAAGTATCTAGATGAAACTTGGTTCGGCTTGTTATTTGGAGCAGTAATAAAAACCACTATTGCACAAGAGCACGGTATGCATTTGGAATGCGGTCGTCGAAAATGTTGCTGTGCGCTGTGAGTTGTGAGCTCAATACTATAGCATTTCCTGTCGGCTTTCTACTACTATATCCGCCTTAAAGAATGTATGCATCTTGAAAAGAATACCTAACCTAAAGTGGTTGTGGTATCGATCGCATCGAAATACATATACTATACTCGTACTTCAATATTCATCTGTGTAAAAAGTACAAAATCATGTTTCCATTAACAACAAATTACGCTGATATACAATAATAAGGTGAAACAAATGTTTAACGCACTCAACACAAGAACCGTCATAACGACAAAAGATCAACAACAACAGATCGGACAGATTCCGAAAAAAAGACTCCGAACAAAGGAACTGCAACTGTTTCAGTTCACTGCTCACTGCTCACTGCTCACTGCTCACTTGAAGAATATCAACAACGAAAAAAAAAAAAACCTAAAATAAAAATAAAGTGGAAAATAAGAAATCACTTATGAATATAATATGTAGTACGTAGCTAAAGATACAAACCGAAGATGAAGATCGAACGATCGATTAACAATTGATGATGAACCTAAACGCCGCCTGAAGAAGCGGTGGGAGATGAACATCATCACGCTTGGGATCAATAATATTTTCATTCATATTTTATTTACTTAACTTCATTTTTTGTTCTCTTTAAGAAAATACAATAATACAATAATAAGAAGAGTCCAATGTTATAGTACATTGAGTATATAACAATGCAGATGAAGATCGTGGCTATGAAAATGATGATGGTGATGAAGATGGGGATGACTTTGCGCTTTGACGTCCCATATGAGAAATACGAACGGTTTCAGCCTTTGACTGAGTGACTGACTGACTGACTGTTGTGTCGGTGTCGAAGTCGACTTCTGTTGCCTTTTGTTACTTTGTGTGTAAATGGAGTTTCGACAGCCTAATTGGAGATCAACGCGGTATAATTGTTTTCATTCGCTTATAAAGCCAAGTCCAAGTCACAGTCGGATCCGATGAAACAGAACAGAACCGAACAGATCGGAACAGGTGAATGAATGAGTAAATTGTGCCTGGACATAATAATATAATACAGTATATACTTGTATAATAATAAAGACAAAAAAAAAAAAACCCACAAAAAACAAAACACAAAAACCGGCTGCATTTAAAATGATGATGTATTGATGCATTCATGGCATCTGTTGGCAACTGGCGGTTGATGGCTGATGGTCAACGATCGATGTAGCATCAATAGGAACAGCAGCAACAGCAGCAGCATCAGCATGATGCCTTTCATGTGGTTTTTGTTAGCATAAAAAATACTTGTATGTAATAAAAAAATAAATAAATAAAAAAAAACAAAAAAAAAAAAAAATCCTTCGAGCCGGATTTGAACCAGCGACCTATGGATTTCTATATACGATAAGCTTTTGTTATTCTACAGTCCACCGCTCTACCAACTGAGCTATCGAAGGTATATGCGTCAGTCGGTCGTAATGAGCTTATGAAAGCACAACCGATGAAATCTAATCAGCAGTGGAGAGCGGGCAGACGCTGACGTGAGCATAATAACGTGGGGTATTTTTTGTTGGGTTTTATTTTTAAAAAAGCTTTTTTTTATGATTTTAGTTTATTTTTTAAGTAAAAAAAAAACAAATGATGTGTTTTGAGTTTTTTAGATGATATGGGAAATTTGCAAATAAATTATTGTATATATTTTATATGAAGAAAAGCTATTTCTTGTTAGTGAAGGAGAAGTGATTATAAGGTTATTTTCTTAAAATATTGTAATGTTCAAATATTCGAATTATTGGTTATTTATTTTATATTAAAAATTAAACGCATTAAACACATTAATAAATCTTGCCAAATATTTTACATTTAAACTCATTGTGTGAACTATACTATTATACTATTTTGCCGATATATTCTAATATAAATTACATATAAGTTTGCAATGATACATTATCATGATTAATTACAGCAGTGTTTGTATACAAAACTTCCATCCAATAGTCTTGAATAAAAATCTTTTGAGCAGGATTTGAACCAGCAATCTGTGGATACCTTATTCACTTTTGGAAATTTTGTTTCTATTTATGTACTACATTTTCCCCACTTGTGTCACTAAGGAATGTATTAGACATGTTGACAAAGTCGCTTTCAAGTGTATTAATTTTTCTTAGTACATATTTATATAATTCATTTATTCTGACTATTAGATTTAAGCGATATTTTTATATGACCTAGATTTCATTTGTGTCATGTTTGCCTACTTGTCTGACAGTTATCTGACCTTGCGCGTCTTGTATCAAAGAGTCCAGAATGTTCATATTTGTATACACTGTCAATCAAATACTATAAAAAATCCTTCGAGCCGGATTTGAACCAGCGACCTATGGATATCTGTTTTGATTCGAAATCTATTAATTCTACAGTCCACCGCTCTACCAACTGAGCTATCGAAGGTATATGCGTATTGCATGCGTATTGTATGAATAATGCAATATTCAAAACAGCAATCTTATCAGCATTTTGGTTTTTTGTTTTTGAAAAAAAAAAAATTTCAATTATGAGTAGGTTAAGCAATGTTAAGTTAAGTGGTTGCCAAAAAGTTAATAAAATTAGAATCGATTAAGGTCTGTTCAAAAAAGCGAGGACAAAGGTATTCTCCTGCTTCTTTTTCCTCCTATCTAATGACATATCCATCAAATTCACAGAGCCCAACAATTAGTCTATAATTTTTCATACATCCTCCCAATTGAGCTTAATCTGGTATCTTTGTATGCACCAGATTGCTTTTAGACCATGTCATCTTATTGGTTTTGTAGTTATCTAATTTTGCCTATCGTTAGAGTTTAAATTTTGACGTTGGATTGTTATCTAACGTAATACATTTGGAGTTAGCGAGTCCAAAATATACATGTGCAAGTATATACTGTTAAATACTAAAAACAAACAAAAAACAAAAAATCCTTCGAGCCGGATTTGAACCAGCGACCTATGGATGTCTGTGAATTTCCACAAGTTTGTATGCTGGAAATTTTGAATTAAGTTCTACTCTACAGTCCACCGCTCTACCAACTGAGCTATCGAAGGTATATGTATTGCATGCGTACGAATAATGCAATATTCAAAACAGCAATCTTATCAGCATTTTGGTATTTTGTTTTTGAAGAAAAATTTGAATTACGAGTAGGTTAAGCGATGCTTAACTTTCCTCCTCTTCAACGTAGCTTCCACAACAGTCTTTAAATTGTATCCCCAATCTAATAATATATCCATCAAATTCACAGAGCCCAAAAATTGGTCTATAATTTTTCATACATCCTCCCAATTCAGCTTAATGGGTATCGCATTTACACCATGTTATCCTATTGACTTTGTAGTTATCTGATTTCCCCCTTCTCAGAGTTTGCTGAAATGAAGCGGTTTGTAGCCTATTAATGGGGCTGTTTTCTGACGTAATACATTTGGAGTTAGCGAGTACAAAATATACATGTGCAAGTATATACTGCTAAATACTAAAAACAAACAAAAAAAAAAATCCTTCGAGCCGGATTTGAACCAGCGACCTATGGATGTCTGTGAATTTCCACAAGTTTGTATTCCGGAAACTCTGATTTAAATTCTGTTCTACAGTCCACCGCTCTACCAACTGAGCTATCGAAGGTATATTGGATGCGCTCAAATATTGCAAACTTTAAAATCAAATTCTTATCAATTTAGAATGTACAATATTTTTGTTTTTGACGAATGATCTAGTTTAAACAGTAAATTCGGACCTAAAAACAAAGAAAAGAATCAACTAAGCCTTAGTTTTTTTTTGATGATTTTTATCAAAATGTTATAGTCAAGTTTTGAATACTGTGTGAGTCATTCGTTAATGATTCAGTTGCTGCTGGTGCTGCTGCTGTTGTTGCTGCAGCTGTGATATCTATAGAGGGCACAAGACAAATTGACAGTTTATCTGCTGCCATAGAATGTATAAAAACTTATCAGAGTTGACCAAGTGAAAAGCCCTGAAAATTAACGCTAAGCGCCACACACACGCGCCGTAAATGATTCAAAGAGAATGGGAAAGAATTTCATAGGTATAACATTCTTATGTAAGTATGTGTGTATCAACAATAACATTAACAATGATACTGGGAACACTGAAAACAACGATACAAAATACTCGTAACAATAAAAAAAACAAAAAAAAAAAAAAATGGCAGGAAAAATGCTTAACAAACCAATTAGGATGCCCATCCGAATGAGTAGTTGAGAAAGAAGAATTGGAGGAGGAAAAATAGAAGGAAACAATCATTAAAAGACATGAAAATAAAATAGAAACACAAAGTCAAAAAGTAGGAAAAAAAAATGAACAACCGATATCAGTTAATCTTCGTTGAGGCAGAGGCCCGTTGGAGTGGTCGAGCGAAAAAACTGACAGCTTAGGGATAATTACCACCGACACACACAACTTTGAATGCGTGCGTGTGTGTGTTAGCGGGAAGGAGTGCGGGAACCAGTCACGTTGTGCGGCAGTTTGTGTGATCCATTGAGAAAGGTAAGCTAGCTCGTTTTATTTTGTTGGATACGTCGATCGATTGCTGGACATACTCGTACATACCAAATGTCTTGTTAGATAAGAAAATTATTGCTTTTGGAAGCGCCCCGTAGTGCTGCGGGTCCACTACATTACCTATTTAAGTATGTATGTATGTATGTATCTATGTATATGAGTGAGTGCATACAGCATCCGTTATTATTGATCGAGTATATTCCTTTTCTTGAGTCTGTGTGTAGGTTTATGGGTGTGTAATTTGCTCAGGTATCTTCTTATGACAACAACAAATGTTCATAACTAATTCTTTTCTTTTTTAAGAATGACTCAAATAGTTTTCTATCTCGTTTCGGTTTAGTAAGGTTTGTTTGCTTATCAAGTACTCAAGATCTAAAAAAGCGGGTGACTTTCAGAACAAACATTTTACGGGAAAATATGTTAGTATGCAGTAGTATCAATTTCGTGCCATCCTAAGTCTGGTCTTTGGTCTTTTAGCGCCTACATAATTTTTATATTTATTCTGTTTTCCTTCTATCATTTTGTTTTACAAAAAATGATTTAGTAACTATTTTCGAAAATATATACATATGTATATAATCGTATATTTTCCAAATGCATGTGAATGGTTGTTCCTATCTAAGAGAGTGTATCCGCTTATCGTAGTTGAGTATCTTGAAAATTGCTTGGTTTCCTATGAAAATATCCAACAAAGTTAATTTTATTTATTTATTATTTTTCTTTTTTTTTTTGGCAATTTTCTATGTGCGGCTTTTCCTTATCTTTTGCATTCTTTACTAAGTATATTCTCAATCGTTGTGTTATGCTTATCTGACTTAAAAGTGTCGTTACTGGCACTGTTGGCGGCCCGCCGGCCATCCGGTTGGTCAATCGATCGAACTACCCATAGGGCGGTTAAGTGTCTTTAGAACCTTTTCTTGCATTTGGTGAGTCATTTAATTGCTCGAAATTACTTTGTACCAAAAAGAGCCACTTAATTTTTGATAAATTCTAGTGAGATAAACAGTCTCTGTGATGTGTGTGTTCCCAAAAGGGTTTGTTCGATGCGATGCGATGCGATGCCATGCGATGAGATGATGATGCGTCATACACGCGTCTTGAGCTGACTCATGTTATGAGAAACCGATTTGAAAATTAATAATAAAAAACAGCAAGCAACTTACTTAGATACAATATTCAAGAATTGTATTTTCAATAATTAATGAAACTCAATACACAAATGTATCTTAACGTTCCAATAAAGACAATATAAACATGTTTTGCTTTATTCCGATCGTCACAAACAGACAACTTGTCTAACATTATTTATTTATTTATTTGTTTTTCTTTCTTTGTTTTTTTTTTTTTTTTTCTACATATTACAATTTTGTCATTAATAATATTTATTGATTTTAATTAATAACATTATCGCTTTCATTATAATCATCATCTTCATCATCGTCAACATCGTCAACATCATTATCATAACCGTCGTCATCGCAATAGTTTTGCTGACTATAACAATTTGCCAATTTTGCAAAATCTCATCCGTTATCAGCTGCGAGTATAATATTTTTCAATTTCTTACTTAATTCTTCAATTGATTTATTTAGTAAATAGCAATAATTCAGTTTTAATTGCTGATCAACAAATAACAAATTGTGTTTTGTGTGTTACTCAATCTGTGGGGGTCAGTCATTAGGAATGCAGGTTTCAAATTACCTCATTCCGATAACTTGTCGTTTTCCGTCTTTTGTGGCACATGTTCTCAGTACGTAAGGTGCCTTGTATGTTGTGCTCTTTAATCCGATAATCCTTGACTTGTTTAATGTGACATCAGTCTGTTATAATTAGTAATAGTGCTGCGTTGCTTCCCTATAATTTGACTTTAATTCTGACTTTAGTTATTTACTGATTGCCGAGTAGATTGGATTGGCAAAACTTTACAGATAGAATTACGAAACCAGAAATCAAATTTTTTAACGTGTCTTAAAATAGTATTTGCTAAAAATACAAATGATTGTCATATCATTTATAAATTTGTAAATTCAGGGATATATTGTATTCCATTAATATTTTAATTTTAAAATCAGCCACGCGCTTTTTATTATTATATAGTTTTATTAACTTACTACAGAAGTATGTAAAAGTTCATGGATCGATAGAATACAATTTTATGTTGTAAGAATCTGGCGCCATCCAGTTCTGTTTTTTTTTTTTTTTTTTTTGGTTTTGATTAATCTGCTTAATTTATGGATTACAGTCAAAATCATGTATATTTTTAGACTATCAAATAGAGTGATAATATTTAAAAATAACTTACTAAAGTTTTGGCTACCGTACGTCAAGACCTTCGATAGCTCAGTTGGTAGAGCGGTGGACTGTAGAATTATGAGAAATATGTGGACATCCATAGGTCGCTGGTTCAAATCCGGCTCGAAGGAGTTTATTTTAACATTTTTTTTTTTTTGTATAATATTAATTGCTCACCCGTCAGATTCATTTCATTTATGTTTATTTGTCGTTAAGTTGCATTATTATTAGCAAGCGCCCAAAGTACTTATATTGTTAACATGGAATTGGAATATTTTGTCAAAAATATTTATTTATGTATAATATATATTCGTTTTGACCTCGAGGTCACTTATTCTAAAGAAAAAAAAAAAAAAAAAATTGACAACGGCAACGTGGAGTAGGACAATGATGACGACGGCGACGATGACGGCCGGCAAATGGCATACGGGCGGATTTGGTCCGTGATCCATGGCGTAAGGAATTAGTAGTTGCGTTTTGTAGATAATCAATGTACACTCTCTTACTCTCTTTTCCTTCAAAGCAAGAAAGAATGCTCATGCTTAAAACGGCCTAAGTATCCATGGCTTAAATGTAACTCAATATTTTCATGTAAATAGAATCAAATCAGTAATGGTTAGAGTAAAGTTTAAATCCATATCTCACTTGGATTTTCCAGATTCTTTGCTAAAAGCAACTGAAGCTCGGTCAAATGCTTCCGTTGCAACTAAGAGAATATCATGAACAAACAAACAACGAAATGAAGAGAAGGTAACCAGCCTACTAGCATTCAAAACGTTATATGAATCATGCATTCTGAAAATGAATGGCATATGAATGCATTTATGCACACCTCTAGAAACTACACACTGCCTGCGATTTATATAGTTTTGTGCGTATCCCAGATAAACAAGAAAAAATAATGCGAAATACCTTTTAATTGTTATGTTTATTGCATATATTTCAGGGTCATTTTTGGTTTAAAAGTTTTGATCAGGTAAATGAACTAATTCACAATTGCATAGGATGCCTGCGAATATATCATGCCCTGTTATGGAATTTCCGCGTACTTTCCTCCTAAAGACTGAATGATGAAAATCGAGCCAGCATACAAATATAAGACAACTTTCCAGAAATCCCTTTCAATTGCTGAATTGCGCTGTTAAAAAGTACACTAAAATAAGTGAGAGCCGGAGGTCTAATGATTTTGGAACGATCGATTTTTGTTGTTGGACCATGCCCGGCGACGCACCATCTGCGAGGAGTATTTCCGTTGATTTACTTTCCTTCTCCACTTGTTCAACCTAAACCGGGTCTATTGACCAAATCAGCGAATATTGGTTAGTTACCTGCGATTTCATATTATTCAAAAGAAGTGTTTGGTCTTTGTATGGTCTGGAGAGTGTACATTGTTCACGTAGAATAATAAGAATTGTGTGCGTGCTTATTGTTATTTTGTAAAATACAAAACATTGGTGGATTTAGGTGCTTAATAGAGGCGCCAGTAGTAAAAGCGGCTCAAAGCACTTTAATGGTTTACACTACTATTGTTGTGCTGTCGCCACCGACACTGTCGCTATATAGCCGGCGACGGGCTATCCATGACAATCAAGTGTGGACAAAGTGGTGGCACTTGGTCAGAACAATAGAGTTCTCATAAAATGTGTTAGATTGTCAAAAAATAATTTTCGCATTTCGTGTCAAGTATTCTTATTATTTTCAAGTTAGTTAAATTTAAACAACTGAAACTAGTTTAAGGATAAAGGACTGACTACTTAGGCCTTCGGCTATGAAGGTTCGCAAAATTTTTTTTTTACTATTTGTATATTTTAAGTGAGAAAGTTAAAATTAATAGGAACAGAAATTAAAAGTATTTATATACTTATAATATATATTATATATTATATGAATTATTATAGTGGAATTTTTTTTTTAGTAAGTGTTCTATCATACAATAAATAAATAAATAAATATAATTATTTTAATAATGGTTTCTTTTCTAGGATTACCATAGAGTTGGACTTTAAAAAAAAAAAAAATAAAATCCGAACTTCATATTCCCGTTTTTGTTCAGATGCAACTTTTTTGCTTCTAAGTAGTATGGCTATTGATATTGTGGAGAAAATTTATGATAGGTTCACTTCTTAATAGATTTTCATTCGGAGCATTCAATATATATTTGTAACCCACCAGCTCATAGAATGGAAATACTTCAGAAAGCTATTTACAAATTTCAAAAGCAACGTACAAATTAAGAAAAGTAACAATTAGCTGGATGCTGAAATGAAAAATATTAAATCAAATGTGCAAATTGAAAAGGTACACCAAATATTGTATAAATAAACATGCAGTTTACGCTCGGGTTCCAAAACAGATTAGAGAAATAATTTCACTAAAGCATAAACTACGAAGTAAGTGTCACAAATTTCTACTATCATCATACAATTCCAGTGTAAACAAAACAACTAAACCCCTTAATCGAATGATCAAGAAGTTTACAAAACAGTTTTTTCTCAAGCTATTTAGGTATAATCATCTTCTATTGTATTAAAACAAAAGATAGAAAGTGGGCTAATAGCGTTTCAAAAAATATAAAGTTTTCGCAGAGTATTTTTGAGTGAAGACATGCACTCTGAAAAGGAGAGTGTGAATGTCGCTCAAGAGTTCGAATAAATATCATACCATGTTCCATGCACTCAACTGAGCAAAGAGAGCAACGGTCTTAAAAATGAAAGGTCATATGGTTTCGACCTACTTAATAATTAAGCAACTATCATGTAAAACCATCGAACAAATATATTTAACCAATTGTTTAGCTTATGTAAAAAACAAATCACTACTTGCGCCATACGCAGGATGACTCCTACTCAAGACTTAGAGAATTTAAAGCAGGAGTACCACAAGACAATGTTCTTGGTCCACTACATATTGTTCGTGCATGGTGTACCCATATTATCCCAATTCCATCACGGCCACATTTGCAGGTGCCATCGTTCGGCTTGCTATTGGCGGTACCGAAAGCGACTCAGCAGCGAAACTTCAGACAGCCTTAAATAAACACAGCATATTCCACTTTATATAGAATGCATGCATATTTCATAATGTGGTACCCATATTCAAATTCGGCCAAATATTTAGGAGTAATTATTGGAAACTTTGATAGACGATTTCCGACAAGAAAAGAGGGGATGATGAACTTTACATTAACTAAGAAGCATGAGATGCTCGATACTTGAGTTTTAAAAATTGTATAAGATATTTTCATCCAAAGAATGCTACAAAACTGGAATTTAAAAGGTAGTCTTTGGTGGTGATGGTGCACTTTTCCTTCATCTTTATTTCCGAATTTTGCAGTGTCTAATCTAAACTAAAAAATAACATAAGCTCTTTTGTTTCGTTTTAAAAAAATTTTATATATTTTCCACATTTCTCTTCACTTTGTCCTACAAAAAAAATTATTGCATTATACAAAAAAAAAAAAAAGAAGAAAATTCTTTAATAAATAGAAACAAATTTAATTATATATACGAACGAGTTTTCTTGGCTTTCTCATCTCTTCGCTTTCATCTCTTGCTAATCTAGAGATCATCCCAATATTTTGTTATAACAGTTGCACTTATAGAACAAATATTGTATACTGTAGTATTTGATTAATAGAATTACTCATATACATAATTATAAATTTATAATCCTCCAGTTTTTGTTAATTTCTTTTAATATTTATAATTACAATTTTCAGCAATATCCACCCTCTTAGTTGAGCGATATAAGGAGAAGATTTTCTTTTTCATTTCATATAGCGTAAGTAAACAATTTATATAATTTCAACTAATTTTTTTTTTTTATTGTACATAAAAATTTTTTAAAAATTTTTTATTTTACAAAATTACAACTTAATATACAATATATAAAAAAGATATAACAAAAAACAGTTTTTCGTATTTAAATTAATAAACTTAATTGACAATTTTTTAAAAAATGTTTTATACAATTTGTTCATTTGTAATTCAAAAACAAATATGGTACAGTACAATTAGAGTTATAGATACACCTACATAATAAAATAAAATAGATACATACAAAGATATACATAGATAATTTTTTTTTGTTGGCAACCTTTTTACAGCTGACAACATTGACTTAGCAGCGGCAACAGCAACGTGGAGTAGGACAATGATGACGACGGCGACGATGACGGCCGGCAAATGACATAGGGGCAGATGTGGTCCGTTATCCATGGCGTAAGGAATTTGTACTTGCGCTTTGAAGGTACTTGCGGCGGCGACATTATATAGTCTCTGCATGACTTTCCCCAACTGTCAATCGTTCTGACAGCCTGGCTGTCAAAAGTGACAGAACAAGATGCACTCTTTTTCTTCTCTTCTCAAATATTCTCATTCTATTTAGCGCTTTCTCATATGCATTCGCTGCTGTGCATTCGATTTTTGCTCTAATACAATAAAGTCTAAAATTTACACTTAAAATTCAAATATTCAGTCCATTTTGTTTGCGTTCGTTTAATAAAATTTAAACTTATTAAAGCATTGACGGCTTCTCGGAACCACCCAGCAGCATTGGATGCTCTTTTTCTTTCACTCTCACTCTCTTCTTTACAATAATTTACTCTTAACCCCGCATGCGATATTCGCAGAGGCGAGCGTGCGAGTGGCGAATTGGCGGCACAGCTTAGTTGGCCACTTTTCTTATGTACAATCAATCTTTCAAAATTTGCCTAGGGCTCGTTTGTTAATAGTTCGCGCGAACGAACTTACTAAAATGAGCTGACGTATCGTCAGTTGCCCGCTTTTACCGGCAGCCGCAGCCGACCACTGTCATGTCTTGATAGTTCTTGAGCACGACTGTACTTTGGTCATTGAGGTAGAGCATAGAGATTCCCTCTAACTGTGTGGGCACACAGCACGCCTTTGGTACCTTGCCTGGATTAAGATTATTGACCAATGTCTGAACGACCGCATGATTTGTCGAATTTAAGTGATCTGCCAATGGAAATGGACACTTGCCATGGCAATAGAACGCATCGTAGCCAGGTGGCGCCACAATCCAATCACTCCAGCCGACATCAGCAAAGTCTACATAAAGTGAATGTCGACGGCATATCTCTTCATTATTTTTCCTCCGATATTGCCGTCGGTGATGGCCACCAGCACGTTTAGAACGAGAGCTGACATCGCGTATGGATCGCGACTTGTGCCGACCGTCATCTGTATAGGTGAATAGCAGCGGCTGCTTGCGCTGCCATTTTTCGTGAGACTCATCCGTCGCTCGTCGCAAGCGAACATGATGATGAGGCGCTGGCTTCAATGAACGCATCGTCCTTACCTCAACTAAGAGACCATAGTTTCGTTGAGGTGTAGCCAACCACCGATCAACCGCTGGCTGTACATCTAGGCTCACTGTTTCAGTGCTATTAAGACGTACTGTTTTCGAGTCGAGTAGGAGATAGTTAGGCTCCCGCTGGCCACGGATGCCAACTCGTGTTATATCATAGACAAGCACTTGGTAACGAACTCTTTGCGCTTGTCGAGGATTCAATGCCGCTTGACCGATGGCATCACGAGTCAGTTGCAGCTCAGCGGCCTTCAACTTCTCTTCACCAGGTATACTTTTCACATCGAAGTGTAGTCGAAACCGATGATGATGAGGAAATCGATCGTCGATTTTACTATCTGAAGATAAAAGAAATAAGAAAGAAAAAAAGAAAGAAATATGTGATGAGTATAAAGTGTTTTCACGAATTGCAACTATTTTTTACAATCTAATACATTTTATAAGGCCTTTATTGTTCTGAGGAAATGCCTAATTTTTGTCAACACCTTATCTTCATCGATAGCCGTCGCCGGCTTTATAGCGACAGTGTCGGTGTCGGTGGCGACGGCATAACAATAGGAGTGTAAACCGTTAAAGTGCTTTGAGCCGCTTTTACTACTGGCGCCTCTATTAAGCACCTAAATCCACCCATGTTTTGTATTTGACAAAATAACAATAAGCACGCATACGATTCTTACTATTGACAACATTATTAACAATGTACTGCACTCTCTTAACCATTCTCCAAAGCAACAAAGAACCTCTTATGTTCTGTTCCGCTCATTCTTAAAAGGACACGGGCACTCACTTAGGCTTAAATGCAACTGAATATTTTCATGTAAAAAGGATCAAATCAGTATCGGTTAGTCTGCTAGCAAATTGTAAATAACTGGAACAAAAGGTTGTTGTAAATTTTCAGGAGTAGTCCTTTGAAAAAAAAAAAAAAAAAAATAAACAAGCTAAACAGATCGACCTCAGTCCGTCTGGCTTATTTGGCTTTAAACACTTGTTTTTGCGATTGCCCAAACGCTCGGTCAAATGCTCCTGTTGTAACCAAACCAACGAAATGAAAAGCAGGTAACCAACTTACAGACCGCCGCCGATTTAATATTTTATTTTGTGTATCTCAGATAATCTAGAGAGAAAAAATGCGAAATACGCTTTAATTGTAATTGTTATTGTATATCTTTAAATACAAGAACAAAGCCAAAGCCATTATGCATATGCGCTAAATGGATCGTGTAATTCTCGAGAAAAATTTCAGGGTCATCTTTGGTTTAAAAGTGTTGAACAGGTAAAAGACTCTATGCACAAGTGCATTTCTATGAGTCCTTTTATAGTAAGTATGCCTGCTAGTATTTGCGATAGTCCGCGCTTTCCTCTCAACTCATAGCTCGAGGGATAAGGAAGAAAATAAGACAGCTGCGATTTGTTATATCCGAACTATTGTATTCTTCAACTATTCTTCATACCATATTGTTATCATTACTTGTACTTTATTACATTTTAAAAATTTTAGTAGCTTTAAGAGGAACAGCGTAAGTACCCGAACACTTTGATCTATATTTCTATCAATTTTAAACACTTTTTTCTGGATCATATGTTAACTAATCAATTCTATACAATTCATTTTTATATGCAAATATTTATTGTAAATAATGTTGATTGTAACTCACCTTTATGTGTAAAACTTCGCACAGTATTCGCTGATCTGGTCAATAGACCCGGTTTGGGTATATTCACAGAATCAAGATCATGCCCCATAATCTGTGCATAAAGTTGTTTCATTGCTTCGGGTATAATGATTTTCGATCGATCGATTTTTGGTGGCCTCTTCATGTTGAACAGCGACAATAGGCTATTCTCGATTTCGACTAGATTAGAAGGATCTGGCTTCAGTTTGTCTTTGATTATTTCTTTATTGCTGTATGTGGCGGGACCATCCTCGGCGATGACGGCATTTATATTTGCCGGCACCTCAACAGCGGCGAGTATTTCCGTTGATTTACTATCCTCATCCACTTGTTCAACAATGTTTGTATATTTATTAATATTATTGTTTTCCATATTATTATATATATTATTACTATTATTATTAACTAATGAAGTTGATGTCACTGATTTTGTTTGCAACAATGCAGTTGATTGACTTTTGTCGTTTAAGGCAATTATTGATGTTGATGTCTTTGTTTTAGCCTTCGTTTTTGATGAGTGACGATGATCAATTGGCTTTATCGCTGTTATAAATCTCGTTGATATATCCTCGGTGCTAGCAACTTGAACGATCGTTAGAAAAGTCGCCAGCACTGCGAGGAGTAGAAGACATGCGCGCATGGTCGCTTGCAACTCTGAAATAGTACAAAAACACGAAAACGTTCGACATTAGTAAAGGATTTCTGACTGTTTAACGTTAACTCGTCGAACTCAAAAAGAGAACTGTGATCAACAACTAAGATGTTAACTAAAACTACCCAATTCTTAATGTATTTCACTCTCTTAGAGCACTTACTCTCCTTGATTATCATTTCTCTTTATTGCTCTCTTGAGAGTACTACAAAATATCTTCTTAAACATCACTTCATACCTTGTACTAGATGCATTGCGTGCTACCGTCAAACATCTTATGTAAAAGTGTAAGTCCTTAAAATGTACCTGCTTAGGAGGCATTACAGGTAAAACATAAATGTATCTACAATATATAAACGTATATATGTGTATGTCACTTTCATGATCCTGGCAAAAGAGTTTATGAGCGTCACGTGTCCACGAGTACTACTTATATTCACCAATGACCTATCAACTTTATATTATATCTCTAACTTTTTAAAAACACAAAAGCCGATAATCAAATTCTTCATTACGTGCATAAAATAATTTGAAAGAAAATATATACATACACATGTATCTAAGTATGTACATATATGCTATGGATGTATATACATCAATTTGAGGACATTGCACCTTGTGATATGATACGTGTTCCCATTCCCGTTACAATTATGAGGAATGTGACCAAAACATAATTCGATCCGAAGTCAGAGTCAGTGTAATAGAATGACTTCTTTTATTATTTTTTTTTTTTTGGTAATTTAATATTGGAAAAATGTCGTGAATCAAATCGAATTAAATTATATTGTATTGTATTAGATAGAATACGATCGAATCACATTGGTTTGATTCATTTTTTTTTTTGTATCTAAGCTCGTCATAATTTTAAATATATTTCATATTATATTTATGAATTAAGTTTTCTTTTTATTTTTCTATATTATTTTGTTTAGAGAATCTTATCAGTCGGTCGGTTGTATTTCAAAAGTCGGCATTCAACGTTTACAAAGGCTTGTTTTTTGTCACTTTTCATTCGGTTAAAATCTAAAACCTGAGAAGAAAGAAAAATCCGAAAAGAATTTGAGATTATATCATGGCGTTATATATTTTATTTATGAATATGATTGGAACGCTTGAGGGTTTGAGGGTTTGAGTGTTTGAGAGTTTGATGGCATTGTATATTGTAATAAATTTTAATTTCCTACATTGTCGCTTGAGATGCTATCTATAAAAAATATATACATTCATATGATATCTCAAGATGGGAGAGAGCCCACAGGCGGGCGGCACTCTCAGAGCACAGGAATATAGAAAAAAAAAAAAAAAAATAAGAATGGGTAAAAGGAAGAGAGTATAGAATCAAACATTAAGTTTAAAGTGCCATCCATATACACTCATGATAGACCAAACAACAAATTACATGTTGTTTTCACATAAAGATTATAATCTTATCTATATACAATAATACTAACGACAACATAATACGAAAGAACTTGTTCCAAACAGCACGGTATTTTACCACAAATAAAAAAAAAAAAGTTCCCAAAGAATATTTCCAACTCAAATTGAAACCAATCGTCATTGGATTTCATTGGGCAGAGAGAAAACAAACAAATTTGGTTTCGTGTCAGTTGGAATGTATCTTTGGCACACGCGGGGGGTGCTTAAAAGTTAATTTCCAATGAGATTTTTACAAAGATTTGAACATATGATAAGCGCCACTACAAAACAATACAAAATTGAGAAAGTAACAAGCAATACGATTGAAAGATTATGTATTCCTAGTGTCATACTATACTTAACGTAGTGATAGAGAAAAAATTCAAACTAAAATTATGGGAAAACATATTTTGATTATGATTTTCAATTTCCATTTATTAAAATGCATGGATTTAATTTATAGAATAATGGGCTACTAAATGAATTTAATGTGTTTCGTTCTTATTTTCAATAATTCATGGGAAATTTCTGTAAAAATCTTATGGGAATTGAGCAAGTGATACTTCTTTGTGAGGTCTGTGAAACACTACAAACCCATATAAACCAAAGGTCCCATTTGCTAAGAGCAATTTGGGCACAAAAGGGTACAGACATTAGTTTAAATCCTAAATAAATATGTATTGTATTTCTGTTTTGCCGAAGAGATCCGCATAATTGAAAATGCGCATTTATTTATGATTACTTTACTCTTAATTATTATTAAAAAAAAAAATAAATAAAAATTGACACAATTAAACAAAAGATTTAAAGATCAAAGCAATAAAAAAAAAAAATTAAATTATCAAAAATCAATTTGATATTTTATTAATAAACTGTCACGGTTTACAGCTCTAAATACATGTGGCATATATGTTTTTTTTAGAGTCTTTTCTAAATCCTTTTTAGTCTTAAAAAATACTAAGATTGTGACTGAGTTCATGTGCCGGAATCTAAAACTAATAAAAAAAAAAAGAAGGGATATGTTCCTTTAAAAAAAAAGTTAAAAAGCTTCTTCCATCGGGTTCAAATCTAAATAAGAACCATCTATATTATCGAGTCACGTACAACAATAAAATCCTATCAAAATCGATCGAGCCGTTTTCGAGTTTTACGCTTAGCAACACATTTAGGCACTCATTTGTATTCATATAGATTAAGATTATAATATAATTATAATTATTTTCAAATAAAAGAATTAGCACGTTTCGATTGGATTCTCTTTGAAAAAAAAAAGAAACAAATTCTATAAGCCATAAATGTGATGAAGCTTAAGAAATACTAAATCCGAAACAAATCCATTGGATTCGGTCTAGTCAGTCGAAAGCGTAACGAGGCTGTGACATTCGCTAACCTCATCCAATGTCATTTAATGACATTTTCAATAGTATTTTATTTCTTTTTAAATACAATTTTTCGGCACGTTCCTCTTTGATATTAACTACGCTTCTTACCTCTCTAAGCAACTGTCCTTGTTCTAACAACAATAATTATAATTTATAGCCAAAGAAACAAGAGATCGAACAAAAAAAAAACTTATGTTTTAGGATAAGATTTTCGTTATGAAAAGAAGTCTTTGTTTGAGTTTTTGTTTTTTTTGTTTTTTTATGCCATTCCATGCCACGCCATGGCAATGGATACAAAAATACGAGTAACATGCACATTTTTCAAATGTTTAGACTTTAATCGGTGTACTACATACGAGTATATTGTATATTCTTAGAAATACTGAAAATTTAATTCGATATTTTGAATTATTGAACATAATACAAAATTATTATTTAAGAAATATTGTTTAATTTAAGGACCATGAGAAAATTTTGTAGAAGTAAATTATGAGGTCTTTTGGATTCGTGCGTATATTCAATATGAGTATGAGAAATCAGAATTGATTTAAAGATTAAAGTATCTAAAAGTAACATAGTAAGTAAGTAAGTAAGTATTTGTTCAATTGGCAATCCTTTACTCACTCACTCACTCACTCACTCATTCACTGAACCAATCGATTTCATTTCTCTCGTGGGTTAATCCAAAAACTCACCTTTGTCTTATAAAGTTTCTTGTTGTTGACGTTAGCGTGTTTGTGGTTGAACCTTTCTATGGTTAGGTTCTGTTGTCTAGATGATGATATTTCTAGATCTTCTTTTGATGGATTGCCGTGTTTATTAAAAATTTTGTGATAATATATTTTTTTTTTTTTTTCTTTTTCTAGTGTGTGTGTCCCTTATTGACACTTTAAGTGAATTTATGACTTATGATTTGTCTGTCTGACTGTCATTCGTTTTCATTCTTTAACATGTGGGTTACTCAAATTTTTGGGTCCCCGGGTACTTCACAATATATGTATATCGTGTATTATTATTGTTTGCACTATTTACAGCTGTTTTAGCGGCTTCCGTTTCACTTTAATTTCTATAGAGAAATGTTCGGTATTAGTATTTACTTTTCAAAATAAATCACGTTTGTTTAAATAATGGTTAAGGTTGTCGGCTGTTGATAAGGGAAGAGTTTACAATTATCCCAATATATTGTTGCATCTGTTGGTTGGTTGATTTGATGTCTAAATGTTCAACGATAATTGTAAATGAAATGCAGTTTTTATCTTTAGCTGCTTAGACAAAGTTGCCATTTATCGATACGTTTTGTCTGCATGATGTTGTAGTTGCTAACTTCTAGTTGTGTTTGTTGCTGTTAAGTTGCAGTTGCTGTTGCTTTTGCTGTTGCTGTTTAAAGTTTGTTGCATCTGCTGGCAGGTGTTTGCTTAAAATCTTCAGAGATATACAGTAGCATATGACACAAGCACAAGCACAAACATACAGATACACAATCACGCACAGTCATATGTATGTAGATACAAACAACAAATACACTACATTAGTATTGCTGTTGTAATTGCAAATGTTGCTATTGTATCTGTTGTTGTTGTTGTTGTTGTTGCTGCGGCACGCGTTTATTTGCAATATTTTTTGTTGTTCGCCTTTCATTTGAATAATTTTTTTTTTATTTTTATTTTTTGTTTAATTGTTGTTTGTTTTATGAGTTTCAACCGAGAGTCTAAACGGCAACACAAAGATTTTGTTTATTTTATAATTTTATCTTAAAATCCAGTTTTTCTTTTTTTTTGTTTGTTGGTTTTGTGGATTTTTCTTAATTTTTTATTATTTTATGTTACACGAAAAATGAAGAAGAAGAAGAAGAAGAAGCTGAAGACAAGAAGAAGTTGTCTGACTAAATTGTTTGTTATTGTTGTTGCTGCTACTGCTGATGTTGTTATTGTTATTATTATTGTTTTTATCGATTTTTTTTTTTTTTTGACTTTTTGTTATGAGATATTAAAATCCAAAAACTTGCTAAGAGTTTTCTTCTTGTTGTAGTTGTTGTCGATTTTTAATATTTTTTTTCTGTTATTATACAGATACACATATGTATGTAGTATATACACATATGCAAACACACACACACACACACACACACGCACGCACACACACACCACAAACACCACAAACACTCACTCACTTACAGGTGTCTCTCACGGCTTCTTATTTAGTTATTTGCTTATTGTTTTTGTTATTAACTTGTACTGTTGTTGTTATTGTTGTTGGGTATTTAAAATATTTATTAAGTTTATGTTGCAGTTTGTGATTTTGTGATTTATGTAAGAAAACAGATAAGTTTCTCATAATGAAAAGTATCTACAATATACAAATTGATTATTAAACTTAAACTCTTCCTCAAGTAATTAGTTTGTAGATCACAGCCCAATTAGATTTAAATTGAAATAAATTTATTTATTTCGAATTTGTTTTTTTTTTGTTTTTTTTTTGTTGCTAGAAATTATTTATTTAAGACTGCACTTTTTGTTTTTGTGTTTTTTTTTTTTTTTTTTTTGTCACATTCACAATTCTAAAACCTTTTTGGTTTTTCCGTATTATTTTGCTGACACAGTACTCCAAATATTTTCAAAGTGACAAGCTTTTTAAAACGAAACATTAATTCTTGTTGTTGCTTGTGTTTGGCATATTATTACGTGTTTTGTTTGATATTATATTGTTGTAATTATGATATATATATTTTTTTTGTTGTTTTAATTAAAAAAATTAAGTTTGTTTCCGTACGTGGCTTAAAAGTTATTTTATTTAAGTAATTTTTTTTTTTTTTGTAATAAAAAAAAGAACTTCTTCACACTGCACGCTTGCTCGGTTTATATGAATGTTTTTATAAGTTTACTAGTAGTAAGTATGGTATATGGACGAACGGTCGGTCGATCGCTCGCTTATTTGTCCGTTGGCTGCGTTTTGCGGCGTACATTCAGCAAATAGATTTAAACTCGATCAGCGCTACAGAACGACTACGACTAACGCCTTCATGTCTACGTCTACCTGATTCAATATCACAACAAAAATCTGTTTCTGCTTCTTCTTCTTCTCCTTCATCATCATCATCATCATCACCATGATCACGATTGTTGTTGTCAAACGAAACGAATGAACGAGCGACCGACCGACCGAACAACCAAACGAACGAAGTTCGTATCTTTTACGTTCGTTGTTCGTAGATACTTAGTACAGATACTTGACTCGCATTCATTCGTTCGCTTACTTGAATTGGGGAGCAGCAAGCTAGCAAACAAACGACCGACCGACCGGCTGAGAGATCAATCGATCGATCGATCGTCGGCGGCGGCGCCGTTGCTGCTGTTGCTGTTGCTCTTGCTGTTACTGTTGTCGTTGTCATCGCCGTCTTTGTGTCTCATAGAGAGCAACACCCGTTCGTTGTTCGTTATGCGTTCCATCAGCAGCAGCAGCAGCAGATACTCCAACAACAACAACAACAACAACAATAAGAAATCATTTAAGTTCGCATATAGTAAAGTGTCTTATATCTCATTGTATTGTATTGTATTGTATTGTATTGTGTGAAGAGAAGTTTGCGCTTACGCTTTCATCATTCCCACTACTGCTCACTTCAATGTGCGGTGATTTGAGTGGATTTATTATAAAACACTCAATTCATGCTGCTTGCAGCGCAGTCTACGTTGGCTGCTCAGTTGTTGTGCGCACGTTAATTGGTCATTTATGATTTGGAGTGAATTATTTGAGTGAGTTGGAGTCAAAATACAGAAAAGATGTGCAAGCAAGCAACTAACATAAATGAAATGAATTATTGGTATGCAAAAGGGCGGAATACTGAAATTCAAACAAGGGATCTTTTCTTTGGTCTTCAATTTATATTTTATTTTAAATTTAAATATAAAAAAATCACAATTTAATTAAATAAAGAGAAATGAAAATGTAAAAAAAAAATTAAATAATAAATATAAATTTGTTAAAAAAAGAAATAGAATTTCTTTACTTTTTGATACTCACAAATTGGTTTGTTTGTTAAATATGAGATTGTTTCACTTTGCCTTTGTGTATTGCGTGTTGCTTTCAGTGAGCTAAACTCAAGAATATTAATTACAATGTTCAGAATTAAACAGGTGAATTAAAAAAAAAAACAAATTTTCTGCTAGCCACCGAGTAACTTTTCTTAGGCTCGAAAAATTTATGTTAAGATACTTATGTACAATAAATGGATAACTGACTGATTGAATGAATGAACGAATGAATGACTGACTGCCTCACTGGTTGGCTGACTAACTAACTGAATGAATGAATGACTTAGTTGAGTTGAGTTGCAAGAAAAGAATTGAAGTGAATGAACAAATCTAACAGATCGATCGGATGACCACCCGCGTAATATATGTATACCATGTGTGAGAAGGAGATAGTTACAGAGTTATATATTTTTTATAAACACAAACTAAAAATGAGCGTCAACGAGAACGATAAACAGAAGTTCTAGAAATCCTTTCGTTGAGCAAAGTTGCAACAACAATATCAACTAAAGTCTATCTATACTGATGCAACCAGAATAAAAAGAGAATCAAACAACACCAACAGCGAATGAACTCAACTCAAAATGAAATCAAAAAGTCAGGAATTAGTAAAATTTTATTGGTTGAGAAGGGACCCAACAGAAAGACCAAAGAATCAAATAAGAAGAGGAACATATGCACAAGTGTGTGTGTGTGTTTGTTTGTGTGTGTGCGAAGAGAACAACAAACATCGATAGATACATTCCGACAAATGGACAAATACCTTAACAGGTAACATAACTTAAATGTATGAGTGTATATTTGTGTGTGTGTATGTGTTTAAGGCTAACATGACACACCCGCACAGCAAAACAAACTCAGACCAAACTCAAAAAGAAAATAGCCCAAAGCCAAAGTTAAAGCCAAAGATGCAGTTGAAGAGACTCCGCCAAATTCATTGGTATATTTTGCTGCTGCTGCTCTTGCTGCAGTTCTTTCTGTTGTTATGTATAATAATAAACATGCAACGTTTTTCGTTCGTAGTTGCCTCTTGTTGCCTGCTTTACTCATTCTCATTCCCATTCCCATTCTCATTCCCATTTCCATTGTATTGTATATTATTCATTCTATTTAGTAAGATCATTTGGTTGACTTTTTTGTTTGTTTATTTTGTTACTCGTTCTTCTTCCCCAGTCATTCAGTTCCATACTCTCTCAGACTTAACCCAGACCATGTTAAGTGCACCTGTCATTGTTTTTGTTGTTCTTTTTCTTTGGTGCTATTCAATATGCGCGGATTGGCAGCCAGCCCGAGCCTAAGTCCAAGCCCAAGCCCAAGTCAAGTCAAACCGAGCCCAAAACAAGCCAGCCAGCTAAGCGCCTGCGCTAACGTCTTCGTCGTCATCACCATAAACCATCGTCATTATTGTTATCTTTCGTGCAGCAAGGAAGGAAGTATGTATGAGTGGAAGACGAGATAGAAGAAGGAGAATTAACGACTACAACAAAGACCATGATGATGACGATGACGATGACGACAACAACAACTTGGAACCTGGTCATGCTATAAGACTTTGGAGGTGGAACTGCTAGCAAAATACGAGTACAGACAAACAACATATGCACATAATTTTAGTTTCGCTGGGCTGGAGCCAAAAACACTTTAAGAAATTATTGAAACATTCAAGACATCTACACTTCTAGGTGGATTTAGAGGAAAACTGGGCCTAGCATAGATAAGGAAGGGTCTGTTGTAATACTTCACAATGTACTTCATCTCAATTAATTACAAAATAATCTAAACATTTACATACTTGTACAAGTATATATAATGCTTTGGAGGTGGAAGGGTTACCTAAATGTGAGAATATACTGCATAACTTTCTTTGGGAAGTGGATCCCTTCATTGCATTTTGAGACATTTTTGAATATTTCAAGATTTTTACAGATATTTTTATTAGTCGTTAGTCGCAACTCACTGTGCCCTTTACACCTGAATTTTGACTGGCTGAGGTGACGAAATGGTGCCTTGAACTTTCTTAAAAAGGGTTCTGTATCTCGAAAGCAAAACATCCGATCTTCGATTGTCTCCAGGCTAATATCATTTAGTCGGTTCTGATTGCAGATATTCTATTCGCAGACAGTGAAAGCCTTGTTCGCTTGTTGTTCAGCGTACGTTCACTTCTGCTATTGAGTGGCCAATAAATATACATTTGACTCAAAGTTTATTGGAGATGAAATGAGTTTGTCTCACAATGAATTGTAACTCAAATGATAAAAAAATTATTGGTTTGATGAATGTAAAGTATTTTTTACAGTGTGCTGACTCCATCATCACAAGAGTTTAAGATTTTTTTTTTTATTTTTATTGTATTGTAAGTACATTATGTCGAGTGAATGTAGCCATGTACCATTTTATTATCATTATTAAGTTTTATTTGCCTTTTGCACAGATCTTTTGTATCCTTTGCTGTTATTGTTGGTGTTGCTGTTATTATGGTGGCATTAACAAGTCTTTTATTATTTTTTTTTTTTTTTGTTATTTTTGGCGACCTGCAGATCCGAAGATTGTTACTTTGGTAGTGTTGCTTTTCATTTTGTCATGCATTTTTTAGCGTTGCCAGACATTCTGGCTTTCTGTTTAGCTGCTGATGGTGTGTGAGTGTATCTATCAGTGTGTAAGTGATTGTGTATTGTATTGTATTGTTTAGCTCATGGCTTGTCCATCTTTACGGTTTGTATTTGCGCATTGGCGCCACTGCTGCTTAAGTAGCTATTTTATTGTCCTTTCACGTTATCCTACATACACACAAACTCTAGACCACTTGAATTGCTATTTGTTGTTATTTCTATTGTTGTTGGTGTTGGTGCTGCTGTTGTCTGTTTCAACAGTTGTTTATCGAAGAAAATTCAGCATCATATTTCCAACTAATTTGTGCCACAAATTAATGTGGCGTAAAATCTTCATCTAATACATAAATACATTCTCTCAATGACGCCTTGCACTGCATTTTCCTTTAAACGGAAGTTAAATGATTTTCTTTACTCATCTTCACTTTACTTCAATCCACTCCACTCCACTCAAACTCAATTCATCCTCAAAACAACATAATTCAATTGAAATGACTCTAAAACTTCACTCATATGGTAAAACTTAAATAAAAATAAGAAGAAAGCGAGAGACAATAATTGAAAGATAAAATAAGTATAAGAAAAGAAAAATGGAGAGACAGCAAAGAATGCTGCCGCGGCAGCCGCAACGTCGTCGCTTTTGGCGCGTCGCTTTGGCTGGTGGGGCGCGTCAAGATACTTTGAGCGCGAGCATGATTCATGCCCATTGGTCGGAGCAGGCAGGCGAGGAGGAGGAGCCCCACACAGTTGGACCAAAAACAAAACCAACACCAACACTAACACACCGACAACGAAAGCCATAAGCCAAAGCAATGCCACAAAAGATTCAAGATCCTTTTGTATGTTAATCGCTTTTTGTTTTCTCTGTGGACATAAGTATCTGTCTATGTTTGTGTCTGTATTTAAGTAAGTATTTGAATGTGTGGTCTTTGTATTTGTGCAACACCGCGACGCCTTCTTTGTTTGTTTTCAACTCGTTCTGTACTTCTCTGTGCTTTTGCTTGTTCTTTTTTCTTCCACTCCACTGACTTCATTGCTACCGCCGCCGCCACCGCCACCGCCACCGATGTTTACACCATGCTGCGATTTGAAGCAATGAAATGCATTTAACAGATAAAAAGATACTTCTTTTTAATGGCGGCAGCAAAGGTGAACTACACCAGCATCAGCAGCAACAGCAGCGACTTTTGGGCTGACGGAATTAAGAAGAGGCAAGAAGTGAATGCTGGCATTGAGGCAGCCATTGGCATTCCTTAGTCTTTCATCGATCTTATTTATTACTGCATTTAAGCATTTAATCTTTGAAAATAACAGTTTTTCGCAGTATTTCATTTATACTCACTCTTCGGACTATCAAATCAGCAAACCGGAAGATGATACTCAGATGTTGCCGCATTTTTTACGAAAAAAGAAAAAGAAACCAACGAGAGAGCACATTAAAGATCCTTAATCAAAATTAGATCGCCACATGCATTCCAGGATCACACATGCAGGTGCTGGCAACTTTCACTTCACTTCATCAAATCACGAACAAACCAATCCAATCCAAATCAATCTGACCCTTAGCAAAATTTCAATTTCAACTTCATGTAACCATTAACTGTTAAGTACTTCAGACGGAAATCCATTTATTATAAGCCCAAAAAAAAAAAAATGTCAATATTTTTTTCTGGCTCAAACTTTTATCTTAACCTTCGATTCAAGGGAAATTGGTTGCCAAATCATCAATTGACAAAGATCGGACTAAGATTGGTCAAATTGTTATTGTATGAATGCGCAAAGGATGTGGATGAAGAAATGGAATATCGACTGCACCACATGCCAGGCGAGCGGTACTTGAGATGCACAGCGGGCCATCGAAGATAGGCGTCGGATGTCGAACGAACGAACGGACGTCGCCGGTAATTGTAAGACACTTGAACCGAAATATAATAGCATAGTATAGAATAAAATAGAATAGAATAGATAAAAAGAGTACAAAAGAGAGAAGAGAGAATCTTGATTAGAAGACTTTGCGGGTGGTGAATGAGCAGCGTACGACATTTGCACAAGATTCATTAAATACGGGTAGGAACCGATATTTGTTTTTATATTAAAGGTGTTTGTTTTACTATGTCCATCATCATACCTGGGAGAGTAAATGTAAGTAAATATCTTTCACCTGGATGTTTGTTATACAAGTATGCAGTTATGTGTATTCTATACAGGAGAAACTGAAACTTTTATTAAGGAAAAGCTATTCCTGTGTGTAAGAAATCATTGTAAATAACACAAAAAGTGACATGTGGCACGAGTCAAGAGAGATCAATACGAAGTATTGTATCTATCCATGATGATGACGAAGATGATGAAGATGATGATGATGACTGTGATAGAGAAAGGTGGTTGTCAACTCAACAGGCGTCAAGTCTTATAATCAAGCTAAGAACAATGCCTTTAGTTGTTGTAGGAATAAAGAAAATGTGCAACACACCCCTCCGTGGTATTTACTTACAGAAGGGAAACTAGTTTCTGTAATGCTGGAAAGAAGTGACTTTTAACCAATTTTTTTTTTTTTTTTTTTTTTTTTGTTAAAATATTGATAACACACTGAAGCTGTCCTTAATCTTAGCTCAATCGGGAGTATTTTCCTTACTAGATTTGTATTGTAAGATCTTTTAGTACTTTTCTAGTCAGGACTTAATACACTAATGTAACGCGGCACATGGGTTAAGAATCACTGTTCCAAATACAAAAGCAACAAGGCGTGTTCCCTCCTTCAGTCGTTCATTGCTTGTTCATGTTATCCTCCGATGCGTTTCATTGTTTGTAAGTTCTACAATCACATCTCTACATATGTTCAATTAAAACGTTATGATGTGGATGATGATGATGATATTAATGCTGTCGATAATGGTGATGATTATGATTATGATGATGATGATGATGATGGTAGTGATGAAAATGATCCCACTGCATAGTTTTTTGCTATAAATTGCATTGCCAATGAGTTCGGTTGCGCTTGTAAGAACGAAAGCTGATGCTTTGTTGGTCATTATTCTATTTATGTTGGTTTCATCTTCTATGACCCGATCGATCCAGTGTTTGTGGCTAACTAACAACAAGCAACGTTTTGTTCATAATGAATTGAAATAAAATAAAATGAAATGACTCCTGCCAACCAACCATTTCACATCATGTCACTCCACTTCACTTCATTTCATTCCACTCTACTTTAGTATACTTTCTACCTCACCTGGCAAGCCACAATCCTCAAACAATTCAAGTGACCGCTTTGTAATCTGAGACTTTTTGGTATCTTCTTTTGACCATGTTCAGGTTTATAGAACAAAACAAAACGTTTGTTTTTCTGAATATTTATCATTTTCGTCATTTTCATCTCGAGATCAAGATCTTGGTAAATGATACATCGAGAAGAAGAAGACATCGAGTAATTTTTCGCGTTTATTAGAATAAATGAAATGGAAATGAAACTGAAATTGTATGCCGTTAGTAAGTATCTTTTTTTATGCATGATTCCTAAACATATAAAATGCTCCTGCTGATCTAAAATGATCATATGGAAATAATAAAACATAAAATACACAATAGATTCTTCAATCTTTGGACAATGAAAACGGGTGATAGTGGCTTTATCAAGGGATACCATCGATTGTATCTGTCGCCTTCAATGACGATTTATGTTTGTTGGCTATTGACTGTTGTTGCCTGTGGGTTTTGTAATGGAAATACAATTATGTTAGTTGCCCTGCGGTGGAATAACTAACATCAATCGTAGTAATAAATATCAAATAACTAAGAAGTAAACATGGTCTAACAAGAATTATGAATCTTAAATTAAGCCGATTGATTTAATGTTATGAAATATTGTACTAATACTTAAAGTTGAAAGGAAATTTACAATTTACAACATTTTTAATTATGAATCTTATATCCATAATACATACTTAATATTCATGTTACTCAAACATAACAATAAAAATGTATCTTGGCCACAAAAAATAATTACACTAAATGTTTAACAATAATGTTTCATAAATATAAACAAATTAGTTCATTGATTGCGCCACACATTTTTATTATGAAATAAGTTATCAACTGATACAAATAATACGAGTATGATGAAGACAAGACAAAAAATCAATTTCAGTTACAACGAAAGTTCCATACTCTTTAGACAAATCAAAACATGACAAAACAAAGATTACAAAGTAAAGGGGAAATTGTCCCAGAAAAATTTGAGATGTTTTATTGATTTGTTCGTTGATCGTTTATGCCCTCATATATCCGCAAAAAATTTTCATTTGCGTTACTTAAGACATATTTTTTTTTTGCTTATCAAGTGGAAAATATTATAAGAATAAACTCTCCTTCAAAACATTTTACCTCAATAGCTACATAATCAGGACTCTAGCTTTTATACAAAGGAAGGGATAACCAAATTACTTAATAGCTTAATCAATTTAGAAATATATATACTAAGGTTATGCGCTACAAACATCAAAACAAACAAATGTATAATGTAAAGGGTATAGAAAACACAACAAAAAAAAAAAGAAAAAGAAACTGTGTTTACAACATAACATAAGATACTTGTACCTTAACTGAACTGAACCAAAAATTGTAATGAACTGATTTAAATTGTATCGCAGACAACATGAAAAACCCTTAAATATGTAGACAACATATACGTACAATATGCAATATACTCGTACCGTCTACGCCTATTTATGAAAATTTAAATAAACAAATTCTCTTGATCCAAAATCTCAGAAGCATAGGTAATTTCAGTGAAAGTCTCGATCTTGTTAACAGAAGAAGAGTGGAAAATAAAAGCGAAAGTACCCAAACAATGCACCAAATATTTATGAAATCATAAAATTTGATGTTTCCGTCTGACAATCGACTGCAAGCCGACATTAACGATCAATTTCCAATTGATGAATCGAAATCAAAACTGCAGTAGCAATTTATTCAATCGTTCATTAAAGATAGTTTGAACAAGAGTTCTGAGAGATGTGGATTGTATTATATCATAGGCAGAGTTGCAACTCTCTGGTGTTAATGATGATTTTGATGTGCAGCGAAATGATTGCAATGACTGTGATTACGACGAGTGCTTGACGATCATTAGAATGTATGGGAACTACACCACTACTACTGTTTACTTAATCTTTTCATACTTCATTTCTACAATACATAACACAATTCAATCTACTAGTACTGATTATATAAAAGTATTCTACACGCACATGTTCATACATACATAAATAGTGAGTGAGTGAGTGAGTGAGTGTTTTATATTATGTTAGAAGAGGTGTGTGTGTGTGTGTGTGTGTGTGTTTTTTTTACTTCTGTCTTTTTGTTTTCAAATACAAATTGTATTGCATGTGTATATATTTGAAGGCAAATGGTAGGGTAGATATGCTGGATGTGGTGATGCTATACATAGTAATTTGAAGATTTGAAAGCGTTCATATCAATTAGCACCTAGAAGTAAATACACTATGTTCCCAAAAGTACGAGTATCTTGTCGACTATGTTGCATGAAGTTGAATGTTTTGAAGTTGAATTTAACTTAAGTCTTTGTGCAATTCACACCCAATTAGTAATAAATTTTAATGCTCGATTCAATTCTATTATATGTTTTGTGTACAAATTGAAGCAACTCGATAAAATGTTATACCCTACACTATAAATGGAAAATGGTGAGGAAAGAGTCCTTCTGAAAATGAGGCAATCGTAATGGTTTGATCGTTAGTATGTATGAAAATTTTGCCTTCAATTATTTTAAAACATTTATTATATATTGCATCGAATTTGATTTTTATTGTTTTTCCAAATATTCTTCATGAAGATCAATAAACTTTTGTATGCGTTTCAACCAATTTTCGAACCACTATCTCCACTTCGATTGAGGGTTATCCAAAATTTGGATTTAGCTCGTCTCTGAAGACCCATATAATCGCATGTATGCATAGATTCATGGTTCATCATCTGCCTGTGCCTATGCACATTCAACGTATTTTTTCGACATTTTCTTGTACCAATCGACACAAGTCTTCTTTCTACGGCCAAATGTAATCGATGATTGTTTTACTAATGGCCAAAGATGCCTCAATTACATGAAAATATTGCAAATCACTGATTTTAGACGACTTTCACGGAATTTGTCGAATATCGAAGATTAATTTCATTATACCAGAGTTTTACAGTGCTGTGGAATCACTCTGCTGTATATTTATCACTGTATAAATGAATTAAGTTTATCGAAGGACTCTTGTCTTGATAATCCACGTGGAAAGTTATGAAAGTTTAGTTTGAGTTTTATGTCCAAAATGAATTTTCCAATTTACTGTAAACAAGACAAACCACGCTAAAATAGTAAAATTTGTTTTAGAGAAGTTCTGATTAAAAATATCAAATTAGCGTTTTGAAATGTCGACGGTCAGAAATACAAATAGCAACCCTCGTATGTGTTCCTTAGAAACTCCATGATGCTAATTGTTTAATTTCTGACAAAAACTCTATCTTTTATAGAGATTTAACTAACTCAATTTATCCATGAATCCTTAATTTAGTTTGCTTACAGTTTTACAAAATTTTTATAGAGTTCTAGCTATGTTCCCATGTTACTTTACTGTAATACTTAATTTTAAGGACAATGGGTGAAAAACCTTAGATAGAATAATTTACTCAAAATGATCGTTAAAAATAACTAATAACAAAGGATCGGTAATTAAAACGAAGCTACTAGTAATTTACGAATTTGCTCAAACAGTTGGAATCAACACTGATTTCTTTTATTAAAATTATTTTTCATTTGAGAGATTTTTTCATCACCCTTGCAAATATCTGACTTTACGTAGAGAATAGAAGTGGGTCACCCGAAACACATAACATAATTGGAATGAATAACATTTTAACAAATAAAAGTTTATTTTCAATAGATGGAAATGACTTCTATTAATGAAAGGTTACAATAATCTGAATGTCTGTGTCCAAATAATGTGTTTGTTGAATTTTCCTGCTAAGTATATTAGCCAGTTGAATAAGAGTCTGTTATCTGTGTATAATCCGACGTACATATATAATACTAGTTACAATATTTTCCCATTGTATAGATTGGAAATTGATCTGCAAGTTCGAGTTTGAGTTGTTTAACTAATTTACATGATTTCCAAATAAAATTATGTTATTTAGAAAAGGAACTAATCCTTATTAAAATTAGAAATCAAAACCAACTTTTTATATTAGAACGCTGCCCTCATGTAAATTATTCTAAAAATGAGTTTGTGTAGGGCATTCAATGTATCCTATGACTGAAAAAAAAAATGTTATTCTTTCTTTCTGATACTTTTCATTCCTTTAGTTTGCATTTTCTCGAGCGCCGCCATAACATAAACAGTTATAGCGGCAATTAAATTTTATTGGATTTTTGCCATGCAAGCGCCACTAAGTGGCTTCACTGAGATATGTATGTATACGAGTATCTACCAAAAAAATTTGTATCTGTATATATATTTGCGTTAATATCTATCTATCTATCTATTTGTCTATTTATCTGAGTGAAGTGTTGCTGTAATCCTGGCGGCTTTTTTTACCTGACATCTTTGATTGCTTCGCACATGTTGCAGTCAGAGTCATTCATTCACTCATTTCAACTATACACGTATGTTTGATGGCAACAAAATGTGGCAGCAATTACAATTGATTTAATGGTTTATCAATTGCAATTGAAAATGAAGTTACATGCTGTGTTTATTTGACTTCAAACTGTTTCATAAGCAGAAGATAAAATGGAATGGAATGGAAATGCGAACTATGAGTACAATAGAATAAAGATCTTTTTGAATGAATGGAAAAGAAATTCAAAGAGAAAGTTTTTGGATATAGAAATAAAAGAAAATTAAAAGAATCTGTTAAAAGCAGAATTTAGAATTCTGCTTTCAATCAACTAGAATATAAAATTTGTAAATTTGTTTTAAGTTTAATAATCATTTTCAGTTGAATTGCAAAGTTTCATTTTGTATATCAATAAAATACATTTGTTAATATCTCGTTTATAGAGAACTTGCAGTACCATAATTCCAATTGGAACAATTCAATTGCTATCTTCCCCTCGTGTCTAACTAATATGCATCTAATCAGAGAGAGACCAGACCATTAACTTCATTCAACTCAAGTCATAAAAAATTTTAAAAAATTCATAAACAAATACACAAAATCGATAATAAAAATGTAAAACAACTTCCTGATTGCAAGCCCAAAAGCAAATAATAGATATAAAGATACTCAGATACACAGATACTCGTATGGATAAGTCGTGCATTCAAATACACACCCACAACATGTCAAATCATGTTTTTACTTAGATGATAAAATCAATGGAAAATTAATCTGTCGCCTTGTCACATAAATTCACAAAAAAATATACGAGTCCATACCAACATAACATAACATAACATATGTAAGTGTAATGAGAACAAAAATTCACTCAATTCTAATCAGATACTTTAACCTGAGGCCGTTAAGACTAATAGCTTGTGTTGAGTTTTTATAGACTTTAGTTACATACATTTGTGATGTGGGGAATGTGGGGAATAGTGTACCAAGTGAAGTGTTGGCTAGTGAAGTGAGGAAGGTGATTGAAAACAATTTAACCAAAATGTGTAAATAATCGTAAATTGTAAACAAAATTATGGCAAAGATTGCCAAATTAAGTGCAACCGAATGCAACTTATTCGAAATCCAATTCGTATAATAATTTGTTTATTTATACGAACGATCAGTAGATCGATTGGCCGACTGAATGTCTAACTGACTGTCTGACTGAATGACTGACTAAGTATGAGTATTTATATTACGGTTTGCCTGTTCATTTGTTTACGTCATGATATTGCCAACAAAGTCTTGCAAATTTACTTGTTAACATTCACGCGAATCACGCTTCTGTAATATACGATACATTGCCGTCTGTCTGTCTGGCTGATCGCAACATTGTGCGTCTATTCTTAGGCGATTCCAATTGACCAACCCACTACTGCTAAATGGTAGTGTCAATTAGTCTTAATATATATACATATGTAATAACACTCTGAAAGAGATATACAATAGAACCTCACTTTCACAAAGAGAGAATTCATTAACTCGATCTCCTAGAAGATATCCTAAACGTGTTGACTCAATCCCAAGCGAAAGAACTTCGTCTCACATCCTTTTATGAGAAGAATTCATACATTTTTCTTTAAATGTTTTCAAATTTCTAGAAAATGCCCTGAAATTGTGGAAATAGTGTTTTGCAAATAGGAAATCTAATGTTTGATATATTTAAAAGTTATCACAAGTGCGTCGTCATCTACGAAAATAAAATTTGAATTATTTAAAATTTATTTTTTATATTTATTCATTATTACTGTTTCAATGCGATTGAAAGGTATGAAATCTACGGTGAATTTGAAGCGAATTTTCCTTTTTCTTATTTTTGCCACAAGTTGTTTTTTGCCTTTGTTGTTATTGTTATTCTTTTTGTGGTGTGTTTATTTATAAGCGCATGTTTGACATTGAAAATAATTTATAAACTTTGCTGTGAAAATTTATAAACTCAACAAATGTGCAAATGAAACTGGAACTGATCAGAATTGAGCTAAACTAAGTTGAACTGGGCAATGGGCAATGGGCAATTGCGAATTGTGAATTGGCTGTTGCCACTTTTGTGCTTGTTGTTGGTACATGGTGGCTGCTATAATTGCAATGAATATTGGCATTTTATGCGCATCACCAACAACAACAACAACAGCAACAACAACAGCAAATCTATCTGCAGCAACAGCAGCAACATTTCAGTCATTTAATGCTTGTTCCTTCATCTGTTGTTGCACTCCTCAATAAATGTAAGACACATGGAGAATTTTCATTATAAATGCAATATAATGTTCTTGTTCTGTTGTCTGTTGTCCGTTGTCTGTTTTAAGCTTGAACAGATGTGCCACGCATTACAACAATTGTTACATTGGTACAGGAATAGAATATAGAAACACAAGTCAGTCAAAAGGCACACTCACTTGGGCACTTCCATTGATTTAACTAGACACCAAAAATGGTTAAAGTCATTCATGTCAAGTTACGAGTGCAAAAAGCAAAGATGCCGCCGCTCTTCAACAATTGTTGTCATCATCAAATACACTATGAAGAGAACAGAAGTTGGTGCTCATGTTGTTGCTTGGCAATCGCCAGAATGCGCTACAATAATGATTGATCAGCATGCAACAACTACAACAAATATCACAACAGCAACAACAGTACATTCACAACATGTTAACCAACACTTAGAGAAATTGGAAAACAATTTGAGTGAGGATTTTGATTTTGATGAAGATGATGACAATAGTAGATAATTGGGATATCTAGGCATATATCTATATACCACGTTTTTTGGGTACTTGACTTATGACATTTCTCTATTATGACAATAAGTTTTGATATACATTATATAGTTCTGATCTCACTCCATCAGATTTCCATTTACTAACTCCATGAGTATGAAAATATTGCTACCGAATTTCTCAACAAACAGCATCTTAACAAATTTCTTGTAGAAGAGAATAGAAATTGGGTGAAAAATATCAGAACATCATCGTATAAAATGTATACTATATCATTGTTTAATGCAGACCTTACTTAAGTACCAAATCTCTTTAAAATAGTATATTAAGTATGTTCTTTTTAGCAATCTATTTAGTTGAATTATTATTATAAAGGAACACAATCTTATGGAATTTCTTAGAGGAAGATAAAAATCATAGAATTTCATGTGAAATTACTCATATGTAGATATTTGCTAATTCTAATAAGAATCCTATTCTTTTGTATCTATTTTAGTATAAATGTTTATTTATTATTTTGTAGGTACATACGTGTATTTTCTATTGAGGGACTTTTTGTTGCGTTGTTCGTTCAGTGCATACCATGGAACAACAATGCATACAAAAGGTATGAGCACAAAGCACAAAGCACAAATGTTGCACATTGTACAGATGAATGCCGTAATTCTTGTTGCTGCAACAAGATGCAATTGTTGATTTAGTGCCCATTTGCAGTTACGCATACGTAATATGGTTTGTTTCACTCGGTAAAGATGATGACTGAGATGATGATGATAATGATGATGATGATGATGATGATGATGCTGCAACAACAGCAAGCAAGATTTGTGGCATGTTGTAATGTGACGCATGACAATGAATCTGAGAGCGTGTTCTATCCAACTATGAATCGATTTAGATTGATTCAATGGTTTGAACACTCACAATCACAGCGGCTCAATTGACTTGAATCGCAGCAAGTTGCATTTACTGACCATTTATGACCAAAACAAGCTGCGCCTGCCTTGTTGCCTGACAATAATGCCGCATGCCACATGCCGAAGAAGACCAACTGGAGCTTGGTGAATGGATTGGATGGAGAATATCTTAGGTCTGTTGTTGTTACTTGAATGAATCTCTAATTTCGCATGCAGCTTGCGCACGCTTAACCGAATTGCGCGTTCGCGTGTAGCGTGCCATAGTCACCATCACCATCAGCATCACCGTCACCGTCACAAAAGCATAAACTTATAGAAACAGAGAAGGCAAGATAAAGGAGAGAGATATAAGAGATACATACATATTGTAGATACATCGTTCTTATATGGCGCACTTCAACTCAAGGCGTACGTTTTAATTAGGATAATGAGTTGTTTCCGGCTACGCAGCTTCAGCATCAACCATCAATCGTACGTCATTCATTCGTTCATCTTAGTCTCAACAGACAGAGCTCAGATCAGCTCAGATCCATTTAGCCCAGCTCCATTCAGTTCAGTTCAGTTCAGTTCAGTGCAGTTCAGTTAGAGTCCATCCATCAGTTCGTCAATGAATGTATGAATGAAGTTAATGCTATTCAAGCTACAAAACTTGTTGTTATTGGCCATAAATGGTCAATCTCAAGTTGGTTATAGCTATGCGCCATGGCATAGTTGCATAGGCGCACGACGCATGGCTTTGAATTTCAATTTAGGTACTAGTACTAGGTACTAGGTAGGCTGGAGGCTGGAGGGTTGGAGATTATTCTTAACACTGGGCTGGCTAGAACACTGAACTCCTCATAAGGGAATAAAGAAAAAAGTGCGTCTAATTAAAATTAATAAATTTATATTGTAGAACTTTAACTAGTATTCCGAGTACTACGAACTATAGTCGATTTAAAAACAATCAATGTACCAGGTCATTATGAATTCCAATCAGTTGTCTCAGAGCGCACGCTGTATTTCAACAACAAGACAACATATACTATAATCAGTATTGTTGTAATGATTTATTGCTGACATCGCATGACATTGTTGTTGTCTTCCAAATTTATGCAATTTCCAGCAACATCCACCAATAACATACATACATACATACATACGAGTATATTGTTTGTTCTACATACTTTGTATTGTACAATAAATGAATAGAAAGAGACTGCAAGGCGTCAACTGAAACCAATCAGACTCAGATATACAATATACAATATACTTATGACTTTACTCTTTGCTTTAAAGTTGTTACTACACCAAGAGTACCAACATCAGCACAGTATCTCTGTTTCGTTTGTTTTTGTTCTTGTTCTTGTTGTTGTTGAAGTCATTATTCAAAAATCATTTTCAAGTGACGCCACCCAAAAAGGATACAACTTCAAAGTGAATATGTGTGCCGGTCAGTCGGTGGAGTTACAAAGAAAGATAGATGCATCTGTTGATGCCTCAATGATGCTGTGTTGACGTTGATGATGGTGATGATGAGCCTTTGGAAGAGAGTTCAACTCAATCCATTGGTTGCACTTTACTTGAGTAATTACCCAAAACAGCGGTGCTTTTGAGATGGCGCTTTGACACTGCCGGTGGCCGTGGCCGGAAGGTCGAAATCATCATCATGTATCTTGCTCAACTTGTAGCTCAACTTCAAAACTCTTTAGTGCTGAGAAATGTTTAATAAAAAATAACAACATTAAACAACAAATCAAGCATTTTGTATTCAAAACGACGCAATTTTTATGTAAACAAATTTTAAATATTAGTATAAAAAGTTTTCAACACAACATTCTAGATACAATTCATGTGTGGTAAACTTGATAGATACATACAGACATACATTCATGCATGCATACATACATACATCCAACCATCCATACATACTGTGATCCTAAACCAGTGTGTATCTTGTATCTTTGTGTACGTAGTATGTTGATGTTGTTTAATTGCTGCATTGAAAGATGGACGAACTGTTTGATGGATTGCTAGCGTACGCCAAAAAAAAAAGTAACAAAATATATCGAAACAAAAAGAAAATGTATCTTTATCTGGGCCCAAAGTGGCTTAGTAGTTCAGCATGATTTGTTTATTTGGCGGTAAAAATCAAAGTTGAACATAAATCAAATCAAAATCGAATTTGTTTTCGAAACTTTTCGTGATAATTTTCAATCCCCCCCACAAAAAAAAGGGGTTTTGTTGATTAATAAAAAAAAAAATATACAAGACAAAATTATTATCGATCTGCGATCTCACCAAAGGTAACATACACTACACATAAGGCAATCGTATTTATTATTAATTTACAATCAGAAGCAAAGGAGATTAAGTAAATTCATTATACTTGTATGCCTAAATTGACAGCTGAGACTTTAACAGCCGGGAGAACTTCCGCCAACAATTCAGGAAATGAATAGCAGAACCCGCAACTTATTATAGTACGTAGTACGTGTTTTTATCTGAAATTTACACAACTCCACATAATATAATCTTGTATGAATTTCGTTGGTTATTTTATTTGCTCCCATAATTAAGATCTTTAGTTCACAAATTCGTGTATAAACAAAGTTTTTATGATAGTGTTTCAATCGGTCATACTTTAAAATTTTGAAGATTTGATGCAAAATTTTATATAAAACCTAAAAACATCTAACTAGTTTTGCTAAAGGTAGATTGATACTCTAATAGATGATTCCTTATGTGATGCTGATTAAACCAATATGTTATTAAAACATGAAAACAGAAGGTTATCATCGGCTATGACGAAGACGCAATGCTCTTCTCGACTCAGTTTTTATACTGCATTTCACCATTAAGATCGAAATATTTATATGGAAGCTAAGCGATCCAGTAAACCTAGGACCTTGAAAATAACATGATTATGTTGAATATGCTAAGCCAGACACTTACAATGTCCAAATTTCAGTTCGATGCTACAAAAACAAAAAAGTTTTACAATTTGGAACATGAATTTCAATCTGGGTTTGTATATGAACTATACGAGTCTTAAAATACAGTACTTGTAATCTAAATCTCAATTCATTACTACAAAAAAGCGTTTTTTTAATAAGAACATGATTTTGAATTTGGGTTTACATGGGAGGACAAATGTGCAGCATTTGATGAAAAGAGCACTAAGTAAACAATCAGCTCTGTAGCTCAAAAACTGGTGGAAAAGTTTGCATACATACGAACGGTCAGACGTACATGGCTAAATCAACTCATCTCGTCAATCTGATCAAGAATATACAAGTATATACTTTATGGGGTTTCCGATGTTTCCTTCTTTGTGTTAGACAAACTTATAATATTAAACTTTTCCCGGCGTAAAGAAATACATTATATCTATAAGTATATGTAATAAAGTCTTCTGGCCACATCTGTCTGTATGAAAGCGATAAACTCTAAAAGTACCAAACGTATTTTCATCCTTTTTTTACCAATGGATGGAGTGATTCATCGGGAAGGTTTTAAGGTGTAAAAGTCATTAAGGTTTTATGTAAATTAACTGAAATATGACGATGACTGTTAAATAAGTCAGAAAAAAATAGTGCCGTGAACTGTGTTAACCACATAACCAAGGTGTTGATAATATCGGAGACAGCAAGCAGAAAGCAGTGTAGCTGATAATGCAGTGTGCTGTGGTTTACACATTTGATTTACTTACGAGATATCCAACATCAGCAAAAAGTCTGTTATGGCCACAGTCCTTAAAAAAATCGCTCGAACCACTTGACCGAGATGGCGTAGCATTGCGCGCCGGGTATCGCTAGTACTTAATAAAATTAAGAAGCAAAGCGAATTCACCTGTGTCGTTATACTATTACTTTATTGATTTTGCCATATCTCAATCGTTCAGGGTTAGAAAATGTATCTGTTTAGTTTCATTAAGCGAATTCCAATTAAATACAAATGATTTCTAGTTGCTTTTAATTAATGCAAAATGCAAGAAATACACCTGCAACAACAACATGAAAATATTGAATTTTTATCAATATTTAGCAATAAAAATCAATCAACAGCATTTGCAATAAATCAACATCAAAAAGTATCTTTTAATAAAGTAACACATTGTGTGTGTATCCGACGATCTATCCAACTAAGAGTTTTTATTTTAATACTTACGAATATGACAATCAAATATGATTTTGATTTTCTCATACTCGTATGTATAGATTTTGGCCATTAATTGCAAAACAAAAAAAAAAAATAAGATTAACTCAAATTAAATAAATGAAAATTAAAGAGATACAAAACATAAGTATTTTAAAACCAATATTTAGCGAGCTTATTTACCACATGTTGAGTTGAAGGGCACACCAAAAAGACTTCTTGTGCTCAGGTTACTGTTAATGAGATGCAAATACAAGGGTGAAGTTTGGTTGCATTGCATACATTGTATCTTATTATGTTTAGTATGTGGTATAGTGTGTTGTGTTCGATGTATGAATATTTAAACAAAACAAATCAAAAGCAATTCACACTTTATAAAAAATCGAAAACTAAACTGTTTGTTCACACATGTTCAGCTACCCAAGTGTATAATACTAAGTAGATACACTTGAGGCGAATTGAAAAACGTTTGTCGACAAGTGCAGTTAAGCGTGAAAAGAGCAGAGCAATCAAATACAAATCAAAAACCTAAAATTGCTAGACATGCGCAAGTCAAATTTGGATGGTGGCTTGCTCGGTGGAAGATCAGTGGTGGGTTGGTTGGTTGGTTGGTTGGTAAGTTGGTACACTGTGTCTAGATACGCTTTACTTGCAATTATAACAATAGCAAAATCTCCAAACGAAAAACCAAAACACATAGTAGAAAAAAGAAAAGAAAACGGCACACGCTTTTAGAAACACAAATGTTGTACAGCACATAACATTTTAGCCTTTTTATCATTTCCTAGCCACACACACACACACACAGCATACTACATGTACTTACTGTACTTACTACATATACTAGACTATAACAATGCTTAGGTACTTATCTAAGAGCGCTTTTGCAATTGCGTTGCGCCGAAAAGTTAGTCAGTGAAAGAGGAACATATGAATTCTTAGAACTAAATGAAATTTGTATTCTGCTGTTCATATTCATAAGTTTGGTGTGATCTACATTCTGTATCTTGTTGTCTTCTTGTTTGTTTATACAAGACAATGAATCGCGAATTGCGCCAAAATAGTAGCAGAAGCACAGAAATCAAGTAAGAAACCGTGTATGGAAGGAATCATATCGATCTATCTATCCAACTTTGTATTTACCATTTACCATCTGTGGCTATGAAATACACTTTATTCTACAATACAATACAATACAATATAGATATAGATATAGAAAGATATTTGTGGTACTTTTGCGTTTCAATAAATTCTAAATTGGCTGTTTGGTGATTTTGGTGGAATTTGAATTTAGATTTTTCGCGCGTACAAAATCATTTTGTTGTTAATTTATGGCGCGTGCGAATTGTTGGGTTTTTGTCATGTATCTTTTCCATATCGGATTTTCTGCTTGTTATGTATCTTCAGATCAGATACAAATGAACAAATGAAATCAAACAAATTCAAAGTCGATAATTAACAAAATAATTTTTCTCTAAATCACAAATCGCCACAAATTATTATGAAACAAATAACATTTTAATATACAACAAATGCCAAAATACAATATTATCTCAAAGATTCAAAGATACTTTCATACATATGTACATACATATATACAATACTAAGTATTGTACATGCAGTTGATAATATTTCAATTTTGGTTTCTGCATTTTAATCTATTTTTGTTTATAAAAAAAAAAGAAACAAAAACCAAATGAATTTCATTTTATGCGCCAATTATAATGATGCAATTGCAATACTATACTTATTGTACAATAATGGTCGGTCAAAGAGCTTGAGATACATTTGGCATTTAACTAAGGAATTTTTGAGTTCAATAACAACAATAACAAAAACAAAGTTGTATAATTAAACAATAAAAAATGCTTTGTAATAACTCAAATGTAGATCCCACGCAAAATTTCTTGTTTCATTTCGTCGATTGATCATTTTTACTCATGTGAGTATGGTAAAGACAAAGCAGACTGAGTCAAGTCTAAAGGAGATACAAAGATATGAGATCCAATGAAACATTACTTGAAGCAAATTAAATTATGCGAGCTCAAAGTCGAAGAGTGATAAAGATTTCCACTCAAATTTGCATAATTCCGGGAATGCGATGAAATGGGAAATGGTCAAGTGAAAAGTATCTTTTTAATTCGAGTTCTTTCGACAAGTGCTCACTCAGTGTTCAGACACACACTTGAAGTACAATTGATGATGCACAAACATACTCGTACATGTATATATATAGCCCAAGTCTAAGCGCCATGAGTTGACTTTGTCCAGTTGCCAGAGTAAAATAACTTAATGCAACAACATCTCTAGTCAGCTATGTAAGTACTCGTAGATAGATAGTAGTTACAGCAGCAGCAGCAGCAGCAGCAGCATCAGCAGGAGCATTAACAGATACAAAAGATACAGCATCGTTTGGTCTTAACGAGGCCGACATCAAATAACATGTTCCAGAGAGCCTGAATGCCAAACGATGTGCTTTGTTCTAGGCAAACAATGCGCCTACAGTCAGCCAATGTTCAAGCAAACATTTCACTCACAATGTTGTTTATAGTAGATACAAGATACCCAAGATACTCAACCAGATAGAGTTAAGAGATATACATACATACATACATACAAATATACATATGTATGTAGGTATGTGTAGATATGTAAGTTGTTCGACTTGGGCTTCATCTGCCTCGGATGCTCGCTCACTCCTCAGTTGCTTCAGTGTGCTTCAAGTGTGGTGAAAAATTTCTTAGTCAAATATTGACAGAAGAACGAGCATTTTCTTCGTCTTCGAATTCTAGACATACCCTGCTTATAGTACTGACTCGATCTATCTATTAGTACTATAGTATGAAGTATGTGTATGTTGTACTTTTATCAGTTATGTTCTTTTACTTGTTTAGTGATGATTTTTCAATTTACGTTTATATTTCTTTCTTCTTTTTTGTAGTTTCCCGAAGTAGTCTAAGATTCGTTTCGTACTCCGTTGACCACTTTAAAACAGTTCATCGCTTTTGTCAAGGTTTGTCAGTTAATTCGTAGTGCAGTTTAGTCAGGTGCCAACAACAGTGAAGCAAAATCAACTTTAGAAGGAATGTCCATCCTATGTATAATACTTAGCTAATGTTTAAGCGACGTGTGTCTAACCAGGACAGTATACAGAGGCCATGGGAGCTAATGAATAAATAAAGGTTAATCAATCTGATCAAAACTCAGCTTAAAAATAAGATGCTATAACCTTCTGTTGTAGAAGTTCCTCAAAACATTCCAATGCAAAAATCCTGAAGCGATTCCAATTGAAAACTGAAAGATTGATACCATGTAATGATATCCCAAAAGACCTAAATTATTTATTTATTAAATTGGGAATATCCAAGAAATAAGGACGTGACAGTGTGGTATTGAATAAAAATTTCTATATTATTCAATTTCTATTTTCCATTGTCACACACTGATGCAATCAGAAATCACGCAAACACGCAAATTAGTGAAGATCAGCTTAAACACATTGGAAATGTTGACAGCTCAAACGGTTTCTTTCGCTTTCTTCTTGCCGCCACTCGAAGATTTCAGCGGTGACAACGGACCGCAACTCACTACCGATCTACCATATATAATGAGTAGCAATGAAGACGACTACGACGATCAACTAATGTCACAGACAAATAAAGAGCTACCGGGTTATTTATTTATATAGCGACTCAACATAACTTTACTTAACTTAACTCTACTCAGCTCAACTGGACCACCCGCTCACCGCAGCCAATCGTCCGAAAATTATCCAAATTGAACAGACAAAGACGAAAAAGACTCTGCAGATCGATCCACTTGAGATTGGAAAAAGCACAGTAAACCGAAAATATTTGCTCTTGGTTAGTGATTTGCTGTTAAGTAGTCAGTAATGCACACAAAATTAATTGCTTAGGAGCAGAGTGACAGACCCTAGGATCAATACAAGCGGCAACGGTAAGCGGCAATCTCTTTGACAGCTTTTGGCGTTGGACAATGACTGATCAACGATCTTTCACTTATGTATTGTACTATTCACATTATACGAGTATAGTGTTGAGGGACTGCAATTTGAGTTTTGCTTTAGCTCTCGTCAATGTTTATTTGTTTTGTCATCTTTGAATGTTAATAAATTTATGTTAGTTGCATTTGGACGCTCAACAAAGGAAAAGAAGATTTCATTTCTACTTACATATGTTACTCACATAATATATACCTATCTCAGTTCCTGATCTGATATGATCAGATCAGATGGGATGGGATGAAAGTGAGCGAGAATACAACAGACAAAAACTACAAGCAACACACTTTGAATTTGATGATTAAAAACTATGAAATTTGAAAGGAAAATTTAGTGTAAACTTTATATGATTTTCATCCTCACCAACTTTCTTCTCATAGATCTCTTGATTTCTGATTTTCACTCCATTTCTTAATTTCATTATAATTTCATCATAATCTAATGTAAAATTCAATTTTGGTTATTTTCTTTTTGGAAATGATCGATTGCATTTATGCATTAATTAACATATTAATGAATTTTTAAGTGTTTTTCTTTCTTTCTTCACTCTGAAGACTTTTGTCTATTTGTGGAAAGTAGGCTTAATAGATTTATGAATTTTGTTATTGATTTTTAACTTGTTGTTTCACTTGATTATCAAATATTCAACAAGTAAAATAAGAGGAGAAATTTTAAGACAGGGAACTGTAATTTGAATTTCTAAGGATCGTTTTTTTTTTACAAATTTTATTGTGTCCATGTTGTTTCAATACTTTTTTCTTTGTTGAAACTTCAAGCCTCTCACTAGCTTAAGAATTAACCATAAATAGTGAACCATATGTTTTGAAGAAGTTTATGAAGCAGTTGTATGTTGTATACTCAAATTAAAGAAATTTATTTATTTTCTTGTCATTTGTTTATAATGTATAATATAGGTACTTGAATATGACATATAGGTGCGATTACATTTTTGTTTATATATTGTATTTTATCATGATGGTTAGAGATGGCAAGACTACTTCCCTTTGCAACAAATATGACCCAGCTGATGTGGCGTAGCATCGTGAGGCATACAGTTTTCATAGTTTTCTTTGAAGGAAGCCTTATTGAATTTTGAATTTTTTTGTAATAGAATGCTAAGCAGAGAGTATGAGTTTACAAGGAATCGAAGAACATTTATTTACAACCCTAACAAATAATACTTTATGGAGCATATAGACGGTTTATCGTAAACCAAAAGATGGCAAACATAACCAGATCAAATCTTAAACAAAGATATATGCATGTACCTAAGTATATTTATAATGTCATCCATTACATTACATTATTTTTATTTTTTTTCTTGAATAAGATATTTTTCAATTTATCAGAAAACAACGGAGGTGGATAATGTTAGATGAGAAACATTATATCGACCGATCTCGCTTCTTCCAATGCTATCAAAATTGGTTGAAAAGTTATTGATTAAAAGAAGCAACATTATAATCGAAAATAAAAAAATATTTCAGCTTCCCACCATTTAGGATCTCGTTCGGGACATTCAAACAGGATGATAAATATTCACAAGTTTTAAAAAATAAAGCCTATTCTGGGTCTTGCCTGTATCGACTTTTTACATGCGACCTGCCATGCAATCAAAATTGCGCCTCAGTAACATTTGCAGATGACACAGCAATTCTCTCCTTTGGAAACATGGAGCTGCTTGAAACGAAATACAGGACTGGAGTGGCATATTAAGCAAAATATTTAGGCAATACTTTAGATGCTAAGCTCAAGTAAAGGAAGGTTCATAAAAGAAGTTGAGGAGGAACTCGAACAAAAATTTTGAAATATCTATGTATTGGGTTATGGGTAAACATTCATCGATATTTATTCAAAAAAAGATACGTCTTTACTAGCTTTTTACTAGCTTATTAAAAACTTGTGTGGATTACGGTGCTCAGATATAAGGTTGTTGCAGTATGCAGCGAAATTAAAGATTCTAAAACAATGTGTTGAAAAGTGCTGTTGGTGCGGGTTGTGGTATCTTCAGAGTTCCGATCTCAAACGTGATCTTGCAATCGATCGAGAGTGGGTAAGAAGGCTTGAACGTAAAAAACCGGAAGATTTCATTCCCCATCTAGTATTATTTTAAAAAAGTACTAGTGACATTTGCGTATTCTTAAACAAAGGTTCTTAATTTTTCCGATTGTAACATATTCATCATCTACACAATTTAATAAGTTTTCCATTTTTAAAACTTTCGGCACTAATTAAATCGAATTTCCCTTGTCAATATTTTGTGCTTTACAAGATCTGAAAAACACACTTACCTCATTTAGTTCGTTACAAACATAAAGTCAAAGTGAAAATACAATTAAAACTACTTATGTTTACATACTTGGATATGTGGAAGGTATAAAAAGCTTTCGGAATTTCAATTAATAAAATATGTTTGAAAAAACATAAAGAGAAGGTCAGGCAATGTTTGCGCTTGAGGCACTTTCTAAAAATACAATACAAAAAGGCCATAAAATGTTTGTTTATTTCTTTTTATTTAATTAAAAATAAATTCAATAAATTATGCAAAATAAAGAAATTAATCTAAAATTTTTACAAACTACAATACAATATTATAGATTTTTAGACATAACAATTACTCAACAACACACGCCAAAGTCATTATCGAAAATTTTCGCATGAAAATTTTAGAAAATATGAGGAGAAAATCTACAAAACATTATATATTGATAATTAATTTCCAAAAAAAAAAAAACAAAAATACACTTTCCTTTAATCCAATATACTTACATATAAATACATAACATAGATTAATTTGTATATGTTAAGTAACGTAAACATTTAATAATAAAAAATTGACCAAGTACGAGTCAGACTCGCACACCGGGTTCCGTACCAAAATGGTTGTTTGTAAGTATGTTAGGTAGTAGTCCGATTTGTATCTAAATTTCAGTTCAATAGTACAAACCTAGCGGTCCGATCAAACCGAAAAATGGACACTACAACTTTGTAATCCATTTCCATGTAAATTTCAACACCCTAGGGTTACTGGAACGTATACAAACCCAGATGTTTCTTGTAAGGGAACCCTTTAAAATATTTAAATTTAATATAATTTCAGTATTTATTACTAAAGCTAAGATAGAACTACACATTGTGTGAAAATTTAAACTATCTACCTTAAAAGGTTCATGAGATAGAAACCGAGGACAGACAAAACAAAAAGTAGGGAGCTTAAGAATAAAGATTAATAAGGCAAAAGCGAGCGTATGGTAGGGACTTTAGGAAAATGAAGTATGGCGAATTCTCGAAATCTTCAAAATTAAATTTGAAACTGAACAATCCTAAATCCAGAAATACGAAAAATATTGAAATATATTTCGATTGTATTTGTTTTGATGTGTGCTGAATTTTGATGGAATATCTTCAAAATCTAGTAGTGTCAAAAGACACTAGACTTTTTAGTGTCCTAGCATCGAACTGAGTATTAAATCATAATCCACCTTTTTAGATCTTATTGTATTTTAAGCGCATAGTTCCCAAGAAACATGTGTATTCTGTGCAGTCTTAAATTGTGGTTACTACTTATTGTTATAGACATTTGCATAAACTTAATATGCTTGAGTGAATGCAGGGTATACATATTGTATTATAAAATTTATTCAAACAATATACAACAAACACTGCGTAATAGAGCCAGTTCTGTTCAGTTCAATTTGAAAGATTTTATTGAGATGGAAACGTGAAATTTTAGATTTAAAAGTAAATAATTTGAGTAAACAAATAATGGCAAACAAACGTGCGAATATGTTTGCCGAAATAGTTTTAAATTTAGCAAAAAAAATAATAATAATAATGAAGGTCCATTCCATTGGTATTCCAATTAGAGGCAAATGCTGACACTTGTTAGTCTGTTACTTTGTTCTATGAGTGTGTATCGGTAGATCCATCTGTTCTCTTGTCTTTGGATCTGATAGACCTACTGCTGTGATTTTTATGCACAACATTAGCAGCAACAACATCATAATCCTCATCATTTCAATCTTCAAGTCCCTTGTTAACAGAAATATTTTACTTATGTATTTCCATTTAGTAAAGAACAGAAAATCAAGAAAAATCCAACAAAAATCAACAAACATCATCAACAGATGAGAGCGAATCTCTTCTTTTTTTTTAGATTTAATACAGCGGTGGCGGCGGCCGTTAAAGTTGTAGATACATTTCATATTCATTTAGGTATGAATCTGCGTTCTCTTCATATGGATTCGAATAAGAATCTAGTTGCGCAGTTGGAAATGCCGCGATATCCTGTGGTGACTACAATGTGCCACTACTAGTAGGAGCAGGCAACATCGAGCGCCAATATTATGTTAACAGAGACCCTAGAGCAAATATTGAACTTGTCTGTGTCCAAGAAGAAACAAAAGTATCTGTATGGCGCAATTATTACGCTTAATTTTTGTGTATCTTTGAGTTTGTGTATTTTTGAGTGTTTGTTTAACCTTGACCACGCCATCATTTTGCTTAACAGTTTCATCTTCATCCACTTCATGCCACTTTGTTGCTTTGTTGTTTTCTCTGGGAGAATTTTTGGTGAATTTCGCTTTCATCTGAATTTAATTTCATTTCTGCAAATTGCACACATTTCCAGTGAACTAAAAGTTTTCATCTTTCATTTTGGCATAGAATTTTTCGAAGAATTTTTTTTGGAAAAACTTTAGAAAATTATTGATTTACATTTTGCAAGTCATTTGTTTATGTTTTTGTATATTAGTTTTTTGGATTAGTTGGAAAACATTTTTTTTCGCCAAATATTTTGTTCTCTTTTGGAATTTCACAAGCACTTGAAAAAGTTTCATAGAATCGTAAAATAAATACATACTCGTACAATATATAAATCTCTAATTAGAATGAAATGCGTTTATGTTTATTTTTGTTATTTTGTTATATAAATTTTTAGTAGTTTTAGCCACCTTCAAATTGCGAATTTTTCCATAATAAATAGAGAGTACAGAAATTTTATTTATAAATTCCATTTGTTGTTCTAGACCAATTTTATCACTTTTCTTGTTTTGCCAAAAAATTGCCGGCCGGCACACAGCGTGGCGTGTGCCATATATGTATGTATATTGTACTATACTAAGAATATGAGAATACTTACTTCTTATGGTAAGTTTGCATATTATGGATTACATAAATAAAAGTATATGTACGTATGTAGATGCTTGTGAATATGTACATAAAAATTAAGTAAATGAAATGAAATATTATGAAATTTTAAGTTCTCATTTCAAATGTTCATAACATTAATTCTTTTGGCCTTTGTTGGTTATTCAAAATTTATGTGGCGCTTTCGCACATTCATTGCCGCACTTAACGCTTCAAAGTATTCAGTTTATCCATGAAATTTTCATTTTCATAAATTTTACTGTTCGTTAAAAAAGAGATAATTTATTAAAGACCTCCAGGAACGGAACATACTTTACTATGATTTCACAAATAAACGAATTAATAGATCTTTATGACTATTAAATTTATAAAAATTTTTAAATTTTCTTTAATTGAAATCAATTTGAATATGTTTAGAATTGAAATATTTACAAATTTACAAATTTAATTAAACAAGAATTATGAATTCTAGAGGAATTTAATAGAACCAGATACAATTTTTAACTTCATTTCTAGAAGAATTCGTTTATATTGCACCACAAGTGTTTAGGATATTATGATTATATTTTGTGCGGTTACTTTTATTCTATAACGTAAATTATCTTATTATTTCAGATATTAAGATTTCCTATAACAGGAAAAAAATGATTAATTAAAGGAAGACACTATTTTTTGTACATTATTGCCAAACGGAATAAATTGAGGGATTGAAAATTTAATTTAACTGCATTTAGCATCTGATTTACTTGTATTTTGGTTTATTGTTGTGCTTTCTTTCATTTATAATATAACTTTGTGTGGCTGATGAATTGTACATAGAACAAATAAACATTGAAGTAGCTTCTGACTTCACTTGCAAGAGAAACTCTGACAAGATCAGTAATAGAAGTCAATTCGACTTTCAGACAATATGAAAGTCAATATAATCGGACAATGCTATTCTTTCTATATTCTTTGACTTTCTGAATGACCCGTTTAAGTACTCCTCTTCTCATTCTAATCTTCAAATATCGACAAACTCTGGTTTAAAAGAATTTTCCTTTGGTTACCTCTTGAATATCTTCACAGATATTGTTGCTGGTTCAAGTAGGCACTTAGGCTCATTATAAACTGAAATAATTGTACAATATTTAATTAAATATTTTAACGATAAATGAAATCGTAATGATCGCCAAGTGCTGCTAAGGTGCTAATTGATATAATACGCTTCCTTGGTATGTTTACATGATAAATGCGATGAGGGAGAAGAAGTGAGAAAAAATTATGCGATGAAAAAAACTAAATATTTTGGACGATTACTGGGGGACTTATTTTGGAGAACCAATTGAGTGAACGTGATTCTGTGGACACCTAAAGAAAAAAGGGCACCCCATAAACGACAAAATGAAATGAAATTCAGTTCGTGCAGAGTGTAATAGTAATTGGGTAACTGATGTCGTGCATTTTCTTCATTTTTTTGGGGTGAATTATGATCCTGTGTACTTTTTATTATTGTTATTTTTAAAGAAATGTGGTAGACGTAGTAAAGTGAACGCAAGTTAAGAAAGTCGGAAAGAATTGCGTCTGATAATGTCAGTGTTTCATTTGATTTTAATTTTATTATTTAAAATATAATGGGACTGACTTGGGACTGATTTTGTAGGTGTTCTCTTAGCAAGTGAAGAAAGTCTAGTTGACTTGTGTCACAAGCGAAGTTACAATACGCCTTCAAGCTGCTTCTAAGCTGAGTAGAAAGCAGCGAAGCGTAACAAAACACAAGACTAACGGACTTAAAAAGAGCACAAGTACATTAATATGCAAGAGAAAGGGTATCTAAAAAAAAAAAACAGTAACATGTAACATAAGCGACGAGAACTGTTTTATTTAATCAAAATTAATGATGATGATGATGCACCATAAGATACAAGCTACAAATGTAAGCTGCAAATCTATGATTTGATAGATCAGCATTTTCACTTTTACAAATTCAAACTTAGTTTAAATTGACTGATCTTGATAGCACCATTATGTGGTCTTCATACAAAAAACAAAAAAAAAAACTACCATGGGTTTCAATTCAAACATTTTCAACATATTAGAGGTCAAAATCTTCTAACAAATATTTAAATGTCACTTATGAAAAAATTAGATCAATACGACAAATGTTTGATATACACAGCTGCCTACAAGCTTCCCTGAACATTATTATTGTATTATCATTTCTAGGTGAACTTTAGCAGCTCTAATCTAATTAAATGTCCTGAACTGCTTAAATTAAGGCGCAACTCTTTGCTAAGCTTTAGCAACAAACTTCTTGCCTGCCAAAGCCAAAGTTCCTGAAATAAATATTGATCCATGGCTTTTGATTTTGGAGGTACTGCCTATGCCACAAGGGTTTTAATCTAAACTATTGTATATATTACATATTTAGTATATGTAGTATGTGATTAATTATATTTTTCCACAAAAATCTCATGATTGCCTTGATTAGATAGGACATTGTAAAACACAACAGAAGTTACATAATTTGTTTTGAAAACATGATGTTGATGTCGAGAATATAGTTTAGATAGATCAGACCTCTACATTAAACATAAAACATTTTAATTGTTCTATAATAATCATAACTGAGTTTTTGTATAAAAGTGTATTGAAAAGTTGGCGAAATCAAAACTTAATAAATCATCTTCTCTTTTAAAAAAATTTGGAAAATAAATAAACAAAAAAAATTTCCATTTATATTCTTCAACTCGAAATCGTATTAGTATCTTAATCATGCATGTCGCAGCTATGAATTGAAATGATCAATCAAAATAAAAGCTCAAGTTGATTCTACTACCTACTTCCCCGTCTCACCATACCACAATTTATCTCGCCCCATTGAGCATCTCACAGTCAAAAATAATGAAAATGGTAATAAAGTCAATAACAACAACAAATTATGTTATATATAATAAAAAATAAAAAATTATGAATACTTTACTACCGCGAAATTCAAAAAAAAAAAATATAATAATACAATAAGAAAGTAATAATAATAAAAGGTTTTAAAAATAGCACAGTAGGTGAGCTAAAATTAACTTTTTTGCGGTTGAGACACAAACACGACACAAATCCATATAAGGCACAACAGATACGCCTAACTTATGCACGTAGTATCTGTAGCTTACTTAATTCATGCATCTACGTACAATATCTGCGAGATGTTTTCCAGAATTAAGTCTTTCTAGATTTCCGACAAATTGGCAATTTTTCTCAAGTCCCTTATTTCATCAATGACTGAAGCAGTTTGAAAACTTAAAACCCCATTGTAAGCAGTTAACAATAGTCCAAATCAGATCTATTTATATTTGATTGAAATATTTAATAGAATTAATAATGGACATACAAATAATAATAATATGCAATGTCCATAATACTTTACTACCGGATAGACAATCATTTGTAAAACAGTTAAAACATCGAACGCAATCACTTTTAAACCACACCTCGTACCTACGTCGCTTTGTTGTTAATTTATTTCCTCATTTATAATTATGTTTTTTTTTTTATATTTAAATCACTTGTATCATGCAAATATTTTTTATTTTATACGAATTTCATTAGACAATTTTATGATGAGTTAAGAATGTTGTTTCATTTGTTGTTAATTTTATTACTGTTGTAGAAATAGTTGAGCTATAAAATTTAAAGGGGAATGTTGTTGACTTTGATTGATTTTCATAAAAGTATTGTATATTTGCATTTTGATTTAAATTTTATGTTTTGTACATTTGACCAGGTGAATTGAATATTACTTTTATTCAAAACTTTGTAACTCATAATTTCTGTCCTAGCTACGGAGATGATAAGTTAGTACTTTTTCATACATGTTCAGTTCTATCTAAAATAATGGAACGGTACATTAACAGTCTTGTATGCCAAATTGTTGAGTAAAAAATAGGATAAATCAACAGCCTTCTTTTTCCAATGGGATTAACCAGTATCATTACGTACTGTGATACGTCTAAGACAAAGTTCCCAAGTCCTAGTGTTGCTGCCTGAAAGCGAGAAACTCAAAAAATGGGAGCCACCCGGATGGTTCCCTGCCCTTATTTGGGCCCAGTTGGTGCTGCGGTTGTCGAGATACAGACATCTTTCACCCATTTATTTTCGATTAGTATCAATTATATACAAGTATATTTAAAATTGTAGTGGTGTGAAATTTTTGATAAAATTGAATTTATTCCGAAGTTGTACAGTTAAATAATCACAATGCCTGAATTCATCAGCTATGCAAAGTCCTTATTGTATTGTGGAGAGACAGACAGATGTAGCAAATATAATGTATATCATATAATTGAATTAAATTAATCATTTTTTTAATCATAACTATTTTACTAATTTCTGACCTTTCCGCATTTCTTCTAAACACATCAACAAAAATGTCAAATAAATAAATTTAAATCTCATTAATAAAATGAAATAAAATAAAATACATTAATTAAAAAAGAAAATAAGTAATTAATTATTTATACAAGTTTGGTTTTCATTTAATGTAATTTAAATGTATTTTATATTTATTTATTTGTATATTTTTTTATTATTATTTGTTTTTGTTTTACCAATTTTTAATTGAATTTCTACCTACATTTTTAACCTGTTTGACAACATTCCATGGAAATCAACGTCGTCAGATGTTGTTGTTGTTGTTGTTGTATTGGTATTGCTATTACAATATTATTATTGGGCATAGTTGAATCTCTTGTCGTTGCTCTTGGTGGATTTATTATTATTATTATTATTATTGTCTATATAGTCTAATCAAATCTTATAAAAATTCGAATAAAAACATGACCAACTAAAGATGCAAAAAAGAAGAACACAAAAAAAAATGAAATCATGACAACTTATGAACAATGAATCGGGGCCAAGAGGGTGAAAAAATTGTTCTTACGAAAGACATTGGCATCCTCATTCTTCATCTTCAGCCTCTTCGGCTTTTTATTTCTTATCAGCTCGAGAAGACACAACAACAAGAAGACGACGCAACCAACTCGACTGTAATCACTGCACAGCAACAAAAACAACAAACGAGAAGAAGGGACACACACTAACGTTTAATAATTATGATGAATATCACACAACGTTCTCAATAGTGTGAATGGGTATAATCACTTTGTCGTGATGTTTGTAATGCTTAGCTTAAAGTGTATCGGAGACCCCAAAAAGTAAACATGCATTGGATAGAAATGATTATTTAGGTGTTGCTTTATTATTGTAAATAACTCATAATATACAATTGGAAGATTATTCATCGCAAATATCTGCATTAAATACCATTTCTGAACTTTAATTTCATTGTGAAAGGTGAAACTTACAGCACAGTTCTATATAGTGTACTAGCCCATAAGTTTGAAAACTGTTTTACTATTGGAATTATACATTTCCTAAGATAACCAAATGAAACAATACAAAACGAATTGAAATGACAATTGAGATGACAAAGGACTTAAAAATATAGTTGCCTTATAAGCAAACTTAATCTTTCAATTGAGAAATATTTTCTACATTCACAAGGGTGCGAAAGGTATTTAAGTTTCGTTGAACTGAAGTTAATATTCTGTCTTGGTTTTTTTATGTCTTTTTTTTTACAGAGGGAACAATCGGGGCCGCAACATTATAATGATCATCGAGTTGAAAATGGTTTACACGCGTGTCATTTACTTACTTACTCACTCACTTACATGTGCAGTATTTATGTATTTACTTACGTACTTGATTACTTTAGTTAGTCATTAACTTTCTTATATGAAGGAATTTTGTTCATGATCTTGGTTTCTTTTTGCTTAACCTCTTAACTCACTGTCAAGCCCCCTCATGCCCATATTGTCAGTCTGTTGAAGACGCTGCGAAGTGAATGCTCTAAAGGATGTTGACTTTTTTATGACAACAGCAGCAACAACATCATCAACATACTCGTATGTATAAAGTTCGCTATATAAATAAATATTTATAGAGAATCTTCAGCTCACACATGAGTATAAAGTATCTAAAGTAAAAGCTGGCGCATTGTCTTAGTCATAAATGTTCCAATTGGACTCTAAATGTAGGTAAAGATAATAATTTCCTTGTCTCATTTAGTGTTCTTATTTTAAATACCCTGCATAGCTACTGTAAATGCTATTAACACTTTGCTATAATACTTGATATAACAAAAACTTCATTAATTAAATCAATTAAATAAATAAAATCTAATTTATGTCAATAAATCATTTGCCGAATATCAACTAATCAATATCAATCTAAATAAATCTTTGCATTCTTTATATGCTAAATTTAAAGTACTTACATATATATATGCTATATTTCTTACTCACTTCGTAGTTTCTGCGGGTTTGTTTTAGGGGTGACCTTCTGAGACCAACAAGTACTACCCTTATTTGTTCATTTTTGTATTACTCCGACCTCCTATCCACCCTCCCCACCCAACCTATCTTACTCCCTTAAACAGGCATCACAGTTAACTGCAAGGCTTCTGAGTGAACTCGCATGAACTCGGAATCGGTCTGAATAACATAATCTAACCCATATGCTAGACTTCGTAGCGGAAGCATTCTTTATTTTTAAATAAAACAAGAAAAAAGGAAAAAAGGTTAACATCGGCAATTCCGAAGTTGTCACAGTCTTCATTCACCCATAGAAAACATTTTTGCCTACGCTACTGTTATTGAGCACACAGAGTCAGTACACATACAGTATTACAACACTGGAACCAAAATCTTTGTACGATCTAGAAATCATAGGATTTTTATATATATAAATGGGTCAGGCACTTATTGTATTCAAATTTCAGTTCGATGTTACAAAAAACGAAAATGTTTTTCTAATAAGAACTTGAACTTGAATTTGAGCTTGTATGTCCCATATATGAACTAGTAATTCTAAAATCTTTAAATTTACATGGTTAGTGCAAATAAATTAGAAACTTATAGTGTCCAAATTTCAGGTCGATAATGCAAAAAAAGAAGTGTTTATCTAATAAGAACCTTATTAATTGCGGTTTGTATGCAAGGTACCACCCCATAGTGTTCTGATTCGGATGGTTCCAACAATTGTACAGCGTAAAAAGAAAAGCTCGTGCAAAATTTCAAATGTCTAGCTCAAAAACTGATCAAGAATATGGGGTGTCCGATATCTCCGTCCGTCTGTTACAAACTTCATACAAACTTATAATACTTTTCAAAGTCCAGTACCCAAAATCCGCAGTTCTCAATGCCTGAGAAGCGTATTTCTTGTAAATTATTTTCTAAAGCCAGAATAGTTCTTTAAATACTTATGATCGGTAGAAGCAGCCCACTCATCAACTTAACGAGATGGGTATGCGGGACATTTATTTGCCTGCGCATTGGATATACACGGGATACCCATCAACAAATTTTCAACGGAATATTGGGTTCACCATGCCCTCTTTGCGGAGTCAACCTCACTGTAGACCATCTTCTGAACTTCTGCCAACACTTGGTTCCCAAATTTCATCCCAAATCTTAAAAAAAATAATATAATATATACAAGATTAAGTTAAATAATTAAAATATCCTAGAAGATCCATTACAGCGGATATATATATATTTCAATCTTAACTTTTATGGTCTATGATCATATTTAGATTTCGTAAGCCTTTTATAAATGTCCGAATAACACAGCATTGACCATGGATTTATTAGTTTCAAATCGAATTGTATTTGTATTTGTATTTGCTGAAAATTTGTTTAAAGATTTCGATTAAAAATGAATCAAAATTTGTTTTGTTTTGTGCATTTCAATTTATCATTTTAAGATGCTGAAATAAAATGAAAAACTATTTGTTTAACTGGCTTTGCTGGTTTTTCAAATAACTTTGTTGTCTATTTGTTTTTATGTTAATTTCCTTCGAATGTGGTTTGCTATTTTCACCTCAAATAGAATAACTCTTTATATCCGCACGAAAGTGGATTAAACTGGCATAGAACTGCAATTTGTGAGGGTTGCCTAAGCTGCTGGCCGTCATATACTCGTAACTCAACTGAACTACATAATTTACAATATTTTATTTTTGATTTCAATATCGATGACTGATGCAATTGATGTTTACAATATTTCTCATATCTCAAATTATTATTATTGTTGTTTATGTTATTCATTTTACAATCATTGATTTCGTTTTAATTGAATTTGGTTTCTTTTTTTTTTTACTTTGTTATAAGCGACATTTCTCAAAGTCAAAGTCACATTTCTTGTAATAAAATCTGAAAGTGATTTATTGCTTATTGGATAATTTAGAGGTCTTCAAATGGATCGAGATAAGCGCAATACTTAAAGTAAAGTTCATAGGTACTTTATTAGAGGAACATTACAGTACAATACTTAGAAGCTTTATTCTTTTCAAGGAAACCAGCAACACATTGCGTATGCGTAACATTTGTTATAAGTTCAATTAATCGTTCGCTTTTGGATCTTAGTCACGGTAAGTCATCTCTACAGTATGTTGATTTTATTGGTTTTATGTGTTCTCTTGCTTAATCATGCAAATGATATATCGATCGATTCTGGCATTTTGCCAAGCAACTTGTCAAACTTAACTCACATTATGTATACATACATTCATATGGGTGGTGAGTATATTGTATTTTTTGTATATATTTTTAGATAAATTATCCAAAGATACTCTTATTTGTATACTTGTCTTGCCTTCACAGTTCACAAATGTCTCGGCACAATAACAACATCATCATCATCATCATCATCATCATCATCATCATCATCATCATCATCATCATCATTAAGTACAAAACAAAAAGAACTTGTTATGATTTCTCTTCTTTTCCTTTTATTTTGTATTTTTATTATGAATTATTTATTATTATTATAATTATATTTTTAGTTTTATTTAAACCGAGATAAGCTCAAAAGTAGCGTACGATATACAGTTATTTCTTTCATTTTGCTCTTTATTTTTTTATTTTATGTAGTGAAGTGTTGGTGTTGTTGCTATTCTAGAATCGAGAATCTGACAAAATTCAATTTGAACTTGAGCCAAGCTCTTCCACTGATTAAGTCAGTAAGTTAATGTGGAAGTGTGAGTTTTCTTGCGAAATACATGTTTCAAGGAAATTAACTGTGTAATTTCAAAGTCTCTTATGTATTGTAATTTAATATGAAATGGTTTTGTATGTTAAATAAATAATAAGACAAAACTACAGTCAAAATGTAGATTTATCTATTTTTTTTTAAATCGCTTTATTATTGATTTAAGTCGTTGCTCAAAATGCTCGAAACACACTTGTTATCTATAGGGTGATGAACGTATCCGTGTTTTTTATCAGGTGACATTTCAGGCAATATTTTTTGTTGAGGCAGTTCTGTAATTCATCACTTGTGGAAAAAGTTATTTTGATTTGAAAATAAGTGAAATATGTAAAGAAATCCGCGATGTGATGGTTTTTACTATGAAAAAATGAAGAAACATGCCGAAATATTTGTGCGATTTACAGTGCTGTGATGCTGTGAATGAATGCCGGATCCCGGAGTGATTTGTTCGATTCCATTCCGGAAAATTCGGTGCCAAAGATGCAATTCGCTCTAGTCGGCCATCCGATGAAATTTTGACTCAAGTGGAGTTAAGCCGATATGGAAGCTGTTAGGAGACCAATCATCAACCACATGATAGTTTGGAATCATCTAAAAAGAGCAGGCTTCGCAAAGACCCTCGATGTTTCGATACAAAATGAATTAAAGCAAAGAAATTTGCTGAAACGCAACGAAATCGAACCAGTTTTGAAGCGAATCTTTACGGGCGAAAATAAATGGATTAAGTAGAAGAATAACCAATGCAAATGATCATGGTCAAAAGCCGGTGACCCTCCACAAAGGACTACAAAGCCTCATGGGCAAACAAGGTAATGTTAAGTTGGAATAATCTATTATAAGATTAATTCGGTCCACTACTGCTTACAACTGGACCGCTGGAACAAAGCAATCAAGGGAAAGCAACCATAATTGGGTAAGAGAGAGGAGTTGTGTTCCATCATGACAATTCCAGGCCACACAAATCTTTGAAGACTTAAAACAAATTGACGGAACTCGGTTGGTAAGTTTTGATGCATGCACCGTATAGCCAGGACCTTGCACTGTTTCACTACTATTTGTTTCAGTCTCTGCAAAACTGTCTTAATGGTAAAAGTTAGGCCAACCGAAGATCCTCTGCCTTATGAAGTTATCATAGATAATAATAGCCAATTTGTATTTGATTAAAATTTGTTCTTAATAAAGAAAATTTTTATTCAAAAATGTAGCAAAAAACCGAGAAAAGTTTTTATATCATCCAATTAATTTAATGATCGTCAGTTTTTTAATTATGCAAAAAAAAGTTTTATGAATTTTATAATGATATGTAGTATGTGGTTATTATAATTTATTTATTAACTTAAGTTATATTATAGGATAAGAAGTCCGAAGAGACGTTGAAGGTCGGGCTAATCTGTTTTTGTGTACCAGCAATCGGTCACTGTACCTGAACGAAAGAAAGACGATCTGATCTTCAACTGTAGCCAGGTTAAGGTCATGATGTAGAGTTGAGTTGCGAACAAACCAATCGCAGTCATCGACAAGGCTCAAGGCTTAGTTTTGCAAAATCTGAACCCGTTTCAAAACAGTCTAACTGCACTATGCAGCTATACCCAAGACTTGTATATAATCAGGAATGTTCAGTGATTTTTTGGTGCACTGTTCGCTTGATGCGCATCGTTAATTTCCTTTTGCTGTTAAAAAGCAAGTGGAGTTTTCTTAGCTTAGCTCGACAGGTTCCAACTATCGCCATGTGATGTTATGCTCCCTGAATGTGAGCCTTTTGTGCTGTTTTGGTGCATTAACTCATCGCTGTGCCCCTAAGGTGGATGTCGGCATTTATTATACTTTTCTGCAATCTTTATTATAATTTAATTAGTATTTATTTGCCATAACACGTGATTAAACTTTTCTTTTTTTTTTTGGTATTTGTATGTTATGATTGATCTTACATATAATGAAAAATCGATTTATTATCAGTGTCATAAGATTTTAAGCCACTGCACAAATGCTAGGAAGCATTCGCAATTGGAAGAAATATTTCGTGACACATGAAGAGTCTTCATACAATATTTAGTTTAATTAAAATAACTCGAATAAAATTTTATCAAGAGTTGTTCGAATTCTTTAGAATTACAATTTTGTTTTATAAAAACTGAAAACTTGAATCGATAGCGGAATGTTTCAAGATCAAAGTAAAAAATTATTATCACAAATACTGAATTCAAGCATCCACTTTGTCAAACACACAGAAGTTTTTTTTTTTTTTTTAATATTCCACTATATTGTGTTATTATAGTACAATAGTATACTTCCCTACTTGATTTTTGCGCATTGGAAAGTGCTTCCTCTTTTAACTCTCGCTTTATTGTGGCCTTTGTTTATTCATTTCAATTTAATTATACACTTCAAAGTAATGGAAGCTAAGTATACACGTATTTAATATCTATTATTTGTAAAGTATTGATAAAATGTTGCCTATCATAACAGTATAAATTGTGATTTTAGCGGTGATTATGTGCTTTCATACATACATTAACATAATCAGTTTTCCTGAGTATCTATTGGCATCAATGCTGACCAATTTTGTAAAAGAAATTAAATGAAAGAGTCTTGTTTATTCCCCATAATTGAAAAAACTCTCAAATTTTGTATTAGTACGAGTATTAAAAGATCCTAGTTCACCCGACCATCCATGTAGCGCATTGTCTATTTCATTCCTTGGATATTTGATATAATATTTGGTAAAAGCTTTTCTCTAATCTTTGACTGGATGAAGTCATACAGATAATCCTAGATAATGTTAATCTTTCGTTTGCAAAATTTCTTTATAAGAAAACATAAAATTGTTTCTAAATGCCAACTATTTTTTCATTTTCATACAATCGATACTTTTTTAATTTGGTTCTAGTTCGAATATTCTTATCATTTTCCTCTTTAAGCTGTGAAATGCTTGAGCTCATAGGGTATTCAATAATCTAATCCACTTGACTACTATACTCGTAACACATCCATGAATAATACTTATGAGAATTTTGTATTTTCTTTTTCTATTTTGTGAATTAAATTAAAATTTCTTGCTATTTTTTTTTTTTTTTTGTGGTGTTTGTGCTAGTTCAACTTTTATCGCTTTTGGTGTTCCATTTTTTTTCTTTCTAAATTTTATTTGAAAAACGTTTCTTCAATTTAATTTTTAGGAGTATATTAACCCCACCCATACAATGCTACTTTTGGGTTAAACAAACGAAGGTCATTGAGTTAAGACAAGATTTTGTTCAGATGATGCTTGTGATTTTTTGAGAATATACATATATATTATATATATGCTTATATAGTAATAGTAGTAATAAACATGTGAACAATCATAATTCATAAAATTTAAACTAAAAAAGTCACACGCAAATATTTCTTCATCAATTTTTGGTTATTAATTTTTTTTTTTATTTATTTTTATATATTTTATTTTTTCTCGCAACCGAAAGTGGAAGACCTTCATTCAAACGAATCATTTGACTATGTTCGTGTTGTTTGGCATTTATTTTGTCAAGTGTTTTTCGGCTCCTCCCTGACACCTGCCGTAGTCGCCGATCCGTCATGCTATTAACCAGTCAATATAGGCATGCGTACAAAAGTATCTTGTATCTTATATCTTATAGTATCTTGTATATTAAATCTCATAACGGCTTTTAGTATTTGAGTGTATTTGTCTATCTGTGTGTGTGTGTGTGTGTGTGTGTAGATATATATATGTATGCTGAGCACCGCATATCTATTTTGGCTATCAATTTTCACACCTAAACTTTGCTTATTTGGTTTTGATTTGACTCGACTTAAGTTGAGTTGAGTTGAGTTTGAGCTAAGCTAAGACTTGGTTTGGCTTGACTTGACTTGACTTGTCTTGTCTTGTCTTGTCTTAGTTTGATTTGCTTTGCTTTACAAGAGAAGTTGAGTGTGTTAACGTGTTTTCAAATTACAGCTGAGCTTCATCTTCTTGCCAATTTAATTTATGGCAACTTGTCCGCCTGCCTTTCCACCAACCTATCAATCTCCCCATATTGATTTGGTTTGGTTTGGTTTGGTTTCTTAATATATATTCTTTTTTTTTGTCTGGCGACCAGTTTCGCCATTCGTTGAAATACTTAACTACTCTTTATTCATTTTTTTTTATTTTCCTTTTTGTTTAGTCTTCATTTTTGTCACGATTCACGATTTCGATTTTGTATCTCTGCAAAATTGAAATCACTTCGATTTCATGTTATGGGAAACATACTCGTACTACTACATCTATCTATGAAGAATGTGTGTGTATATCTACGGATTGGTGTGGTAGCCAGTGGAGTAAAGTGGAGTGAGTGCTAGAGTGAAGTAAAGCGGTTTGGCGTGGCAAATACTTCTCATTCTTATACTACTTAACATTGATGTCTAAAAATAGATATGAATTTGCATTTGACTTTAAGCCGGAGCCTGAAAATAAAATTTTGCACACACGTTTCGTTCATCATTCGTTCTACTCATAAACTTCGTAGACTTACTTACTATTAGCAACATTGATGACTGGTCGTTCTCTGAGTTTTGTCAATTTATTGATGAGGTTTTACTACGAGTATAACACATACACTAAGGTATGCATAGTAGATGAGTATGAACAGTTACTGTGATTGTTTCTACAGTATTTTGCATTAATTGAGAGTGATACTTTTACTCACCTTTCTCCTTTTGCTGGCTTTTCGCTGTATTGAATTTATTGTGATTGTTCATTACTTCAGTTTGCGTTAAATCAATTGCGGAATTGTGAAATTGGTTAATCATAAATTCTCAAGCTCACAAATCCATTTCTGAATGTACTCACAAACTCATATCACTGAACAACACATAATTTGAAAAACGCATTTTCTGATATTCATTTGATTTTTCATTGACTTTTTATTGACTATTTCATGAATTGGTTTTACATACATAACTCTGTTTCTCTTAAAAAATCACAATAAAATTATTTATATTTTTATTTATTTTTGATAGAATTTATGGCTAAAATTTTAATATGATTATTATTTTTTCTTTTATGATTTTCCATTCCCATTACCATTTTCATTGGCATTTGCATTGTCATGGCCACAAGAGGCATGCATAATTTTTTTTATTGGAAATTCACTGCAAAAATGAGATAAATAAAAGTTAATAAATAAATAATGGTAAAATAGGAAAAATTTTAAATGAAATACAGAAAGTGTTGAGAAAATTGGAAAATCAAATTGCATGTGCCTTTGATTTAATGTTTTCTTGCACAAACTTTAATGAGAAAATGTTTAACTATTTTCCTAAGCAATTTCTGATCAGGTTTCTCAGTTATAATATTTGTATCTTTTTACATTTTAATACAATAAATTAATTCAACAATTTAACACCTCTGTATGTAGTAGTAGTAGTATGTGAATTTCTTTCACTCAAATGGTCGTCAAAACGAGGCAAGGCAAGGTCGTGTAGGCGCGATTTGTATACGATATACTTCTATGTAAAAATTATGGGTGGGCAATGACGACATTACGAGGCAGCTGCCAACTGACGCCTGTGGTCGCCGCCATTTGCCGCCAATGCCACAATTATTCAATTAGTCAAATGACTACATAAATTACCAACTTTATTACCATTCCAGATTGTCATCACTAATAGTAGTAGTAGTAGTAGTAGTAGTAGTGAGAAAAACATACGTACATTTATCGTAAAGATTCTTATATTCTCCTTCAGATCAATTGCTGATTATTGGGTGTTGTAGTAACACTTGCATTTACTAAGTATCTATGCTTGTACTTGGCCGGCAACAAAAAGTCATTATCAATAGCTGAGAAGTCAGTTTAATTGCAAACTCAAGTCTCATTTATGCGGAATTCCGAAGGTGTCAAGTCACTTGCAATTGCAATTCCAATTGCCAGCAATTTGAGAGCATACAAATTGAAAACTCAATTGACATGCATATTTTGTTATTAAATACAATAGTATGGCGCTTGTTAGAGCAATTTTCTAATTGTACAAATATTAATAGCAATTAGGGCATTCGAATTGCGAACATACAGCACACGTGAATTTATTCAGTGAGAAATTAAATATTTCATAATAAATTTTGTTTTATTAACATATTCTTCACGCTGTGAACAGTATTATAGGTTTGTCATGAGGTTTGTAACAATCAGAAGGAGATATCGGACATCCCATTAAATATATATATCTGGATCAACTCGACGAGACAAGTTGAATGTATGTAAAACGATCCCTTAGTTTTTGTACATTTTGTATTATCGAACTAAAATTTGGATATTGTGATATCTGAGCCATCTTCACCAAACGTGTTCAATACCCTAGGATTATGCCACTTTAACCATAGAATGTTTAAAATTAGATAGATTGCTATAGGGGCAGGAGACAGGTAGGGAGACAATCTCATCGAAGATGAGAAATAAATCAAAGTGCACTTTCTGTTTCCCAATACCTTACCATTACATCGAGTTTAAAAAAAAAAAACTCTACAGAAAAGGACTTTTCCAACTATGTTTTGTTATGACTGAAGTGACCAATCTAATTTTGAAAGTGTTGAAAAGTCATCGAAATGTGCAAATAAGAGAAATAAACTTTGGCCAAAGAGCTTTGTAGTAAGTAATTTTGGTAGACTTTTTGCAGCGTTAGGGTCATATTAATTTTGGCTAATGAGATGGGCCTGGTAGTGTATCATATTGATATCGATGAGCCTGTGAAAAAAGGGCATATTCAGGAGGTGACTACCAAAAAGCTTATAAAGTTGCATTTTAGATTATAGGTGGAAACTTTTCTGTGACATCATACTCGTACATTGAAAAGCATTACCTTAATAAGAGTGTGACTAATGCCCTTTTTACAGTGCTGAAAAAGTAGATTGCTTCAAAAACATTCTAACATTGCTTTCATATTTCATATTTCATATTCCCCTTTTATTGTTGTTTATTTTTGAGCTGCTTGAATAGTGAAGCTGCTTATGCTATACTGTTAAAAGGGCATAAGGGTGCTGCAGATTTATTTAATGATAATTCTTTCTCACATTTTCCATCAAAGTCGAAGCTTCGTGAAAAACAGATTGTCTAATTCCTTGCTAGAAGAAATAAATGTGTCAATTCAAGAAGAATTCCTTTATTGAATAAAAGTTAAAAATAAAATATTTCACATGAATTTATATGGAGAAAGTGTTTTCGCTTAACAAGTCTTTCACATTTCAAAAAGTAATTATCTGGAACAAATTATGCTCGTTTTGCGACGGATCACTGTATTGTTTCTTCACAATATTAGTCAATGAAAATCTTCGTATCTCTAAGAGATTTCAGTTCTCATTTAATTTTTTAAACTCGTTACTACTTGAGCCACATTATGTTGTGAACTAGACCTTTCATTAAGCAGTCATAAATAACAAAACTGATTCTTAATAATCTTCTTAAAAGGGAAATTAAATATTTACAATCAACTGAATTTGATGGAAAATTGAATATATATTTTTAATTATATTTCTTGTTAACGAACTTTTTCAACTACAAAATTTCCAATGAAATTGAACCCTAATACAACTAAATCTGATGTTTTTGGTATTTAATATTAATCTTAATAATACAATATAAAGTCACATACCAGTTGATTGATATCTAAATATAGTTTTGTTTTATTATTTTCAGAAAAAAAATCTAAAAACAAATTTCCAACAAATAAACATTTTCTTAAAATTATTGTAGATGAAACTCATTTATTTTAAATTGGAACATTTAATTATATATTAAAATATTATTTGTATATAAATAAACATTGTACAATATTTCAAGATAGCCTCTTTTCCATTCTCTGATTCTGTAACGAAACTAGTTCATGCCTCTCAGTTTACATATGTTCACACATATAATATTGTATGTATTGTGTACTTAAACAATAATAATAATAATAATAAAAATAATAAGAAATAAGAACAAATATTTCTTGGTTTTTTGTTGTGTTTCGTTTGTTTTATCTGAATTCTGTGAGTCTGGACAATGTCGTCGTTGAGCATAACCATTGACATTAAAATAAAATATTTATCATGTCATGGATGGATTTTACTAAACATTTCCATTAAACTTTAGTTTTATCAATGCGCAAAAGTTACACAATGCAAAAAGAAAGAAATCTTCTTCATAATATTAGTAAGTTTTTGTTTATTTTCATTTTTAAGAAACTAGGCTAAGCATACATGGCGGTTACATAATATTTATATTTCTGTTCTTTCGAAACTTACCTGTTACACTTATAGAAGGAGTTTAGTGTGTTTGTATGCGTGCGTGCGTGTGTGTGTGTGTGTGTGTGACCTTAGACTTTTGCCAAAATCCACAGATCCTTTGGTTGCAATTGCAACAACAACTTCCAATTATAGCAAGTTGCAAGATTTGCCAACATTCTCACTTTTATATTTTGCGTTTTAACGAAGAAACACTTTTTCTTATTTTTTTTTTTTTAATAATTTTCTTCAATTATTTTTATATTTTCTTTGTTTCATTTGCACTTCTTTCTATTTCAAACACACTTTCTTCATTTTCAATTTCAATTTAATTTTCATATTTTTTCTTTTTCACTTCATTTTGAAATAGAATTATTTAATTTAGATTTCATTTCAATTGAGGTTGTAGATTCTTTCTGTCGCACAAATAAAACTAAATTAATTCATTTTATTTTTTTTTCAATTAATTAAATTTTTATTATTTTTAAGTTTTATTTTTATTTGCAACACCGCAGCCCAGGCAGGCTCAAGTCCAACTGTCGCTGAACATCTGTAAGCTCAATTTTCTTCTATATTAATTGTTATTATTATTTTTACTGATATTGTTTTTGTTGTGGAACACGCTCACAACTAATGATTGTCATCATCATCATCATCATCATCATCATCATCATCGAGAACTAGAAACAATACCAACGAGAACAACAACCACAATACAATAAAAAAAAAAGAATTTAACGTACGTAAATACTTATGAACGTAGTAGTATAATATTTTGAGTTGTTATTCAAATCGATTCAAATTGCTCGATTCTATTGAAAGCTCGATCGATGGTTTGAGGCGTAAAGAAGTGACGCCAACCAAGAAGAAGAAACAATAGAAGAAGAGACAAAGCAAAAAAGAAAAAAAAATTAACTTAACTAAAATGATCAGATCTTGATTTCTGAATAGAAAAGATCAAATCAAATCATTAGAGAATAGATATTTCATAGATAAAATGTATATAACAAAAGTATTTGTATCTAAATATACTCATACAATATACGAGTATGTACCATATAGGTATGTATATTTAGATTATTTCAATTTGGTTCTAGACTCCTTCTCCTTTGCTTCCTCTACTTGATTTTTTAAGGGGATTTGAAAACACCAATTTGAAATGATTAAAGATCTTTGAGAAGCAGCGGAACCGAAGCTTTTAACGATCATAATTTAAAAATCACTATTATAAGAAGTATTCTGTAGGTGGGTCAATTGAGTTCGAAATGGTTTTAGTCTTTCCTTCGCATTTTCTTTCTTCTTCTTTTTTAACCAACAATTCTACAGGAACTGAATGGTTTCTCATAGAACTTAAATTCACACTTGGATCCAACTGAAGTTTTTATTTTTAATCATTTTTTATACGCACATAACATACATATACATATGTATATACATAAAGACACGCACACGTTGATTTGTGAATTTATAGGTAAAAAGTAGTTTAAATCAAGTCACCCAAAAGAGACGCGTTTCCAATTTGCAAAATAAAATATGCTAACGTATGATAAGTTTTTGTTTCAATATTTCGTTTCAGTTAGCAATTGAGTGAACCGATCTGTCGATCTGATCGATTTTCGAATATGTGATTAAGTGAGTGAGTGAGTGTATGAATGAATGAACACCAGATTATTTTCGAATAATAAAGATCGCGTCTGAATTCAGTTAAATTGATTTGATTTAAGCAGAGCAGAGTTGAGCTGAACTAAACTGATCTGAACTGATGTGACTGACTAACTAACTAACTAATGAACTAACTGACTGGCTCACTTACTGACTGATTGAACTCAACTTGACTGAACCAAACTAAACCAAACCAAGTCAAGCCAAGTCAAAGCAAACCAAAAGAGAGCGTGGCCGGCCTCGTCTTTGGATGCTGCTGCTGCCACATCTGAGGCGCTCAGACTCGGAGCGATCTGATGGAGCTTTAACTCTTCATCGTTGTTCCATTCGCGCATATCACAAAAGTTGCTATAGTGAACTCAGCTGAACTGAACTGATCTGAAACTGAAACTGAAACTGAAGCTATGGTTATATGCTAGCTGTGACTGAGACTGAGACTGAGACTGAGACTGAGACTATGGACTACTATATGTGTAGCTGTGTATCTGAAGCTAAAGTCGTTCGGTTTGGTCGCTTGCTCGTTCGCGGGTTGCTTGTTTATTTGCTCATTTCAATGCGACAAGTTAGTTGAGTAATTAATAAAAACAACGACAAAGATTTGATTTGCATTTCATATATATAGTACAGAAATATAGTATAAATGAGAGAGCGCAAGTACGAGTAGCATATATGATATTGTGTGATTAATTATTATTGTATAAATGAAGCCGAAAACAAACAAAGACAATTGTTACATGAAGTCAGATCTCAGATCTCAGACCTCAGACCTCAGACAGTTGCCTCAATACAAAACTCAGTTTTACTTTCTTTATCAGTCAAATTGGAATGACAGAAATACCACAAACAATAATTCCAACAGATAGAGTAAAACACAAAAATCATTTCCAATCTTTATAAGTTTTGTTTGTTTTTTCTTTTTTTTTTTTCCATATATTATTTTTTTTTTTTTTTTGTTTTTCACCTTAGGAATTTTGTTACACGCTTTACATTCCTCAAACGATTCGATTCAATTCGTAACGATCAAACATAATGACAACGATAATGATGATGACGATGATGACGACGATGAAGATGACAACGACAATAGTTGCTCAGTGATATGTACTGCTACGGCTGCTGCTGCTGCTGCTGCCAACTGGTTTCACACCATCAGTACTCCGATCTGATCTGATCAGATCTGCCTTACTTTAGTTCATTTTTACTTTGCTCTTCTTGCGTGAGCATTGAATTTTTAACTCAGTTTTGTTGGCTTATTTTGTTGCTTGCCAAACTGACTTAGTCCCATATTAATTTATCAAGTGTAACTAATGAAAATATAAACTGATTGCAAGTTGTTTTTACTAAAAGTATTTTATTATAGTTGTGTACATGCGCAAACGTTTGACGTTTGAACAGAATTAATTATACGTCATGTATGACCATACGTTGCCAGATTTAATCAATTCGGCAATCATATAAATTAATTGAAAGTGCTGGCTCATGAAGCAAAATGCAATCATGTTGATGTGTGGAAATAGAATAAGAGTAAGTTGCGTATACACAATGTTTATATGTAAATTTTGATACAACAGAAATCATAAGCAATCTGGCAACTCTTAGGAAATCAATGCAATGCACAACGTGCACGCTTGCTTGCTGGCCTCAGTTGTTGTTGTTGTTATTTGTGTTGTTATAGTTAAAGCCGATCTGGTTGTTGTTGTCATTGGTGTTGTTGTTGTTGTTGTTGCCTGTTTGGCGCTATGAGTCTTTGGCAAAGCTTCAACGTAATTAAAATATTGCACTTGTTGTTACCTTTTTTTTTCTTTTTTCTTTTTGTCTTTTGTCTTTATACATAAAGTACAACGTTATTGTATCTCATGATGTTGCTCTTATTATTGTTGTTATTGTTGTTGATGTTGTTGTTGTGTTTACGCTCTGCAAAATGTCTGAGAGTATTTACGATAACAACAACAAAACCGAACAGAAATCGGTATTAAAACTTGTTCATTGGAATTTTCTAATAAATCAATAAACGCAGACGACGCATTACGATTAAGACCAACCAACCAACCAACAAACAAACCAACCAAACCAACCGAACGATCGGCCGATCGCACAAACCAAAGAGTGAGTGAGCGAACGATCGAGTGACTGGACAGACAATGAAGCAAATGAAGAATCGGACGGACGGACAGACAGACAGACAGAGCAAGAGAAAAAAAAGACAAGTGGACAGATTGCGCGATTTATAAATAGCAACAATTTGAGGTTATGGAAAATTTTTTTTTCTTTGTTTTAGTTTTTTGATGAAGGAAGAAAAAAAATTGGAAAATCAAAAGGAAAAAGAAATAAATTATAGAAACTCACTTTCGCATAATATTCGATGTATGTGTGTATATGGTAAGTGTGAAAATGGATTATTTGTTTATAATATTTAGTATAAGGAAGTAGATTGAAGGAATTCAAATATGATTTAATGCATGAAAGTAAGGAATAGTAAAAGCACTTCCGGATTACGTATACGAAGAGAGTGACTCTGATACAAGATGAGAAGTGGAAATGAAGAAAGAAGTACAGTGAAGGAAGGAAAGCAGAAAGAAACTGATACTGATGAATTAAGAAAGTTTTAAGAGTGTTTGCTATTGTATAACAATGTCAAAAATCAAACAATTCTAACCTTTAAGTTTATATTAAACTAAGTACAAATTTTATGTGAAATATGAAACATTAACTTTACTATGCTTCGTAAGTCGAAATTTTATTGCTTATCATAATGTTTTAGAAACTGTGGATAGTCATTTGCTGTTTAATAGTCGCTTCAGTAATATAATATTTTATAATAATGTATTTAAAGTCTCATTTATACCCTACAATAATAAATACAAGCAAGTTACAGTTATGCATCCATTATCAAAGCTTAAAATGATTTCAGACTAACCACTGACATACCTACACACATATAAATATACAAAATGTCAAGATGCCTACATAATCTTACCGGTTTTCATAAAAAATTGATTGACATGATCAGCATTGTGAGTATCCCTAAATATAGTTTACTCTATGTTTATGAGGTAAAAAAGTTAATTTTTTTTTTTTGTGTATTCACACGTTGAGTAATTCGACCACTTTTCTAGTGGTAATGGCAATTGTATAAACACATAATTTAAAATCATATATTTCTTTTACATTTTCAATATTAGAACCTTTGAACATTAACCTCATTGGAGGCATTTCAGGCTGCCGTCATAAATTGAGCTAATTTTAACTTCTCAATATCGCAATACTTAGATCCATATAGAGCTTCGATATATTATATGGGCATAAATATCGTTATATAAGTATGTAGTTTTCAATGAACAACCCTAGCATTTCGGTGACGTGAAATCATATTTTTACCACTATCAATAATCGCTCAATGCACCAAAAGACGTTTTCACTTCAATAATCCTAGTTCATACTTAGTTCATAGTAAAATGTGTATGTATGTCATGTTGGCAATGAAAATCCTTTGAAAACCAAAATACATTAGTTTTAGACTAACGGATGGAAAATTATATGAAAAAAGACTAATTTGAGTGTAAAGTTAATGTGGCTTAATCGTTTCGAGTGATGAATTCAAGGACAAGAATGGTAAGAAAACAGAATACATCCAATCTTTGTAGAATGTAGCTTGTTTACTCTTTAATAATATACTTCCCGATCCTGTGTGATCAATTTGCAGGCATGTTTGTGATCGAAATTCATGGATTCTCGATAAAGTATGCAAATCACAAATTACAATCTTTGTGTTTACAAATATATCTCAATGAAACCATAATATTTTTTAAATCGTAAAATATGATTTTGATAAACTTAATTCGTAGGCAATTTTCAGAAAGGTCTTTCACTAAAATACCAAAGGATGTGGCAGAATTATAATCAGAAACAACATAAACAACTTGGATGAAAAAGTTGACAATACAATAATTTATCAAGTTGACAAAGGTTTTTCTTTATTTATGCAGTCTATACAAACAGAAACTTAACTCTTCGAATAAATAGTATCCATTTTGGATTTGACGTGTTTCTTAGTTGTTATATACAAAAAAAAAAAAAAAAAAAATATTTTATAAAAGATAAACACCACAATCTTTCCAACACATCAAAATACTATTTAGTTTTTTGTATTAAATAATTGTTTAATAAAATTTGTAAATTAGATTTGGGAAAAAATCTTAGATGTAAGAATTAATAGTGGTCAGGGAGTATAACAAATATTTATCAGAACTCCTTATTTCCGAAATACCACAATTAGTGTCAGTGACAACACATGACTTCAATTGCAGGAGGCCATGGGAAAAGAATTATTTAGGTAGTGTGTATTGTATGGAAAATTTGTTGAGTTTATTCTTGTTTTTATTTACGATATTTAAATTTTATAGTATTTTTCCACCATTTATTTATTGTTTAATATTTGGAATATTTTATTTTATTCAATTTTAACTTATTTTTTCAAAATTTATTTATGATTTAATATTTTTTTTATATTTTATTTTATTTTATTTTATTATATTTGTTCTTCAAAAATAAAACACTTTTGGTATACATTTCTTGTTCTTATTCTTGATTAAATAAAATTTTTTCTTTATTCATGTTAAAAATTTTTGTTTTTGTTTTCATTTCATTTGTTAGTCGTTTTTCCATATTTTTATTTTTTGTTATTATTGTAATTTTAATTTATGAAAAAACATATATATTTTTTATTTAATTTTATAAATAATTTGACACTTTATTGCATTTTTTATGATTCTTTAATTGTAATAATTTAAATAATTTGTTCTCGTTAGAGTGGTGAACTTCTCTTCCTTATTACCGTATTTATTGCTCTAGTATTGTAAGTATTGTTGTACTTGGAGTACGGAGGCACGTAAGTACATACTGAGTACAATAGTATAAAGCCGGAGAATTGAATTGAATACTAGGCGAATTATAATATTTGATTTTGTTTAACGTCTCGCGAATCTCGCACTTCATGTTTGAGTTTGGCAGCGAAACTAACTGGTCCAGCTGCGTTAGCGGCAACTAAGAGCGCTATTGAGTTGAGTCCGAGCGTTGTGGAACTAACTGGCTTAGATAGCTAACTATATAACTGACTAGGTGACTAGCTAACTAACTGATCGACTGGCTGTCGGTCTCACTAGCTGAAACACTTTGTTATTATAGATAGATTGTTGTTGGTGTTGTTGGTGCTGGTGCTGGTGCTGGTGCTGGTGCTGGTGCTTGGAGACGTTGCTCGGATGGTTTGGTTGCTTTGTTAGTTGATGTGATTTTAGTTTCAGCTGCAGCTGGAGATGGTGATGGTGATGTTGATGCTGAGGTTGCTTTTAGCCCGTGTCGCTTGTTGTTCTCGTTGTTCGACTCTCATTTGCCTAACAGCAATTTCAACCACATTTTTATATTTTATGAATATTGATATGTTAATCATATGTATGAATGTAATGAAAGTACACTGAGCAAAATTTTCATTGAATTTTATGATAGTTTTTATTTATATTACTCGATCAAAGTAATTCAAATTCTCCAATTATTTGAGGATCAAATCACTTGACCAAAGTCCAATTCAATTTGCAGTTGGCCATGTCTCGATTGCATTGCAATCTATGTTGTTGGTTGTTGGTTGTTTGTTGTTGTTGTTGTTGTTGCTGCTGCTGCTGCTGTTGCTAAGTTATGTAGCAATACTGCAACATTGGTCAACCTTTCTTTTTTGTATCTGCTACTTTTGCTGTTGTTGCTGCTGTTATGTCTTCCTCTTGTTAGCTCCCCTGCCTTCTTCATTGATTCATCCATTCATCTTGATGATGATGATGATGCTTGTTGCCGTAAACTATTTAAAATGTAAATAAATCGGAAATTCCTCGGACAACAAGTGGAAAAAAGTTGTTGAACAACACTTGTTGAAATGCTTGCTTGTTAGCCTCGCTCACCTGAAATTCGTTCTTCCCCTGCGGCGCACAACATCATCATCAATTCAATGCAATTCATCCATGCATTGCCATGCAAGCAGCTGATGAGATGTGAGAGGGTAGCAGATGGGTAGGGTGACCAGCAATACTAGTATGTTGTATGGAGGCAGAAGGCAGCAGTAAACAATGTTGCAATGCTTAATTATTTTAGCGGCAAGGAATTCCACTTCGAATAGGAGCAACAGCAACTTAAGAAGATCCCTACTTACTCATTCACTCACTTACTTACTTACTTACTTACTTACCAACTTCTTTTTGCTGTTGTTATGTCCACTTCTATTGTTGACCAAGCATCCAGTAGTATTTAGCACTTGGCATTTATTTCGCTCGGCCCCTTGGTTGGTTATTGTTTTTATTACCCGCTTGTCCAAGGCACCGTTGAGTCTGAGTTGTGTCCATGCAACTCAACATAAGAATTTGTTCAACAATGAAAACCATCGAGTTAAATCAACTTCAAACAATTTTTGCTGTAATTCTTTGTCTACTTCTTATCCTTTTCTTATGTTGCTGCACCCAATCATCAATTTAATTTGCGCAATTTTATGTGAACAGAAGTTATCGACAATTATACTTATACGCTAGTGTAAATTAGTATTATCATCACATAGAACCATGCGTCGGGGACCCCATAAAATTCATGTAAGCATGACAAGGAATTCACCGGAAGGGAGAAGAACATGAAGGTAATAGAGTATAGCTAACAGCCCCACACCTCAAGATGTTAAGATCTATTGATATCGAACCACTGAAAGTAAGAGTCCAAATGTCTATCGATGGATGGATGAAAATGAATTCCCGGCTTAAACTTTCTCAGATGGGAACTACTACTTAGATCGATTTACCTTGTGGGAAATCAATCCGCAGTTGCATGTGAAAATATTCTTTTAAAGGGTGAAGCGAGAAACAAGGAGTCAGCTGGCATGAAGTGAGCAAAGGCGCCTGGCTACACAATCGCTGGGACACTTTGGCCCTGCTACCAAGCACCATGGACCTCCGAGTTCTTACACTTTATAAATGAAAGGAATCGGATGTTTATGGGAGTCTTAATGTGGGCATTGCACAAATTGACTGATGGTCCAAAGGTCGCACTTTGCACATCAAGACTTCTGACGTAGCTGTCAAGATGAAAAATAACCAGAGATCATTCAACACCTCATTTGTGACTATCTTTCTCTTCTTGTGTGACGAGCCTGTTTTCTCGGGAAACCGTTTTTTGAGGATTTGAGCAGTTTAGCAAAGGTACATAGCTGCTTCGTGGATTTTTCAGGGAGACCTCTAAATCCAATTGTGGACAACATACCTTTAATTATTTTTTTTTTTATGATCAGGAACCAAATTGGGCAGCATGAGAATGTGAATATTGGTAATGTTAGTGTGTCCTAGGCATAGAAAGTTGATAATACCGAGACAGGATCTGCATCTGTATGTTGTTGTTGGAAATTTTATACTTGTATATTAGAGGATATATGCAGATTTAATCCCATTGCCGCCCTAGGTACCTTTTAATATGGCGCCTTTTTTATTTCATAAGGAAGTAATTATCAAAATTAAACATATAATTTTCTAATATTTGTAACATTTTATTGTTTTGCTCTTTCATTTGTACATGACTCATCTTACTGAAGCTTTCTGATTTTTCTGCGACGAGTATTATGTATAATGATTATAATCTTGGACTCCAGACAGTGAAGAAGTCAGAGAACCATAAATTTGGCCAACGGATGATACATCAACTTGAGATTTCTGCAGCACCTTGCGAGCAGAATCTAAACGATCTAAAATGACATTCCAAACAATGACAAAGTAGAATCGCTGTTATATTTTCTACAATAATATTCAAAGTAATCTGCTAAAGAATTATTTGTTTTAAATCGTGTGTGAAGTCCGAATTTATAAATTGTAAATATTACCATAAAATTGACCACGACTATTGTTGATTATGTCCAATCCATTCTTTTCTAAAGAAAAATACAATAGCTTAACACAACATTTTTCAATTTCATTAGCTTTCTTACCAGTATTTGGTACAGTCGTAAGTCCAGCACTGGATGTGATGAGTATGATTCTTTAGTACAGAGATATAATTTGAATATGAAGTAAACGAGTATCTACATAAACTTTTTTAAAACCAATGATATCTTATTCTCTGACAATTCACATAACTTAAACAAAATCACATTGAAAGGCTCACAACTTGATTTAATTTGCATGTAAACATTTGAGTATTTATGATTTTTTATTAAAATGACAACACAATTGGTAGATAAGTACAATACTTACTTAGCATTTGCAAAAATTGGGTGTGAAGTCGCATTGAATCAATGTTTTTGTTCATAATTTATTTATTTATTGTTTTATTGATTTATATCTTTTTCAATTTTGTTCTATTCTTTTTATTGATTTTCCATTTTTAATTTGTTGTTTGTTTGTTTCTTATTTGATTTGCAATTATGTGTACGAGTATGTGGGTTGAGGCAGCAGCTCGACACTTTGGTGTCATATTATGTTATTCTTTCAAGTCTAGACCCAAGTCTAGGCAATCATATTATAATAATAACAACAACAACAACAACAACAGCATGGAAATATTTTATTTATTTTCTTTAAAAATTTTATTCAAATAAGTACGAGTATAATAAAAAAAAAAAGATAGGAAAAAAGAAAAGAAAGAAAAGAATATTAGAATAATAAATCATAATAAATGTTAATAATTTCTAGCAGCAACAGCAGCAGCAGACGACAATAAAAATAAAAAAAACAATGCAAACAATAACAACAAAAAATACAAGTAATAAAAAATAATAACAATAACAATAACAACAACAACAGCAACATACAAACATTACACTGGACAACAAAATCAAATGTTTTAATGGTTGTTTACTAATTCGAGGTCACATTGATTCGAATCTATACAGAATGACTCGGTATCACACTATCATGAAAATATGTATATGAACTTTCGTGTGATTCGTGTCTTCGGGAATGGTTCGGTGTGACTTGGTGTGACTCGGTTCTTCGGGAATGACACGGCATGACTCCATGTTGTTAGAAATGGTGCTAATTTTTTACAGTTATGTTAGTTAGTAACTATGTTAAATGCTAATGCCTTTAATAAACTGATGTACTTGTGAAGTCAACATTGAGAGTTAGCAAGTTTCGGCAAAATTTGCGCAACCTTGTATCGTTTTATCATGAGATGACTCGATATCACACTGTTATGAAAATACAATAACAATGCAAGTGTGGATGCGACTGCGAGCGAGAGGAAATGAGAAAGCGTGGATGCAATAGCAATAGTGTACACTAAGAAAACGAGTCAAATGTGTCTCTAATTCGAATCATTCAACTCATTTTGTCAATACTGTCGTGTCGACTCATGTTTTCTGCTATGACTCGGTGCACATTGTCTTTATTAACGAATTCAACTAGCAGATCATTGATTCACAACACCATACGAGTTGATTTGTGAAAGTGTTCTTAAGGACAGTGTGTTTTTTTTTTTTTTTTTTTACCGATGGGGAAGTATTAAAAGCCGAACGAATCTACTATTCGAAGTGTGGGACTTGCACCCACTAAACTACAGTGTGTCTATTGATAGTATTGCGTGTAGCACATGATTCCTTTGAGCGAGAGAAGATAAAATTCAGTGTAGTGTTGACTCGTGCAGGGCTTTATTTTGCATTAACGATTTAAATTGTTTTTTTTTTTCAACATGTGTTGGTAATATAATTTCACAAAATTTTGTTTGATTATATCAGACATTGTGAAACAAGCATATTTTTGGAATCAACTGGTTTTCCAATGGTAACCTGAGTTTAGAAAAGCTCAAAGTAGATATATTTGACAAATTCGTGAACAACTCTAACTTTCACAGTTTAATGTCAGGAATTAAGAAGAACGAATTTCTTTTTTTGATTGTTTAAAATTGTTTAGGTAATAAAAAGGGTGATCATTACAAAAATTTGGTCATTTCCATCATCATGGCTGTAACATGAGTATCAAAAAACAATACTTGCACTCTCACGTAGGTAAACTACTTGAAGAACATGGAGAAAGATTTACCAAGGCATATGTACGTGCTAAGGAAGAGCGTTATCAAGGAAGATGCGGCTGAATATTGTTGGAGTACGAAAATTGTAGGAAAAATGTGTATTTTCACAGAAATTTGTAATTCTGAATTAATAAAATACTAGAACTGTTACAACAAAACTTCCCCCTCCGGGAAATTCTTCTGAGTTTTATATCTTGATGTATAGAACTCATATTCCTGGAGAGAACATTATTTTCATTTATAATTTGTGATCCAGGTTATCCTCTATAAATTGGATTTCTTGGCTACTACATGAAAGAAAACAACATGGGGCACCAACCCATGTACTTTTTGGAATTCGAATAAGTAGTACCTCTGGTACGAAGTCTGACCAGAGGCTATTTTCTGGTACCACGGGTGGTCAGGAGTCCACGGAACTTGTTCCGTCCTGGCCAGCGGGTACGGCCCCCTTGTGGGAGTATCGTGGTGGCTATGGTTTAATACCCAAATGCGGGTAGAGTAATAACTCGACGTGGAGTTGCGTTATACAACCGGGTGCTGTGACCCAGAGAGCAGCAGAGGTTTAAGATGGGCCTCGCTCCCCACCAAGGAGGGAATCATATTACCAAATTTAATATGACTAAATTGGTACCTGCGGATATTTATCCAAGGGGACGTTGATTGACGTTCAATCCATGTGCTTGGCACCGTGTTCTTGAGTCTTTTTACAGACAGGCGAGCACGTAAAACACCGGTACTTCATTGTTACAACAAAATTATTATTTTTCCTCTTAGTCAGGGAACATACATAAATTCCCATGAACATTTTTCTCTGTGGACCAGTGTTATACGAGTAATTGCAATTAAACATGTAAATTTAAATTTATTTTATTTTTAGCACAAATATAAAATTGAATAAAAACAGTAACAGTAACACAACAACAAAAAATTATAAATCCCAACAACAATACAAATATAACAAAATATTTACAATTTACTCGCGTCTAAGTTTCAGTAATTGTGTTTTGTTATTGTAAATGTAATTGTTGTTGTTGTTGCTACTTGCTGTTTTCTTTTTTTATTTTATTTTTAATTTATTTTTTTTTTTTTTTTTTTTGTTTAAATATTATCTTTGTGCATTGTTATTGTTGTTACTACAATATTATTATTATTATTATGGTTGCTATTGTTGTTGTTGTTGTTGTTGTTGTTGTTGTTGCTGCTGCTTTTGTTGTTGATATAGGCGAGTAAATTATAAATTTTCATTCTTTTTTGTTTTTATTGCTGTTTTTCTATTTTTATTTTCTAAATTAATTATTATTGTGCAATTTTTTTTTCTTATATTTTTTTTTTTCTTGTGATTTTTCATAAAAATGTAGCTCATTTATTAAATAATAGCAATAAAAAAAAATTAAGTGAAGCAAGCAGAACAATAATGAAAACAATAGCAATGAGTGAATAAGTAAACGAGTAAGTGAGTGAGTAAGTAAGTGAGTGAGCGAGTGAGTGCATTAAACAAAAGATACAAATTAAGTAAAAATATGCAAGTAAGTACCTACAATATTTATTCCTGAATACAAACAGTATACTTTCGATATTGTTGACAAGGGAAAATTATAAAGTTAGAATTTTTTATTTTACATTATTATATTACCAAGCTCCAACTTTCAGCTTAGCTCTGAATCCATTCAATGGACAAACAGCGTCAAATAGCTCGGATTGAACAAACAATATTTTGGTTGATAATCATTCCAATTTTACTATACTATATGGGTAATCTGGAGTGACTGTGCACTTTGTCATCGTGTCAAACTCCAAGGTACCAAAAACCAATTATTAAAAATAAAATAAATTATAAATCTACCCTTTTACTTCCTCATTTCCCTACTTGATGGCTGATATTTGTAATAAGATTGATCAGAATATCTCTCAAATTCTCTCAAGTAAGTAATACACAAATTCCTTTCTTAGTCTTGTAGCAATGTTAGCAAATCTAACTAAAACTCTATAAAAATATAAGTACTTGTAAAATGTAAAAAGATTTTATGGGTTAATAAGTCCTCAGTTTAGAAACTCTGGTAGCAGCATTTTGCCAGACTCACTTTGGTGTTATTTACATGGCCTCAAATCAATGATGTGCTTCCCAACTCTCGCTGACAGATTTTCAACATTTTTCAGAAAGCTCGTAAGTACCAACTCGGTTTTATGTTTATATTGTGTCAGGCAAAGGTACTTCTGTCTCAGCCATCTTTTTGAAACTGCAATTGTTTATTCCACCATGGATGCGACCTCACTCAGTGTCTTTACTATCACGATTATTCCAATGTCATCCATTATATTATACCCGACCATCCCACTTCATTGCGTTTCATAATCCCCAGAATGCCGTAATATATGACATTCCATTGTGTTGGATCATTACGAAACCTTGTGTGACACCACCGGATATATCCTATGAATTAGTGATTTCGTTCTAATTCTTCTTGTTTTCTATAGTGGTTTCAATGTTCATTTTAAACAAATTCATGGCAAATGTTATTAGTTGGAAGACACCAAAAAATTAGAGAAACAGCTCGCTTTAAACAAAATATACAATTGGACAATTAAGTGGCATATTATACTAAATGAAACGAAGTCTGTGCACTTCAATTTCATATACAATACAAATCTTCTTCCATTTAATATTAAAGTTGTACAAATTCCTTACTTGAATACTGTAGAGTATTTAGGCATAGCTTTAGATGCTAAGCTCAGGTGGAGCGGATACATAATGAAAGTAAAAGATGAACTTGTATTGTCCGTGGGTAAGCAGTCATCGTGAACCATTCAAAACAAGATATTTGTATACAAGCAATAAAACTGTGTTCAAAAATATGCAGCAAGTTCAAGATGAGATGTGTCATTGGTGCCTATTGATACATTCGCAGTTTCGATCTCGAAAATGATCTCGGAAATGATTCTGTTGCGGACACCATAAAAAAATAGCTGATACCCACAAAGAAAGACTGAGTAAAGATACTCATATAAATAACGATGATTTGGTTTAATGAGATGACATTCTTCTTTTTTTTCTTTTTAATAAGATTCAGAGGGAAAACGAACCGCTTTATAACAATACTATTATTTTTGACAGAATTTATATGAAAAGTTCTCATATTTTTTATTTTTATTATTTTACTTTCTTACAATTCTATAAAAAAAAAAAAACAAGATTTAACATTCTTACAGTTCACTTATATGATGGATTTTAACACACATTTCCTAGAAATAACAAAATCTATCAATCCTTTCATCCCACAATCCAATTCTCTGATATTGTATTAAAATTTATCAAAAATAAAGAACAACCTAAGTTCAACATATCAAATTGTTATTGTACTTTTCAATTATTGTTGTAGATTTTGACCGATCATCAGAGTTAAGTGATGAGTCAGTTAGTTTTTCAGATGAAATCCATATGAAATCATAATTGTCGCTTGATTGCATTTAATAATTTATTATAGTTTTGTGCTTGGAAATTTGAATAATTTTGATGAATTTAATGAAAATAGATATTTTCTATAATTAGTCACAATAGAAGTTTCAATCATTTTTTTTTTATTCTTCTGTTTACCATATCCAACTAGCATACAAATTTTTTTATAGGCAACGTAAACGTCATTTCCGTTCATCAATATAAACTTCATTTTCCGGCTTCATTGGTCGTTGGTCATTTGTCACTTGAAATACTCGTACATATGAGTACACAACCCACAACCCACGCTTAGATTTTAACGTCGATTAGAAATATATCCGCTTCCGTTAACAGCCTCCATCCAATCTCCTCTCTTAACTATCAGTACAACAAGTAGCTTAATACAATCTTATTGGAATTTGTGCTTAATTGTTCGCTCAAAAAAGCAGAACATACATACTATCTAGAGGGAGGCAGTGGGCAAGCAAGTGTTGCATTAAGTAAGACATCATCAGTGTCTATATTTAAATTATTAGCAACGTTTTCCTATGCTTAGCAACTTCTAGGCAGAATCAGAACCATAGCTGAAGCCATCAGCCCGTCAACCCTCAACATAAGGAATGTTGCCGTCAATTTGTCTGCTAGAATTCGAACGCTTTAAACATGAACAAAGTATCTACACATGTTCAACTGTATGTTTAGTTATTCACTCCGAGTTACAAAGATGCTGAAATGCTGGAATTGTTGTCTTTGCTGATTCTGTTTTCTGTTTCTTTTTTTTTTTTATTGTATTTTGGACTGGAGTGCAAGTGTCGTGTTGATTTATTAATTAAACGCTGGACAAAGCATGGAGCTTGAACAGATGCTACGGCAACGACCAACGGCAACGGCAACGGCCTGGCCTCGTGGCAAATATTACTAGTACATATATGAGTGAGTACATCATCATCATCATCTTCATCATCCATTGAGGCAGTTAAAGAGAAGAAACATTTGTGCTCGAAAAATTTTAATTAACGCGCTTTAAGCATGACGCTGATGACACCGAAGCCGAGAGCAGATTCATTTCCCACTTGACATGTTGACTTATGACATTGCTGTGAGATAGCTAGATACTGCGAAGAATATTGTCGCATGCTAGACATGCTGACGACAGAATTACGTATACGCAATGAATGAACATACATATGTGTAGTTACTATAGATTAAATGAAATTTACTAGTAAACAATAAATGTTTAATTAATTATTATTTCAAATAATCTCAATTTCAATTTCAATTGCATTCAAATCAAATCACATTAAAATGATTCACTATTCAACCAGAATTCCAAGCACATGTGCGACAAATGTATGATAATTTAAAAATTCTTTCTTTTTCTTTCAATGTTAAAAAAATTCGTAAAATTTGAATTCAGCAAAAAAAAAGAATTCATTAAAATCAAATAAAAATTAAATAACCAAGTCGAATGAGTGAACTTCTCTACCGAGAAACAAACATAAATGAATGACATAAAATTGTATCCAAATGCTTATTAAAATGTTAATGAAAGAGTCGTAAAATTTGAGTTGAAAAAAGATAAAAAAAGAAAGAAAATAGAAATGACTGACATTCATAGTATAACGACAAATATATTTAACTATTCCAACATCTATGATGACAATTTTCTAAAATACATAACAGTCAGTCAATCAAATAACTGATAAATTCTTCAAAACATGAAACCATTAAATCGCTTGCACGGTTCCGTGTTCATCACTTTCAGCCGACTCAGATAGAGATGGTCTCATACTTGTAGGCGGTAATGATCTATCTAAGGTTAATAGTATTAAATGTAGATCCATGACATTTGTACCAGTGTAACCCGTAATGATGTGATGTGCTCCATCATTGAGATGTTGATAGAACCGATACGAATCACTGTTATCCAAAAATTCTTTAACATGCTCAATAGTTTGACCTTGATTCGATAGAAAATCATTGATTACAAAGCTGCCACCGAAGGCACCAGCTGCAATTGTCGGACCATCTTGGCCATCTGTGCTAGCGCTAACAAATATGAAATCTGACAATTCAGGGTTCTCGTACATCTCGAGTGACATACGCAAAGCCAATTCCTGACAACGTCCACCTTCTCCATTGCCTTTGACCTGGAAAATAGCAAACAGAAAACAATGTAAATCATTATGCATCACAACCATTCTATTCTACATTCCAAGCTACTTACTACAACTGTTGGCTCGCCTCCAAAGATAAATAAAATCGGCTTACGAGAACCGACAGCCCGCTTTAAAAAATTAAATAATTCGTGTGGATGTTGATCAAATGCTGGAAGACTATGTCTTAATTCCTCATCTTTGATTTTGTGATTTCTGTATTTAACAAGTGTCTTCATGAACACTATATAGTTCGCTACCACATTCTCCACACTACCTTGGATGCTATTACTTACTACATGCGCTTCGTATTTAAAAGATTTGGCTTCTGCTTCGGCCGCTTGTGTGGCCACTTTTAGATTGCCAATCAAATAGAACAAACTTTGTGGCAGTTGTGTTCGCAATTCCTTAGGCAGTGGTTCATCGATCAACTTCTTGATACTTTTAGGCAGTTCGTGGTACATATTGTATTTTTTTAGAACATCACGTGGTGACACTTCTCTATCGACAATAATGTGAGTCGGTCCGCTGGCAAGAACATCAAGGGGATCACCGACAATATCACTAATTGCCAGTGTTATAATTGCATGGGCATTTCGCGCCTCATAGGCCAGACGGCAACCTTTGCACTCAGAGAGAGCAATCCGTACGGTATTCATTTCTGTGATGCTGGCGCCGTTGTTCGATAACTTTCGTATCAGGTGACATTTTTCAGCTACTGTCAGTGGTGGACGTGGCATTGGCAGCAATGCTGAACCCCCACCGGAAACGAGCACAATGAGCACATCGTTCTTGGTCATCGATTGTGCCAATTGAAAGATTCTCTTGGCGGCACGATGTGATGCTTCATCTGGCTGATTATGTAGTGCTCCTTCATGTATCGAAAGATGTGGACCCACATCCATTGTCTGAGAAACAGCCTTAAATTGTGCTATGGACGCAACCGGTGTACTAAGTATACCGCCACTCAAATTAGGTCCCAAGTCTTTATACAACTTTACAGCCATACCCAGGACAGCTTTACCGAAGCCGATAATATGAATTTCCCTTTTGGTGATATTTATGTGATCATTTTGTATTTTTATTGTCCAAACATCGTCTTTGCACTTCGGCACAAAGTCGTAGATTTTCTTGTTGCCCAGCAAAACCTCAGGACGTACTGCATTAACAGCAGAAACAATAATTTCTCTGAGGTGAGTCTTATGTGGAGATGCACCTGATGAAGCCATAATAAATTGTTTAATCATTAAAACTAAAATTTAAAACAATAAAAAACTAAAGCAACAAAACAAAAACAATTGAAATGACCGGACGCCGATGTGCCCTTGAAACATGTTCTAGTTGGCAACAGTGGTGATAAGTAAATATGAGTATATTTTCGCTACTCATTGGTAATCATAGTACCCAACAGGGATGGCAAATAATAATGCAGCCCTCATTAATTATCGACTACTTTGTTGGACAAAATGCACAACAGATGACGCACAAGTACATTTCGCCCCTTTTAATATGCAACTAAAAATCGGCTGCTTTGATGGATAAAATTTTAACAGTAGGTGGCGCATAAGTGCATTTCGCCCCTTTTAATATGCAACTAAAACATCAACTACTTTGATGGTCAAGATGCAATCAACAGATGGCGCACAAGTGCTTTTGCCCCTTTTAATATGCAACTTAAAAATCGACTACTTTGATGGATAAAATATAACAGCAGATGGCGCACAAGTGCATTTTGCCCCTTTTAATATGCAACTAAAAATCGACTATTTTGATGGATAAAATTCTAACAACAGATAGCGCATAAGTGCTTTTTGCCCCTTTTAATATGCAACTAAAAATCGACTATTTGTTGGATAAAATTCTAACAGCAGATGGCGCACAAGTTTATTTTGCCCCTTTTAATATGCAACTTCAAAATCGACTACTTTGATGAATACAATTCTAAAAGCAGATGGGGCAATCGTTTATTTAATGGTGTGTAAGTGAGATAGCATTAGTATTTTGAAAATTGACAGTTGACATTCGCTAAATTAACCCTGCTTGGACAGACAAATTGTAGAAAATCTGATCAAAGAAAGTGGACTCTTCTAAACTGACAACAATTTGAATAACTCGTTAATTGCTAATCACTCAATTCAACTGACGGTCGAGAAAAAGCTTTAAGTCTAAAACAAGTTTCAGTATTAGAAATTAAGAGTAATGAATGAATTTAATGAAATTGAAAGTTAATTGTTGACATGTTGATTTGATTATCTCACATATGTGACGCTTCTGTGAATTTTATATCATATGTGTGTGTGTGTGTGTGTGTGTCTGTGTGGCATGGTGTGGGTGCTTAAGTATGCCAAATGTGAAGCTATTTAACATATCTTGGCATAAATCTCATGCAGCAGCTCACATAAATAGTAGAAACACAATGAATTTCCTCGTTAGAAACAATAGCAAATTTATTTGAAGCAGAGTTGGAAATGTTGAAGTTTTTTATTGCATTGGGTAAGAAAAAAGATTCACTTATTCATGTTGTCATTATTAAATGACAAATTAAAATATAATATATTTCTTAGTTTATTTCAGTTATATGGCTCAATTATATGCAAATCCAATTCAGGGTATCTTCGATTCATCATGTTTTGTTGTTGATGGTGATTGTCCCAATGAGAATATCACTTTCTGGCTCTACACAAAGTAAGTGAGAAACCCTTAAGAAAGCCCCTTCTGTAGCTCAAATTTCTTGTTACTTTTAGTGAAACACGTGACAATCCTAAACAAATTGATCCAATGGACCTCAATCCATGGGATTTCTCACCACCACTACCAGTTAAAATACTAATACATGGTTATACGGGACACCGAGATTTCGCACCCAACAACCATATACGCCCTGTTCTGCTTGACTCTGCTAAAGTCTACGTTGTCTCAATAGACTATGGTCCACTTGTTCGCGAACCATGTTATGTTAAAGGAGTTCAGAACCTTCCATTGGTTAGCAGGTGTCTGGCTCAATTTATTAATAATCTTCTCGATCGAGGAATCATCCAGAGTGAACAGTTACACATAATCGGCTTCAGTTTGGGCGGTCAGGTTGCAGGTCAAACTGCCAATTATGTAAAGCGGAAATTGAAGCGTATAACGGGACTTGATCCGGCGAAGCCACTTTTCATACTCTCAGGAAAAGATCGTCGTTTGGATGAGGATGACGCAGAGTATGTTGATGTCATACACACAGATGTGGTGGGACGTGGTATGCTTCGTAACATGGGCCACGTTGACTTTTATCCCAACTTTGGACCAATGCAACCGGGTTGTCTCAATGACAATCCAAATGATCCGGGCAGTTGTAACCATGAGCGTGCACCACGTTTCTATGCAGAGTCTATCAAAAGTGAAATTGGCTTCTGGGCCCAGGAATGCAGCAGTTGGGTGCATTACATTTTTGAACTATGCCCGCTAAATGGAACCCAAGCACTTATGGGTTATCACATTAATAATGAGTAAGCGAAGAGTCAATTTGATGTGGTTAGAATTTGAAGATTTTCGAAATATTTTATTTCCAGTACCCGTGGATCATTTTTCCTGAAAACTTCGGGAATGTCGCCATATGCTTTGGGCCATGAAATGGGCATCACTAGCAAAGAGGAGCTGCTCAGATTCAATTTGATTGATGTTGATCAAGAACTCGAAAAGGATTTTGAGCCGCAACTTCAGCGCGCTTTTATAGATTTTTAAACATACAAAATATATTCTAGTACACAAATAAAATTGTAATGAAATCCATGTTCTATGTTCTCTTCCAATTTAACCTTCTTGTGTTTGTGAACCAAGTTCGCTTAGTTCACCCACACCTCGCTTGACCTAATAAAAATAAACAAACAACCATTGAAACCATTAGAAACCTTGACTGTGTCTTATCAAAATCAAATGGATTACACAGTTTGTTGTTCAATAATGAGGGTGTCATATTGCTTTTAATAACAAAGTCAACAACTTATGCATGTTTAGAATCATTTTAGTAGTCTATTGAAATCATGCGAAAACTTTTGCTCACCCTATTCGCTGAATGCATCCTAACCACGGTTTTAATTAACGCGCAGGACTCTTGGAGTGGACGTTGTACTTTTGCCGAAAGGATTTGTCCAAATTCAAAAATCACTTTCTGGTTATACAAAAAGTAAGTCAGCCAGAGTCAGAGATTTTATTACATGGAATTACTATGTATATTTTGGTATCTCAGTGATACTTTTACACCCATCCAACTCGATCCACTTAATCTGGTAACAAAAGACTTCGAACCACGTCTTCCACTCAAAATACTGATACATGGCTTCATTGGTAATCGTACACAGACACCGAATCTCGAACTTCGTGACACTCTGCTACAGACACAATCAGTGCATGTCATTTCAGTGGATTATGGATCATTGGTACGCTTTCCCTGCTACTATCCATGGGCAATACAGAATGCTCTACAAGTGGCGGAATGCTTAGCTCAATTGGTTGATGGCCTAATAGATGCTGACATCTATATACCAGAAGAAATTCACTTGATTGGCTTCAGTTTGGGTGGACAGGTAGCCGGCTTAACAGCCAACTATGTCAAGAGACCGTTAAAACGTATAACTGGTCTGGATCCAGCTGGTCCAGGGTTTATGTTTCATGACAATAACAAGAAATTGGATAGCAGTGATGCTGAGTTCATTGATGTCATACACACAGATCCATTCTTCTTTTCACAACTCAGTCCAATGGGACATGTGGATTTCTATCCAAATCTGGCGAAAATGAATCAACCTGGCTGCAGTTACATTTCAGAATGGCGTAAGTCATTGGGTTAGGATGAAGGATATGTTCTAATTAAACTCCTTTTAGGTTTCTATAATTGCAATCATCAACGAGCGGCCATTTACTATGCAGAATCCATTACGACAAAGCGAGGCTTCTGGGCTCAGCATTGTGGCGACTGGTGGAATTATTACATGCAACGTTGCAATCTATATGCCTATGAGCCCAGTACTCAGATGGGTTATTTTGTGGCAAAAAGGTATAATTCATTTATTAATAAGGAAAAATGTTATGTTCATTTATTGTACAATATGTATGTTTAGTGCAAGAGGTTCCTTCTTTTTGACTACCCATTCGATTGCACCATTTGCCAAAGGACCACTGGATGTTGTTATGGGAGATGCAAATCAATCAGAAAACTCAAGTATTTAAAACTTGGGTTTCAATCTGCCGCTCATACAAAAAGTTTCACTCAAATAGAAAAGACTTAAGCAACAAACTTACAGGCAAATAACAACAAGCAACGCAACACAACAACTTGGAAAAGTTTCAGTTGAATTGGTTGTTGTCATGGGAGAGAGATTCAAATCAATCAGCAAACTCAATTATTTAAGACAAAACCCATAAAAATAAAAGCTTTTTTACTGTACTGCTCATATAAAAAGTTTCATTTGAATACAAAAGACTTTAGCAACAAACTTGCAGGCAAATAACAACAAGCAACGCAACACAGTTGAAATTGAGCTCGCAAACACAGCGGACGGATAATAGGAAGAAATTAAAAATTTAAGTTGATAAAATAAATAAACGAAACGAGAAACGAAAGCGAAAGTCAAAATGAAATGAAGGCGCAAAGCCGCTAAAAAACAAAAAAAAAAAAATACATAAAAATACGAAAAATAATAATAATAAAACCAAAACTAAAGTCAAGTCTTTTGAGCCGGAATTATGCGACGCCGTCGCCAGCGACAACAACCAACTGTAACGAGTTCAACATTCATTGAGTCCATTGACCACTGAAGGCCTGCAAATTATCAAATTTGCTAGTTTATCTGATAATAAAATAACAAATGCGTGTGCGTGTGTGTGTGTGTGTGTGTGTGTGTGCGTGAGTGTGAGTATATGTTTTAATACAAAAAGAAGTCAAGCCTTGACCCAAAGTTAAAAATTAATCCAAAATTCATATTCAAATCCAATTCCAACGTGATCTGCATCGATAAAAGTAATTTGTACTACAGAGAAAACAAAACTTAATATTACAAAATTTATTACAAAATCAAGAAGTTAATAACAACTTGTACCAATGTAATATATAATCGACTGACAAACAATTAAATAAACCAACAAACAAACAAACAAGCAAACATAATTAACCCAAATAAAGTGACTTTGGCCATAAAAAAAAAAGTCAAGTTTTAATTACCCACAGTACTCGACGACACTCACCTCCAGTCCGCTTGTCTTACCTTAGTCTGCTTGCCAATAATAAACTTACTTTACTTTACGTCACTTCACTTTACTTTACTCAACTTGATTCAGCTTGTCTCAGCTTGAACTTGTCTTGTTTTGACTTAGCAGGCAAATTGTAACCGTTCCGCTTACAACATTGACCACTAACCAAAAACTGGAGACCAGTGAGCACCCCACGCCTTCACGCCTTTTGCTTTTACTTACCAATACTACAAATTGTGGAATGTACAAAAAGTAGTTGTTTACTTAAAATTCAAATTTATGTAAAAAAAATTCCATGCGAAAAAAAAATGCTGCAAATTCGAAAATTCTCAGAAAATTTCAAATATAAAACAACGATTCTTATTGACTTGACTTTGCTTGTGTTCATCATCATCATCATCATCCTCAGCGGACAATCAAATTTTGCCGGTTTGTATTCATTTCTTTTAATCATCACACATACTCGTACATAAATGAAAAATATTTCTTTATTCAAAAATTGAAATTTAAATGAACTTTTACTTTCGCTTTCTTTCTCTCTTTGACTCATATTTATTTATGAGTATTTTTGACATGATTCGCAATATGTTTTGTTCGAAATAATTTCGAAGATCATTATTTAGTCATTTAGATTAAGTTTGCAAATTGATGATATAATGGAAATTTTCTTATTTTAAAAGAGGCGACTTAAGGTTGCCTTTTGTTAAGTTCAATATAAATAATTTAGTGATTTAGCATTGCATTCGTGTTTTCTTTTTAATTTATTTATTTTAATATAAACTCATAATTTTTTACAATATTTATTTATTTTTTTCTTATTATTATTATTCACATGTTTTATTGACCAAGTTTATATATTGTTATTTTTGTTGTTGTCTGTCAATCAACACTTGAAAAAAAAAAAACCATAAAATTTAATATAAAATTATAAATGCGCCAAAAACTAACACTTTTTGCTGTAACATTTATATGACCACAATACACATATTGTATTGTATGATATATGCGTACCCGCACCTAATCGGTCTACGCACGTCTCAGACTCTTGAGTTGAGGAATGAGTTTACATATTGTCATCGTACTTAGTAGCTAACCAATTGATTATATTAGGAGGTCAGTGTGCTACGTTTGTTGATGTTTTATTGACAATGCGTACACACAAAAAGTTTCAATGCTTCGCTTTTCGTCATTGAAGGTACATATTTCTTTCGGTTTCTTTTTACCTTTTATACTAGTGTAAATAAGTGTTAACGAATTGTTGAGATGATTGCTTGTACATAACTCAAAGAATTAGATGTCGAAGATCTGAAGACTGACAGGGAGAATCATTGACGTCTACATACATAAAGATGACTTTTTTGGCTATCGAGTGTGTTTGCGGATAATAATAAAATATACGAGTATAAGCAGCATGTTCTGAGTTAGCTTACAAGATAACTTCTTTGAAGAATTTCTTTCTGCTTCCCAACAACTCGTCATTACTTTAATCTACGAAGCTCTATGCTAAAGAACTTTTCCTGCAAAAAAGATAAAGAGGAAACTGTCAGAAGACTAGAAGAAAAACAACAATCTTTTGATGATATAAATCAAAAATGCTGAAAAAATTGTATAGACTTTTGTTATGCCTATTTTGATGGTGATTTTGAATCTATTCTCAGTTTTTATTAGCACCTCTAGTTTTTGAGATAAAGCTACTTCCTTCATTCTTACCTTCTTATTAAAATAATACAAAGAAAAATCAACAAATTTATAATAATTTCGTTGCAGTTGAAAAGGAAAAGTTATTGATGATCCATAAAAAACTTTCTCTATAGGACTTTCTGAATAAATAAATAAATAAATATTCATCCCAAAGTAGTTAAGATATGCAGTTTTTACGAACTGCGTTAAAGATTTATAATGTTTGTAATCCTAACATATAACACAAAAACTCTTAAATGTTAACCTGTAATTTATATTGCAAAGATTTATGTGAAACGCGACAGTAATCAGTGAACTCAAAAACTCATGTCATCAATACAAAGATTATTACGTTCTTTTGACAAGAGTGCAAAATGTATAAGTTACACGAGCATTGAACCCAAATGAGTGAGTTCGAGTGAGTTGACATCTCAAAAGGACACAAGAAGAATTCAAATCCGAGTCATAATTTCATATGTATAGTTGGAGGATTATAGCGATGTTTCATTTGATTGACAATATTTATAACAAATCTTAAGAACAAAGGAAATAGCTGTATCTCAAAAACTAGAACTGATACAAAAAAAAACTAAGGCCATTCAATGACTTCGAATTAGTAAAGAACCATAAAATATTACAAGGAAAAAATAAAAATTAATTTTATTGGGCTATTTTAATCGCCGTAAAGAAACCAACCAATTATAGGCACCTTTTTTTGTGGTTTCTTTATTTCAGATTGTCTTATTCCTTGCTATATAGAAGAAATAGTTAAGAACAATCAAGTTCTTGTAAAATAAAATAAATAAAACTTTCGTTGAATAAAAGTTAAAAATTAAATTTTTGAGTTGGTACTTTTTTCGACTTCGAACGCATTATCATTCCAATTTACACCAATTTAATTTAACGAACGTTTCGCATAACGGGTAACTATCTGGAACGAATTAGGCTCGTTACGCCACTGTATTTAGTACATCCAATCAGTTTCGGTTTTAAAGTTATCAAATTGAAATTTTATACATCCAAATCTTGTTATCAGTTGCTCATTAAATGTTAGAACTAGAGTTTCTCGAAGGTAGGTTGAACAATCTCTATTTTCAAATTCAAATTGTGATCTTGCACATTACATTTCTTATTGCTTCCATATTGGGTTTAAAAAAATCACATATGATAAAAAATATAATTTATTCAGCTGCCTTATAAAACAATCTCAAAATTATTGTATTGTATTTTATCAATTGGAGTATGAGGTGTCGATGGAAAAAATATTCCATCCTGTCATTGTTTATAAAGATTTTTATATCTTAAGCTTGTTATTACTTCATAAAGAAAGACTTTGACTTTATAACTATTTAGATTTCAATTTAATTTCATTATTATTAAAAGAATTTCTTGAGAGATCGAATATCAAGACACCTTGACATGCTTTTGTAATTCATTATAATTTAATTGTTTTCATAAGATATTTTTCTTAAGCGTGCAATTTTAATGTATTTAAAATTACTCAAGGGTCAGTGATAATTAACACTCATAACATACTGTGTTATTCTTCTAGGTACTTAGATCTTTAATTTACTAGTATCAAACACATAACATTATTGCACATGCAACCTTTGGCGATTCATTCAAAAGTGGGTCGCATATGCATACATCATCAGTACACATACATATGTACATAAGTTCATATTTGGATATTTGTGAAATCTTGTGAGGTGCATAAAGTTTGCAATTTCACAATTATGAATTTAGCCGAGTGTAACCAAGAGTAAAGTTCACAATTGTCTGAGGTGAAGTTTTATAAAATTGTTGCAAATGCTGAAATATGACAAAGTCAAAACCTAAAAACCTTTTCTTTAAAAAAAAAAAAAAAAAATTAACAAAAGTAAAAATTAAAATAAAATAAAAACATGAAATTTCCAATAAATCTCTTCATGTGATTCATTATGTTTTACCATATTTATTAAAATGATCTTGCACATACTACAATATGTCATCCAACAACATCCAAATTTTGTTCATAATTATTAGTATTGTGGCAAGCGGCAGTAATTGGAAAGATAGTCATACATTCCACATAAAAGTAAGTATCTTCCGCATTGTTGATTTCCGTTTTCTGTTGCTTACCATGATGATGATGATGATGAAGGCGACTTGTGGCATGTTTCTTTATTGAATATTGTTGAATATTGTTGTATTTTGTTATAGCAGTTTAACGCTTATAAAAAACATATTTTTGTCTCTTTTTCATTTGTCTGTTTTGTTTGTTTTTGTTTATTAAGAGCACTCCAACATGCGATGTTTTAAATCAATTGGCACAAATCCATTTTTTCCATTTCCCCGAAAATGAAGAGAAATGAGGAGAACTAAGTAGAGTGAAAATGAAAATAGAAAACAAAACAATTTATTTCAATTTATAAAATACAAATTATGAACTAACGCAGTTTTCTTAACATTTTCCCCCATGAAAAGCAACAGCATCGACAACAAAAGATATTGGCACAAACAGTTAACAAAACATGATTATATAACAAATTAAGTAAAACATAATGACGTTATCACGTAAACCCAGACATAGCCAAGTAAGTGGGGCAGAGTGAAAGAAGCGCCTCCGAATTTAGTGAAGCATGAACATGTAACGAAAGATAACAATGATGATGGCGATGACTATAATGCGGCTCACGCTAAAGCGGGGTGCACTAATAAATGTTAACTATAGATTTAGTTGGGTTGATTTAAGTTGGGCTGGGTTCGGTTCGATTCGGCTTGGTTTGGTTGGGCATAGTTTGGTTCAACTGTTGATCACTTGGACTATATAACTTTAATGCAATTCAAGTATTTATGTTTATGTTTTGTCTTATTATTATTGTTGCTGATTGTCTGTGCCAATTGAATGCTTTTGAGTTAAGATTTTGCAATCGCAAATTGTATACTCCTCTACTTACATCTTTACCATTATGCTGTCTTCAATTTAGCTTCACTTTGTATGTGTGTGTCTCTGTTGAAATCAACATCGTCATAATTACAAAAATGGCAAATTGATTGATTCATGTTTGCCAAAAAAAAAATAATATATGTCATATTGGAAAATACAATACTTACAATTGGGCAATTGGGTAATCGTAATTAATTTTATGATTATAGAGAATACGCGTCTTAATTCATAATATGACATATCATGTCCGAAATGAAGGAATTTTATATGGGGAAATTATTTACTTCGACTTGTTTTAGTTATAATTTTTTTTATTACTTTTCATTTGTTTTGAATTTCTTGGAAAACCCCAACTCCATTTGGACATGCGGCTTTCTTTCTTGGTAAGTGTGAAAAAATTGAGAAAGAGCATGCTACAGCACAATGATAAGTGGTAAGGCATAGACGAATATGGCACTCCCTAAATCCATGTGAATTTTGTATAATAAATTTTGTTAAACACTATTACTTTCAACTGCTTTGTTATATAATTCATATATCAATTATTTCCGAATGTTTGAATGCTAAAATGATATTGTAAATTGATGAAGAAAACCAGAAAAAAATAAGATTAACCTTCGTAGTTATTCATAAAGCACTCCTTGAAAACATTTGTGCCTACACTCCTGTGTTTTGGCATATAAAAATATTTCATTATTGATATGGCTTGCATCTCGTCTGATCAAGAATGTATGAATATACTTTATGGGGTCTCCGATGTCACCATCTGTCTATTACAAACTTTATGACAAACAGACTTAAGAAGTTCTCTATGCACTACACCCAGGATCAGGAAAGTTTTTTGAGACTAAGCTAACCAAGTCCAAAATTTATTCAGTACATAATTGAAATTGAACCAAATGCAAATGATAAAGATTTTTACTTCCGATTTCTTCTAAACAGAAAGAGGTCAACAGTCTACTTCAATTTTTCCTGTTTCTCAGTCAGCTGATCGCATTGAAAATATGTGTTGACTTATAATTGCGGCCCTTGCTTTTAGAACGCGACCCAACTTGTAGAAGAATACGATATACTTCTATTGAGTAAATAAATATTTTAAAAGCATTATGGTTGACTAATCCTAAGTATCTGATATCTATTGCTCTTGCATTATATAAGGATTTGAGGTGGAAATAGAACAAGACACATATGTGATCCTCCTCCTTCTAGTCATTATTGTATTTACAAAAACTTATTTAAAGATATACAGATTGCTTAGCTAAAAAGTATCAGATATGAATGTATTTTAAAATAAGACTTTGTCTTTCAAAGCTTTAAATCTTACCTTATCTTCGTCTATCTAAAAGATCTACTTAAGTTCTTCAATTCGCTCCCACTAGACCATTTCATGAAACGCAAAAGTTTTGTCTTGATAAATCATACGCTATAGAAAAACTGTAATAGACCTTAAACCTCCTAGTGGTACAAGGCCTTCTTAAGGATCTCAAATACCAACTCGATTACAATTCGAAAGAGATCAATACTTTTGATTTGGTCCTATGCTCCAAAAGAAGTTAAAACTTAAAACTTAGTTATCAATTTGAGTCAAAATACAATAGTATTATATGTGTTGTATATTTCTATTAGGATTTAATTAAACAAGTTCATAGCTTCGCTGCATCATCTTTCATTAGATCAACAAATAAACCGTTTACCTTTAAGAAGTGCACGATTTTTTAGTGAGACTTTCGTGAAGACCGGATACAGTTAAGTGGAAAGTCTATTGAATCATTTAACAGCAATAACAACAGCAAACAATAAAAAGAAACAAACAAACAAACAACTTTGAACAACATTTTTGCTTAAATCATCATCATTGTTGTTGTTGTTGTTGTTGTTGTTGTTGTTGGTGGTGTTGTTATGCTTTCAAACATATCATCAAATTGGGAAAATTTAATAGTTTGATTTTGTTTTTGCTCAAATTTGCAGTAGGCGACAACAAAACCATGAAGGCCAATTTTCGATGATACGAGTACATTTACTTACATGTATTAAGTTGCTAAGTGCATACTATGGTGTTTTATATACTGTATATAATAAGTATATTATGTATTGTTTTTTGGCTTAATTTTATTGTTTTGTATTGTATTTGCCTCTTATATTTTCTTGTTATTGTTTTTAATTTACTCATAACGAAACTAAACACGTTTACATTTATGGGTTTTCCTTATTGCCAACGTTCTGTTTTGTGATCACAAAAAAATACAGACACAATTGGTTAATCATTTTGGAAGTTGCAGATGCAATCGAAATGCATGAAAAGATATTATGTAATCTTTGTGGCAGTTGTTATTTATATTGTAGTTAGATACATTTGAATTATAATGAATGTAGGCCTAAATGTGGTAACTCCAATTGGAAGATACTTGAACACATGAAACATCAATTCGTTTGTTTTGTTGTGTCTTTTTAAATTGGAAAATCCAATTGTAAGTAGTGTGTCATAAATACTTCATGCAACAGACTCATGTGGCATGTAGCATGTGGCATGTGGCATGCGGTGGCATGAAGTAACTGCCACAATTCAAGTGCGCATGATATCTGTTGGACTGTCGCCAAATGTGAAAACCGGCACAGCAAGTTTAAAACTTTGCTTTCTAGGATGAATGCAACTGGCCAGAAAACACGATGAAGGGGGTTGGTTGAATATGGCGTACAGATAAATAAACTGGCATCTGACTTCCGTTACTTTTACTTTTAATTCAACTTCAACAATTGTAGAAATTTCATAAGAAACACTTCAGCAGAGTGAAGTGGACTATTGTGGCGATGGTGGTAGTGGTGGCAATGGTAGTGCCTGTTAAGGAAATTATATCTCATCGGAGATTATGTAATCAGCATATTTCATGTTCATTCACTATTATTTCATTCCAGTTGCTCAACAAACAAATGATGGCATTGCTACCAATCAAACTCAAGTCTACGTTACGGAATCTTGCCTGGAGAAGCCCTATCGCTGTCCACATCCAAAAATTCAGTTCTATTTGTACACACGACGCACTCAAGACACACCCGAATTCATCGATGTCCTCGATGCTAATGCTCTTTACTACACACACTTCAATCCACGCCATCCTACGAAGATCATCATACATGGCTTCGGAGGTGGTCGAACCCTAAGCCCAAGTCCAGATCTGCGAGAAGCTTACTTCACCATTGGTGAGTACAATATTATCATTGTGGATTATGCCGATGCCGTAAAGGAACCTTGCTTGAGTCAAATGGATTGGGCTCCGCGATTTGGCAGCCTGTGCATTTCACAATTGGTCAAATATCTTGCACGTCATCCACGCGGTGTACAGCCGACAGATTTGCACTTCATTGGCTACAGTGTGGGTGCTCATATTGCTGGTCTCGTGGCAAACTACTTAAAGCCTGAAGAAGGCAAAATCGGTCGCATTACAGCTTTGGATCCAACGATATTCTTCTATGCGGGTGCAAATAATTCACGTGATTTGGATACGAGCGATGCTCATTTTGTTGATGTATTGCACACTGGTGCCGGCATCTTGGGTCAATGGCATTCAAGTGGCCATGCTGACTTCTATGTAAACGGTGGCACCAGACAACCCGGTTGTGTTGGATCGGCGACTTTGTTTCGTAAGTTCTGATTTTAATACATTCCAATATACCATACTAGAGTTGTATGATAAGTTTCTTAACTGATCACTTGGTGGCATCACATCACAATACATATAACGATTTCAATGGTCAGGAAGGTTATTACCATTATTTTTTGAGATTCAATCTCAAATTGCTACATGCCCTGGCTTGAACTCCTGCCACTGTCAACTGTATGCAAATTTCACAGAGCTAACAGATTTACAACAAATGACATACAAAAAAAAAAATCGGGACATCAGATTTCAATTGAAAAAGAAACAACATTAAATTTACTCTAAAGTATGTTGTTGGTAATTAAGAAACTTATCAGACTCCACTATTTGGTATGTTCCTAGACCCCTTAAATAATTTTTTTGTTATTTCTTTAATAGAAACCCTCGCATGTGATCATACAAAAGTTACGCCATACTTTATTGAGTCGATAACGACACAACGTGGTTTCTATGCTGGTCCCTGTGCCAATCTATTTTCGTATCTTATTGGCTGGTGTGAGCCCAAGGATTCAGAATATGTGCTAATGGGTGAACATGTGTCTCTCAAGTAAGTAAATATATAATAATATCAATAAAATAAATACCTAAATAAAATTGCATTTATTTCAGAGCTCGAGGCACTTACTATGTTACAACGAATGCCAAACCACCCTACGCACGCGGTTTCCCGGGCAAAGGACGTGCCAATGGCGAATACAAAGGAGTGCGTAGATAATGTAATATAATTTATAATTACAATATAATTTATGACGAATTTTTATGTGATTTTCATTTTTCCTAAATATTTATGTACAATAGTTTGTAGAATTTGAAAAGTATCTAAATTTTTGTTAAGTTAAATTTTCGTTAATTATTTTTTTATGGGAAAAAAAAAGTAGCGACAAAATGTAATTAATTAATTAATAAGAAATGTTACTGCATTCAACACGAAACCAGATCTGTACAAATTTTCTAATCATTATTCTTTAAGTGAGAAATAAAAAAAAATTAAATACAAACAAATGCTTAATATCAATCGGTCCGATTTTAACACCATAATCTGGTGACAGTAGTTTAGTTTAAACCTTCCGCTGAACGAGTATGGATCGCTTCTCTTTGGAAAAACGCTTTGAATTACTGAAAACTTATCTTGAATGTGGGTCTTTCATGGTCAAAACATTGCGAAAATTGCGTACAATATTTGGAAGTAATGAAACGCCCGCCAATGGTGCAATTCGAAAATTGCTATATGAAGTGCATGATACCAGCATCCCAGCTGGTTGATGCGTACAGCTAAAGCAATCGCTGCTGTGGCAAAATTGTTCGCCAAAAACCTAGAACCTCAACTCGGCGTTGAAGTCAACAAGTCGGCATTTCACGAAGAACTCTGAGTAGGATATTGCACAAAATTGGAATTGGAACAGATTGACAACCAACAACGTTTACGTTTCACTGAGTGGGTTTTGAATGAGATCAACGATGATCCAAATTTTGTAGGAAAAACAATCTTTTCTGACGAAGTGGATTTTCATCTCGGCGGCAACGTAAACAAACTTGTTTACAAAATTTGGGATCAGCTTGAATCACTGTGTGGAGTAGTCATTGCCAATTTCTTTTTCGAAACTGCGGAAGATCGTGCTGTGACTGTCAATGGTGAATGGTATCAAAACATGATATCAACCCTTTTTGTGACAGGAATTGGAATATATCGATCTCAATGAGCTATGGTTTCAAGAAAAAAGCACAACTTTCCATGCTGCCGCACGTAACTTTAACCTTTTGTGCAAAAGATCCAAAGAACCGAACTTTATGTGTAGCCACACTATGATTCCAATTGGTTGAGTTGAATTTGTAGGATAGAGAAAGCTTAAATGAATAAAATTCAGGTAAAAAACTAACACTAACTATGCTAAAAAGAAGCGCTTCTCTTTCCTGGTAACGGCAACACTTTATGTGAAGCCACATTGTTTGAAATTTTTAGGATCTTTATTCAAAGAATGGGAGACGAGTGCGCAGCAAAAAATGGTATTGGCCACTAGCCATCAATGCTTTTGATGCTTGTCTAATTAATGTTATGAATATTGCTTACTTAGGAAGTATTCAAATGAGCAAACATCAACATCCGGGGGAATCAGAGTATAGGAAATTGGTTCGGTTTAACGGTGTGGTCAACGAATCTGATTCAATTAATATTCGCAATCGTCATGGCTTCTGTCAAGCCAACGCTTTAATCAATGTGAAAATTTCTATAAATATGTGCACCACAAATGTTTTACAGTATCTTAATCTGATACGAGTAGTATAAGGAGCACATGAGATGAATTCCAATTCAAAAAGGGTACAGTATTGTTTTAGAAAGCTAAAGCTTGTTACACACAGAAAATTTACATCTTTGCTTAGGAAGCTATGGCACTGTCTTTCACTGGATACTAAACTTCTAGGTTTCTTTTATGATATTTGTCCAGATTCAGTCCCAGATATTTTACTGCATAACAACAGATTGCTGCAAGTAGTTTTTTCCTTTTTTTAATTTTTATTCAGACATAGATTAATTTCTTTTCTCTGCATAGTCAATATCATGCCTCCGAAGCTTTTCCACTGTTCGATATACATAGTTGTGTCAAATTCTCCAAATCAATGAATTGATTGGTGGAACAATTTTATTCTCAATATCCATTACTTTATAAAATAAACGAATAATGTTAAAGAAAGCATTAAGTTTTCACATTTTTATTGAATTTATTAAATATGCAATATTTTCATATATCATTCATACATACATAGATTGTTTTTATTTCTTTATATATCTGTGTTTATATATTTATAATTACATATACAATATTTTATTGACCAATTGCTTTTGTTTTTCAATACAATTTTATTATATTTTATTTTATTTATTGAAGAATTATTTACACACTTCACAGCACAAGGGTGAAATACTTGTATGTTACCATCTAATACAATTTATTGAAATGCATAGAGCCCCCATAAATTTTGAATAATATTACATATATATATTATCAAGGAGTATTTTTATCTCTTAGTTTTGAGTGCAATATTATTATTTTTCTAAACACAGAACAAGTGTGGCAGCGGACTCGAAAAATTTGTAACAATTCCATATTTTTGAAAAAGCAAACTGATATTTTTCAATTTTCTAAATGTAGTCAAATCACTCACGATAACCCGATCTTTGGAAGGATCAGATATATTTAGTTAAAACCCTCTCATTTGCTGCAGCCTTAGCATTTGTATTTTACATTCAGAAATTGGATTGATCAAAGTCTGCCTTGAAATGGTCAAATGAGATCTTTTGTTATTGTAGTTTTAGGGAACCGAGATAATAAAGCAAATATTAATTTCATTTATGAAGTTGTGAAGTGTGTCTAAGCTTTGGTGAGGCCAAAGTTAACAATTATCCTTGTAAGTACATTTCTTAAAATAAAGAATTCATAAAATTATACGTATTTCGAACTTTGAATAATTTAATATTTAATTTATTGCATTTAATTCTTGTTCTTTTTTGTTTTTGTTTTGTTATAATTTATTTTAATTCAATAAACCCGCTCAGTCATTTACAATAAATATTTTAATTAACTACAAAGTAAAAGTAAAATTTTACTAAAAATTTACACATTTATTGTTAAAATTTTGTTTATTATTCAAAATTGAAAATTTCCATTTGTTTTTTTTTTGTTTTTTTTTTTTTTTGTTTTGAGTTTTAACATTTTTATGATATATTTTTATTTTTTTGTTATGCAAAGAAAAATTCGCCAAATTTGGAACAACAAAATTTATGATAATTTATATTTGCATTAATGATGGATATAGTATATTTGAAATATATATTCTTTATATTTTAATTCATTTATTTGTATTTGTTAAATTTTGTTTAAATTTGTATTCTTGTTTTTTTTTTTTGTATTTTTCTTGTTCTTTTATAATTTTTCTCTTTGTTTCATTGTTAACTATAGAATAATTAAAAATGATTTTGCATGCATTTTGATTTCTTTTGATTTCTTTCTTTAAATATCTTAATTTGTATAATACATAATTTTATTTAGGAAGAAAAGCAATTTCCGTTTTTTATTTGGGCGGGTAATGCCGAAAGGGATGTGGCAGGTTTTATTTTTTAAATACACAATCAAAAATTTATCAAATGGAAAAAGAATTTATGTGTATATGTTAAGTATTTTATTTGCCTTTATTTGTATTAAATATAAGACATTTTCTTGCCAATAAAATTTATTAAGTTTTTGGTTTTGAATAAATTGATTTGTTTTTTCAATTGAAAGTAAACTCTTCCCAATTAACAATGGATAAAAGCGTTTTGTTTGTCCTTTCGTAATCAATTTAAATCGTATTTATTAACATACAATGTCACTGTAAAGTAAATTAGTTGATCTTATTTATTTTATTTATTTATTTTTTTATCAATTTCCAAAAAAAGAACGTGAAGCAAATTAAATGAGATGTTTTCTTGTCACTAAGACTTTTTTAATATTGGTATTTTTGATATTAAATTAATTTTTGATTTTTAACAAAAAAGTATTTTAAACAAATATTTTGGACAAATATATATTGTATATTGTATTTTTTATTTTTTGATTTAATTTAAAGTAAACAACAATACAATAACAATTAGAATATCCCAATTTAATCTGCTTTATACAAACTTGAAAAGTTTTTTTTTCAATTAACATTAACAAATTGGTATTTAATGTAACTCGGATCGCTCAGCCCTCAATCAGCATCACTGGAGCAAACAATTCGCCTATTAAGATTCAATAAACTTAAAATGTTTAACTTCTTATATCTTTTTTGAAAGATATGAAACCAAAATTAACACTTTCCTTTGTTTTTTATACCATATGATTATTTCATTTAATAATTTTGTGCGTCTATATATTTATAAGTTGCTTTAATTGCTTTTTTGTTTTCATATCTCATTAATGACAGATTTTTATTTGATTTTCTTATCATTAGTATGCCTTTGAATATTGTCTTCCACAGCATATAGAATATTATTATTATTATTATTATTCTTTATAATAATAATACAATATTATGTCTTAATTATGTTTTATTATTAATATTTTTTTTACCTTTTCTATTGTAATAAATTAATTTTGTTTTTTTATACTTAAAAATATTCACAAAAGCATTTAATGATCTTTTCATTTTGTCTTCTCTATTTAATATTTACATTTGCAATTATGAGTCGCTTACACAAAAATTAACATTGTTCTTTGTAATTATTTTAATTTAATTACTTATTAAGTAAGTTAAGTAGTGGGGTTTCATTTTTATTGTCCACACAGCCTTGAGGTCACTCGATAGTGTTCTCAAAGAAAAACCTTCATTATTTTAATTGAAATGAATAAGTTATTTAACTAATTCATTTATTTTGTATTTACATTATAAATTTTCTTATCATTGAATTTATATTATATTTAAATATTACACAAACGCCCGACTGTCTTAACACATAACATATGTATTTTAAGTAAGAATATAAATAAATACAATATTAACGAATAGTTTAATATGAGTTATTAATAATGAAAATAGTCTCCTTTGGAGATAAATTTCTTACTAAAATATTTTGAATTAAACATTGACAATTTGAAAATTGAATTACGTTTTGATTTATTTATTGATTTTATTTTTTAATTTTTTTTATAAACTTTAGCTAAGCTTAAAACTAATTACACAGGTCTGCCATGCATAACTTTTTTGAATGTTTTTATATAGAAACTATAGATTAGAACTTCGAGATTCTCTAAACATGACTTTTGTTTTACACACAATATTTATACTCTTCACGCAGTGAATAGTATTATAAGTTTGTCATGGAGTTTCTAACACACAGTAGGAGACATCGGAGACCCTATAAAATATATATGATTAAGCCTTGTCCTTCAGTCTGCCTGTATGTATGGAAACTAGTTCCGCAGTTTTTGAATTAGGGAGCAGAATTTTTCACAAAAATTTCTTTTCACAAGATCAGATCTCTTCCCATACAAATCCCACATTAAAATTCTGGTTCTTATTGGAAAAATATTTTCTAAACGCATGTGAAGAGTTTGACACCTTCGGAATAGCCAAAGTGGCCTTTCTTTTTAATTGTTTGAAATAAGTGTGATTAAGAAAATAACATAAAACTATTATATAGTATCACTAAATAAATTCGGAGGCTGACACATATCATCAAAATACAATGCGTAAGTTTACAAGTTATAGTTGACATTTAAAATGTTCTTTTGAAAAACACAAAAAATAAAGACATTAAAATGTGGGGAAGAAAGTATCATGACTTTTGGAATGTCAATACAACGGCGGACTGTTTTCGTATGATATGTTAAGATGAAGTTAAAGATCATGTTTTGAAACGAGAAATATTCAGCTTTATAACCTTGAAACTTATTGAGAAAGGCAGTTCTTTCTTTATTCACTTTATACATAGTACGGCCTATAAATTTGATTCAAATTTTTAAACTAAACATATTACAAATAAATTTTTCTTTTGTTAAAGTCGATATTTTTTCTCCCTATATATAACTGTGGACATGTCCTTTTCGACCCATTTCCACTTTATGTAAATGTAAGTAAATCAAATTTTCTAATTTACAGTTTCTCTATGAAAACATTCAAAATGCTTTAACAAAAGGAAATGTTTGCAGGCGTGTGTTAGTAATATTATTTATTGTCCCTCCACACAAGCAGTTTTACCTATATTGCTTTTCATTAATTTTAAATTAATTTTCTCCATGAAATACATGAATAGAAATTTTCTAAATAATTTATACATATTATTATATATTGTATTTCCTATTTTATTAATGTTTTCTGATTTAATTTTTTTTTTTTATTATTATTAATTTTAATTGTTTTATTATAGACTAAATTTTTGACTAATTGCTTTCTTTTTTTTTTTAATATTATATTGTATATTGTAAGTTATTTAATAAATAACATTTGCTGCTGCTCTGTACAAATTACTGAATAAGAATTGACTCTTTTAGTTAGAAAATGTTCACATATTTTATTTTATGCATACATAATATATATTTTATTAAATTTACATAAGTATTTTTCTATAGTAATAAACATTACATTGAAAATAATTCAAAGAAAAGAAATAAAATAATTCCATATTAAATGAATTAAATAAATGAGTAATGTAAATGTTCAAAAATAATCTCAAGATTTGAAGAATTTCAATAAATTTATGTTATAAAAGTAAAAATATTTCAAGCTTTGCATGATTTTTTGTCGATTTTTTACTGTCATATGGTTTCTGTGTTTTTTTTATACTTAAATAGAGGAAAACCAGTGCAAAAAAAAAACAACCATAAATTTTAACTTTCAAGTTGTTATTACAGTTGCATATATCATAGGCTTTTGGATCAATGGACCGAGATAATGAACTAATTCTATTGATGTCTCCAATTTTAAATGATTTTATCTCTTATTTCAAATAATATTTTTAATAATTAAAATAAACAAAATAACAAACCTAAAAATATTATAAACTTTAACGTAGAAAAAATATAAAAATAATAATGTTTAAGAGAAATTTTCTAATTCAATCAATTTTACATTTACCTACATACATATTTCAATATTTTATTTGTTGATTGCTTATGTTTAATGTATTGTATGTACAGAATAAAACTATCTATGCATATAATATTTTATTTAAATTTTCACTATAATAATTTCTCAATTGAATACCAATGCTGAGGATCTACAATATATGATATAAGACTAGATAAACATCCAACAATAATGATTTCATAATTTCGTACCTAGTACCAATCGGTTCAGTTTTGTGCTCCGTAATGGAAACATGCTAAACATAAAACCAATCATAAAACAAAAATCACATTAAATTATAATTAAAGTAGAAACAATATTGCCTATTCTTAAAAAATACAATACTATTTACTATTTAACATTTAGTATATATTTTATATAATATTTATTATTGCATATGGTATTTTTCATTTAATATACTAATAATATTTAATTATTATTTACTTTTTATACACAGAATATCATCAACGGTAATACAACTTTTAAAGTTTTCATTGGCAATACTTTATACATAGTATTGTATTGTATTATAGTATATTATTTAATATTTATGAGTATGGCTTTCCAAATTTTCCAAATTTCAACATTCATTTAATTAATAAATAACAATTTTCATAACATTAAAGAAGAATATTTTTTTTATTGAACTATGAATAGAAAATTAAAGATATGCACAATACATACACTTATGCATGATTCAATGGAAAATAATTAAATAAGAAATCTTTAAAAAAATATATATAGAAGAGACTCCAATAGAGAATTTTATTAGACTTAGAAAAGTTTAAGTTCCATTTGCGATGACAAATATTTAAATAAGAAAACTTAAAAAAATATACTCGTATAAGACACAAGGAGAGAATTTTATTAGATTTAGAAGATAATAGTATTATTTCCCGTTCATTTAAAAACAAAGTTCGGTTGTTATAGGTATGCTTTATAACGAAATAGTTAGTTAGTTAGTTGAAATACTGAACTAATTATTCGTGTATTCTAGTAGGTATGTCAGTCAATCCTAAAGTCCAGCATTCGTGCCAATTCCTGGTAATCTTGCGTTGTTGATTGTTCCGACTAGTGACCTTGGCTAAGCTATGTTGTTGTCTGATTGACTGCCAAGCTGATCTCTCCACTTTTTCCATTGCTTTCTTGACAATTTTATGACATTCTCGGCATTGGAAATTTCTGTGATTTCTTCATTGGACAGTCAGCCAAAGCTTAGACAATATATCCGGCTATGGTGAGCAATTTGTTCAATTCGACGGTGGTGGGGAGTCGTTGCGTTGTGCTGGTGTCTACGCGGGTCTGCAGCTGTTGAATATTCTCATTTTTGCTGCTTATGGTCATGTATTTATTTATTATTTCTTAGGTATCCCTGTTATTGTTGCTAACTTGTTGGCTTGAAATTTAGCTTCTTTCTCGGTTATTTTGCTATGATAAGTGATTTTGTCTTAGCAGTCAATATCTCCAATATCTTAAAAGACGTTGCAACTTTTGATGTTATTTGTATCATTTGTGTCGAAATTGTGCTTGCTCGAAAGAAATAATAAATTTTAGATTTTAATTGGTAAATTCTCTGTATAAAATGCAGTTAACTATAGTCAGGGATTCTCAACCTTTTTATCTCAAGGTAGATTTTTAATAACTTTGGTGATTCACTCTAGAGAAAGATCATAATAAGAAAGAAATCAGAAATTGCATATTAAAAAGTGCAGGATATTCTTTACCACATAAACAAAGAATATTGAAATAGTTTGTCAATGCCAAATCTTTATACCTATAACATCAGTGAATGGTTTGTTGCTTATCATTATTGGAATATTTTAAGTTATTTCCATTCAGTGGCGATATTTTTTGAAAATCTGTTAAATGATTCTTAGAAATTCTTGGTCTACTTAATAAATTTTTTATAATATTCTTTAATGCCATGAAAAATCAATATATTATATACTTATATATGTAATATTAAATTACTATGTATTATTTTAACTATTTTTTTTTTTTTTGTTTTCTTTACACAAATTGATGTCTTCTGAACTCATTTGTTTACGTATGAATATAATAGCATTTTGTTATTGTGTATTGTATGTATATTATTATGCATGTCTATTTTTGATTTGTTTTGTTTTTGTTTTTGTTTTTATTATTTTATTTGTTTTTATATTTTTTTATTATTTTATGGTACATACTTAGTAAGTAGTATATGCATTTATGATTTTGGCTTGTAAATAATTTGCATAAGCTGATTTTTAAGTTCAAGTTCTTTTAGTGTTGATGATGGCTTTCGTTGCTAGTGTTTTAAGTTATTTAAGAGTAATTTATCAAATCATTTAAACTAAGTTCTTTGAAATGAGTTTCTTGTTAATTAGGTACATAGTTCCATAGTATGATGATGGTATGTATGAGTATGCATTGTAGTTAAGTATGAGGAAAGTGTGTTTTTATATTTTATTTTTATTTTTATTATCTTGGTTTATATCATCATCATATAATCGTAGAGTTTCTTTATATTGTATTGTATAATAATTTAACTATGTATTAATTGTAATTGTGTGTTCGTTTATCAGATGTTTCTTTTCTTCATACATACATATTTAGTTTAATTAGACTATTAGATAAAAACCCAACAAATTTTAACGGAAAAAACAAAGAAACAAACAGACAAAGGAACGAAGAACGAAGAACGAATAATGATGTAGGTATAGAAATGTAACAATAAGAACGCAAAGCTTTTTGGATTTTTTATGATATTTTTGTGCTTTTTGTTGCAAGTTTTTTTGTTTTCAACTTTCTTTGTATCTTTTTTTTATATACTCGTATGATTCTTTTTTATTATTTTGTGTCATTTTTATTAGTCGTAATTGCTTTAGGCCATTAGAATGGGTCGAAATCATGTCGACACGCGTTTATTGTGTTTGATAATTTTGTGGTTGTTGCTCGTATGGATTTGTTGAAGGCGGTGGCAGTTGTGGAGCGTACTGAGAAGGTGGTAATTGAGCAGGTGGTTGTGGCTGTGTATATTCATAAGAGTAAGCAGCCGGTGCAACGCTCAAATCCATAGTGGGTTCCTCGGCTATTGAGCTGGTGGCCATGGCAAATGGATTGTTAGCCACGTGTCCTGTCGCGCCATAGCTAATGGCATTCGATTGCTGCATTTGGCTTTGTTCAGTGTACTGAGGTTCACCCTATAAAAATGTGTACATATACACATACATATCTCACTCAACCTTAATGGTCTACATAAGAATATAGTTTTACTTACGAAAGAGGTCTCTTTCATGTAAGAACCCATCATTCCAGCCTGGCTGGGATCATCAGTAATCGCTCCAGCCGGTGGATGCCATACTTGCTTCTCCTCAGCAGGGGGCTCGGCCCAAGGTTGCAGTTCACCAGAAGCAAATATTCCATAGAAAGTACAACCAACCAAATGAACGCAGGCAGCAAGTGTAAATACAGTTGTCCAGCAACCAGTGGGCTGTCAGTCAATAAGATTATTAATATACATATGAGAGCATAAAAACAGAGACCACGACTTACATTTTCCTTTATGAGACCATCTAAGGCGTACGGCACTATTATACCAGCTAATGTACCAATTCCATTCGAAAGACCCATGAGAATACTGGCATAACGTGGTGCTATGTCAAGATGATTGACATTATAACCAGAAATGGCAAAACCACTGAAGGCAACACCACAAGTCAAAGCGAACATGGCACCAGTCTATAAGATCAATGAACATTTCTCTTAGTCAACGATAGAAAATTCATTTTCTTTTTTTTTTTGTCAACTACTCACTGCTGTTGAAGAATGTGCTACAATTAGAAAGAATAAACCTTCCATACCAAAGCCACCACAATTGAACAACTTCCGGACATTTGTCGTTGTCATGATGCCATTCTTACGCAGATGATCTGCCAACATGCCACCAAAGGGTACAATCGTTGTCATTATAAGATGTGGAAGGGAACCCACGAAGCCAGCTTCTTCCACTTTGAAGCCGAATTTGGTGCTTTAAAAAGGACGATTGGAATAATACCAACAAATAAAAGTTCCACGAGCGACAGAAATTCGCAACGATAATCGCATAGACGGGCATGGAACGTAGCATATCATGCCATGGTGTCGTCCAGAGCGATGGCATAGTTGGATGCAATGTAGTCTCACCAAGTGACTTTTCGATGTACTTGAGCTCCGGTATACTGATGGCAGGATGTTTACGTGGATTTTCGAAACACAACCAAATCCAAAAGAGAAACCAAGTGATACCAAACATGCCGTAAGCGTAAAAGGGCGCCTGGTAGCTAACAGCGTCAGCAAGCAAACCAGAGAGGGGCAGACCTACAACGACGCCAGCATATGAACCACTAAAAGCAAGTGTAGCCAGACGTGAGCGCTCCATTGGTGGAGCCCAGAAGCGCCAGATGCCATGGCAAGCGGGATACGTGACTCCCTGTAAACAAAGAAGAAGATTTCGATGATAAGAAGAATGAAATCAAATGTAAGGGATTAGTTATAAATCTCAGAATTTTTGTTTATCATTTCCTTATATCATATTCTTCTTCTATTATTTTTCGCATGTCTCTAGCTACATAAATATTCCCATCCCCAAACCCACTTACAAACTTAAACACAAAGAAATCATATTAAAATAAATGCTATTGTTATTTTTTGATTTTGCACATAAAAGGACAAAGCAAAAAGTCTTTGAACAGGCAACGCTTCCCATCCATTCTATCCCAACTAAGCCGTACCCACTCGAAACAAGAGATTACATCATGTTTTCATTTCGCAAACTTGCGTCTTTATCTGCCTAAGCCACCCCCAAAATCCAAACAGGAGAAATGGTAATATAAACCGATGACGGATGAATGGACTCACAACAGATCGAAATAATGTACATATGTATGTATGAATGACAGCATTATGATAGGATTTGATTTTGGCAGAAATGACACGCATGACATAATGCCATACACACAGACAACTGGCTTTGATCTACTTAAGCCTAAATCGAATTTCGCATATTGGAATCCTTTCGTTTACTCACCTCAAAAAGACCTTGCAGAACACGGACGCATATCACAACATGACCGTGCGCTAGCGTCATTGCGAATGGTACAAAAAGATGCAGCGTCGCAGAACTCACAATGGAAAGGCCAAAGATCTTATTCGCCGGAAACTTGGAAGCAATGAAACCACCAGGAATCTGAGTTATCAAATATCCCCAAAAGAACGAAGAGTCCACATGACTCTCAACAGCAATAGTCCAATTCATAAAGGCAGTCTGTAGTAATGGGAAAATAAGAGAGATCTCATTAGTGATTTTTAAAATGAATTTTAACAAAAGCAAAGCCATTAGATTGACATGAGTCGACGGAAACGGATATCAAACGTCAAACATGCACTCACTCAGTCAGTCAGTCATTTAGCCAGTCACTCATCAAACTTGGCAACGTGCCGGAAAGTTGAACTCGAAGCCCGTAAGGCATTATTAACGAGCGCGTAACAGAATTATAAAATCATACACACACACACATTCACATACTGAATCATTGAGTAAGTGAGCATCGTACGTGATTTGTTTAAAATATGAGCAATGAACATATGAAGGACTGTTTTAATATTGTAACAAACCAAATCTTCTACACACCATCATTAACAGTATGAGTGATTCCCCTGTAATCTTTCTACTATCTATTCTACTTACTCCGTTATGCTCCATTTTTAACTTTGCAGCGCCCATGTTGCAACGCATTCCGAACGCAATCATGAATCCAATGCAGGCCATTGTGGCTATAGTGTAACGTGCTGGCATACAAGGACACTCCGCCTTGCAATATTTGTCAATCTTACGCAATGGTGGTCGCTCGATCTCCTCAAAGGATGCTGGCGAATCGGGTCGATCATCATCATCACCATCATATGCATGGCCACCGCCAGGACCAGTGCCCTCGCGCTCCCCACCTTCCATTTCCTCATAGCCACCAAGTCCACCATGATAACCTTTGGAGTTTCAAACTTTTCCATATTCGGTTTGATGCTGTGTTGAAAAATGGTCGAATTGGTTAGTATGTAGATACAGCGAATTTCAAGGCATAAATTTCGCACTTAATATTTATTACTTAATAATTGAATTGTGGCTATCAACGCTTGGTCAATATCAATATCTTAAGCTTATCACATACAACTTGTTGCTTGGTTGTTGCCCACATACATAAACTCAAAAGAAAATATTTCAACGTGTGTTTTCACACTAAACACAAATATTTTCATGCCAACTACATCATCTATTCTGCTCTCTTTGCTTGTTAACCTTGTTTCCTCCCAAAGGTATTGATTGCGCTTAGTCGTAGCTCTGAAAGCATGAAGGGTGGATGGAAAGCGTTGATAGACAGATAAAATTTCTCAGCATTCAATCGAAATGAAATTCAATTTTATTAAGTGCTGAGCTGAGATCTGTCTGTCTTATTTCATACTCAACCCTCGCATTCTATATACGTGGTAGAACAGAACAACGGGAAACCATTTAATGGCCTTTCGTTTTTTTATCGTAAAATTGCAGTGATTTCTTTTATTTTCAATGATTTTTTTTTTTTTCCTTTGGTCGCCGCAATCAAATTGATTTCTTTATTTTGCCAAACCATATTGATATCATTGTTCGTTGATCTGTTTGGTTTCCAATTCCACTCACCTATGAATGTCAATTCAGGAGTATAAAAGGAAGCCAGGTTAAATACATTAAACGTTGCTTTTAGCGTGATTGATGACATTTTTCTTTCGTTGGTTTTTGGAACAAAAGCTAAAGCAACCATAAAAATGAAAACAATCATACAATATGATATAAAGAAGTCGTCTCTAAAGTCATGCCAAGAAGATTCCTTCAGATCAAATACTCTTATACTCACTGGCAAGAAGGAATTCAGAAAATGTATTGAAAGTTAAGGATAAGAACTCACAAAACATACTTAGGGGATATAGCTATTGATTGTCTAAGTGTTGTTGTTAATGACCTTGGTGTTCATTTTGATCCTAAGCTTTGTTTTAATCAGCGAATCATCAGCGAAGGGTGTTTTTGATCTCATTAAACGTTCGTCAAAAAAATTCAATGACCCCTGTACCAAAAAGATTCTTTATATTTTTCTCGTGCCTCCACTTTTCGAGTATTGCTTTTCTATTTGGTCACCGCAATATAAAACGCATTGAATCTGTTCAGAAGCAATTCCTTTTGTTTCCCCTTCGCTTGCCATCTTACTTTCATAGGCTCCTTCCCATCAGTCTTGCATCTTTGGCGCATCGTTTGATAGCCCTAGGGAATAGTTTTCTTTATAAACTTATAGTTGGGGCCATAGATATTCTCGTTCCCAGTCGTTCTACTAGAAATTGTGTCCCTTAAGTCCTGAATAGATGCACAACTAACTATGCCCACATTATCCCTTCCCAGTTTTATGCACTTTTTGTAATACATTTTATGAAAGCATCTCGTATTAAATCTCACGCTCTGTGCTTAACATCATCGTCCTTCACTGCCTTCGGGAACTAGAAAATACTAGAGGCTTGATGGTCTGGACGTGCCTTTCATCAAGTACTATGCCTTTCATCAAGTAATACTACTCTTAGTTTCTAGATCGTCTGCAAAAATCGTTTGCGAAAAGTTCCAGCCTAGTGGCATTTCCGTTAATTAGTGTAGTAACGTAAATACCTTTTAACTATGTAGCTATAACAGACTAACTTTTCTGAACCATTCTAGTGCAATTGTAGTACTAAGGGACGTCGAGCCAAAGACTTCATTGCTGCGAGCCCACTATCAGAAAATATGACAATCTCATTCAAAATTATAACTTCGCTTCCTTTCTTCCTTAATGGCAATGATATTCCTGTGATTTATGCTTTTTTGGTTAAGCATTTTATAAGCCAATCTCACCTCAAACTTTTCTGCCCACCTTCCATCCATTCCAAACTGCATATGTATCTGACAATACTATGGCACGGGCTCGTCTCCCAACTAGTTTAACTTAACCATTTTGTGAGCCTAAAATCAAATAAAATTGTTGTCTCTTTACTAAGTATTTTTTGTAATGAATCATTTCAATGGCTTGTTAGCACCATTTACTCCAATTAACTTTAAGAAGTGACACGTCATCAAACAACTGAGACTACTACTAAAAGCAAACATTTTTATTCATAAATGAACAACTATAGAACTAAAAGATATCATTTCTTTTCATGCGAAGCAAAGTGAACCCTCAAAGTATGCAATACAAACTAATAAGCAAAGACCACAATTGTCCAAGTTCAGAGCCAGTTAGCACACACATGTCCATAACTCAAAAAATGACTCTATCTCTTTGTCACTAAATTGACAATAGTCATCGTGGACTAACAGACTTCTAACTCCTCATACTCCTTCTCCTACGCATAAATTCAACGTTTGAATGCCACTGTTTACGAGTAATTTTTTCTTCTTTCCTACTAAAGCCCACTCAATAATGCTCATAGACAAGTCGTTGCTAGTCCTTTTGGGGCTAAAGCCAGCATGTCTGACGCCAATTTTATGCGCTAGTTTTTGTCCTGTTCAGTCTCGTCTCTCTACATCTTAGTTTTTATCTCACGCTCGCAGTAAAAATTTTGCAGACTTCGTGGAGCCCAATAGATTATGGCAACTGGCGCCGTCGTCATCTTTAAGTTTACTAGTTTTGGTTTTCTTTTCATTCTTTTTGTATTTTTTTTTTGCATTATTTTGGATATGCATAACCTTCTTCTTAGTTTATGGTTGTCATGACTTTAATTTGTTTGTTACTTCAATTTATTGGTTTGCTGTTTACAGCCGCCATTAAGCAACAAACAAGTGATGGAGCTTTAGATTGAATAAAAATCCAATACATTCAACACTTTCAACGCATGTATCCTTGACAATTCTTATTTCAATTTCAATACAATAAATGCGAAAGAAGTGAAGAACTCAAGAGCCTTTCACTTTCACTTGCTGGCTTTTGAGTTCGTTCAATGTTTTCCCTTTCTCGCGTTCTGCTTTTGATATGAATAAACAATTTTCACGCATTTCAATTATTCTACGATGAATGCGACTTGTCTTTGCCTTTCTTCATTTCAAAAGAAAATCGCGGGCGCCTGTTTGTGATGAGCGTCAAGAGTGCGCGAAAATGAAAAATATCTAAGAAGTTGTAGAAGACGAGAGCTAATACACTCTACACAAGTGCTTTCAACACTCAATGGCGTCCTACTTGTTGTTTCACTTGGTCTGGTAACGACATCGATATCATTTTAATTTCATTGCTTTATTCATCCGAATTACCATTTGGTGTTTTTCGTTTGAATTTCGATTAAAGGCTCCTTTTGGCATGCAACACTTCTCTCCACATATTGTAGTAATATGTGAATTCCAACGCGTCTGACATGAAACCATCATCATGGAAATTGATGACGATATATGTGTTACTTCATTAATAATGGCGTGATACAAGCAAGGAATGCCAACTATTGTTATTTGCTACGAATTTATGAGCGTTTAATTGTTTTGTGGCATCTTCGTAAAATTGAGTAACAAGAAATCGAAAGCATTGTAAGAAACACCTTGGCATCATCATCATCAACATCATCATCAGAAGTTGTCATCATGATGACTCATAAAAATTGCATTCCTAACTCCACTTGTTTGCCTCGTGTGCCATTTAAGACGTTGTTGCTGAGTGCCAGAGCAAGCACTTCCTAAACGTTTCCGTGCGTACACGTGCCTGGAACGTGCCAGGAATTCCTAACATCCAACGTCGACGACTGTAGACAACAACATTGGATTGAGGACGCAACAGTCAACAGCAACCCAGGTCTGAGGCCTTAGTGAAGGACAAATGACAAAAGACAAAAGACAAAAAGTGAATTAATGCGCTTTAGTAACTTGTTAAGTATGCCAATGAATTTAGAACTTGCTCTAGCCAAGTGGTTTCCTAGTTGTCTGGGTTATGTCTAGCATCAACGAAAATCGGCGGAAAAACTTTCGCGGTATTAAATTGTGTCTGAGCTTCAATTTAGAACAAACTACTATGAGCTAACAGTTAAGCGACCAAATTCAAATGGAAGTTATTAAAGTAATACATACGAATATCTCTTTCAATGATAGCAACCCACAATCAAAATGAGATTCAACCATATCAAAATCAGCATCCCCACCTACATACATATTAATCATCATCATATTCATGGTTATAGACATCATCATATTCGTAATCATATAAAAAATGTTGCCCAACAAAGCTTGAATAACTCGATTCGTTATGAATTGAGGCCGATCATTGGTCCGTTAAATTAAATTTTGAGCAGCGCTTCATGTTGATTGCCACAAAACCATGTCCATCCACCTTCTATCACTATCTAGGAATACTTTTGTTTTTTTTTTACTCACCCACTAAACACGCCGGACGCCTTCTCCTTGAATGCTGTTAAGCCCTTCATTTTGTTGCCTTTTCACTGGAGTCGTCACAAAAGTCTTGGTTGATTTGGCTTTTTTGTTTTTGCTCTTTCGTGGTTCGTTGGTTATATTCAGTTTTATCGTGATTTGTTAATGCACTGTAGGTGGTCCAAACTGCAACAATCTCCAATCTGCACTTAAACTCATACACTTTAACACAGATACACTTTAGCACACAAAAGCACTTGTTTTGGACGTTATCGGTGAGCTCGCATAAGTTTGTTAATCTGCATGAAATTCTCAAATTCTCACGTGGCTATGCCAACTTTGGAATTGTGGGGTTGATTCGCGTGCGCCTTCACACCCACATCCGATGGTTAGAATAATAATAACGACAACCATATAACGACTGAGACAAATCGGAGCACACGTTCGTTCTATACTTTCTTCTCGCTTCTCACTTTCGGCTAATTCCAATTTTATGACTTTATTATTTTTTTTGAGTTTCAGATTCCTTGGGTGTTTGCTTATTTGTTGTCCTGTGTCACTCACGTCGCCATAATTCCATTTAATTTATTTGTGCTGCGTCAACGGATACACAACTTTGTTGTTATTCTGGATCTTAATGATTGTGTTCTGGTTCTTTTCGCTGCTCCTGTTGATGTTGTTGTTGTTCTTGTTGTTGTTGCCACCGAACATTTAGATATCATTTTCATTCGTTGTGCTCCTGCAAAGAATAAAACATAAAAAAAGTTGTTCAAAGTTAGTCGAGTGTGTTTTTCTTATATTTTGCTGATAAGAATTCTACAATTGCAAGTATTATGACATAATAAAAAAAAAAAATAGAAAAAAAATGGAAAATGGAGTATAATAATTTGCTACATTTCCCTTTTGCTTTCATCATTCGATATTATGTAAGCCGCTTATGTTCATATTTCTTGTTGTTAGCAAATTTGGCAGTTTTGCTTATGTTGGAAATTTGGTTTGGGGAATTTGATTCGGGTTTATTATTTGTAAAATCTATAGAAACTAGTATTATTTCTGATTTGTACAAAGACCACTGGAGGACTAAATTGGTCTCAATGTTTGAATCAACAAGCCTCAAGTTGGGATAGAGAATAAAAGGCATAGCAACCCAGTATTTTATTTATTTCATCTTCACTTAAGTTTAAAGTAAAAACATAACACATTTTCCAGTCGCTTTGGGGGCTTTATTTACTTTCTATTGATATCAATTTTCTGAGCTTAGAAATAGCTTAATGCAATAGATTTGTGGTATGTGAGAAAGAATAATCTAAGCCGAGACCTGAAGTCATCAACAGTGTTAGATGAAACTTTCTCATACAAATACAAGAACAATAAAATAATTCTATCAATTCTACCTCATAAGCGGTAGTTGTTTCAAGGCGGTTACCCCTGTTTCATGTTTAATATATGTATTGTACTTGTACATTACAAAAAAAAAAAGTGAAATTAAAAGGCGAATTTCATGACTACCACACTATCTTTTTGATATTTATTATTATTGTATATAAAATAACAGATTAAAATAGCCACTATTGACCTTAATAGGATCCGTTTAACTAAATGAAACATCTCGGTACTTTAGCAACATTTTTACATAAACTTCATAGTGTACAGATGTGGACACACCTCTAAGGCGTTACATTCTCATTTATCTACAAAGCAGGCAAAATCCATGAACGTTTTGTGATCGACGCAATCTTACAATATTTATATCGATTCCTTTACATCCAAGCAAACAATCAATGGCAACCAAATATTATATTATAGATTATTTTCTATGGTCAAGGTTGAATATTTTATTAACTGGTAGACATTGGAAAGTAAGCGAAAATTTGAAAAAAAATTATTGATTGTATTTCAAATATACTTGTATGCTGTTTATGTATATGAGAAGCCTAAGACCCATAAAAATTATACGAGTCATATCTGTCCATTTCTTAAAAACTGTAAGACCTGAACAGTCTAAACTTGGTATGTAATGTTCATTGGTACCCAATTCAGATAAAACTTAATTTTGATTTTTATGAGTGTACTTTACTTATTTTTTATTTATTTATAATCAAAATACATTTAAAAATAATAATATAACTAAATTTTATAGACATGTAAGAGCACTAGCTACTAGGGCCCTTCGACTGTTATACTAAATCTGAGAGGTGACAAGTTTTTAGGAAGGAGAATATTTGCTTTTGTACAGAAAAAAAAGGCACTAGGGAAAATGGTATTTCTGATACATTATAATTGAGTGCAACTGCCCAAAATATATATTGTCAACATGTTGTATCCGTATAGGATGAGTATAATTAATTAAATAATAATTAATTAATTGTCATTTACTACTCAATTCATAAACCCGATTAAATTTATATGGAAATAAGCAGCATAGTTCAAAAAGAATCAGTTAAGCCCTGTCCGCCCGTCTGTTTGCTACTATATGGTAAACATTTGTCACTTAATTTTTGAATCTAAAATTCTCCGATTATTGTAAAGTCCTGCCTTTGTATGTATGTAGTAGTATTAGACCAAAGTTAACTATTTCCTTGACAATATCCATAATAGAAGTATCCAAAAATTGGACCAAATATTCAGTGTATACACTATTGCATTTCATGATTCATTATTTATTTCGTCAAACAAAAATTCATATTTACTTAGTAGTCAATATGCATTTATATTTTTACTCCAACTGACTGATTGATTTGCTATTCTGTACTTGGTACAAATCTATGAAATAACCGAAAGAAGGATGGAAGGAAAAGTTCCTTTCAAAATATCTTAATCAGAATGCTGACATGCATCTATCTATGTAAGTAGCTAAGTATGACTATAAGTCGGCGGTCCCATTTTCCAGAAACTATATAACAATTAATTTTAAAACCAAATATGTTTTTTTAGTGGCATCCTTTCAATATTTTAAGCTTCTACAATTTTTAAGATAATGTTCACCATATATATTTTTTTGTCACAAAAGATTTTTTACAAGTTTGAGCATCTTATGTGGATTCGTTATAAATATGTCCTATGAAAGTTTTTGTAAAAACTTCCATTGACTTTGGAACTATTATTACCATTACCAATTACCAATGCATTACCATTCCTCAAAACATGGATTTAAATTCTTATTTAAAATCTTTTTATAAAAAACAAAATATAATTTTAAAATGCAAATCAAAAGATTTAAGGAACTACAAAGCAATGGATATGAAAATGTTCAAAGTTTTGCTATGCATACTTCAAAAATTATAGTTTGTAATATGAAATATGATGGAACTTACATAACTTATATGACGTAATCCATTTTATTTGGTTTGGGCTCATTTGATTATGTAATCTTTAACTCATACACTATGTCGAGTTATCCAGGAATTGAATTGAATTATTGATTTCTTTTGATTATTTAACACAAATTAAAATTAAGATATATCACAAAAAAGGTACACAGATTGATTTCACACGTTGTCAGGATGCTGTGAGCTATGATTAAAGAACACATTATAAGATACCGTATAAACCGATGATGATGTAATCATTTGTTAAGACATCAATAAGTACCAATTCTCTTACGAACAGAATCGAAATCCTCACGTTTCAAGTTAAAAATAAAGATAAAAATAAAAAATACATAATATTATTACAGTTAATTAAATAAATGATAGTTAAATGAAATTAAAAAGCGACACGGCTGAATGTTGGCTACAACATCCAGACAGAGTGGACAGCTATTGCTAGCCAACGATCCGAAGTGTACTCTGTCTGAAGCGTGTATGGAAAACGGACTGATTACAAAATGTCAAACAAGTGAGCTTGCACAACGAGGATCAGGCAGCGTTGCAGCGTCGCCTGGAAAGGATATGTCGGATATGTCTGATTTGTAGAAGTATATGTAAATGGTTAGTATATAAGCCACTATCTCACTCCAACATGCATGTGTGAATGCTTCAGGGTCGTAAATGGTTCTATTCATTTGAATGTACATATATAGAGAAATTAGACTTTTTTATTTTTTTTTTTTTGTTTTGAACTGGAAGAGCACTAAATGTGTACAATTCAAAAAAATTCTCTTAAAATTTGGTATGGAAATGTAATTCGTATTATTATTTATTATTTATAATTAATGATCCAATAGTTTTTTCTTTTCTTTTTAAATAGTAGGTACATATATAAAAAACTCCCTACTTTATAACGAACGAATGTCGTCCGTCGCTTCGAAGAAACACTTGCGATATCGCACAAAACACACAGCAGAACAACGCACGAAATACTACTACGACGTTGGGTTTTGAGTTCTGCGTCATGCGAGCATTCAGATATGGACCAAATTATGTTGTTCGCTGCTTCCTGAAGCATAATCTACACTCATTTGCTTTCGCTCTAACGCACGCTTAGAGACAGAGATACAACTAGTGTGGTGAATAACGAAGGAAGCGGAGAAAAGCTTCTTTGAGGCGCTGAGCATGCGCAAATTAGTTGGACAATCCACATACTTATATAACAATGTGTCGGAATTCTCGCACACACTCTTACACGCACTGAACACTCTTCAAGGGTTGTTAGTTCGTTTGCAACAGTAACAAAACCCGTGGGTGTCTTCCATGGAGCTCAGTCCTCGACGTGGGCAGCCACCTGTCGTTGCTGGCCAATCAACGTTAGCCTCAGCCTACTTGCTTTATATATACATAAATAGATATGTATATTATATTTATCTATTGTATATACTTTTCAAAGTAAGTATGTGTATCAAATTCTTCTCATGCATTCGCCATATTTGCTGTTTCGTTTGAATAACAACAATGAAATCTCAGCCGTGCATGAAATGCTATTAACACAAGTTGCTAAGCATTCGACGATTGTTTTTGGTTTTTGGAATTTCCACGGTGTCTGTCTAAAAGATTCTAATGGATGGCATGGGACACAGGATGTTTCTGCTTCGCGTCCTTCAGATGAGGTGTCTGCATTTATGAATGTTGCTTCTCTTTTACAAACCAACTTATGTAGCTATGTATGTTTACATACATATATAGTAGAGTTGGAGCCATTGTTGGCAGCCATTTTGAATATTTGGATTTCTGTTTTCTGTTTTTGTTGTTTTGCTCCTTTTTTGGACTGGTTTCCTCAATTGAAATGCTATACAATTTCACACAGAAATCGATTTGTTGTTGATAAAAATATTAAAACTAATTGGGATAAATGTCATGGATATGTAAGTACGAGTATATGCATGTATAGATACATGTTTATACCAAAGACTATCAATTTATTAGAGCGTAGCTCTTTTATATGCGTTACGGCACGAGTGAAATTTCAAAAAATTATTTTAAAAATAGAATTGTTAGATTTTTTTCTATGGGTTAGAGTGTCGGGCTAGCAAACCGACGGCATCCTGCATTTTAAATATATATATTTTTTTTATATTACAAGTGATTGTTTTTATTATATTGGAGCTATTTAGGCAAAAAGAATTAAAATGTCTGTGTGGTGTAGTGGTTTGAGATTAGGACTGGGAAACTATGGGCATGGGGTTCGAATCCTGCATTAGGAATATATTTTTTTTTTTTTAAATTTATATTGAAAATGATTGCTTTTAATTTGTTTGCCGTGGCCTTTCAGACAACAAATATAAATAAGTAAAAATGAAATGATTAAGTTTTGCAACATAATGATGATAATGATCAACAAATAAACATGATGATGATAATGATCAACAAATAAACATGATGATGACAATGATCAACAAACTAAAAGTAAAGCAACAATTAAAATTAACAGCATGTAAAACTTTACGAAATTCGTAAACTCACACCTACGCCTTCACTTTTGCCTACTTGGGCTATTTCATTCTGCTCTGTAAATATTTATAATTAATATATTAGAGCTATTTAGCAAAGACAATTAAAATGTCTGCGCGATGTAGTGGGTACAGAGTAGGACTGGCAAACCGAGGGCATGCAATACTTTACTACTCAGTGAGACGTGGATGGGTAACGATCAAGAGTTTCATATTCCGAATTTCGATTGCATTGTAAAATACAAAAAACCAGATGTTCGTGCTGGAGAAGTAGCAATTTATAAATATCACAGTGATACTTATTGTATCATTGCATTGTTACACCAAGTATGCATATAATTACGGAATCAATGACACAAAGGTAAAGTATTGGCGACATTTGTTCCGCAACATGCAGAATGGAGAATGGTATTCAAATAATAATGACAGTCATTTACATATCGCCGGCTAGTTCTGTTAAAGACATAACGTTGTTCATCCATACATCACTTTTGGAGTTTGGTGAGGGGGGTTCTGCTCTACTCGAACAAAATTACCACAAACTTCCACTTATTTTGGCTGGTGATTTTAATGTAAATTTTGCTGAAGAAAAATCAGAACCCCTAAAAACTTTTCGTTTCGAAAAGTTTAATCTCAAAATGATCAATAGTCCTTTACAATCCACAACAAGATATCACACGTCTATTGATGCAGTTTTTTTCCTGATTTTTGAATAACTTCGAATGAAAAACATTCATTTCATACTTTGGTTACCATAAACCAATCGTTTCTATGATACAGTACGGTATATAAAATTTAACATTACACATATTTGTTTTTGTTACATTTTTGTTTTGTTACATTGTATTACATTATTGTAATTATTATTTTAAGAAATGATATACGTAAGTTTGTAATAAATTTTTCAATACAAAAAAAAAACACCTCTTTCTTTTTTTTAGTCTCAGTATGTGTTGTATATACTTATATGAGTGTAAATTTTTTAAAAATTTCCTTATGTATTTCTGTTTCTAACTCAATTTTTGTTCAATTGGTTTCTTTTTTCCTTACTCAATTATAAATACCAATTTTTTAAATTATTTTCCCTTAATTTTACTTTATTAATCTAAACCTTTTTTTTATTTTTATTTTTCTCATAAAATTGTTCTCTATTTTTAGGATTCCGGACCCAAAGGGCACCAAAAGGAACTCTATCTATATCTATCTTCCTTGTCCGTCCGTCCATCCGTCCTCGGGTCATATCTCATAAACCGCAATAGCTAGAGAGTTGAAATTTTCACAGAAGGTGTAGTTCTATCCGGACATTAGCAGCAAATACTTAAACTAAAATATTTTTGTAAACTTAAACAGGTCCCCATACCAGGAACATTTTTGTTTGTATGGCAACTATACAATCCAGTCATCCCACCATCTTGAAATTTGGAAGTTTGGCGGCTACACATCAGAAACTTATATTGTCGAAATTTTAATCGGATTGTTAGGGAGGATACCTCCTATACAAACCCACATTAAAATTCTGATTCTTTGTTTTTTGTTCTATCGAACTGAAATTTAGAAACTATAAGTTTTTGATATAGGCATTGCACATCTGTTGGAATCATCCAAATCGCCCATCTAAGAGGGGTACCTCCTATACAAACCCACCATTACAATTCAGGTTCTTTTTCGAAAATCGCGGTGTATCCTTTGGAATCAGTCAAATCAAACCCCAATCTGGTACGGAACCCTTCGTGTACGAGTCTGACTCGCACTTGGCCCATTTTTATGCTTAACTCACAATCAATTCAAACTCAATTTCTTTCAAATTTCTTCTACATTTTCACTCAACTTTTGTCTACAATATTTGAATTGAATTTTTCGGTTTGTCACTGAACTTTCCACTTTGAAAATAAATGTTAACAGTTATTTGCGAACTCTGACAAAATCCTAGCAATTTCTTGGTGACCTGAAAATTGCATCTTTATGCGATAATACTTTAAGTTAGTACCTTATACCGACTGATAATTTTCACGTCTCGTTAAATAATCCCGTAAAATGTCATTGAAATAAGATTTGCACTACCACTCAACTGATTAGGTAAATGGAACAGGTAAATAAGTAAAATGGCAATCAACTTGCCGATTTTAATAAAATATTTTTTTGTTTTATTTTAACGTATTGATATTTAATACCAGATTTAATATACAAGTTTAACGAGCTGTACTGGGGCCTTCGGATCGTTTAATGAGATATATTTTTTGTATAGAGTAATAAACTAGTATTTATTGGATTGCTTGTTTGTTCGAGTCTTGTGTGCGGCCATATCGTTTATCTGATAGCAATACAATTTTGTGTATGTGTATGGTTTTTTCCAGACTTGTACATAAGATACTTTCGGATCCGATGTATGACGCTGTTGTCGAGAAAATCGTTAGATCAAATTTTGCGTATAAGAGTAGTCTGACTTCTCAAGAGTTTAGTAATAATGCTGCGCAATGTACTACAGTTCGTTTTGAATAAATTAAAGGACTTTATAATAATACTGAAGACAAGACCAGTGAGGTGTGCATTGTTCTTCACCAGAATTCTTTCTAAGTCCGTCCGTTTGGGAGGTACTCCTCTTAGTAGACCAATGTGGCTGTTTTCTACATAAAAAAGTCTACTAAAAAGAAAACTTTGTGAAAATTTCAGCTGCCTAACTCAAAAATTGTGGGACTACTTTATATACAATCAGACGGACATGGCTTAATCAACTCGTCTCATCGATCTGTTCATATATGTATATATTTATACTTTATGGGGTGTCCGATGTCATATTGATAACAATCAACAAAAATAAGTAAACATTTTAGTATTTTGTGCCGAAAATATTATTCAGAAGGTTTTACATCACTTCAATGAAAGTTATTGGGCTCCGAGGTCCAGGCACTCCATTACATTGTACGAGTATATAGTTTTAACAAAACTCGCACAACTCTTACATCATTCAAAGCATAGAATTGTAAAAATGATTGCATGAATGATAACCAAAGTAATAATACACAAAAATTACATAGAAAGGCTTTTTAAATGTGGAATTGTGTCACAGATACAATTTTTAATGCAAATCAAAGAATTAAAAGTAAAAGTAATCAAGAGGATAAACGATAAATAAAAAAATAAAAATAAAGTAATGTCTAAAATACTTAAAAAGAAATTAAAAATAAAACACGTTACATTAAAAAAAAAACAAGTAAGAAGTTTAACTTCAATCGTGTAGATTTCAGGACCTTAGCATTACTGGATCGTAAAGCTCCCATACAAATATTTCGGTCTCAGTGTTGAAATGCTTTACCTATGTAAGTCAAAGCAATAACGAAATATTTATGAATGCCTTATCACAGAGCGTAGGCAAAAACGTTTTTTAGGGGGTGCGTGAAGAGGATATCAACTTCGGCATAGTCGAAGTTAAACTTCTTACCGGTTTCTTTTTTTTTTTTTCATATTAATTTTTTAGGAATATTAAAACCGATTACGCTATAAAATATTGTTGTGAGGACTATGAATATTTACAGGAATGGACTTTCATCGGTTTATAAGGAATTTGGGTAAAACTGTGTTAGGCGCCTTTGAATCACCATCGTGGTATGAGATTCTGCGAGAGGGTTTTGGTGGGAATAAAACCTGCCATTGTATCTGCTACTGTGGAAGTTTATTTCCTCGAGAACTGTAGGGATGCTGAGGTCGTTGTGGAGTGTCGAGTTCTTGAACGATCTGTCTTTTCCTGCGATTTGATGGGCCTGATGTACCTCATTGTTGGATACCATATTTCCATGAAGGAGCAATAATTAATTTTTATGTCAACAGCTTTTGTCAGTAATTCTTTATATAAGTCTTAGTCGTTAAATTATTTTTTAGAAAAATTATCAAATGTAAGGTTTTTCCCATTTTCCTTATTATCTTAAATATTTTTTGTTTTTTTTTTTTTTTGTAAAATTATTGTAAATTATAATCTCCTTATTAACATAGCTAAAACTTTAAAAAATTTGTTAACTGTATGCATACTTACATATGAAGGGTCAAATAAATAAATAAGTTTATATAAATCTACTTTTATTTTGAACTTAAAATAATCATAGAAATAAAATCTTTTAACAAAAAATAAATAATTAAATTTGAGTAGAGGAATATTAAACTGCAGAAACAGCTTCGGAGACTTTTCTCCTTATAATATAGAAACTAAATATTCGATCGCTCGAAACGTTCATTGGTGGTGTGACCAAATAATGCCTCGCTATACGAAAATGACCCCCGTACTTCCGCTTAGTCATCTTCCACTATGTAAGAAGGTAAACGTCATTTGTCCCTCGTTTTTCCATAACAATACTTCGGATAAAAGATGACGAGGACTTTTGTAATTAAGTAGAGGAATGTCGTCTTCTCCTTCACTATCACTCGTATTCCTTAGTAATGAGATGTGCGAGGAGCATTGCCTTACACTGAGTCATGGAGTTGGCTTGGGCCCAGATTTAAAATCTGAATATTCGCATTCGTATTCGCGAATGTTTAAAAATTTACATGCGTTACATCACTATATGTATATTATTAATTTTTCTAAATTCCACATAGATTTGAAAAACAAAAGACCTCAAAAAAACCTTTTTAAAAAAAAAAGAAAACTGTTATGTTTAATTTATTTAAATATGATGATAACATTCATAAATGCCAAGTTGCAAGTTCCATGCAAAAAAAGAAAAATAATTGCTTCGAGTAAATGATAAAAAATTGGTCCGTAACCACGAATCTCCTTGAATTTACTTCACTAGTTAATCGTGGTTTCATTAATAGATTTCAAACTGATGTTATTTATTCCGATTTTTCTAAAGTCTTTGACTCAGTAAACCATGTTCTTCTTTTGTATAAACTGAATATTATAGGCTTTCCACTACATTTTCTTAGTTGGATCAAATCCTTGTTGAATCGTTCCCAAAAAGTAATGTTTAAATATTCTTTATCGGAAACTGTCCACTTTACTTCCGGAGATCCTCAAGGTAGTCATCTAGGACCACTTATTTTCAACTTATTTATCAATGATCTTTCTGTCTCTAAAAAAAAACTTTTCCTTTCCTTTAATGATGCTGCCTCTCCTCTTAGACTGCAAGAAGAACTTAACTCATTGTATTCTTGTTGCTTAACTATTTTTCTTAATTCTCGAAAGTAAGTTATCATCGGAGTAAACCATATTTGTTTACTTATACAATTGATAACGTCCAACTTGAATGTGTCTCCTCTTTTAATGACCTTGGTGTTCTTTTGGATCCCAAGCTTTGTTTTAACCAACACATCACTACCGTCGTTAATAAAGCGAAGGGTGTTTTTGGTTTCATTAAACGTTGGTCTAAAGATTTCAATGAATGATATGGAAAAAAGATTCTTTATAAGTTGCTCATGCATCCACTCCTTGAGTATATCTCTTGCTTTTGGTCACCACAATATAAAAAGCATCAAGATAGAATTGAGTTTGTTCAAATGCAATTCCTTTTGTGATATAAACTGGAATTCAAATTCTCGCTTGCCACCTTATTCTGATAGACTCCTTCTCATGAGTCTTCCACCTTTGGTGCATCGTAGGATAGCTTTAGGGATTAGTTTTCTTCATAAAATTAGAGCTGGGGCCCTTCTCTTAAATCAACTTAATTTTTGCATTCCCAGTCGCTCTACTAGAAACTTTGCCCTTTAGCTCTGCATAGATGCACAATCAATTTTGCCATACATGATCCTTTCCGAATTTTATGTACTTTCCACCCACAGCTTCCAAACTAAGATCGTGGGGTTACTGAATCGCATAGCTTCCATACAAACCAAAATGTTTCTTCTATGGAAACCCCTATACATTTTAGAAAATGTTTTAGTATTACGGACGGACGGACAACGCAGTCTCTGCAATAGGGTTCCGTTTGGTACCCTTTGGGTCCGGAACCCTAATAAACCTAATAAAAATTGCGCGTGTACATATAAAAGAAGAGAAACTTCTTAAAAACTGAATAAGACAAATCATCACAGATCATCCTAAAACTAATACAACAATACAAAATTTACATTAAAAATATTCTATTCTTTATTCAATATTTACAGTGTCATTGGTTGGATAAGGCTTTTATATTCGCCTCTACCAAGATAGGTTTGTGTCATAACTTGGTTCTGCTACAACGAACATACACATACAAATTTCCAGTGACTTAGCAAGTGAACAGCAATGCACAGCCCCCTGCCCTTGTCCTATGTATTATTATAGAGTTGTTTTATTTATGTGCGGAGGACTTAAAATACTTTTGAAAAACTAGACAATTCAATTACTTTATAAAAAAAAAAATTGATTTCATATTGACATATTCAGGCTTGTGATTTTAAGTTTTAATGCAAATAGAAATAAATATTGTATATATACACATGTTAAATGCCTACCTATTACGGTTTCAAAAAACGTAACGCATTCTTATCATTTCACACTCTCCATGTTTGTCATTTGAAAAATTCTGTAGAAAATTATTTGGTCTTCGAACAGAAAAAACATTTGTCATTTGTTTAGAGACAATTAATTAATTTATCAATAAAATTTAGTATATTTAACATGTAAATTAACTTACTTAAAATAGAATTTATTAAAATATACTTCAAACAAATAAAGCAAAAATTTAAAAAAACATTGGTGGCTTAAAAAGAATTGCTCATGAGCATAAATCAAGCATCAAGAAATGCATCTAAAAATTGTAATAAACTTGCGGAAGTAAACAAAAAATAATAAAACGAAACAAACAAACAAAAGCAATAGCAATAATGTCGAAGACTGCGAAGGATTTTCACATTTTCTCAGCAATAAAAGGAAAAAAGTACTCGCTGAATAAAGGGAAAGATTTTCTGAATGTATGAAAAAAAAAGAAGGATAAATAAGCTAAGACTAGACAGACAAAGGGCGAAAACGACCAACCGACAAACTCACCGACCAAACGACTGACTCACAGTCAAACAACAAAGCACAAGGACAATGCTTAAATATAACAACTTTGTCAACAACAAAAACATATCCAACGGAATATTCAAAAAATTATAACCAACTATGAGGACTATGATGATTATGAATCCTTGTTGTCATTGTTGTTGTTGTTGTTGTTCTACATGATGATGGTATTAAATTTCAAGTTTAGCTACTGATTTTGGGTAAAAGGCTGAAGTAAACTTCTGCTTTCATATTATTTAAAGAAAACGATTAAGGGATGCATTAGAAGTAAGTAGAATACACTTAGAATGAAAACATAAAATATAAAAATCATCTTGATTGACATAAATGAAGAATAATCGAATTTCGTTCGCAAAATGAATGAAGTATCTTCTTCCAAGACCAAGGACGAAAGGCAAAAAGTGTCAAACTTCGTTGACAGCAAGTGACAACCAAAAGTCGGGGGGCGCCAGGCAAGTAGCTTTCGACAATTAGTGGAAGAAAGTCTATAGTCCTGATGCTGTAATTTTAGCTTTTGTAATTATCCGAGAGAGTGTAGACGAGTATCTTAAGCTCATCATCGCTCGCGCACTAATTACAAAACTTCATTTTTTGGCAGCGGATTTTTGACACTTGTTGGGATTCCCCCTGTGGTTTTTTTTTTGTAACTTTCTCCAGCATGGAAAGAGTTGCAAAACTTATGATGAATCGCTTTTCGTTAATGATTTAGTGCTTTCGTAGGATTCGCTAGCAGGTTTCATTTACAATATTTTCAGTAGATCTAATTACGAATGATATACATAGTCGCTTTATGCTTTTTAAAGCTTAAAGAACTGGAATAAGACAAATGCAAAAAAAAATGTAATAACACAAGTAAGTAAGTAAGTAAGTAAGTAAGTAGTAAATAACCTTAGGCAGTTCGCCGACCAAAGAAGATACTCGTATCACAATTTAGACAAGGTTCAATAGAAGCATTTTGTATCAGAATGCTTGTTGATTTAGCAGATTCATGCTGTCAATCCATCAAACCACCCACTCAATCAAAAACTAAACGTTTTGCTGGTTGATGAACACATATGTATCTATGTAAGCAGGGTAAGGTGAGTCAATGGGTGGGTAGTTGGGTGTACATGTAAGTCAAAGACTTAGTTGGTGTGTGTGCACTGACAACTGCCACCTAGTGATTTCTCTGATGATGATGATGGTGATGATGGTGATGTTTTCTAGATTTATATTTATTTTTGTTTGTGTGCAAATAACTGGAAGCGACGAAGTTATCAAGAAATCCCAGGAAAAAGGAGGAAGTTGTGAGATCTGCAAACACGCGTACGAATTTTCCTTTATTAGTTTCTGGTTACAATCAAAGCCCTTTTTCTCTCTCTCTCTCTCTCTCTCTCCCCCTCTCTCTCTCTCTCTCTCTCTCTCTCTCTGATTTTCTTGACTCTGTTCACTTTCATTTGCATTATACACAATGATGATGATGACGATTTTTTGTCTTTTAAAGCTAAATGAAATGTGACACAAAAGCCAAAGTTCCAACAACAAAAAATCATATGGAATAAAAAAAGAAATCAAAATGAAATAATAATAAAATGTCATGCAACTTTATTCATTTCAAGCAAGACTTAACAGCAAACAAACTTCAATGCCATTCATATTCACCCTCTTTTCTTTCTTCACATTTTGAGGTTTTAATATGGCAACGTTGTACACCGGAAGTGAGGCTTTGAATGTTGTTTACCCCAAATGCAGCCAGCAGCAATACACAGCCAACCGAAAAGTATATCATACAATACAAAAGCATTGATTAATGTTGGCGTAGTGTCGTTCTTCTGACGTCTTTTTAAAAAACCGAAATGAATCTAAAAAAGCAATAAAAATCTTCTCACGCATCATTTAACTGCAAAAATATGGCAACATTTCATTCCATTGTAGCTTTACTAAGGTAGAGTGATCGTGGTCTTCATTAAATGATTTTGATGTTTTTGTTAAATTTTAAAGAGCATTTATAACCCACACTAGTTGAATAACTGATGCCACCTGATATCCTTAGACAATGGGAGATGCCACCATGCCATAATGAATCTAATTACTTACGCTCGAGTACATCAATTATGCTGCCATCAACATGCAAAATAATGGGATTGTCGTCAGTCTCCCTGGCTTTATGACTACATAAATGACTAACTAACTGACTGACTGACAGGCGACGGACACGATGCCATACAAAAGGCGTTCAGTCATTCATTGTTCGCATCCATCCATCCAACCACCATCCTTGTTTTTTTTTTCCTTGTTGAGTGAGTGCTCGTTTATGGAAAATTTGTTTGCAACGTCATCGTAAATGAAGATAACTTTATGATTTAGTAGACAAAGCAATTTCTCCCACCCAAACTGATGGATGGCAGATGAAATCTCCAGGAGTATGATTCTAAAAACCACGCGTTGCTATGCCTGAGTGATTGAAGTTTTTATTTTATGTTGACCATCTTCATCATCTATTGACCACTTCTGGGTTGGCTTCTAGAAACCACAAAAATGTTTCCGCTTCACCACAAAATTTTAATAAAAGAAAATATGGAATTTCTTTACCTTGCTTTCCTGTGACCGCGTCATTCTTCTTCTTTCTTCATTCTAATTTAATTGCTGAAAACTTAAAGTTTCGTTTTTATGCGGTTGCCACCATCAAAGGCAAACTCAATTAAGTCGCTCAATGTCCCCGCCGCAACACCCGTACGCATATCGTCTTTATATAGCTTTGATTTGATTTTGATTTTGCTGATATGGCGGCATTCAATAAAGCGAACAAACGAACGAACGAGCGAACGAAGGAAACTGGTTGCCAGGTTGTTCCATTACATGGCAGAGCAACGGAACAATTTTAAAGCCGCTCAAAAGAATTTCTAATTGAAATAATCTACCTTTGATGCATATCATTCAGTTTGTAATCATTTTGTTGCATATTTCATGGGGTTGGCATGCTTTTTATGCTCTGCTGCCATTTTGAATGGGAAAACCTTCTTGACTATAGCAAAAGATCTATGGAAAGATAGTAAAAAAAGCATGAATACAATATCATCACAATATTATTTGTTGCCTCCGAACTTAATCAAATCATGCTACTCTTATGGAGGACATCTACCATCCTGTAATCCCAGCAGCATGTTTACGCATTTTCTTGCTAATAACATATTTAAGTCGCCAACGATATACCATAAATCCATGTTTAGCTCGCCGTTAAGTGTTCAAGTATTTAAAGCTCACAAAGTATCTCAATGTCGTAGTATTGTGTATAGTATCAGGCTGAAGGAAAACTTCAAATTCAAACACATTTAAGTAGATTAAATGACTTTCATGTCGTCTTAAATGAACATCTTCATCGTCTATAAAACAAAAGCGAACCACCAAACCAAACCTTTGTCGAATAAAAAAGACTTAAACACGACAAAGGACATTGAGCGATAGAAGCCGGAAAATAAAGACGGAAAAAACAGTTACTCACGTTCATCTCTGTCCCCGATTTGATGCCACAAAGATACATTCTCACATCAGCAATAGGAAAAATATGCAAATATCCTGCTTAAAGGAAGCATGTTGAAGAGGGATTGCTTACCGTATAAGATCTACAAACAATGAAAATAAAATGCCAAACATTTTATTGATTATCATCTACAATGAAGGATGAAGATGGTGATGATAATGATGATGATGATGATGACGACTGTGCCAACAAAGACTAGAAGAATATGGGCTACTACTACCTACTTGAGTATTCATTTCGTTTTAAGCTCTTCAAATGAGATACTCCAAAAGGTAGTCCGTGTGTTATACAATGCAATAGTAAATCAGAGGTTCTTAAACTTATGTGGTCTGTAGAACCCCCTCTTGAATAACTTTAAAAAAAAGTGAAAATGTAATGAACCCACAGCTTCATGTTTAGTGTGCCTATGATGTCACAAAGACCGAGCCAAGATCTTGTTTATCATGAAATTAAGTTCCAAACATTTTTCAGCGAGTCATAATTCTGATCCGCTAATCATAATTCTAGAATTGCAAAGGTAGAGAATCAAACTAATCCATAATCTGTTGTGTTACCACAAAGACTAAATTGATAAAAATATTGTCAAATTCTTTAAAAATAGGCAGTGAGGATCCGCAGTTCACATTTTCAGACACGCTTTGGTAAAAAATCAAACTTCTCCATCATCCGTAGTGTACTTATGTCATTACAAAGACCGACTTATTTCTGATAAAATGATTGCCAAGCTCTTTAACAGTAGGCGTTTTGGGAAACCTCTGAGTTTGAGTGAGTGTTGCCATTGAACATTTTAATAACCGCGAATTGAGCGATACAACACAACACAATAAATTATGCCACCCACCGGGGGACAACGGGCGACATGGCGGCGTGTGCCCAATCCCACTTCCAACTTCAAATGTTACACAGCTTTACTCGATGCGACACTCAAAACGGGTTTCCCGCAGTGCGATTTGTAATATTTTGTTGACGATTGCGCTTTTTTCATCCACTCGCCACATTACAATAACTTCCCAGACTCCAACTGGGTGTGTTTGGTGCCCGATGGGCGTTTATGACATTGTTTTCAACTTGATATATTGACTTAAATTTTAACTTTTCTTTTAAAAAAAAGACTATGAAATTAGTATTGTATTTGAAAAATGTTCATTGCTTAAAGTTGAGCCACAAACACAGGGGCTCTTGATTTTAACTTTCAACTGTCAGTACAATTGTATTTTTAATACAATTATATAATATTCTTAAAAGCTTCTCAAGAATCAAAACAATCACCGAGTGCAAAGCAATCCCTTCTCTAGTCTAGTTTGTGTGTTAACATCTAATAAAAAATATTACAATAAAATTTCAAATAGAAATGGGGACATGGTCAAGTTGACATCGACAATCATGCAAATGGATGCTGGACACTTATGTAAGACTAAACACACACTTGGCGGTTGCAATGACATTTGGTCCCCAGACGGCACTCAAGCAAATGGCGTGAACAAGCATTTAGCTAATTGAAAATGGTCCTAAAATGTACCAAAGACAAGGTCAAAGTACGATTTCGCACAATACAAAAATTGTCAAGAAAAATGCAAAAATATTTGCGCAAAGGATTTAAAGTAAGCATCGATAAGGAAAGGAAACGTGCACATAGTGCCAATCTCAATATCCCACACAGAAAGGAAGTATCAGTAAGCAATGAGTAAGCAGGACTTAAGGGGAAGGATACGTGCGTGGTAAGCGTAAATAAAAATTACTCACTCAAGTCCCAAAATAAATACTAAAGGAAAGTAACAAAAACAAATTGAAATGAAAATGCAAAAAATACTTTCTAGAATGGAAAATATGTATTCTGCCATTGAAAGAGACGAGGAAGGCAAAGGTCACGATAAAAATATCCTTAAAATTGTTGTTAAGGCACGTTTTGCGGAGTCTTTCTTTTTTTTATGGTTATATATGTATATTGTAGAGCTTAGTTAAAGCCACCTGTGGCTTTGGCCACCTTATTGTCAAGGCGTGCTACTTTTTCCGATAAGAAACCAGTATTAGATTAACGGTAAACGTGCTCTCACCAGGTGAGCGCGCGCTTTTTGGCAAATGAAGATTTATAAAATCGCAAATTGATTTAACATATTCCTGGGGAGAGTGAAGAGAATTCACGAACTTACTTTGGTGTGTATTACCACTTAATAAAATATTTATGCGTCCTTTGAGAATTGCATGAATTGAATTTCCTTGAATCAACTGACTTGATACTTATAGTGTGTTACAGTTGTGTTTTTCTTGTTTGGTATTTGGTCTCGAGGGGTTGTTTCCACACTTGCGCGCCCCTTTTCGGTAGTTGTTAGCAATCCGCATAATTGAGGGTTAACCTTATGCAAGGTAATCATCATCAACAGGTAATTGCCGGGCTCTAACAGTGATTTCTGCTCACAATCGTCATCATTATACGAGTATACTATTTCTTCTCATGTGTGCATAATTCATGAGGTAAAGTTATTTGGGCTGATTAACACTGGAAACCAAAAACAATTGTCACCATATTTTATGGATTTTCTGATCTGATTGTATCACATTTATGTTGTTATTGTACAGTATTATGAGCCAAAAACAAAAAACCACTAAACAAAGTGCATAACATGGAAAGCATGAACTGTTATCGGTTTGTTCGCTCTTGCAGAATGAAAGACAAGAAATTGAATTTAGTTTATTTTTATCTTAGTAACATAAAATTACTCTTTACATTCATTGCAAGTTACAAATGAGATCCGAATAATATAGATAAAAATGAAAAATATAAATTAATGAAGAAAAACATTGTTTCTTTCATTGTATAAGCCACTATTTCTTTACCTGTTCATTGTTGCTCAATTTTTTTTCCAACTAATGATTCCTTACGTCGACCAAACAAATGAAAATCGAGGAAGTCAAATCTGGACTATTGGGTGGATGAGGTATTATCTCCAAATCGATTTGTCAATGGTTTTTGAGTCAACTAGGCAATGTGGCCTAGGTTAATTGAGAATTTTCTTCCAAATCTACAACGTTCTTCCCTCATAAAGGCTGTTCTTAGAAAAAGGAGGGCCTCCAACACAAACTAGAATATGAATTATATATATATATATATATATATGATCAATAGTGAGTGCATCGTTGAAACATTTCTCATTCGGAAACCTTCATAAAACTTTCGTTTACAGATCTGGGCTTCAGATTTAGCTTCAGTGACAATTTTCAAGCACTAGACTGGAAAAAAATTATCAACCTGAAAAAATTAAGAGTGAATCAATTAGAAACTGTGCCATATTTCATAGAAACTTTATGACTTTCTCTCATAAATTTCACAAATAATTCAGTGATGATTATGGTGAGTTACATTTTTACTTGATTTATTCAAAATTATTGTTATATTGTCTAGTATATAAACTCTCAATATCTAACTTACTAAACTTCTAATGACTTAAATCGTAGATGCAATTTGAATACAAAAATATTTTTTTCTTTTTTTTTATTTTATCCATCACTCGATTTCAAAGTCTTTGGTAATTTAAGACAATTTTTATTGTATTATCTTTTATTTACGCGAATATTCTTCTTTTTTTTTTACTCTTAAAATAGCGTGACAATTTCAAATAGAGAAAAATTCAATTAAATGTAATCGAATCTTTTGCGGCATGAATTACAATTTTTTTTTTCCTTTTGGGGTGAACGCGTATTCAAAAAAAAAAAAAATTGAATAAATGAGGGGAAAATTAAAATTAAATAAATAGCGAAATAAATAAAAACAATTTTGAAGAACTTCAAATAAATGTTAATTTTTTCCACTTGTTTTTATTTGAGAAAATTGAGTAAAAATAAACTTGACTGGATATTTTACTTAAAGAATTCTAGTATGTATCAGTTTTCCTTGACACGTTTTAAATAAATCCCTTTAATGCGTTGGAACGTGACTTTGACTGATTGATATAAAATTAGCTACTTCAAGACAAAATATTGTATATATTTTTTATACAAGAAATTGAAAAATTAATTTTAAAATTTTTTGTAAAATCGACTTATATTTAAAAACAAAAAAAAAAAAAAATAATCCACTTTAAATATCTTAACTGCAAATGTACAAAAATCAAATTAGAAACGTGAAAAACATTTCAATTACAATCAGATTTAATTAATTACATTCGGCATTCGACATCCTTATTCATCATCACCACTCTATTCATATTGTATACACTCGTACATGAGCTAAAAGCGTAAAAGCATTTTCAATTTAACACCACCAGAAATAAAGACAATGATGATGTTGATAAACGGGACGGGGATAAAAACGCAAGGATGTAGAGAAATTCAATTAATATCAAGTACTTTCACAACTACGAAACGAGCTTCAGCTTAGAACACAAAGCTAAACGAAGTTTTGAATTTGACAGTCATTTTCACACCTCATCATCATCAGCATTAACAACATTAACATGTTATAGATCATTATTTGACTTTTTAACTTCATTTACTGTTCATCAGTAGTTTCGATAAAGTTTCCAACTTTTCTAAAGTTAAGCTTGCATCTGCAGGACAGCCAACCATTATTAACCTGTTCCTTTTGTTTCAAGGGCATTTAGGTAAGCATTACTAATAAGTAGTAAGTATATGGTATATGAGTAGAGAACAGATCGACCAAACAATCTAGCAAATCATTCATTGATAGCAACAACTCGAAGGCATTTGCGATTAAGAGCTAAGCAAACAAATCTGTTTCAAATAAGCAACATCTCAAAACAAGCATCCTTTGCCAAAAGGGGAGTTTCAGCCAGCTTAGCATAGAATACAGTCGTATGATGAGTGGTTGGGTGTTCTATATGTTCTGCGCCCTGAGGTGAGTGGTAAACAATTTATTGACTTTCCTAGCGTAGAGTTTAAACAATTCTTACTTACCTTCATGCCCTTCCTTGTCATCATTTATTGAATGTTTTGCTGCATGTTTTTTAAACTGTTTGTTCAGCTCTTACGCATACATCCGCAAAAAACAATCCGCGTTACATGTTTATAAGTACATCCATCTATCTATCTGTCGACATACATATATAGCTTTGAGTTTCTCTCTTAAATATAAAGTACAACCTTTTACATGTAGATACAATCCTAGTTGGTTGTTGGTTGCTTCATTTGTAATTAACATTTTAATATCACAATGGGTATTTTTGTTTTTTGACGCTCTCCGCTGTTAGCACAGCATGAAAAGTATCTTTCATGGTTCAATAAACGCCCAACTACATTACACCCTCAATTCCTCACTTCCTAACTCCTGTTTTTGCATTTTTTGTTTTTGAGAAAAAGCAATAAATTAATGCCTGCCACCGTAGTCGCTCTGTCTCTGTTGACATATGCAAATCTTTAAACTCCGAAATGTTTTGTAGTTTATTATGATTGCTTTTTGGTATCGTTCAAAATGAGTACATACTTTCAACTTTTGTTGAGTTAATAGATACATTTGTATCTTTTAGAAAGATTTGTGATTACTTTGATGGTGCGCCAAGTGTTTGTTTATGTAGATTTTCCTCCCAAATAATTTACGAAATAAAAAAAGAAAATTGATTCCCAAATCGTGTGGTAGCAGTAAATTGCATACTTGAAATGTAGATCTTTGTTGGTATTTGTTTTTGTCCATACTTTTTGAAAAAATCTACAAAATATTCTTTTTATTACACTTTAATAAAACATTGTTTTTTTGCACGACTATCAAACCACCGAAAGTCATAACATTGGTACCATATAAACTCATTCATATCTAAAATAAGAACCTTCAAATATTTTCTTGAGTTAAGAGGCTAGCCAGAGTTTTGTTATATTAAAAACTGAATCGATAGAACCATCAAGAGCGTGACCATAAAGGGCTATTTTCATACAAGAACCCCTGATTTCAAATAAGAAAACATCGGTGATCCCACAAAGTATATACTGTATATTCTTGATCAACTCGGCGACATGAGTTGATTAAGTCATGTCCGTCTGTTTGTCTGTATGTATGCAGATATTAGTATCTCAGTTTTTGAGCTAAAGAGCTGAATTTTTTTTTTTGGGAATCGGACCACTAGGTTGTGTGCCACCCATACAAACCCCCCTTTAAAATTCAGGTTCTTATTAGAAAAACCTTTTTTGGTTTTTGTACTATCAAGCTGAAATTTAGACACTGCAAGTTTCTAATCTATCTCCACCAGACGCTAAAACTCCTGGATCGCATAGATCCCGTACAAACCCAGATTCAAATTCATGTTCCTATTAGAAAAACTTTGTTTTTTGTGTTATCGAATTGAAATGTAGATAGCATAAGTGTCCATATTAACCCACCATGTAAATTTCAAGACTATGATTACTGGATCTTATAGCTACCATACAAGTATTTCGGTCTTAGGGTTAAAAAGCTCTATTACAACTTCGGAATAGCCAAAGTTAACCTTATATTGTATTTTCTTGTTTTTTTTTTTATGTTTCTCAACAAAGAAACTAATTTTGATAAAATACAATAAAATACTCGGAGACCTCGGGGATGGACAGTTGTGTAGAACAAAAAAATGTCTCAAATATCAACTCGATAAAAATATCAAGGTAAAGTGTTAATAGCTGTACTAAGTAGTACTAGAGCGAATGGTATAATAATCTAAGTGAAGTAGATATAAGCTTTAATAAGAGCGAAATAAGCATTTTTTATTATTTGTAGTACACTTATGTTATCGTAAGTAATAAATGGTTTTGAAGTACAAATTACCGAAGTAGTAGTTGTGATTAAACCGTTGAAGCAAGTAAACGACTATATAAGTACTACCCTCACCACTATTCATTCAAACACCTATGACTTTTCTTCAAAACCAATTTTCAAACTATTTTAAGCATTTACATATTTGAATAGTATATACTTATTGGAAAGGTTATAGAATCTACTCTTTTTTAAAGAAAATATAAAATTTATTCAGCATATAGTTTATTTATTATAATTTTTTATTATGTAACAACTTAAAATTATATTCATAAACATTTGTCAAAGATTTTTGCTTTGCCTAATCATACTTATCATATTCTTGGAGATCCAATGCAATAAATATTGGTGTGACTAGCCTTGGAAGGGAAATTGATCTGTCCTTGCCCATCTACCTTTGTACATCCCTCAGTTTTAGAGCATTTAACTTACAATTGTGTCGAACTTTTTGAAATGTACATAAATAAGTATGTAACTGCAAAAGATTTAATGACTAGTCCAAATCCATTATATAAAAGAGTTGAAAATATAGCAACATTTTCTTAAAGAATATTTTTATAAATAAAACATCGAAACACACTTTTCAACTTTTAATTATTTTTATTTGTGACATACATAGTAATGAAACTTCTATATAGTCTTTTATAAATTAGTTTAAGTATTTCGAAAACATTTAAAATTTGATTTTTTTCTTTTTTGATTTTCTTAACAACTAAAATCACACTGAAAACTTATACTTAAAGAGATATGAATTGATATGATTTTTGCTATGATATTCTTTAGGTGTATATTAATCTCCACATCCATCCATTTCGACTATCTCCGAATAACTCCAGTTTTAGATAGTTTTAGATAACTATCGTGTATTCTTCGATTAAATTAGATTATCCATGGATCAAGATAACTCTTTTATTTCGATGGCTACATTCAACCATCATAAAAATGTCCGACGGGAAAATTCCCATGAACTGAATAGAATATTTGTTCTTTAAGCCATGATTTGTTGCCGATGATGTCAGTTGTTATCCTTAGGATGGTGTTGAGGTTTATATTTGACGAACTCCTCGCACCCACGGCTTTTATACTATCGCAGTCGACTTCAAATGATGCCAACGACAATTGAAGAACAAAAGCTCAAAGCTTCACATAGTAAAGTGGTGAAAACTTAACTCACTAAATGCACCACAGTGTGTTGAATTCATGATTTTGGGAATACTGTGTGGGGTAAATAATATCCTTGTTTTCGGTTACAAATGTTGCTATGTACATAATTGGGTGGGTACATAAATGTTACATGAAAGTCAGTTGTTGGTGTATGTGACCTTTCAAAGTACATAGTATAATATATACACAATGAAATTTATTTTGTCGATTGCCAGAAATAGGAGGAGCTTCGTAATATTGTTGTTGACGCTTTATTTTTGGCAACGTTTTAAAATAGCATAAAATTAATAGTAATATTTGCATATATTACATAATCTTTTGTAATCTTTGATTCTTTTAAATTATTTCTTATACATATATTCAATTGAAATATCCTAACTTAAATTCAATTCATTTTTCAACTACTATATTGTCAGTAAAATCACTTACAATTTTTTTAAAAGTAAACATTCTGAAATAACTCTTTAAATCTCTTAAGCCTCCAATTAGTTCCCATAAAACTCAACTCAACTTTACTTTAGAATTTGCTAAAGACGGGAAATATGATAATAAAATGCTGCGTTGCGTAAGTGATTAAAGCCATTAACGAAATTATCAAGGATTATAGAGATTCAAATGCAAGCCTTTTTGTATCTATCACACAACAAACGAACAATGTACACCAAGCCAGGAACATTGTTCTACTAGTGTTTGAGGCTCGCCCCCTTAAGTCCTTTCCGCTTTTCAGCTTACTTTAAATGAGCGAAGACAATACAATTTAGCGTAATCTCTGACTATTCTTCGTGGGCTTCAATTAATGGAGTGTCGACATCAGCACGCCATTCCATTTCACTCCAATTCACCCCCACCCACACTGTATGTCGTATTCAAATACCCAGCAACCCCTTTTTTACCCACTTAAAAACCGTAAAGTTGTCCTTGTTGTTGTTGATAGACAATGAAATGCATTAATGCCTCGACTGAATACGTAACTGACTGTTTTTGGTGCTCAAAGGTTGCGAATTGTATAGGTTAGAGAATAACATATATATATGTATATTCATTCATATGTATATTCATGGACTATAACAAAAATCATTATATAATCGTGAAAGTATTTATAACGATGAACACAAAGCCATTGTATTATGTAATCATGAGTAATAGTGTCTTTGAGTAAACTTGGCCAAAAGCAATAGTTTCTCATAAAAATACACACACGAACCACACTCGAGTAATTTGTCCTTGGTGATGTACTTGGGTTTTCTTTTGCGAATATATTGTACTCATACAATACTTAATATGTGTATATATAGTATTTTACTTTCAGCACATGTTCGCACTTTTATTTTATTTTAAGGACTCCATATAGCAGCAATTGATCAATTGACTCATTTTTTATGTGACATTTTGACAAACATCATACAAAAGGTCATCCAGTATGATTAATCCAACTGAAATGAAGAAAAGTTACCGGTTGTTTGAAATAAAATTGTAACTTTTGCTATACATAACATTTTTTCCCTTAACAAATTCCAAAGATTCTTCAATGGACGCATGGCAACTGTTACCTTGACTTTTCTTCTCCTCCACTCCATTTCCAAATTTTTTTTATTCTCTTTTGTACTCTTGAAACGAGTGAGATGCAGCAGTGAAAGTTAATAACGCACAACTTCATAACGCTAAATTAACTTGCATTTATTTCTATTACTTAGTTACAGAATTTTCTCTTGCACAATATTCCATTTCCATTCCCATTCCTTTCATATTGTTCTCTCTTAATATATGCATGATGCTCATTGATAGCACTTCAAGAGCGTCGTTCTGTTACCCTGAATTGGCATTGTCCAAAGTTGCCCTGACAACTTCTGTAACTGCGAAGTTGTTATCGACTTGAAGATCTTAATTTGAGTTTTCTAAGTTAAATGAATTAAATCAAATGGAAACATGGAGACATTTAGTACCTTTATCACAAAATGGAAATGTTGATAAATAGGCTAAATAGATGTTCATCCAATAGAAAGGCAAAAAATAAGGATTTTAGTATTTATATGAAAAGTTGGCCCAATATATTTATTATTTCTTCTCCAGAGATCAACAATTTGTGTATAAAGTACAGAATCAATTTATTAATAATTTTAAATTTTGTTTACCCTTTGTCCATTGATATCGCAATTGATCTTTTTTATTTACATTGCAGATTGGTTCGCATGACTTTATGTATGGGCTTTATGTATGGACAGGGCTGTCCACCTCGTGCCCCAACGCAGGTATCAGTGGAAGTGCGGAACAAAAACCCGCCAACAGAAACCGAGACAACTTTTTGTCTTGTTTTTTGCACGCCAACTTATAGCAAAAACTTTTTTTTTTTTTTTTGTGAAAGCAAAACACGAAAATTAAGAATGAAATACCAGATATATATTACGCAAATGGAAACGTGCAAAACACTCTCCATCTGAACTTCGGGGTACTTAGTCCCATCATAGAATTTGCTATTAAACATTTATATAAATATTATTATTTATATTACACTTGTACTTCATTTAACAACTGACAGTCATTAAAAATCCTATTCCTAAAATTCTTGTTCTTCTCTTTTTTGAATAAATTTTTTTTTTGCTATCTCAGACATATAGAGAATCAACCAATTTTTGTAACAGTATACATTACTGGATTGGAGAGTATCAGATTTGAACTTTGTTTCCCGAACTAGGTTGAGCCCTTGGTCAAAAGAACCAGTACAACTTTATGTTTTTTATTTTAGTTGTGATACGCTTTAATTTGGAAAAGACTCCGATTTATGGACAATCCGAGGTACTTGACAATAACCCTTTATCGAATACTGTAACTGACTTATGTGTATTGACTGCTATTTTCGCTTGCTTTAGGAATTTGTCGATTATGAAAAGTTGTTTTTGATGGTACTGTGATGCAATCACTCTGTTTTCATTCACTGCAATTATTGGTATGTTATCAGCATATGTTGCAACCTCAACAATATTTCTTATTGGCATATCAACATATATATTAGTATCAACTTCTTTAAGAAAAAAAATTCACAAAGTTTTACTTATCATTTTCATAGCTTATTTACTTTTCTCTCAGTTTTCTTGTTCTAGACATATAAATACTAGTATGTTCGTAAATAACCCTTTAATGTTCATAAATCTGCAGCACATGAAAAAAACAATCAATGGACCCAATAGAACAAAAACAAAATCAAAATCCCCATGCAAGTACAAATCTCTATGTAGTAACGCACAGGAACTCCCTTAAAAGGTTTCTTCGACGCTATCAAAGCCAAAAAGTACCTTTTCACACATGAGTGCCAACGACGACAACAACATCGAAAACAAATGATGACGGCGTCACTTACCCAATGGGAAAGGGGCGATAACGATGACTACGGAGATGGCAATGGCTATAGAGAGGGTTTTTGACGTCGACATTTTCAACTTGGGATTTGTATGAATGGTTGTATGAAGTTGATGCTGAATGCTGAAACCGAAACCGTTAACGTGTTGCGGTTACGCTTGTGATTTCAGAATACCACAGCGAAGGAACATCATGCCCGGCTACGCTATGTCACTCACACTAGATCTCGTAGTCCATGTTGCTGTTGTTATTGTTATTGTTGTTGTTATTGTTGTTGTTGTTGTTTGAGCTAAAGAAGTCATTTCATTTGACGATATTAAATGTAAAAAATGAATGAATGAAAGCAGAACGAATGAAGGATATTTTCTTAGGGTGAGGCATACTAAGAGGAGTACAATCAACTTTATGAGTTTCGGATTTTAGTATGAATTTTATTTAAGACAAATGTATGGCAGGACATGTGTGTCAATTTCTTAGAATGTTTGTTTCCCCTTTTTACTCTTCAGATTCGATTCATCGTTTTATCAAAGTTTTTCTTTACATTTGTAAAGTTTGCTTTTATGGCTTTTCAATTTAATGATTCCATCTCAGACATCCCTTCCTTCTTTCATGGCAAGTAACACAAATCGATTGATTGGCATTTCTCACATTACGCCAAGACAAACGTCGTCAATTTTTTTTAATTTTTGATTTCTCTTTAGAAAACGCCACAGTATTTTTCCTATTTGAAACGCTCGTTAGCGTGACACAATGATACATTGGGTTATCTGAGATTTCTTTGTGTTATTTTTTTTTTTTTTCTTGTCTGTGTATTGTCCCAACTCCCACAATGATCCTAAGTATAAGTCTTTTAAGCAAAACAACAATTGAAAATTAATCTACTTAATGTTATAATACTTTTTAGTTGAACGTTTGGGTTTTGTTATTGGGTAGATTACTAGTATGTACACGTACGTATATATCAGAAAGTTTTAGATGAACTTTTGCTGTTGTACTACATATGTATGTATTGATAAATATAAAGTATGTACTAATTACTAGCATTGCCATCGCTAATATCATGTTGTAAAGCCATGCTGATGGTCAGGATAAATTTTATATTAAAAATAATACAAAAAAAGATACAGATGGAAGAAAGAGTAAGTGGAATGACGCCTGGGTTACGCATAATCATATCAACTTCCACACGATTAAACAGCAATGTTCAGGAGTTTGTATCTAATCAGACTTCTCTGTCTGTTAATGTCGATTTGAGCAACACTTTCTTGGTTTCAAAACGATTCCAAGAAAAATTGCACAAATTACAGGAAAAACCAATGAATGGATGAAAATGTAAGGTTGGTTGCTGCCATAACAAATAATCTTTGTAGAACGTAGAACAACGTTTTTAGGGGAAAAGAAAAATATCATTATTATATCACTCACAAACTCACATACTAGAATACAATAGATAGATAAGTACTTGGTATATTTTTTGCGCCCTTTAGGATTGATTTAAACTGTTTAATGTTGTTATTCAAAGAGGAATAGCAAAACGGAAGTTGAGAATGACAACAAACGGAAATGATGACTAAAGAAGAAATTGTTAGATTCGAATTAAATTTAACTAAACTAAACTTTATAAAAAAAAATATTTTATCAAAAGAATATTGAATAAAAAACCCAATCCCAATTCAACTTCATTATGGAACGGCTTAAATCAGATTTCCCTTGAGATGAAACACAAAAGCATTTGAAATGTGTTTTTTTTTTTTTTTTTTTTTCATACATACACAATACTATATCTGCTTATTTCGAATATCATATAAAGAAACAATCTCACTCCTCATTTGTTAAACATACAATACTTACCACACGAGCATATGCGTATACCAAGAAAACCAATTGTATCACAACCAAAAACAAAAAAAAAATACATGTATGAGAGAATAAAAAATGTCATCATAAAGTCGACAAATTGGATTCGGTTTGAATAACTTTTCCCTGATATGCAAAAAAACAAAAAATTAATTAACTCTACATCAATAGTCATTTTTTCATAAGGATATCATGTTCATCAACATTTATCAGCATATTCAAAACAATAATATTCAATTTTAATGAACAAAATTTAAAGATAAAGTCCAAGAAATTATTAAAATATATCCAAATCAGAAAAAGGGTGGCTGATAATGAAAATAATCTACCATCAAAGCTAAGCAGCTAAATATTATTCTAATAGTAAGAGTAACAAACAACCCACGCAAACAGACAATTATGAATGACATCTGGGAACAGGTGGGCGTTACTTCATGACTTCATGACTTACGACATAGGTATACGCACATACAAACGATGACACGTCCTCGGTCGCCGCCCAAGCTCATCCACCATACGCCTGCATGCACGCAACGAAACGTTAATGAATATGAATATATCCTGCCGTGTTCCTATGACTTTGACTATTAACTCAATATAAATCGTCAAATTGAGTCACAGTAAAATCAAGCAAAAATAAAAAGGGTTGCGGAAATTGCATTTAGAACGTGCGCTGATCTGATAAAGCCAACCGAACGGCGGTGGCAGCGTTGCTATTTTTATTTTATTTGTTTGATAAATTACATTAACGTTCACAAAGAAACGCTATGATTTGGTTTTCATTGTACTACTATTGGACAGGAACTTCCGACCCGTAATTACAGTTCAGAGGATAAAGATAAGATGATGAAAATAAGTAAAACTGAACTTGGTCATTTACACATTGTCTTTTATACCTTCCATTTTCATTCTCGGACACTAAGTTTATTTTAGCTCTAAGCCGTCTGCTTTGTGACATTAAATTTAATATCCTACTACTCAGCGCGTCTTAGACTTTATCTACTTCATTTGTTGGCCTTTGACCCCACTTCCACCCACATTTAATCCGGACAGGACAATGCGCGTAATTTTTGTCATTTCCTTAATAGAAATTTTATCTTTTCTTGCACATCATACAAAGTCTACTTTCAGCTTAGTTCGTTTCTCGCTTCTTTCACACTGTAGTAATCCTAAATCACACCTTGAAAACAGAGGTTTCGTTATTTGTTTAAGGGTGTCTGTATTACAAATAACAAAGTACGAGCATAAATACAATAATATCTTGCAGGGATAAGCGTTTAAGGATTCATTATTGACACTTAAATTAAATTTTATCATGATAGCCACTCAAACTCAGTACCCTTGGATTTGTTTCTCAAGTGGATATACTACAAATTTCAAATACGACGATGTCAATATTATAAAAACAAACTAGTTAATCCTTTTTTTTTTAAATATACATAAAAATTTTGAGTATCATTTTTTATCTACCATGAGTAATTTGTCTGCGATCACAAGTGCATTAGCTTCCTGTGCTCCAATACTATCAGCACGATTCAAAAGAAATCAGGCACACATCTATGACGTTTTAGGACCCTTTCCAGATGAACCGCTAACACTTGCATTAGATCGTGCTCTATACTACAGTGGCGCCCAGAAATTACAAAAATTATTCAATTGGCGGAATGCTGTAGATGGCTGCACAAGCGTTCGTGATTGTGAGGTTATTGTTGGTAAGCACATTGTTTATTGTTCATTATTTCCAATTGACATTGATGAATGAATTTTCCTATACAGAATCTCCTAAAACACCGAATATCTGTTGTTGTAAACAAGAAATATGCACATGTGTTCCTTCGCCAAATGATTGTCCCTCGAAAACACCAAAGCCTAGTAGCCAAAAGCGGTGTGCCAATTCAGTACAACGACCGGTGCGTGTTGACTTTGCCAATAGTGTGGCCTGTGATCAAGGGAAGAGAACTAATGCCGATATTGAGGCTGTATTGAGTGGCAATAAACGTTGTGGTTGCGCTGCAATTGGTGCTAAACTGAAGCGATCGCTTTCTTTGTGCTCGCTTGCTTGTCGCCGAATTAAAAACAAATGTGCTTCCCGTTCACGTTGTTGCGCGGGTGGCGATAACAGTGCAGGCAAATGGTTATGGACACGTCAGGTGACCCAAAACGACGGTTCTGAAGTTTTTGAACTTTACGAGAATTCGTGTATAACAACAAATCCCAATCCAATGGATTGCGCCAGGGGCCCTAAACTCATCATTGTAATGATGACAAATGGAAACATTACGAAATTTGAAGGATTAGCTTGCCATTAAAGTCTTAAAAACTTAAATTTTTTGAACAGTAAAATTTTCTGTGTAGATTCTCATATTCATAAGATTATACCATAATATGTTGTAATAGGAAACATAAATATTTCGAACTCAAATCAGTGAATGTAAGTTTTTTGTTTATTTTTTTTTTTGTTTTTGGAACATTCGATTACCAGAGGGTAGAGGCCCCAACGAGCTCAACTAATATACAATATCGCCCCTACCGACCTTTACAATTCGATACTGTAGTTCACAATCATATTAATTACAATTTTTTTGTCAATGAAATTATAACTTTATGCTTTGTGCACTATCGTCGTAATTACGACTCCTTTTTCTCGTAAATAGTATGATTGACCGTCAATTCCTAGATTATTTTTACAACCTGAAGATTTAGCTAAGAATACAGTAGAAATAATTTGTGGGTCTAGTCCTGAGCCAATAAAAGCTCAATGAAGTTAATGAAGTTTTGCACGATTTTCACTAAATCATCAAATATTACGTCGTGTGAAATCTTGTTCACTATTTCGGACTGCTGCTTACTGCACATAATTATCTCTAACAGTGCGAGACATATCTCATATTGAACATGAATTGTATGAACAACTGAATAAGTGAGTAAGAGATAAAAGAGCCTACTATCAAAGTAGTCCTGAGAATTATAGACACGACACCTTTAACAGTTGTGTGTGTCATCTAGCTTTAAATCAGCAGTAAATACTATATATGTCCTTTCTGTACGCCAAAGAAATATTTAGTGAAGAAATGAAGATCGTTTAGATAAAATTTAAGAAGCAGATAACAATAATTGTGCTGGAAGCTACAATATTTCTTAATCTTATAAAGCACACCTGATGAACAACATTCAAATGTATCTACTATAAATTTGATAATTCTGTGGCATTGCTGCAGCGTGTCATGGCCTCTTCTAAACCCAGATATACTTGTGTTTTCAATTTCTAAAATTACCACAAGAATAACATTGATACTTTTTTATAAAAATTGTATTCGAACTCCATTCTAAATTTTAAAAATACTTTAATAAATATCACATACGATTTCTCAAATGGAAGTATGGTATACAAATGCGTAACATCTCACGCTATTCGTATTTTCTTCCGATAGAGTACATAGATAAGGCCCAGAGAAACTGCCATGTAAGCATTTAGTATAGCTAATGATTCCCATTCAATACGATCTTCCGGCATGAGGAATATGTTGACAGCGCCCGTCATCATGTTGGTGATTAGGAAAAAAGTTAAACCATTCATATTTATAGCCTCAGTTAAGATTGGTACACTAGGAAGCGTTGTCTCATTAACTGTCTGTTCACTTGTCTTTAAGAGTATTTCAGCATCACCACCACTTTCTGCCATGCTTTGTAATGAAGCTTTTCTACTAACTGGTAAAGCTGTATTAAGTATGAATTCAAAGATTAAAATGTAAGCAGCTATCATTGTCACTGTAATAGCCAACACAAAGGCTGCATAGCCGGAATTGCAAGTTACTCGCGCGATTCCAATGGAATAAGCACTACCCACAAAGAATATCCAACAAATCAACGAGATTAGCGTCAATTCACGCCAAATTTGCAGCATCCCAGAATATCTCAGAGTAGTATTAGTTCGCAAGCGACTTGTAATTGATAGAGAGCCAAGATACAAAGCAACAAATCCGGGAATGGAGCAAATACCTTCGCGATTAGCGCTAAATAATGTGTCACGCACAACAAAATCATCCATGACATAGTTGGATACACCAAGCTGCAATATCGTTTCGTGCAGCATCAATATACCTAGAAGAGCAAGGATAACAAAGATGATTAGTGACAGATTACAACAATAATTATCGCCGTCCGAAGGTATATCTATCACCTACCAATTGACAATGGCAACAGTTGCGCATCTGAGCGCACCAATGCACTAAGCAGTGTACCGAACAGCTTTGTAAAACCCAATGTGAAGAATGCATTCATATGCAGGCCGTATTCATGTTCATCTTGATTGTAGTTTATTAAGGAAATCACCAATGTACGTCCAAGGCCCAAAGCCAAAAGCATAGTCACCGCAACCGCCAGTCGCCGGTAATCACTTACTCGTTTTGGTCTTCGCGATACCATTCCCATTGTTACAACAAATATACCGAGGCCAGAGTCCATTATCGATGCACCGAAGCGGCGACTCTTACGGGCACAGTGAGGAAATATATCAAAGTCAACTGCGAGTATATTGACGGCAGTACCAAGATAAGCTACGGAACGAATAACTGTCAATGACGGTGAACGGTTACCGATTTCAAATTCACGATTTTGTAGCATCTGATAAACACCTTTGCGCCATCCATACAAAGCCAAACTCGTACTGACCGCAACGACATAAATGATCAAAAAATGAAATCCTGAAGTAGACAGGTACACCAATGGGATGACAACCCATATGAATTCGATTAAAAATCGTTTCGTTGAATCTGCCGGTCTTTGGTTTGTGCATATACGCCCTATCGACAAGCCCAACAGCATAGAATAGGCTGCAGCAAACGAGAGAAATCCTTCCTCCAACGTTTTCGTTGAGAGTATGTCATATAACGGTGAATCCATACGGTGCAACAAGCAAACTGGTTTACTATGATAAATAAATATATCTGCTCCCTTTGGCAGGTGACATTTGTCTGGCGACAAGAAAGCATTGTAATAACAGTCGCTTTGTATTTTATCATTATAGAAACAATTAATTTTTGACATTTTGTCAAGATGAGTATTTAATATTAAACGTTTGTAGTTGACCACAATTGATTTATAGTTGCTAAATGCTTCTGATTAGATTAGCGATGGTGTAAAACAAAAGAGTTGTTTTAGTAGTTATTGCGAAAAATAATTAAATCGCACTATCCTAATCAAAACGTGATATTGATGACGTTGATATGATATATTTAATCATCGTGAACAACAAAACACAACAGGGTATGTTTTGATCAGCTGATTTAATCTGCAAATAGCGTAAAGGTATTGCCATATTTGCCAATTTGTGAAATTTGTTGTTGGTATCGTTGATGAACGGAGGGAGTCGTGTAGCTATAGGACAGTAGAACCGATGATGTGGAATACCATTTATTTACATTTTTCCAAATAAAATGCAAAACATGTGCTTTTTACTGTTTGAACATAATTATTATTAAATAAAGACACGTTTAAACATTATTTTGGTGCTATTGTTTGCCAAACAATCGTGTTTTGTAGCAACGAGCTTTTGGATGTGATTAACCGCATTAACCACAACATTTTGCACCACTGGATTTTTTAAAAAAAAATCATTATAAGATGTAGCCATTTTGGACTATTTGATCTTTTATTCTTTGACACTTTTAAGCCTATGCCGTCGTTTTTTTTTTTTTTTTTTTTTGAATTTCTTTCGAGTATTTACGCTGTTGGTGGATTATGAAACATAATAGGCTGCAAATTTCATTTGCTTAATATTAAATATTTAAGAGGAAAAAATTTCGACTTAAACATTAGTCCTGGTATGAAAAATGTGAAAAAAAAAATGGAGTGAAGAAATTAAAATGCATTTGTTCGGAAATGATGCAGAAAGGAACGTTCGTCAAATGTTATGAGAGGAACGTAGCATTTTTATTAAGCGATACACCTGTAAGTTGAGTCGTGAAAAGTTCGAACGGAGGGCAGTTGAGAATGCACTTGTTATTGACTAAATATACTACTACAAATTAAAATACCAATACAATTAATGTAGAATGTTTAGGTCTCTCTGGCAATGTAGTGCAAACAAATCTTCATTACTACATTCCACATTCAATGGATGCGTACCTCTATTGTCAGCCCTTGCTGTAACAACAACTGGAAAATTTTAGCATAAATCCCAAAAATATGTATTTAGCTATTTTGTTTTTTTTTAAATTAAAAAATGCATTAATTACATTGTGAATTAATAACTACAATTCATCATTTCGGATAGACTTTTCATTTTGATCTGATCTTGCCGCTGTAAACTCCTTATGATATCTCACTTTTTGAGCAGCTTCTGACACAAGTCGCGCAAACTCAGTTTTGTCAAATTTGTAATTCGTGAACTTTGCATGAGCGCCAACCTGCGGATGATGCCCTTCATCTTCTGGATATACCAATTCTGCGTTCACCCACGTGGTGTAATGTACACCACGCAAACGTGACAAATCCTTATAACAATTAGGATCCCCACAATTGTAAAGTTCGAATATGACTGCCCAGTTAGGCAGGAAAAGGAGATGAGTTAAGCCAGCCCCATGCATGCCTATCAAAATGTCTGTGTTACGCGTTATAGCCAATTGCTCCGTGAAACTCAATCTAATGTTGAAACAAAATTAGCACAAATCTCTTTAATTACTGTACAAGTAATCTGTATTAACTTACCGTTCGTATGAAACGCGTTGTACTTTATAGCTTTCATTTTTTTCAATCTCATTGAGCAATTCATTTTCGTTGAGAACTTGACGAAACTTTGTGCGTCGTGACAAAAACGTTATGCGTATTTTTCGTTTTGGAAGTGGTTTCTCATATGGTATCTGTAGACGATGCAGAATGAATTCGGAAAATGCACGGAACAAACCACTATTCTCGCAACCTTGTATCTATTGTAGAAAGCAGAATACAAATATAAATAATAACAATTTCATAAATTCAAAGGCCTAGCATACTGTTAATACTTAGTTATAGTATTAATTTTTAAAATGGATTATAATTAATTATAATAAATTTATTGATAAATAAATGTATTCAAGCTATGCTTACAAGAGGCGTATTATAGTAGAGTCCAAATAACATCCGTGGCAACAGCGGTAATACTACATTGCGGAAGCACACACGTCTTCCCTTTACTTGATTCAGCGTCCAGACCGGGTGCTGCGAAAATGCTTTAAAGGTTGCTGCAAATGGTGAATCATACGGATAGGTTTCCCATATCAAGATTTGAACATCTGTATCAAATGCCGCTGGATGTGATTGGTTTACAAAAAGTGACACGTATAAATTGAAGAAATCACAAAAATGATGATACATATTGTGGGCGGAATCTATTTTCATAATATACGTAGGCGTATCGATAGTAAAATCACAAGCGGCACTTTCCAACATGGGCTTGGGCAGAACATCGAAATTACGCAATTCTGGTGCCCAAGATTGAAGGGCACCCATATGATCGATCTCTTTACGTAGCTGTGTCTTATTAATGTCACAATGACCGAGTAATTGACCAGGCTTCAAAACATCCATTTGATAACGAATAAGTTCTTTACGTTTACCCAAGTCTCGAAAATCGAAAAGCAAATTACGCCCACGGCAAAATCGTAAATACTTAGAACACTCCAGCGATGAATCGATACGATATTTAGGAAGACACAATGGTCTTAGCTCGTCCAATTGTAACTGTACATATCCGAAATCCGCCTGAGAGTAGAATGTATTGACTTGTGCTTTCTTGTTCTTCGCTAAGCCGGTATGATCGCCAGTACATTTTGGCGTCTGAAAGCGTGAATCAATGCTGCAGTCGCGTTCATAGCCCCAGCAAGCATTTGTATTTGATGACGCCGCCGCATAGCTACTTATATTCGTTGGTACCTCAGTCTTGAGCTCAGGAAAAGTATTTAGATAGCGGATCAAGTGATCTGTTGGTAAATTTGGCAATAGATCTTTCGATTTAGAAGTTGGTAATCCCATGAATGTGATACATATGACGAGTGTTGTATATATTTCCAACTCCATAATGCTATTTATTGTTAGTTGCATTTATTTAGATTAATTAAATAAGTACTTCGTTGCTTTGCTTTAACTTAATGACTGATATAGCGCGAGATTATGAGTGTTTTAAGTACATTTTCTTCTACTTTTTCTCCTCTTTAATGTTACTTGAATTCCATTGTATTAGTTCCAGCTTAAGCGTCGTTTTCGTCAGCAAACAAACTAATGATGATGATGATCTCACTTTTGAAGTTCAAAAGTTGGCAACGCGTTCGTTCTTTATGAAAACAGTCATCCAACCGTTACATCTATTTTCCTTGAATTGACTTGACATTCGTTGCACTTTTTTTTGTGTTTTGCAAACTCCATAAACTTGCTTACACTTGCTTGGCTTTCGTTGCACTTTGTTTGCACTTTGTTTGCTCTTGTTTGCCTTGCACACAGTCTTCCTCAATGCGCTGCCTGCCCTCTTCTACTTCTTCTTCGCGTTATTTATTGCCATATCTTGCGACAGCCAGGTGGCAGCGCTGGTACGCACCTGATTGCATCTGATTAGTAAGCGCCTTATCATAAAAATTAGAAGCTTTGACTACTTACTATTGCTTGGGAAAGGTATTTTCACAATTTTAGTTTCAATATTTCTAAATTAAAAATTATTGAAGCGCCGAAGACCTAGTAGCAGTAAACCGACTTATTACTTGGCTTACACTTGCTTTACTTACACAATGCGAGTTATATTATTTGTTTAGTCATTTTCTCTTACGAAACGTAAAAATATTTATGCAAATATAAGTCATGGTTTTAATTAAACTTTTACTTACAAAGAATCAACTTGAACTCAAGCTGAAACTTAAAATTAGTGCTTAAAGTTTTAATTTAATTGTTAATCCCGTTCTTTTAACAAAGCTGTAATACGCGTTGTTCGTTGTTATACGGTGCGACACAATGTTGCCATATATAGCGACTGTCCGGTAGCAACGCTGTCAAACAGCTGATTGCACCTGATGAACGAGCGGCTTATCACATGTAGAAGAAGAAGATTTGACTTTGCTATTGTTTGCAAGGGTATTTTTGCAACAAGTGATAAGTTTCAATAAATTCGCAAAAAAAAATGCGTGAAGCGCCGAAAAGGTTTGGATACCACAAACACACACTACTACTATATTAGACTTAATTAATTCTTTGAAAATGTATTTTTATAGTCTCGGCCTTACCGTAACAACACCTGGTGGTAGCAATAAACCCAGTGGTACAACGTCGGACAATTTACGCCACAACAGTTTAGAAGACATAAATCTGGACCAATTTTTAAAGACATCCAACTATGCAGACACAGTCAAACAATTGGATATATACTATGGTATTGGTAAGTAAATAAAAATAATTTTCAGAAGAGTAACAATTATTTTTGCAAACTGTGATTCTTGATTTTATACATTAAAGATTCTTCAAGTTATATAACTTTTGATAGAACTACAAACTATGCATCCAATTTAACATCAGCATCAATTAAAAACATACAAATTCAGAACATTCTTCATTTAGCGGCTATTTCTATTTATAGCGCTTGATTGTTTGGCGTCTCTCTTGTTATTGTTTTCCTGTTTGCTTTGTTGTTATAATAAAAAAAAAAAATCTTATGTCGTTTGTAAACAAATTCCGGTTTGTTGTTATTTGCATTGATAACATTTGTACATACATATTATATGGAAGATAATGCGCCGGTAGGCCATGAGTGTGTTAACCGTGTAGTGATTATCTATGAAGTAACAAAGACTGTTTATTCAAGATTTGTTTATTTAATTATCACTTTCGATTTCAGTTAAAAGACAATTGTTACGCTTTCAAAGTCCAATTACGGGACTCTTCCCTGTTATGAGTACCGATCAAGAAGTTGCTTCTATCCGAGATAGTGTATACTGTGCTGCCGCCGTATGGAGTCTTTATCAGGCTTATAGGCGTATTGACGATGATCGTGGCAAATCTTATGAATTGGGACAGTCATCGGTAAAGTGCATGCGCGGCATTTTGGAGTGTTGGGTCAAGCAAGCGAGACGCGTTGAAGCATTTAAGCAACGACAGTCGAATCAGCATGCTCTTCATAGCAAATTCCACCTCCATACAGGCGAAGAAGTTTATTCAGATGACTTGTACAATCATCTTCAAATTGATGTCGTTTCATTGTACATAATATTTTTAGTTCAAATGATAACATCTGGACTTCAGATCATATATACGCAAGTAAGAATCCCACATAAGAATATATAAATATATAGAGCAATAAAATAAATTCAATTTACTTAGGATGAAGTAGCGTTCGTGCAAAATTTGGTGTACTATGTAGAGCGCGCCTATCGTACGCCGGACTTTGGCATGTGGGAACGTGGCTCCAAGTACAACAATGGCACACCGGAAATACACGCCTCATCCATAGGTACAACTTCAGTAATTACAACTCACAACTTCAAATTAGTTAACTGAATTTTATTGTAACATTTCCAGGTATGGCCAAGTCTGCTTTAGAAGCGATAAATGGTTGCAACTTGTTTGGCGAGAAAGGTGCATCGTGGAGCGTTGTCTATGTTGACATTGATGCGCACAATCGGAATCGTAGCATTTTTGAAACCATGTTGCCTCGAGAATCCAGCTCAAAGGTAGATTTATTACTTATTTATGCTATTAAATAACAAAATCAATAATGATCTTAATTCATTCTTAGGGTGTTGATGCGTCCCTTTTGCTCACATTATCGTTTCCGGCATTTGCCTCGCACGAGGATCGACTTGTTGAGCAAACAAAGCAAAATGTGATCAATCGTTTACGTAGCAAAAAAGGATTCAAACGTTTCAGTCGAGATGGTTTTCTTTGCAAAACCGAAGATAAGTCACGTCGCTATTACCACACCGGTGAGCTGAAAGAATTCGAAGGGCTTGAATGCGAATGGCCTTTATTTTTTATTGCCATGATTATTGATGGAGTATTTAAGAATAACACTGAACAAATCGAAGAATATCAAAACGATTTGCGCCGCTGTCTTCATACCGATTTAAACGGAGATCCTGTGGTAACAATGTATTATGCACCCGATGGCGAAGGTTCCTATATGCGTGCACCATCACAGTCTCTATTCTTGTGGGGCCAATCAATGTTCATCATTGCACAATTGCTAACGGCAGGTCTCTTACATATTAACGAACTCGATCCTATACGTCGCTATCTACCAAGCTACAATCGACCACGACGTGCTGGCCGTTACTCGGCTTTTCAGGTATGTTCATGGCTGCCGCCAACGCTATGCTTAACACAAGTAGCTCAGCTACATATTTAGTAATAATTATAGGGTTCGCTTGGATTATTTATTAACCTCTTGCGTAGTTACAGCGGATTATAAATATATTTTATTTTTATTTTAATATGCTCATGCATATGTTATACTACATATATCTATGTATATTTATATAAACCAATTGGCTTTTATAACACTTACCCACAATTCTAATTATGTTTTTATCGATTCTTATTCAAACACTCTCTTTCCCGACCAATCTTCTCTCAACAAACAAAATAATCACAACAATAAAAAATTAATTGGTGAAAATGAATAAAAATTATTAAATTCAAAATAATAAATACATATGTACAAACCTAATGAAACAGGGCAAAGCATTCGATGATAAACACAAAGTAAGTAAGACTCTTCGAGAATCGTTCATTCGTAATTCTTAGACACAAACTCACACGAACACCTGCAAAATTAAAATAAATTCCAAATTTAAAATTTTAATATGCACATAATATGCACACACACAAAAGCTTTTTAGTTATTTTAATTTCTATTTTTCAAATTGAATCCTGAAAAATTTCATCATTTGTTTATTATTATCAAAATTCAGTAATTGAATAGCACTTAACTTGGCATATTATATTTTTCTATATACTTTTTGGTTATATTTTATACATTTCTATTCTGTTTACGAATCTCCTTCTCTCTTCTCTTTATCACTCTATCGTAGGCAAAGCCGGGCACTGTAAGTAACTTTTTGGGTTTTCGAACGACGAAGGGCTTTTGAAAGGTCTCAGTGTAGTATCACTTCTGGCTGAGCACTTTCAAAAGACCTTGAAGTTTTGTTCTGAAACTTTTTTCAACTATTTTTTGTTTGGTTTTCATTTGTTTTATTTTTTACTTTTGAATTAACTCTTAACAACAAAAAAAAAAAAAGGATTCACTAAAGCAACTACAATTTAAGTCCACATTAACGAAGCTGGAGCACGCAACTATAATCCAAATTCTTGTAATAGTGCTCTGTGTTTTTTTGTAATTCTATTTAATTCAAAATTATTAATAACCTTTTGTCACTACTAAAAAACAATCGAACAAACTATTTAGAAATCACGTGTGCCGCTTATAATGGATGCCAGTAAGGTAATTCTAAAACACAGATTAAAAACTAGAATATCAGTCTGTAACCTTCGGTCTAGCTACAGGGAACATTTAGTGAATATTTTGCAACAAACATGCCATCAAAATAATAGGTACACATGAAACATGTTTGTATTAATTTCAATAAAACTCTATTGTAACGAATTTAAAAAAAATCGTAGATGTTATCTTAAAGAATGGAATGTGACAACACCTTTTCGTACCAGAATAAGAAGTGTGAAGAATGTTCTAAGCGGTAATACGGTTCGTCGACGTTTAAAACGTGCCAATACTTTCATGAGAACAAAAATGTGTCCATGAGACTAAAATTTGTAGTTTGGGCAACATGAAAGCATGCTTTTGCTTAGTTTCTATCAACAAGATAATGATCCAAAACAAATGGCAAGGACCATAGTATTAATCTTTTCACTTGACCAAGCCATTCCCCAGACTTGAATCTTATAGAATACTTGTGTGGTGACTTTTAAAAGAAGTTAGCCAAGAAAACTTTTGCTTATAAGCAGTAGCTTTGGCAATGTGTCTAGAAAACCTGGTACGAAATCCCTAAAGAGATATGGCAAAATAAGGTCGGTTATAGCGGGTATTAGCCAAGTAAAAGTATGCATAAGAAATTATTTAATTTCAAAACTTCAGGTATTTTTTTAAGTTTCTCAAAAAGTTCTTTCACTCTGGTTTCTCTATTACCGCAAATATTTGTTAAACTTATTGAAGTGTGTAAATTAAATTTGTTTTATGTCTTCTAGAAATTAAAGCTGCTTGTGGTATGTATCTATTATTTTGATCACATGTATTTGTACTTATTAATTGTAATAAATAAAACAAGATAGTCCATTTCAAATTGCTATTTATTGTATAATTTTCTATAGCAAGATATTGATTTATTCTATAGGTTTTAAATGCAGTCAAACTTCTCTATACCAAACTTCTATACAATGAAGATGTCGAAGTGATTTTACGAAACCGAATTTTTATGTGCAACGAATAAAATATTTTAACTTGAAATTGAAGATTAAAATGCAATTAGAGGGTTTCCTGAAAATGAAAAATGGTTGCAGAAAAACCTACACTGGGGCGAGATTTACGCCACAACAACAAATCCTTTTGGAGTCTTTAATATATTAGAACCTTATGTTGAGTGAAAAGAATTCAAAAAATTAGGGCCAGACCAAAACTGATGATCACATATTGGATCAAGTAGAAACTGTACAACAAATCTTTATAGAGAAGTTTGACTTTCATTGCTTAGGTTATATTTTTTTTTTTTTTTTTTTTTGTGGCAAGTTTTCTACATTACAAGACTTTAGTGCCTCGAATAAAAATGCAGGCAGCCCTTTCAATGTTTCCATCCTTCAATTAAAAACAACAACAAAATACTTATGTAGCTAGATCGATTAAAATTGTAATTAATTGTGATGTACTAATGCTAAACATTTTGTTTAATTTTTAATATTAAAACTCGTAAAAATGATTTGTGCACCGTGTAATTTTGTGAAAATGATTTGTTATATTGTACATAACATAACATAAAGTGTATCGATACTTAATAAGTATTAACCCATATTAATTGACTTGATATACTCGTCCTAAGCATGTTGACGATACCGTATGAAGTAACTAAAACTAAAATAATTTTAATTTGTTTTTTTTTTTATGCAAATTATTGATTAAAAGATGTATGAAAATAATATTACAATAATTATTGTATATTTTTAAAATCGAATGTATATTATTCTAGGGTACCGCTACCGATTTGGTGGTGCAAATAGTGCTTATAACTGAATCACAACGTTTGAAATCAATGATGGCAACTTATGGAATCAACACTCAAACACCAAATGAAATAAGTATTTTTTGAATTGGTCATGAAGTTTAAAATTCTTGTTGTATGTACGAATATATCATACAAACTTCATGACCCATTGAGTACCAACTAAGTACATAAATGAATTTTGTGTCCTTTTGAAATGTAATTATAACATTGTTTGCTTTTTCTATATGTATAAGCACGTTGAACCTGTGCAAATCTGGTCATCAACTGAACTTATTAAGGTTTATCAACATTTGGGAATCAATGAAAAAGTAGGCCTATCTGGACGTCCACCACGGCCAGTCGGTTCATTGGGTACAAGTAAAGTGTACCGCATCTGTGGCATGACTGTACTGTGCTATCCCCTTATCTTTGAAGTATCTGATTTTTATTTGTATCGCGATATGGCTTTGCTTATTGATGACATTAAGACGGAGTTACAATTTGTTGGCAAATATTGGCGTTTATCTGGAAGACCAACTGTTTGTCTGCTAATACGAGAGGAGCACATGCGCGATCCTCAATTTAAGGAAATGCTCGATTTATTAGCCATGCTAAAAAAAGGATATTGTGATGGCATGAAAGTTCGAATCGGACGAACGCAAAATCTTATTAGTTCTTCTTGCATGGAGCACTTAGATTTTATGAATCAAAGTGATTTGACTGATAACGAAAATGCCTTTGCCCAAATCAATCACGAATACATTGGCTATCAATCCTTGACTGATGTACCTAAAGCGCTAACGTATGTTGAGGAAAAGATTTCAGTTGAGGTTAGTATAAGTGCTAGAATTTTGCATCTGTTGATTCAACAAACAATATTCTATTCAATTCAATTTTCTTCACAGCACTTCAATCAGAAACCTACTAACGAAGTCATTGAAGCACTTCGTAATACGGATTCTATATTTATTCTATGCCAGCTGTGGGGGATACTGCTTGATCGCGAGGGTCCTAATTTTGAAGTGAATGGCTTAAGTGTCAATCAGGCTTTAACACAGCTTTATAACCGTGGAGGTTTCTTGCGTTATTGGCGAGCAGTTCGATATTGTTCTTCATTGTTGCATCATATTGTGGATTCTATCAGTCCATTTATCACTACCGTACTGGTTAATGGCAAAGAGATAACGGTTGGCATAATTGGTCAGAAGGAAACTGTCTTCGATAAACCAATGACGCCAGCAGAAATTCAAAATGTTATGTATACTAGCGTTCAACCATACAATGTCATACAGGCTGTTTTGCAGCAAGAAGTAGTTCTCTATTGTGGTCGTCTAATAGCCACCAATCCGGCAATGTTTAGAGGCATACTAAAGGTGGGTGAAAAGTAGAAATTTTAAACCATTTGTTATATTTGAATAATTTCATATCCAATTCATTACCAGATACGCGTTGGTTGGGTGCTTGAAGCCATGCGCATATATCTTAAGATTTCTGGCCAGGAAAATATTGATGTGGATAATCTATCACCTTTTCAGGTACGCATATTACTGCAAAAAGTGCTTACTGTAAGTGAATGGGCAATAGAAGAAAAGTAAGTTCATGTGTATAAATAAATAAATAATGTTATTTGTATATAAAAATGTTTTTGCTAAATTCTTACTTGCAAAGGCTTACCACATTGCAACGTCGCCAATTGGAGGGATGCTTATGTCGCGTGCCCAAACATTTTTATAACAAAATTTGGGAGATATTGCAGCGAACACCACTAGGGATAACCACTCAAGGTCATCATCTGCCGGCAGTGCCAACGCTAACTAACATGAGTCGTGGAGAATTAAGTTTTAATTTATTGGTCGAAGAAACTCTCATCTGTATCGATAGACCAGAACGACGACAGATCATAGTCGAAATGTTGTGCATTGTAGCAACGATTTTGAACCGGTCCGTAACTCTTCAAATATCAGAAAATCTATCTGTGATTAAGTTAATAATAATCTTTCATTTACGCTAAACAGGAATCCCGAGTTGCACTTTAAGCAAGCCCTTGATCTCGACGTAATACTTGCAGAAGCATTTGGTATGTTCTGCAAAGATAATAATTTACAATCAACTGTGGATGAAAATATGACAGCTTTCTACTCATTGGTATATGCGGAATCAACGGGTTATTTAGCTCGTGCTGCTGTTAATAAAGTGCTTCAGGGTGGTGTCTTTTCTACAAAGGAAGACGAATTGCAAGTCAATGGCTTACATTTACTTGATGACACCTGTAAAGTATCTTAGACCACCACAATTGTATATGGCATATGTTTTACGCTCCTAGTACTACTATATACAAATAAATTATGTATTTGTTATTTGTCTGTCATTCTTTTGATGTTCATTCAGATATAAAAAAGAGTCGTCAGCATTGTATTCCTACTCGAATTTGTCATGCACTCTATTTTTCAAATTCAAATAAAATAAACAAATGTTTGTAAAGTCTTGTGCACGAAACACATTACAAAAGAGATATTAGGTCATTAGTTAGTGGATTTTACAAGGCCTCATGCAATCAATGGGGATTAAAAAAACAGTATGGCCCTGAACCCAATGTATACGAGGGTATATGAGGGTATGTGTGATATATATCATGTGCAAATGCAATTTTATGCAATCAAGCGATCGATACAAGCCGTCGGATTAACGGTTATTTCTTTTGTATATTTTGCTTTCTACAAACATATAAATAGTGAATGTTTACACATAGAATGGTTTCATTTGCAAACAACAGTCGCTTGGTTTAGGTTTAAGTTGTTCATTTCTTGAAGTGGTGTGATTTGAAACATAATGAGAACGCGATCCGTACCTGAGTGGATGAGTAATGAAATGGAGCGGCTTACGATGAAGTTTGAACGATATAAGCCCTCCGGTAGTGGATACAATCGTATACAACCTATTCGTTTATCAAAATGCGTTACACAAATGTTAAACAATCCGCTGCCAGCGAATGATCAGATTGGACGCAGTACAAATCATCAAATTAACAAAATAACACAAGAGAAGCAGAAACACATACTGTTACCATCACCACCACCACGTGGCGTTCTTAGTCGCAGTGAATCCGAATGGGAAGAGGTGTATCCCACAATCAAGTTTAGTCGCATTAACAGCCACGAAGGCAACGGCAGTTCCCAGTTTACGCACTATCGCAACTGCTCAACGAGAATCACTTAAAACTTCTTTGTTTTTGTGTGTACACAACATACGCATTATTCATATTATATTATATTATATTAAGTGCATACATTTTTATAAAATACAATTTGAAAATTTTAAATAAGTATCTTAATATTTGTACATATTTTTAATTATTTTTGAATATCTCCTTTATGCACTTTTATCTTTTTTTTTATGGACGCGTAGTCCATGTAATTCGTGTCTCCGATGAACGATAGAGAAAAATTAGTTTTGCAAAGAGATCTTCTTCGAGTAGGAATTCACGTGATTCGCGTACTAAATAAATGTCATAACACAGCTTAAGCATTCGATCTACAAATGGTAATTCCTCAAACATTAAGCGACGGTGATTATCAGAAGTCAATGCACGAAATATACGCCAAATTCCGTAAAAGATGACGCTGTAGAAGCTTAAAAGGCTAAAATTAAAAATACATAGGAAAATACATTAAATATTTATTTGGTGAGGAGTACGCCTTACTCCTACCCAAATTCTGTTAAGTGTCTTATCACAGATGGAAATTTTCTATCGTTAAAAGTGTACATAGTAACGCCTTCTTCACAGTTTGCATATGGCAATTTACTCAGGATATTCTGATTGTAATAATCACCGCATACATCATGTAACTCCCACCACTCTTTGGTTAATTTTTTGAGACTTATATTCGCCGGTCGATAATATTTACCTGCATGTATCGCTTTAATTGGTATTCACAACTAAATAATTAGAATAGTTACCAGCGCTCTCAACAATCTTTGCACTAAGTGCTGGGTTCCCGTTTGATAGCTGCACAAAAAATATTGAATATAAGTATATTTAATGATATAAACGTTATTTTCTCTACTTATATCGATTGCATACCATCACAAATTTCGGCAGTATATCTGGAACTACCACAAACCCCGTATTATCTCGATTGTTAAGCATATCGATTAGATCATCATTATGTTTATAATTTACATCCAAAACTTTTTTGCGTTCTCCTGAGACAGTGCGTGTGTCTTCATATCCTATCGTACGATCAAAGCTGACGGTGAGACGGATAGCAATGCTCTCTTCTAAGATTGTAAAAAATAATTAAGAAATTAATTTTCCAAATGGTTTCAAGTTCAATACTTACTGAAACTTAGCCTATTTATTAACTCTGCTCTATCCGGCGGGGATATGGACCACATTACACCCGAATTAGGTGTGAAAATTATTGCCGCCACGTCGTTGTAATCATACTTAGAGAGAAAATCTTTTATGTCAGCGTGTTTACTGAATACCTCACTAAATTTTTGGTAATCTGACTTTGTAAATTCTTTAATGCCCTCGTAAGTCTTAACGCTGTACGCAATCCCATAATGTTCGAATTCAAATGACATACTAGCTTTGGTTGGTAAATTAGGTGTGCCAAAATAAGTGTCCATTGCGAAAAGAACTAGTGGACTCCAAATAAGCACTAGCAACAAGCATAATATAGTCCCTCCAAGCAACAATTTACCCAACATTTCCTTGGGCTCACCGCGTAATACTGGAAAATCTATATCCATTTGACGATAACAACGTAATATAAATAGAATTCTGTGTATATCTATTAGGTGAAGCCACTCTATAAGCGTTAAAGTCGTTTCAATACACAACCAATCGAGTAGTGCACGCATCATCCAAAGGAATGGTATTTCCCTATATCTATAGAAATAAATGGTGGAATGGGGATTTTTGTTTAATCAGTAAATGGAAATAAAATAACTTACATTTTATACGTAATCATATTAACAATGGAGTAACTTTTAGTAAGAAAATGCCCTTGGGTACGCGTTTGATATCCACGTCGTATCTGATAAGCGGAAAATAGCATGTGAATACTTTTAATCAAATAGAATATAATCGGTGCTGTAGCCCCAAAGCTACGATCAGTTTTAATTGGCATCAAAAAGAACATCCAAATATGAATGATTATAACCGTTATGAAGTGAAATATGATCTTCATGATTATTGCTTTCCGTAGGTAAATGACACGCTCTATTATAATAGTAAGAAACTGCAGAAATAGCATCAATAGAAAGGAAAAGGGCACTTTGTTTTCTGTGATATATGAATGGAATACAATATCCGCATCCTTGATTTCATGAGTCTGTGAAATGATGGCGTGATTTTCTTTCATAGACTTCATATATGCAAATATATTTGCCTTACCATGAACGAGTCAAATCCAAAAAGCAACACGAAGAAATTTATAAAGTCGCAGAAGAATAAAACAGCGTATACATCGGTCGGCTGGCGAGACTTAAATCGTAAGACAAAAAAGAACTTGCGTAAACAGCGAAGAAATTTGGTACGACTAAAGCGGGGGTAAAAAATATCATTTCAAATTTTTTGACGATCATTTGATTCACTTAAACACTTACTTTAAGTTTTTCATACCCTCAATATACTTTTCGGTTTCATAGTTACTTGGCGTTTCTGTTTCCCGATTCCGATCAGCACCGCCAACTCTTCTATCTAGGAAACTATGACAATAATAAATGGAAATTATTATTATTATTAATTATGCAATATTTAAACATCCTTACCCTAAGTTTGCGCTCAGGTAGGTTATCTTCGTTGTCCAAATACCTTGTTTCAATAGCATATACCGATGCCAGAACAAGGTGACAAGTAGTAACAGATCATAAATAGCAAGTCCGGGTGTCATAAACAACTCAAACTTCCACATATCCCATATATCAGAGAATACATTTACGCTCCGATGAAGCATGCACTTCATACAAATCATACATAACGTGTAAACGATTAGCACGATCCAGAAAATCTTCGATGGTCGCGGCAAAGTGAGGCCACCCCAAAGTAATACGATAAGCGGCATAGCCAGTGAAATAAAACCTGCATTGGCAGCTTGGTTTATGATAACGACAACAAAGCATATGACTTCAGAATTGGCAATAAACGCGTACCACAACGATATGAAAAACTTTACAACTACATTGTGTTCTCGCGACGTGAACTCTGTTCCCCTAGGGCTGTCTTGTTTTTCAGAAAACCTGCAAAGTAAATGGTAGTAACTGAAGAGATAAAAGCAGCATCAACACAATTACCGTTTTGGTTTTGGCAATGTCGAATCCAAATCAATGTATAATGAAGTTCCATATTGCTGTAGATTTTTCTTATGCTCAGAGAGTATCTTATGTACATATCGATAGTTGCGTGATAAGAGGTTAAGCTTTGTTGTCAAATGAATAATAAAAGTTCTTGCCAATGTGAATACAGGACTTTGGGTAAAATAATCATCTATGAAAGAAAAATATTGTAACCATAAGTATTAAACATATTTGGACTAATGCGAGTATTAAACAACCGTCAAGTGACCCTTCTGGCTGCTTGTGTTTCTCTTCACTTTTCGTAGTCGGTTTTGTCTTTGAATCTTTTTCAGTATTCTTTTGGGGAGTCTACAAACGTTAAAAACACATTATCATTTTTAATTTTTTTTTGTTAATTATATTTTAAGTCACTTTATTTTGCTCCTCTTCTGGAAAAACGTAATCATACTCAAATTCGTTTAAGTCGGGTGCTTCGTCCAACTCTTCAAACATGTAATAGTCACCAGAACGTACAGCTAAAATCGATTTGTGGAGTTACTTGTACATAAGTACATACGAATATAATAATCATTCGGTATTGGACTTACCATAAGGATGCAACATCACATCTTTCTTTTTAAACAAGCGTTGTCTCGTCTTCCAATTGCTGGCGCGGATTCGTTCCATTTTGATTTTGATTTTCTCGACAACTTGTTTCTCATGTTTAACTCGCTCCATATTTTGTTTGTCAAGTAGTTCCCTTAGAACAGTAGCACCACTATAATTACAAAGCATAATTATTACTTAATGCTGCATTACTCTGCCACTTACCGTGAAGCCAATATATTGCTCGCATATGTGTCTTTGATAACGTGACAAAAGTAGTACGACTGGAATATGCGCTTCTGAACGATAATAAAACCAAAGACGATAGCGTGCCAAACCAGTATATTCTTAAAAATCAAAAATTCGGCGCTGTAATCCTTGAGTGATCTCTTGAGAGCTCCAAATTGTTCAAATTGTGAACTTTGTAAACCCATTAGAAATTGAATCCACAACCCTGATTCTTTAAGGTACGTGTGGATAGCAAAACCCACCGTGTGTAAACATGCTCTTATGACAATGTTAACAATGTTAAATACGATAAGGCAATTCCAGAGGCAAAGTATTTTGTGGATATTCATTAGATAAGTTTCGGACCCCTTGAACAGGTACATCAGCGCAAAACCGATGTAACCAAGTGACATCAAATCCATACTGCAAACTCCAGCCAATAATACGATGGCTATACAGACCCAGAAGAAACCGAAAAAAACGGCCAACTTTAGAATGTCCGCATAATTGTTAACATAAGAGCAAAAGTCATGCGTTGGATTGTAAAAATGTTCTCGGCCCATCTTCGCAGTATCATGAATGGCGCTACGATTGTCACCACCAGGATATGAATGCGTCTGCTCGTTACGTAACTCAGCGCGAAAAGCTTTAGTTTGGCGCGTTATTAGCATTAATACAATGAAATCAATCTTCAACTTCGTAACTCCATTCTGAAGCAATTGTCGAGGAACAAAGTTCCACTTGTTCTCAGACTTATTTTTAGCAAACCATGGTGGAACTGTATATGTATGATATGGTAACGGATTAGTCTTTATTGTGCAGTTCAGTTCAGTTTAACACATACCCCAACAAACGCCCGGTGGAAAACCTAGTAGTAAAATATATTGCAACAATATCGATAAAACGAATATAATTTGCAGTATGACCCAAACTTTCGCGCATTTCAAACGGGGCAAGAATAATAGTATGACCAAGCAAAAGGAGTACAAACACGCCAAGATGTCATTGAGCCTGTAAGTGATGTTGCAAACTAGTGCAATGAGCGTGATTTCCATACCAAATTTATAGAATCCATAATTAAACAAGAATTTAATAAGATCAGCTAAACCCTTTTCGGTATTTTGGCGCATTACATTCCAAAATAATACTTTTCGTTCATAATTTATAAATGGAATCAAGGACTGGCGATACAATTGCTGTCGTAACTCTACCACTGCTTGTATAAACGCCATGATAACAAAGATGAAGTGCGGGCCGAAAAGGTGCAGGAGTCCATCATTCTGACTTAATTTTTTATGCAATCCCATCCATGTTGCAGTATTCAAAGTAATATTTCCGCCGGAATTATTCTTGCAAACAGTGTCATGAATTGAAGAATCCAAATAGTCAAGCTGGTAGATCATATTCATCAAAATAATGATTGTGAGAAGAAACATAAATATGCGCAACATAAATTTCTTGCACAACTTTTTCATTGTAATGCCCACAACGCAAGTTATTACCAGTAGCAAATGAAAAAAGGAAATCTGAGGGCAATAATAAATGATAGAACATAATTTCAAATTGACATACAATACTAACCTGATGCACAGTACAGTAGAATGCTGATAAATAAACTGCTTTTATCATGTGCAACTCCAGAAATCTCCACACTACATTTTTTGCCTTGCGAAATAATCGTTGAAAAAGTGAGCGCAAAGTTTTATATACAGAATGAGGCAGTTTTCTTATGTATGAGAGCCAAGTAGGTGCCTCTTTCAATTTCTCCATGCCGATTTGAGGTGGCGGAACAACTTGAGTGCTGGGTCGATATCGAATTTGCATGGGATATAAAATGGACAATATGAAACGTTTGTGAACATAATGCACTTGCACGACCGTCAGTATAACAGTCAAGGTGGGTATAATCAGGTGGAAAAACAATTCCGTTGTTTCATAACGCTGCAAGCCAATATCTGTCTGTCTGTGATCAACAAACCGCCGATTAGTTACTCAGTATAATATTTTATTGCTACAAGATTAACCAAAATACTTACAACTGGACCTTTATGTTCAGATACTTTTCGTAATAGTAGCTAGAGTGATCAAACTGATATGTGTATATAAGCGTCAATATAGACATTGCAAGGAAAATAAGAAACAGCCAATATCCGTACATGAGTTTTAACCATAACCGTGTTGACATTTGAAACACCATAACGAAAAGCAAAACCAGGGTCATGTAGCAAATGCGAAAACCGGTCATGTGGTTTTCATATGTGGCACAGATAAACAGCATGAAAATAAGCATCCACGTCCAAAGACGTATTACAAAATTGGTAAACATATTTGTGATGAATCGAAGCACACGGGGAGTCTTGTAAAATATGTTCGAAGTATGTTCAGACTGTAATGGATGAAGTATAGTTCCAAAGACTTCAGTCATCATGTCTTCTCCTCTTCCCAAGCCGGTCTCTTTAAAGTATTGGCGTGATGTAATCCAAAAGATGATCAGAAAGCTCGATTTTATAATCAAGGGTACCCATGGCATAACGCCATAGTTTTGCGGTCGTACGAACCCAATTTGTTCCCAATTGATACTTTTTGTGTTTTTTCCAGATACTGGTATTTTATACTCTTTCAAATTCATACTCAGAATATATTGTGCCAACAGTAGCAGCTCTGCATATAGAGCTACAAAGGGACTCGAGCGCATCATAGCTGTTCGCTGGTGGGGGATCATCCAAAGCACATTAGCCCAGATTAGAAGAACGAACGTCAACCAACTATGGTAGATGATTGACCATGCCTGTAATGGAAACAACTGAAGCTAGTCCTGACTGATTACTTTTGGGCTTTCTTACCATCATGCTGATATTCATGACTACATAGCTGTTCCGAAATATGAACACGCTTATGTCAGATATTATGTAAAATATTTGTTCTATTAAGGACATCTTTTGAGATTGAGATCTATCTTCTGCTTCAGACATCACTGCAGTGCTCAATAACGATTCGCGATATTCAGATATACTCAACTACAATATGTGAAAGGCAAATGCGATCGATCGTTAGTTAATTATAAATACATCAATTACCTTTTGCTGCTTGCGGCCTATTATGTTTATAATGCAGATGTAATAGGCTGCCATCATGGCCACAGGACTTATATAAGAATCAGCAAATAAATTTTTGTTTGGGTGAAGCAGACGCCAATCTGAGCTACAGTCTGAATAAATCAGGATTTCCAAGCCAAACAAACTGCAACAGCGAGAATTATCAGGTACCATGTATTTCTAAATGTAAGCATGATATACTAACCGAATCCAAAAATCGTACGGCTTTAGAAAACTTTGGACAAACGGTAATTGGTACGCGAGTATGCATATTAAGTGAACTATAAGAATCGCACTCAAATAAATCAGCGTCATAACAGGGCCTCTGAAATTGTTGATCTTTTAACACATTAATTTACATGCCATAAACTTACCGATATGAGTTCCTGTTGGATGCCCAATTGGTTCCAAAGAAGAGAAAGAAGAGAAAGTAAAAGAAACCCGGCAAGGAAGGGCGCAACGTCCCAGCAAAGTAAAGTGCAATCAAAGAGAAAACGGACGCTTTAAAAAAGATTAAAAGATAATATGCAAATAAAGGCATTTGCATTCCATCATCTAGTCCAGATTCTAAAAATCTACTCACTTGTGCGCAGCACTTTATGTATATAATATAGAATCAATGAATGTTTGATATTTATGTTGACCATTTCAATTTCTTTTACAATAAGTGAAGTCACGTTTCGGCGGATGCGTACAATCACGAATATGAACAGCGACGAATTAAATACGATGACTTCTGATAATATCCAAATAAGTACCTCTCGAAATCTAAGGACATGATGCCACATAATGCATATTCAATTTGAGCGTAAAAACTTCAATTCAACTATGAATATCTTACCTCAAATTCAAAAATGGAACGAAACCAATGTGCCGCATCCAGTATATTTCATCTCCACAATCTATGCGTTTCATATAAATAATTGAGACCACTTGCATTATCAGATGTAGACAAATAAATAGGCCACTCGTAACAATAAGTGACATGAGATAAAAACTGGCCACGCGTAACTTTCTTTTCGAAACCGGCACAAAAGGCAAACAGAAAAACATCAGCAAATAGTAATAGGACAGACATACCGGTCTTATTATGACAGCTGAACAGCACAGGAGAAATAATAATAACAATAAGTACAGTTCAAATATTATAACATACCAATAATAAGAATAGCCGGTAAGAATATGTGCATTAAAACACTAAGTATTAATGTTGGAATCATTTTTTGTAGTTTGTGTCTCTTTCTCCTAATTCTTTTCTATATAATAATTTATCATCTAGATTTGTATTATTATGTATTTTGTTTTTGAAATTTAAAGCACAACGAACACGCAGTTTTTATATTTTATTCTCCATTGACGACTTGGATACTTAGATATGACAGAAATTTCATGAAGTACCGAGAACCACATATAGATTATGACAAAAATAATAAATAGGTACATGCAGTTTTTTCTAAAAAACCTTAATTTTAATGACTGGATTGTATGGGAGGTAACCACCCTAGTGGTACGATTAGATGAATCCGACAAATGGACAGCGTCTGGTAAAAAGAAACGTTCGTGCGATGATGGTTATTTACGCAAAAAATAATGCTTAATAATTACACGATAGTCTTTCACAGATGTGCCTTACTCAAGTTCTCCTTATCACGTTGATCACCAAAAATCTTCGTAAAATGATCATTTAACTCCAAATGCTCTTTCTAATCTTAAAAGTTTGGTAAATCATTTAACCTACTTAGTTAAAAGTTTTACAAGTATATCGAGAAAAGCGTTCTTGATATTTACCGTTTTCGTTGTGTGGAATGCGGTAAAGAGCATGCATCGACGAACTGCGTTCAGCCAGCTGATGTGCCAGCTGCCATGAGGCTTATACGTCCAATTGGAAGGGTAGAGTGCTTCAATCGAGGTTATCAGTGATCAGGCCGAAGCCGTCCTTGCGGCGGTGTACTGCCTTCCAAAATATGGGTGGGAGGTGCAAGACTTTAAAAGTTTCTCGATGAGCTGGGATTTAGGTTTGTGATTGCTGGAGATTGGAATGCACACCAACGACTCTGGAGCACTCGGAACTACTCCCTCAGAGGAAGGTCACTTGAGGATTGTGTAGCTGGCTGTAAACTGCAGGTCCTTTCTACTGGTGTTCCTACACACTACTCCTGTAGAAGTCATCTCACACTTCCTGACTTTGCTGTATTCTTTGGAATCCGATCAGGTAGCCTGGCTATCTCAGAGGGAATTGAGTTGAGCTCTGATCGAGTAGCCGTTCTCACGATTGCCACAAAGCCTCAACTCCTCCCTCGGCAGGCTAATATTCACAGGCCCATCATAAGTTGGAGCAGCTCATCAGTCTAAATATGAAGCTAATGTTACAAATTGATATCGACGATGCAGCAGAGTTATTTATATGCAACATACACGCTGCAGCTAAATACTCTATGCTTGGTCGATAACCTTATTGCCCTCCCAGAGCACCACGTCCTCTTTAAAACGACGTTCGTGCCACGACAGTCTTTCTGATCTCTGAACTCTCAGACATACCTATGTGCATCCTCATATCACGCCTGATGAAGACGATCACTAAAGACCCTGGCTATGGTGGTATTGATGGCAGACTTCCCTGAAAAGGGAGTGATATTCTTGGTGCTGCTTTTTAACATTATGGCTCGCATCCACCGCTTCCCCTCGGAATGGAAGTGTTCTGTGATATCACGGAGACCTTCTCCAAAATATTCGAAAAAATATTTCTTAACGAATTTTAGCAGTAAGTGGTGTCCAGAGAGGATTACCTGACCACCAGTTCGGATTTCGGCACCTACAATGACTTTTGTGTATACGGACTCAAAAGAGAACGTAGGCTCCAGTTCTAATGTAACCAAACAATTCCCTACACATCTTTTTTTTTTTTTGGCTTTAAGCCATCTGCCATTATCTTGTTATACTGCTACATCAAATTTTTATAACCGTTAAGTCCGGGGCTAAATATTTAACAATAAAAAAAAATTTACCTACGTCATAATGAAAATACAAATTTTCATTTTTATGTGTACCAACATACATATATGATAATTTTTTATTTATAAAACAATTTCGAAAGTTTAAATGAAAATTCCAAATAATTTTTATTACAGTGGTCCAAATCCTAGTGTCGCTCTAGTCTTTCATCCAAATAGCGTGTATATTTAATTAGCGTCTCGGGTGAACGATACAAGAAGATCAGTTTCGCATATAGATCTTCTTCGAGTAACAATTCACGTGTTTCGCGCACCAAATATATATCGTAGCATAGCTTTAACATTCGGTCCACATATGGTAATTGCTCAAACATTATTCGACGGTGGCTATGAAGAACAAAAGTTAGCAATATACGTCCCACTACGTAGATATAGGTGGTGTATAGACCGATTATACTACAACATTGATTATATATATTAGTATTATAGGTTAGACACAGAAAAAGTAGACTGACCCCATTTGCGCAAAAAACCCTAGAATAAACGGAAACTTTCTTGCACTGAATGTGTACATAATCACCCCTTTACCACAGTTTGCATATGGTAATTTACTCAGGATATTATTGTAGTAGCTATCATTGCATACCGCTTGAATCTCCCACCAGTTTTGTTCTGGCGCTTCTTCGTTTCGGTTAAGTCTGATGTTTACCGGTCGATAATATGAACCTAAATTATTATTGTAATATAATATAATACTTTACAAATTATTAATGAATCACTAACCACCAAATTCAACATTCTCAGATCTGATCATGCCTTTGCTAGTTATCTGCAAATAATTTTTTTAGAAATTGATACGAATTTTCTTCTTTTTTTTTTTGAAGATCTTTACTGACCACTACAAATTCCGGTAGTATATTTGGTATTAACACCGATTCATTGGAAGAACCTTTTACCAACATATTGAGCAGCTCCTTATGTTTATTAAAATTTTTACCTATAGTTTCCGTATGTTTAGCAAGGATGGCCTGTGCATCCCCGGTTCCAAATCCCTGCCCTTTTCGTTCAAAGGAGTAGGTAACACGAAAAGTAATAGGCTCTTCTGCGAATACGAATAAAAGATATAAATGTATTGTTTGTTAATAAGGAAATAATCGTAAAAATGCCACACTAACTGTTCTCTAGCATGTTCATTAAAGTGTTCTTGTCTGGCGGGGCTATACCCCAAAGCTCGCCAGAATTTTTTTCAAAAACTATAGCCGTGATATCCTTGTAATCATATAAAGAGAGAAAGTCTTTTATGTAAGCGTGTTTACTGAAAACAGTACTAAACTGATCATAATCAGCCTTTGTGAATTCCAGAATACCGACGTATGTCTTCGAATTGTATATGTCGCCGTATGAACCAATCTCTATGGTCAAAGTAGTTTTGGTTGGTATATTAGGTGTGCCGAAAGTAGTTTCCATCCCAAAGAGCAGAAGTGGACACCAAATTAACAATACTAATAAGAATAGTATTGTGCCTCCAAGCAACAATTTCCCCAATAATTCCTTGGGCTCACCGCGCAAAGATGGGAAATCTGTATCCATTTGACGATAACAACGTAATATAAATAAACTCTTATATATATCTTCCATCCTGAGCCACTCCATCAGTGACAATGTCGTATTAATACATAACCAATCGAGTAGCACCCTTATGATGTACATAAATGGTATTTCCATATATCTACAATACAAATAAATATTTCAATGATTATCAATTCGGTAAACCAACTTACATTTTAAATGATATCATATTAACCAAGGAGAAACTTTTAGTGAAAAATTGTCTCTGTGTACGTATCGGATATCCACGTCGTATCTGATAAGCGGAAAATAGCATGTGAATACTTTTAATCAAATAGAATATAATCGGTGCTGTAGCCCCAAAGCTACGATCAGTTTTAATTGGCATCAAAAAGAACATCCAAACATGAATGATTATAACTGTTATGAAGTGAAATATGATCTTCATGATTATTGCTTTCCGTAGGTAAATGGCACGCTCTATTATAATAGTAAGAAACTGCAAAAATAGCAACACTAGAAAGGAAAAGGGCACTTTGTTTTCTGTGATATATGAATGGAATACAATATCCGCATCCTTGATTTCATGAGTCTGTGAAAAAATGAAGTAATTTTCTTTCATAGACTCAATAAATGTAAACATATTTGCCTCACCATGAACGAGTCAAATCCAAAAAGCAACACGAAGAAATTTATAAAGTCGCAGAAGAATAAAACAGCGTATACATCGGTCGGCTGGCGAGACTTAAATCGTAAGACAAAAAAGAACTTGCGTAAACAGCGAAGAAATTTGGTACGACTAAAGCGGGGGTGAAAAATATCATTTCAAATTTTTTGACGATTATTTGATTTTAAAGTTAACCACTTAAACACTTACTTTAAGTTTTTCATACCCTCAATATACTTTTCGGTTTCATAATTACTTGGCGTTTCTGTTTCCCGATTCCGATCAGCACCGCCAACTCTTCTATCTTGGAAACTATGACAATAATAAATGGAAATTATTATTATTATTAAATATGCAATATTTAAACATCCTTACCCTAAGTTTCCGCTCAGGTAGGTTATCTTCGTTGTCCAAATACCTTGTTTCAATAGCATATACCGATGCCAGAACAAGGTGACAAGTAGTAACAGATCATAAATAGCAAGTCCGGGTGTCATAAACAACTCAAACTTCCACATATCCCATATATCAGAGAATACATTTACGCTCCGATGAAGCATGCACTTCATACAAATCATACATAACGTGTAAACGATTAGCACGATCCAGAAAATCTTCGATGGTCGCGGCAAAGTGAGGCCACCCCAAAGTAATACGATAAGCGGCATAGCCAGTGAAATAAAACCTGCATTGGCAGCTTGGTTTATGATAACGACAACAAAGCATATGACTCAGAATTGGCAATAAACGCGTACCACAACGATATGAAAAACTTTACAACTACATTGTGTTCTCGCGACGTGAACTCTGTTCCCCTAAGGCTGTCCTCTTTTTTAGAAAACCTGCAAAGTAAATGGTAGTAACTGAAGAGATAAAAGCAGCATCAACACAATTACCGTTTTGGTTTTGGCAATGTCGAATCCAAATCAATGTATAATGAAGTTCCATATTGCTGTAGATTTTTCTTATGCTCAGAGAGTATCTTATGTACATATCCATAGTTACGCGATAAGAGGTTAAGCTTTGTAGTCAAATGAATAATAAAAGTTCTTGCCAATGTGAATACAGGACTTTGGGTAAAATAATCATCTATGAAAGAAAAATATTGTAAGCATAAGTATTAAACATATTTGGCCTAATGCGAGTATTAAACAACCGTCAAATGACGATGCTGATAACTCATCGGGCTGCTTGGGTTTCTCTTCACTTTTCGTAGTCGGTTGTGTCTTTGAATCTTTTTCATTACTCTTTTGGGGAGTCTATAAACGTTAAAAACACATTATCATTTTTCTTTTTTTTCTTTTTATTATATTTAAAATCACTTTATTATGCTCCTCTTCTGGAATATCGTTATCATACTCAAATTCGTTTAAGTCGGGTGCTTCGTCCAAATCTTCAAACATGTAATAGTCACCAGAACGTACAGCTAAAATCGATTTGTGGAGTTACTTGTACATAAGTACATACGAATATAATAATCATTCGGTATTGGACTTACCATAAGGATGCAACATCACATCTTTCTTTTTAGACAAGCGTTGTCTCGTCTTCCAATTGCTGGCGCGGATTCGTTCCATTTTGATTTTGATCTTCTCGACAACTTGTTTCTCATGTTTAACTCGCTCCATATTTTGTTTGTCAAGTAGTTCCCTTAGAACAGTAGCACCACTATAATTACAAAGCATAATTATTACTTAATGCTGCATTACTCTGCCACTTACCGTGAAGCCAATATATTGCTCGCATATGTGTCTTTGATAACGTGACAAAAGTAGTACGACTGGAATATGCGCTTCTGAACGATAATAAAACCAAAGACGATAGCGTGCCAAACCAGTATATTCTTAAAAATCAAAAATTCGGCGCTGTAATCCTTGAGTGATCTCTTGAGAGCTCCAAATTGTTCAAATTGTGAACTTTGTAAACCCATTAGAAATTGAATCCACAACCCTGATTCTTTAAGGTACGTGTGGATAGCAAAACCCACCGTGTGTAAACATGCTCTTATGACAATGTTAACAATGTTAAATACGATAAGGCAATTCCAGAGGCAAAGTATTTTGTGGATATTCATTAGATAAGTTTCGGACCCCTTGAACAGGTACATCAGCGCAAAACCGATGTAACCAAGTGACATCAAATCCATACTGCAAACTCCAGCCAATAATACGATGGCTATACAGACCCAGAAGAAACCGAAAAAAACGGCCAACTTTAGAATGTCCGCATAATTGTTAACATAAGAGCAAAAGTCATGCGTTGGATTGTAAAAATGTTCTCGGCCCATCTTCGCAGTATCATGAATGGCGCTACGATTGTCACCACCAGGATATGAATGCGTCTGCTCGTTACGTAACTCAGCGCGAAAAGCTTTAGTTTGGCGCGTTATTAGCATTAATACAATGAAATCAATCTTCAACTTCGTAACTCCATTCTGAAGCAATTGTCGAGGAACAAAGTTCCACTTGTTCTCAGACTTATTTTTAGCAAACCATGGTGGAACTGTATATGTATGATATGGTAACGGATTAGTCTTTATTGTGCAGTTCAGTTCAGTTTAACACATACCCAACAAACGCCCGGTGGAAAACCTAGTAGTAAAATATATTGCAACAATATCGATAAAACGAATATAATTTGCAGTATGACCCAAACTTTCGCGCATTTCAAACGGGGCAAGAATAATAGTATGACCAAGCAAAAGGAGTACAAACACGCCAAGATGTCATTGAGCCTGTAAGTGATGTTGCAAACTAGTGCAATGAGCGTGATTTCCATACCAAATTTATAGAATCCATAATTAAACAAGAATTTAATAAGATCAGCTAAACCCTTTTCGGTATTTTGGCGCATTACACCCGAAAATAATAACTTAGGCTTAAATTTTGAATATGGAATCGTTGACTTGCGATACAATTGCTGTCGTAACTTTACCAATGCATATAAGGACGACATGGTAACAAAGATGAAGTGCGTGCCGAAAAGGTGCAGGAGTCCATCATTCTGACTTAATTTTTTATGCAATCCCATCCATGTTGCAGTATTCAAAGTAATATTTCCGCCGGAATTATTCTTGCAAACAGTGTCATGAATTGAAGAATCCAAGTAGTCAAGCTGGTAGATCATGTTCATCAAAATAATGATTGTGACAAGAAACATAAATATGCGCAACATAAGTTTCTTGCACAACTTATTCATTGTAATGCCCACAACGCAAGTTATTACCAGTAGCAAATGAAAAAAAGAAATCTGAGGGCAATAATAAATGATAGAACATAATTTCAAATTGACATACAATACTAACCTGATGCACAGTACAGTAGAATGCTGATAAATAAACTGCTTTTATCATGTGCAACTCCAGAAATCTCCACACTACATTTTTTGCCTTGCGAAATAAACGTCGGAAAAGTGTGCGCAAAATTTTATATATAGCATGAAACAGGTTTCTTATGTAAGAAAGCCAAGTAGGTGCCTCTTTCAATTTCTGTATGCTGGTAAGAGATGGCGGAACAAATTTAGTGCTGAGTCGATATCGAATTTGCATGGGATATAAAATGGACAATATGAAACGTTTGTGAACATAATGCACTTGCACGACCGTCAGTATAACAGTCAAGGTGGGTATAAGCAGGTGGAAAAACAATTCCGTTGTTTCATAACGCTGCAAGCCAATATCTGTCTGTCTGTGATCAACAAACCGCCGATTAGTTACTCAGTATAATATTTTATTGCTACAAGATTAACCAAAATACTTACAACTGGACCTTTATGTTCAGATACTTTTCGTAATAGTAGCTAGAGTGATCAAACTGATATGTGTATATAAGCGTCAATATAGACATTGCAAGGAAAATAAGAAACAGCCAATATCCGTACATGAGTTTTAACCATAACCGTGTTGACATTTGAAACACCATAACGAAAAGCAAAACCAGGGTCATGTAGCAAATGCGAAAACCGGTCATGTGGTTTTCATATGTGGCACAGATAAACAGCATGAAAATAAGCATCCACGTCCAAAGACGTATTACAAAATTGGTAAACATATTTGTGATGAATCGAAGCACACGGGGAGTCTTGTAAAATATGTTCGAAGTATGTTCAGACTGTAATGGATGAAGTATAGTTCCAAAGACTTCAGTCATCATGTCTTCTCCTCTTCCCAAGCCGGTCTCTTTAAAGTATTGGCGTGATGTAATCCAAAAGATGATCAGAAAGCTCGATTTTATAATCAGGGTACCCATGGAATAACGCCATAGTTTTGCGGTCGTACGAACCCAATTTGTTCCCAATTGATAGTTTTTGTGTTTTTTCCAGTTACTGGTATTTTATACTCTTTCAAATTCATGCTCAGAATATATTGTGCCAACAGTAGCAGCTCTGCATATAGAGCTACAAAGGGACTCGAGCGCATCATAGCTGTTCGCTGGTGGGGGATCATCCAAAGCACATTAGCCCAGATTAGAAGAACGAACGTCAACCAACTATGGTAGATGATTGACCATGCCTGTAATGCAAACAACTGAAGCTAGTCCTGACTGATTACTTTTGGGCTTTCTTACCATCATGCTGATATTCATGACTACATAGCTGTTCCGAAATATGAACACGCTTATGTCAGATATTATGTAAAATATTTGTTCTATTAAGGACATCTTTTGAGATTGAGATCTATCTTCTGCTTCAGACATCACTGCAGTGCTCAATAACGATTCGCGATATTCAGATATACTCCAACTACAATATGTGAAAGGCAAATGCGATCGATCGTTAGTTAATTATAAATACATCAATTACCTTTTGCTGCTTGCGGCCTATTATGTTTATAATGCAGATGTAATAGGCTGCCATCATGGCCACAGGACTTATATAAGAATCAGCAAATAAATTTTTGTTTGGGTGAAGCAGACGCCAATCTGAGCTACAGTCTGAATAAATCAGGATTTCCAAGCCAAACAAACTGCAACAGCGAGAATTATCAGGTACCATGTATTTCTAAATGTAAGCATGATATACTAACCGAATCCAAAAATCGTACGGCTTTAGAAAACTTTGGACAAACGGTAATTGGTACGCGAGTATGCATATTAAGTGAACTATAAGAATCGCACTCAAATAAATCAGCGTCATAACAGGGCCTCTGAAATTGTTGATCTTTTAACACATTAATTTACATGCCATAAACTTACCGATATGAGTTCCTGTTGGATGCCCAATTGGTTCCAAAGAAGAGAAAGAAGAGAAAGTAAAAGAAACCCGGCAAGGAAGGGCGCAACGTCCCAGCAAAGTAAAGTGCAATCAAAGAGAAAACGGACGCTTTAAAAAAGATAAAAAGATAATATGCAAATAAAGGCATTTGCATTCCATCATCTAGTCCAGATTCTAAAAATCTACTCACTTGTGCGCAGCACTTTATGTATATAATATAGAATCAATGAATGTTTGATATTTATGTTGACCATTTCAATTTCTTTTACAATAAGTGAAGTCACGTTTCGGCGGATGCGTACAATCACGAATATGAACAGCGACGAATTAAATACGATGACTTCTGATAATATCCAAATAAGTACCTCTCGAAATCTAAGGACATGATGCCACATAATGCATATTCAATTAGAGCGTAAAAACTTCAATTCAACTATGAATATCTTACCTCAAATTCAAAAATGGAACGAAACCAATGTGCCGCATCCAGTATATTTCATCTCCACAATCTATGCGTTTCATATAAATAATTGAGACCACTTGCATTATCAGATGTAGACAAATAAATAGGCCGCTCGTAACAATAAGAGACATGAGATAGAAACTGGCCACGCGTAACTTTCTTTTCGAAACCGGCACAAAAGGCAAACAGAAAAACATCAGCAAATAGTAATAGGACAGACATACCGGTCTTATTATGACAGCTGAACAGCACAGGAGAAATAATAATAACAATAAGTACAGTTCAAATATTATAACATACCAATAATAAGAATAGCCGGTAAGAATATGTGCATTAAAACACTAAGTATTAATGTTGGAATCATTTTTTGTAGTTTGTGTCTCTTTCTCCTAATTCTTTTCTATATAATGTTTGTATTATTATTGTTTTTTGAAATTTAAAGCACTGCCTATTGAATATAATGTTTTTTTATTTTTATCTCTTCACCGTAGTGTTCAATTTATTTATTGTGTCATAATTTGTATTATGCTTTAGACTCTACATAGAGTTATATGTCTGTTGCAGCATTATCTATAAATAAAATTAAATGCATCTCTTCTTACAAATACATGAAAATTTGAAAAACTAATAAGCTACAACAAAATGGATCGCATAAAAACCTTCTCCATGAAACAATACAATTATTTGTGCCGGATTTACTCGCTCACACACTGTTTTTTCCATCATAAGTTAATCGTACAAATAAAACAAAATTTAATACCATCAAAAAAAGTATCAATTGGAAAAAAATGTCTCGCTTTGAATGACAAACAAGTGAAAATAGAGCAGCAGGAAACCTGAACAATAAGAATATAATAGACTTGAACAAGATCAAAACGGAGCATCTACATCTAGAGCTGCAGAAACAAAAAGTAAATAAATTTCCAATTTTTTCTATAAATAGTTAAATTTAAAAAATAAGACTACATGTTTATTTAGGTACATTTGATTTAATTCTTTTTCTCGACTTTCTCGTACAAAAATGTATTAACTTTTATTTAAATTATACAAAAATCTTATACATGTACTTGTTATTGCATTAATTATCATTTTAATTATATAGGTATTTTTAACTTCGCAAAAATAAATCATTTGCAAAACAAATAAAGCATTAATTTGTGTTCTAAAATATAAGGATTTCGCGAATGATATGAATTATTGTAAGTAACAATGTCTCGGTTGTTTTGATATGAATTTCTGCTAAATTATATATTTATGTATTGGAAAAAAAAAAAGAAAAATTCGCACAATTCTTGATTAATTTTATTATTTGATATCCTTCACAAACATTTATAAATGGTAGGCATTACTACGGACTCCAGACTTTCAGACTTTTCACGTCAGAGTTTTAATACAAGATATTCGATATTATTCCAGATTCAAAATATTTATTAAATAATTTAGGCTCCCATTTAAAGGGTTCGTTTGTATGTCGATGTCACATTGTTGTGAAGAATATTTAGCCTTTTGTAGAATCAATCGTATAAATATAGTATTTCTTGTTTGTATTATTTTGATATAGATAGGGTTTTCAAATAAAGACAACCAAAATTTTCAACTTTATATGATCGTTCGTATGCAGCATAGACAAATATTGAACTTATAAATATATAAAGATTTATTTATTAAAAAATAAATTATGTTTATTGTTTTTTTTTTTTTTTTTATTGATTAAATTTGTTTCTCATTGTTTAGTTTTAATTATTTTTTAATTGTAAAATGCTAAAAATCCCTGAATATGAGTTACACTATACATACATACGTACATACATACATAATTATTATATTATTTTTAATTAATGAATATAAGTATGTATTTCTTTTTGTTTCTTTGCTTATAGATTCGTAGTATCATTTATCAATATATATCTACATACATATATATATATATATATATATATATATATATAATATATCTAGTTAAACAAATTTGTAAAGAAAAGGGATTTAACAAAAAAACATTATTAAACAACTTTTTGCTTTACTCAAACTAAATCTAAATTTACAATACAAATATTAATTACAATTAATATTAATAGTTAATGAATATTTCAACGTTTTCGCATTTGTTTTTTTTTTTTTTTGTTTTTTCATTTCAATATACAATTGCATCATCATATCATCATCATTTTTATGATTGTGGGCAGTTCTTCAGCATTATACAATATTAACTATCTTAGTGTGGATGTGAGTCTGTCTGTCTGTTTGTATATGTTATCTATGTGTATGTATATGTAGCTACTTATATGTATTACACTAACTATAAAATATGTAAAAAATTTAACACTACGAAATAAATTCGTATAAACTAAGTATGCATTTAGGAAATCATTGAATTATGTTATTGATGTTGTTGTTGTTGCTGATGATGTTGATGCTGTAGTTGTTGTAATTGTTGAAGTTGTTCCGGTCGCCGAACGCTCATGCGACTTGGCAATGAATCCGTATCACCATCATCGTCTACATACTCCTCTTTTGGTCGTGTCCATTTAATCATAGTCTCCGGTGAGCGATACAGGAATAGTAACTTCGCAAAAAGATCCTCTTCAAGTGCGAATTCGAGTGCTTCTCTTACCTTTTATTTTTATAGTGAAATATGTACAATAAAAAAAGTAACCAACAACAGTAATTCTCTTTTTTATATTTACCAAATAAATATCAAGGCACAATTGTAGTACTCTGTCAACATACGGTAGATCTTCATACATAATCTTACGATTTTGTCCGCCAATGAAGGATTTCATAAAGCGTGAGGCCAATAACACAAATGTGGTATACAAACCGATAATGCTAATGAAAGTATCCTCTATTAGTATTAATGTAACCAATTGAAGTTAAATATCGTTGTTACTTACCCGCCTGCAGTCAAGAAACTAAATGTCGACGGGAACTTCTTGTCGTTGAAAGTGTACATAACGATGCCAGAGTTACAATCACTATACGGTAGTTTGCTCAATGTGTTCATATAGAACTCATCGCCACAATAGTCGCGTAATTCCCACCACATGCTGTTAGTTTCGTTATCACGATGCATTTTTATCACGAGTGGTCGATAATCAGATGTTTCTTTGTCGCTGAGTGGGCTCACCGTTGCAATATCGCCAGAATTAAGGACTTTCACGAACTTTGGTATCAGACCCGAAAGGACAAATGTGGCATTGGTTTCATTACGGTTTGACAACATATTCGTGAGCACATCGAGACGTTGGTATGTGCCGTTAATGGTGTTAATCACTTCGTCGCTGACACTATCCTTCAGACCTTTGGCGGGTGCAATACGCGTTAATGAGTAAGAAAAACGAGCGGTCAATGTGCGATCTAAAAGAGAATTTGTACAGTTTGAAATACCTAATTCAATGAATCATCCCTACTGCCTGTACTTACTGTTTTCTAAATCACTTATTAATCTTTCTAAATCTGGTGGTGAAATACGCCACAGTGAAGGTGAGTTGCCTGCTAGACGCACTGCCGCCACATCGCTGGCATCGTAACCGGTTAGGAAGGTAATTGCCTGTCGATCCTTAATGTAAGTATTTTGCATATCAGCATACTTCTGGTCGTCGAATGTGTAAACACTGTCATAGTTGTTAGTTGTGTAAATCGGCTCATATGGTCCAATACGTATATTGTACTGCACTTGATAGGGTACATTAGATTGGCCAACCGCATTTCCAAGCGCAAAGAGACACAATGGCCCCCAAATGCAAATCACAATCAATAATACCACGGTGCCACCCATTAAAAGTTTAGAGGAGGCAGCTTTTTTCTGTGCCCGCATGGCTGGAAAATCAGCCTCTGATTGACGTGTGCAACGTATTAAATAGATATTCGAAAATATGTCCTCCATTTTGAGCCAGTCAAAGAGCGTCATTGTACTATCAATACAAACCCAATCTAAAATTGTGCGCAGTTCGTAGAGGAACGGTATTTGCATATACACTTTGAACGAAATCATGTTGACTAACGAAAAGCCTTTAGTAAAGAAATTGCCCAAAATGCGTTTGGGATATCCTGACTTTATCTGATATGAAGACAGCAGCATATAAAAGCATTTGATGATATAAAAAATGATTGGTGGCGCAAGTGAGTTAAAACTTCGCTCTGTGACCAGTGGTACTATAAAGAACATCCATATGTGTATGCCAATCACAGACAAGAAATGGAAAAATATCTTATTTTTCAGTGCCTTTCGTAAATACAGTGCGCGATCGATAACGATCAGTAGGAACTGTACTAGTAACATAATCAAGAAGGGCACAGGTACTTTGTTCTCAGCTAAATAGGTTTGTACACCACCATCGCTTTCCGATTGTTGAGTCTGTAAATATGAATTTTATATGAAATATTTGTATGCTAAGCATTTCTTACATTAAAACTCACACCAAATGCTGTAAAACCAAAAAGTAGTACAAAGAAGTTTATGAAATCGCATAGGAACATTAATGCATAAACATCTGTGGGCAAACGTGATTTATGGACCAGACTAAAGAAGAATTTCCTTAGCGATGACATATATTTAGTGCGTTCGAGTTGATTAATTCCCTTGCTAAACTGCGGCGAATCTGGCAACGAGGCTTGACTTACGTGCAAGCTTAGTTTTTGTATAGATTCATCATGTTCATGAACATTACGTGCCTCTGGCGTATTTGATAGATTATCACTATCTTCATGTTCATCACTATCACACAGAGAGAGAGAGAGAGAGAGAGAAAATTGTTAATCTTAGAGCTTAAAATAAGATGAAATTTACGTACATGCTAGCTGTTTGCTTCAGTGGCCCATTTATACGCTCTTTGTAACCTGATTTCCAAAGACCTTGCGATTTCAATAAGTATCTATGTAAGAATAGCACTAGCAGTAGAATCAAGTCATAGATCGCATAGTTTGGTTTCATTTCGACCCCGAAGATTTTGGCAGGTGTTAGTGGCTGATTTGGCAAATTATGATAGTTGGCCCAAATAAGTTTAAATTGAAATATGCATTTAATAAGCACAACAGCCTGCGTATACGCGATGAGTGTAACCCAAAACGTTTTTGTAGGACGCGGCAACGACAGCGTGCCCCATAGGAAGACCATAATGGGCAGCGGCAATGATATTAAACTAGCGTTTACAACCTATTAAACAAACAAAAAAAAAACAATTAAGTAATTTGAAAATTATGCACTTCGTGGCCGATAACTCTAAAAAACATTTTCGAATCGTAAAAACTTGCTAGCCTTCGATTATCTATAGGATTAGATACTGGCAAGCAGATCCAAATAAAACTCTCAGATCTTATTGATTTTTACATGACAATTAACATTCCTAGGAACCTTATAACAGCTGTTATATTATAGTTCAATAGAACAAAAAACAAATAATAAGAACCTGAATTTTAAGGGGGGTTTGTATGGGTGGTACCCTCCCTGGTGGTCCGAGCAAACTGAAAATTCGAAAATATAAGTTTTTTATGTATAGTCGTCACCAACCACCCAAATTTCAAGATCGTGGGATTACTAGATCGTATAGCTGCCATACAAACCAAAATGTTTCTTGTATGGGACCCCTTTAAGTTTTTAAAAATAATTTAATTTTAGTATTTGTTGCTGATGCCCGGATAGAACTACACATTCTGTTCAATTCAATTTCAACTCTCTAGCTATTACGGTTCATGAGATATGACCCGAGGACGGACGGACAACGAAGTCTCTGCAATAGGGTTCCTTTGGTACCCTTTGGGTCCGGAACCCTAAAAATATATTAGTTCTCACATCGAAATTACTCCAGCGATAAGAGACCTTAACTCAACACTAGAAGCTGCAGCTGGAGTAATAACGCCTCAGCTTCTTTCACGCAATTATGGTAGAAACTCTTTCTCAAATAGGAAAATGGAAGAAATAGTTACCATTAAAAGACGATTAACAAAAGAATTACAACAGAACAGATCTTGAAAACTGAAAACTGCAACAAAACACGTTGTTAAAGTGAACAGTTCAATGTACTAAGGCGCCTATGTATCACCCAAAAATACTGAACTTTCCCTCTGGAAAGCGCACAATGGACTTCAAATTCCTATGGAACTAAATAAACCTTAAAGTATGGCAATTGCCTTCCACACAACCATCCCTACATGGTACAAGCTAGTTCGCTAGACTTTCATTATTCGTGAAAACAAAACCTGGGCATAACGAGGCCCACCTAATTAAAAATTTTCTCGCCTGAGAAGACAACACAATGTCAGTATTGTCCAGACTTCTTGAGCGTGGTAAAAACTAAGGAATTCTGTTTTAGGAATGCTACTCCTAAGAAGTAAAAGTATTTTCTATATTTTTACCCTCTTTATGTGTTCAGTTTTCGTCATATAGTTATTAATCATATATTTTTCCTTTATCCAACAATAGATAGTCATATCGGATAGACTCATATTTTGATTCATCACACAAAAATGTGGGTTCTTCCAGGGTAAATCGTATTGATCGACCAACCTACTTATTAGGTTTTTCGTACTATACCAATTTTTTTTAATTGTTTAGACTAAACCAGTATCATTATAACATTTTCAATTTCAAACAATTTAAAAAAAAAATTAAAAAACGTCTATTGCAAAATAATAAGTTTAAAAATAAAATTGACCAACTTACCTGGTTAATGAAGACAACAATGTAACATATCAGATCCGTGTTTGCAAGCAACGCATACCAGGCAGAAATTAATACCTCGATTATGATATGATGATCGCGTGTGACAAAGTTTTCCTCTTCCAAATTAAAGTCACCGGCACTGAAAACATTATGAAATTATTGTTTAGTCAACATAATTAATCATAAAATCCTTATAACATAAAGACGCAAATAGATAATATAATAATAGATCAGACTAATGTACGAGTATCTATCAATACAGTGTCCCATATTGCAAATTAGTGACATGCTTTGTCTTTAGCTAAGAAGTGTGCATAGTGTGGCAGCCTATAAAATTCTAATGTGTTCTTCATAGTGCACATAAATTCGAATCAATCAGAAACAGGACAGACATTTCAAGCAAATAAAATTGTAAAATAAAATTCACAAAAAAAAAAATGAAAAGAAAACATATAAGAATTATATAAATATTTTATAATAATAAAAAAAAAGAACCAAATAGAATTGTTCAGTTCTTAAGATGAAATGATAACGATGGACAATGTTATGAAATAAGTACTAGTACACAAAAATACACTACACTTTATTGAGAGAGAATGTGATCTAGTAGACGTGAGTGATTGTAATAGTGATGACTCTGGTACCTGTCCACTTGTTCGTAGGACCAGTGCTTGCTCAGCGAACCAGAGCCGGCACCAAGCGAGTGCAATTGACTGCTACCGCGCTCAATAGAAGGAGCTTTAACTCGTATCTCTGGTAAGATGCCTTCCGACTTACGTCTTTACATTTCATTTTTTTTTTTATTATTATTGTTATTATTATTTGTAGTTATGATTATGATGCGTGCGCGATAGAATTATCAGAAAGTCAAATAGAGAGTTGTAAGTATCGAGCGCCATAAGTAAATATATTTATTTATTTATTAAATGTTAAAAACCAACAAACAAAACAAAAGAAAATTCAGCTTAGAGAAAGAGTAGTTAAAAGAAGAAGTTAAATGTTAACAACATCAAAAGCAACATGTTCCATGTGAAACCAAATCCATTCCGTTCAGGTAACTTCATCATTTGAAGTAATAATTTCTTTGAAGTTCTTTTGCCGCATGGAACACGCTCATTTGTGATCTCTTTTCCATTATATTAGATTAGATAAGTTGACTTATTTGCTTTTACTTAGTATGAATATTCCCATGTTGTTTTACTTACCCTTTGATTGGTGGCGATGAACTGATTGATTGTTTTCTAAAGTAAAAAAAAAATTGTTGTTTATGAAGAATGCATAAAAATGTATGAGAAAAAAAGAAATTAGTAAGAAAATTTATCATAATTATTATCGGATCGCATATATGTATAATATTGTAGAATTTCGTTTATGGAAAAGAAAAGACTTTAAAGAATTTAAAAGGAATAATGTGCGAAACATTCATTTTGTGCTGGTTTGTTTTTTGTAAACGATTGGAAAAGGACAATAAAATATAAAACAAATTAAGGAAAACAAAATTACCTAGAGCTTGATGTAGCGTCAATTGTATCTAAGGGCATTTCGATGATATCTGCAACTGCTTGTGGTGGTGGTGGTGGTGGTGGTAGTGGTGGTGTTGTTGATGATGTTGTTGTTGTTGGTGGAGGTGGTGGTGGTAGTAGTGGGAGTTGTGGTGATAGCGGTGTATTGATTGTTGTTGATGTGATAGGGGACATTGTTGTTGTTGCTGTGAGATTGTTTTGTGTCGCATCATCATCGTCTGTTGTATAATTCGTATTATATGGTATTTTTGTACTCCTTGGTGTAGATGAAATCGGTTCTTCATTCTCACTGTATTTTGTTTCGTTTTAATTATGTTTCAACATAACAACAACAATGTATGATCGTTCATGTGACGTGTATGGTATTATAGAAGCAGGTTTTCGAATATACAATATTGAAACAATTCAAATTTAAAAAATATGCAAATAAAGAGAAGACAAAAACAATATATATATAAATAGAGATAAAAAAAACAGATAAAAACAAAATTATAACTAAACAACAAAACGAAACTGCTTATTTAAAAGAACAATTTGAAATGCAAAAGAAAAATTTGTCTACATTTCTCAAAACATTTTTGCTCCATAAAATAAATAAAAATACAATCATAAGAGAAAAGAAATGTTCGTAAATAAAACTGTTGGATTAAGTAAACGCGCCGGCGCCTAAACCATAGAGTGATCACACATTACATTAAATACCTCTCAAGATTGGATTTTAGAAAATGAAACATGGCAGCTGCACTTGTCAGACCCAAACGGTTTAGTGTAGTTGATTCCTGTATACATAAAAAATAAAGTAAATTTATAACAACCAAATTGATTATCGATTGATTATTATTTCTTGCAAATACCTTTAAATTCTTCTTTTCTTCCGCCAGAATTCGATTTACAAAACGATAATTGCGTGAAAAACGATTCAAACGTATTGTCAATGTGACTAGGAAGCCTTCAAGTAGGCGTATAATAGGATTTGTATCGAAGTCCTCATCAGAATCCTTTGCTGTCACTTCTCCACTATCTACTTCCATTTTAGATTTGCCTTCAGAATTCTCTTTAGATGTTGGTTCTTGAATATCACCAGTATCCTTTGGTACAGCACTCAACTCCTTTAGGCCTGCTGCATCTTTTTCCTTTGATATGCCTCTGCTTGTAGAGGGAAAATCAACAGGCGCATCTTTGGATTTCTATCAAAAAATTAAGTAATCATTAGTATTTGTAATAAATAATACCCGGTTTTTAATAAGATAATCCAAGAATTTTTTGTAATTATCATAAGAAATTATTAATGTGTTTGGGTGCGTTGTACATATCATATTTTGTATGTGTATTGAAGCCTCATTCCATTGAGTAATTTCGACACACTTTTGTAATTGTAATTGTCAAGAAAACATCGAAAACGAAAGAAAAATCATCACTTGCATTTGTAGATTATACATATAAGAAAAGTAAATCAAAGTAAAGAGTGCGCCAATCAAATGTATCACAAACATGATCATACATATAATGTTGATCAAAGGAATTCTCACTCACAAAACTCTCATCAGCGATTGGCAATGGCCGGCAGTTGGTGTAGTCGAGCGGTTCGGATAGCGTTGAGGTACGCACACCAGCACCGCCGCCTACAGCTCCACCGCCGGCTATGCCCAAATCGCATTCGATTGTATTATCATCTTCATCCTCAAGACCACCAATTTCATCGATTTTAAGACCAATACGTGAGCCAGGCGCAGAAGCATACGAACGCTCCCGCATATATAGAAATCGCCTATACTCGGCGCTATTCAGATCCTTCCAAACCTATAGCGTTTGCATTAGTTTTAACGAAAATGTGTGTATACATTGGGGAAATGATTGAAACAAAAAAGAAGTATCATGCCATCACCATGCATTCATATCATATCATATTCATGACATGCAAAATTTGTATGGTTTTGGAAATTGGGAATTAGTTTCTCTTACATCTGATTACAAATACAATATATTGGTATACTTACATCATATAGAGTTTTACGACGTTGCATTTTCATTTCACTTTCAGTGATATTCTCCTCTTCAAGAAAATCAATTTCATCATGTATTAAATCCAATTCCAGTTTATCATCCATCTCTTCGAACATGTAATAGTCACCGGCACGAGTTGCTAATATTTAAAATGAATTGAAATGAAATTAATTTCAGTATACAGAAAATATATTATGATCTTGAGAACTAGAGAACACATAGATTTTTAAATAACAGAAGTATGTTTGTAATATGTATTAGTTGGTAATACATATTCTAGATATATACGAGTAGATAAATATAGACACATACTAGGGTAAAATTTTTGAAATTTATACAAATGTTTAGCATATCAAAAGGTCACCAATGAAATAAGAATCATGCATATTATAGATAGATAAATAAATACGAGTATGTAATATGTTTAGTAGAATAATTCTGAATATTAAGTTTGTATATAGTAGAACCAAAAATATTATAACCAAAATAATAATAATAAACCATCAAAAAATGAAACAACAAAATAGTTTACCGTGTGGATGCAATTTTATTTCCTTCCTTCTTTGTACTCTTGGTGCAGGAAGTGGATAACCATGTTCTAAAGAAAATATTTTAAATTAAATAAAAATAAATAAAATAAAAAAAAAAATTATAATATTACAAAATTAAATTTAAAAAATTCCTTAATGTTGATCCTACTCAAGATCCTTATATAATACTTAGAGAGAAAGAGAAACATATAAAGAGCGAATGACACTTAGCAAAAACGACCCATTTTCGTATAAATTTCTTGGGCTAATTTTAATTGAATTGAAGAGAAATCTTATTATTTAGGTACACATAATGATTATTTTACACTTGTAATGCGCATCGAAGTTTTCGAACTGCGAACCTAACAACGGTCATTGATATTTACAGTCTTTCTGGTTTTCAGGCACGATCACATTTTATTATTTTCGTGTTTTCAATTCGAAAATTGAATAATTTTTAATGTACAAAGTTGTTTTGGCTACAACCAAGTTAATATGGTAAGTCCATTAAGAAAAAATTCAACAAAGTATTAAAATAGAAAATGCATTCAATACATGGTCCATGCAGCGCAGGCTCATAGAAGGCGCACATCAGCGACTCCATATAGTTGGTCGTACCAACAGGTCCCCAGCTATGGGGTCGCGTTCTAGCTGCACGCATCAAGACTTCATCGCGCATGCCAGAAATATTGCTAGAACGACGACACTGGCGTGTACTCGATTCATCCATGGAATAACTGCCATTGACCATACTTAAATGGCGACGATGCAATAATTTCTTGCGCATCGTCACCACTTCCTCCGATACCAAAGTCGTTTCTTCGGTTTTGTTCTTCTTTGGTGAATGTCTTATAGAGACTGTCTCATGCCATGATACAGCAGCATTTGTTGAAGACTGACGTCGATGGCGTCGTAAGTTCGGGGTAAGATTAGATGAAATTATAGAACTAGTACCACTGACTACGCTGCCTCTGCCGCCGCCGCCAGTGTTGGGTATGGGCGGTAAGAGAGTCTGCATCATAGGCTGTGTTTGTACTACGTTATCCTAAAATATGAGGTATATGTTTTTGAGGTTACACCTTAAACAAATTCAACAAATTTTGACACGAATTTACATATGGTTGCGGTGTAAAGACCTCAAAGCATTCCTCCACATCTTCATGCAATGGCATCGTAATGATAAGATCCGAATGAGGCATTGAACCTAGTGATATGCGCACTGTATCCAAAAATCCATCCGTAGCCATTGATTGTACTTCAGAACTTGGTGTTGTGGCCTTGCCATAATCAGTTGGATGATGTATCAGACCACAGTTTAAAGCATATTGACAACAAAACAACTTACTTGCTGTGGTGTGTTTACCTCTGCTGTTGGCCGATCTAAAGGTAACTGCAAATGATTTACATCGTGTTCAGATGATTCACTTAAGGAGTTCACATCCGCATAGTCCGTTTGATCATCGCAGTTTATAACATTTATCTCCTGTTCGACAATAACAGCCTGATCGGCGCTACCACTAAACAATGATGACGAAGATGACGACGAGGACGACGACGTGTACTCACCCACATCATCCTCATCAGGCGTGCGATAGCCAGAACCTTGACACGACATGAAACTATTGTTGTGAGCCAACGGGACTGTTGGAACAGCCGCTACAACAACTGCATCTGTTTCAGAAGGCGTGGAACCACCACCTTCGTTTTAGAACATGATTAAATTACGTCAGTTACAAAAACCGTACAGCACATTATCCGAGCACAAAAAAAAAACGCCAACGGATTTGTGTGCAACCCGTCAAAGGAACCCCAAAAAAACACATCGATCCCATCGTTACTTAAATACAGGCTACGCCTAAGGAAAATATAGAACTTACCATCGAAATGTGTCTGCTTGTCCAGTGGACGCAAAAGTTTTTGCTGTGTGGCACGTATGCGTTCCATCTTTCGCTTGATTTTATGCAGTACCAACTTTTCGTGCTCGTGTCTGTTGGCGATTTGCTTTTGGCGCAGATTTTCTATGATGTCAGCACCACTAAAATCGACGTTGAAATTAGTCAAAGATTCGTAAGTTTTTCTTCTGAAAAAACTTACCGTGACGCCAATATATTGTTAGCCTTTGTATCGATGATAATGTGACAGAAATAATGTGATTTGAAAATTCTCAATTGTAATATGATAAAGGCAAAGCAAATCGTGTCCCACAACAATACAATCTGATGCGTAATCTTTGGACAGTCGTCGGCGTTTCCAACAACATCATCCGGTCCAAACTCCTGAGGTCCATTGCTGGCACAAGTAATACCCAGCATATGTACTAACCAACAGCAATTCGAAGTCAACTGCTTCATAAAGAGACATCCCGCCATTTGGAAACAGGTTTTAATCAAAATATTCGCAACATTGTACGTAAGTAGCCAATTCCAACGACTGATGATGGTATTAATAGGGCGCAAGTAGAAATCTGAACCTTGCCACAGGAAAATGAATGCACCCACAAGATAACCCAGGGCCAAAAGATCCGAAATATTTGTACCGGCCAAGAACACTACAGCAAGCGTAATCCAATAGAAACCGCAAAGAACGGCATTTTTTAGAATATCCGAATAGTTACGTATATACGAACAAAAGTCATGTGTGGGATTATCGAAAGGTATACGACCCAAATTTGATATTTCTGGCACAATACTGCGATTACTGCCACCCGCATAGTCATCTTTAGCGGCGAAACGCAGTTCAATAGAGAAAACGCTCTTCTGGCGATTCAATATTATGAGAACAACAAAATCAAAGATAAGCTTTGGCACATGATTGTAGTTCAGATTACCCGGCAGCATAGCCCAACGCTGTATATTATCACCATAGGGTTCACCAACCCAAGGATACTCTAAACGAAGAAGAAGTGAAAATTATTTCAAAAACTCCTCACTTAACCAGGTAAAACTTACTTAAGCATAAGCCAGGTGGCAGTCCTACCAGCACTATATACTGTATCAATATAGAGATGGCAAAGAAAGTCTGCAAGACTCCCCAAACCTTTGCGCATTTGGAGCGATTCAACAGCAACAAAATGAATAGCCAGAAAGCATAAGCCACAGCAACAATATCCTGGCGATATGTGATTGTAGAGACTAAAGCAATTAGTGATATTTCTATTCCAAACTTATAGAAGCCATAGTTCAATAAATACTTGGCTAAGCCAACCAAATCTTTTTCTGCATCGGCACGTGTAACACTTGGGAATAGCACTTTAGGTGGCGGTGCATTACGCGTGTTGGTTTTAATACGCATCTGTAGTTGGCGCAGTGTTATGACGGCATGAAGGGTCACCACAACCATATAAATAATATAAGGACGTAAAAGGCCCATAAGGCCACCAGTCGCATCACTAGCCTTACGCAATCCAAACCAAACTGCATTGTTAACCGTGATGTTTGTACCGTTAAAATTCTGCAGGAGACATAAAATGCATTTGGAATTAAATTGATACTAGATGTGTGAAGATCGATTCAAACTTACGCATGTCATTTCGTGCCAATTTGGCTTTAGGTATGTTATTTGATAGATCATTTTGGAGAGCACAATTATAGTAACTATGAAAGATATAACGCGACTGATAAAGACCTGAACAGACTTTTGAGAAATAACTCCAAGCACAACGAGACCCACAAAAATCACATGGAACAAGCAAACCTAGAAACAAGTTACAAATAATTAATTAGTTAATTGCAATATTTTTGAAGTGAAACTTCTTTAGCGAAGGGGAGTAAGTCCAAACAATATGAAAATGAAATGTGATGAAAATCAAATTTTACGATATTATTATATTGGAGCTATTTAAGCAAATACACTATGGACGTGAAACTTCTAAAGTATATGGTCAAGCAATAATAGTGTTATATTATTTCAATACAAAAGAGTTATTTTATTTTTCGGTCATTCGGCCACTTGTTCCTACGTTCTTTCGTAAAGTAAACACAATCAGTAAAGCATTTTTTTATCTCTTACTCATGCATAAGCATTTATTCTCTACGCTACCGACAATCCCCCACAAGACAATGCGCATTGTTTTGTACGTCTCCCCACTACATCTCTAAAGCATCATCGCATTTTGATTTTCGTCACATTTCATTTTCTAATTTTTTGATTTATCTCAATCAATTACCTCACTAACACTGCACACGAATGCAGCTATGTAAACTGCCTTCATTATGTGCAACTCAAGTAAAAGCCAAAAAACATCCTTGCAACTCTTGAAGATATACTTAGACTTGTTCTTGATCTTCCTAAATGATATGCGCACAAGATCACGCACAGATGTCTCGAAATCAGTGGCATCGTTTGGACCGACAGAACGTCGTAAAGAGCCTGCACTGGCACGTCGTTTTCCTGATAAGTTTGCTGCATTTGAAGGTTCAAGTGCCGTTGTCTCTGTAGGTTTTGCTTGCGGTTGTTGCTGCAGGGAGGCAATAAAACGCTTATGGAAATAATGCACCTGAATCACAGTTAATATGACAATTATTGTCGGCGAGACCAGATGTAGGAAAAGAGCCTTTGTCTCGTATTGCTTAAGCCCAATATCACCTTGGCTAATTTTTATACAAATACACATATAATAATTAGATAAGAATAAAGTGTGCAATCAAGTTGCCCAATACTCACAGCGATTTCGATACATTGAGATACTCATACCAATATGTATCGAACTTATCAAACTGATAGGTATATATCAATATCAGTATGGACATGGCGTAAAAGATCAGGAACAGCCAGAAACCATACATAATTTTAACCCATGCCTTCGATGATGACTGGAAGACAAGCAGGAAAAATAGGAACAAAGCCATATAACAAATGCGAAAACCAGTCATTTCTTTGCCCGTTATGGCACACAAGAATATGACCAACACTAGTAGCCAAATCCACAGGCGCACAAGCAGATTTTTTATGACATCACCAGCCTTCTTCAGGAACTTTGATGTTTTCTTGCCATCATTTATAAGATATGTAGAACCGGCTGAGCCCACGGTTATCTGTAGCGGCGCAATAATATCCGCAAGTGTGCTATCACGACGCTTATCGCTTTTCTCCTTGAAAAACTGACGTGATGTCACCCAAAACATAAGTACAAATGAGGTCTTCACTATAAGTGGAACACACGGTTGCATGTCATTTTCCTTAGGACGTTCGAAGCCAATTTGTTGTAAATTAATACCGGCAGTCTGAAGATCATCAACATGAAATATATTAATATGGTATCAGTAAGTAAGTAAGGAAATCACATACCGATACCTTAGTTGGGAGTTCATCATTATTAAGATCCATGCCATAAATATATGTGCAATGAGAAGGACTTCTGCATAAAGCACAATGAAAGGACTCGAACGCATCATGGCCTTTCGTTGATTTGGAATCATCCATAGTACATTCGCCCACAACAGTAGCACGAATGTCAGCCAACTGTGATAAACAATCGACCAAGCCTGAAAAGGATTGAAATAGGCCCTTTTAACTAGATTCTCTAAGTATACAATTCTATCATATCACTTACCATCATAAGGATATTTGTAAAAATGTAACTGTTTTGATATATAAATCCACCAACACTAACAACTCCATATGATATCTGGTCGAACAATGTCGCGGTGTTATTCTCCATTTCGGAACGTTGCTCCAGTGAATCCATTTGTATATCATTGCTACGCGAAGTAGTCGCTGTTGCATTTGTTACCGAACCTTCTACAGCTTGCGATGCACGTGCTTTGCGTGTAGTTTGCCGCACGAGCTAAAGAATGTAGTGTACAGGAAGAGTAAACTCGTTTTAGTTGGTTTGTTATATGTTAAAAAAAAAAATACGTAAGGAACAGAAACAACATAAATGTTTTGAATGTATATATTTATATGCATGTACTCGTATGTAAAATAACTAAAGATGACGACAATATTCCGACATTGGTCGAACTAGAAGCCAATACATAAAATTAATACAAAAAACTATTACAAAATGAAATATTGTTGTAGTTACTAATACAGTCTATATAAACTAAGGTGCTTTTGTTTAGTATATATATTTAGTTTACTGAAGACAGCATTTGATGAGCAGCGTGTACTAGAAACTAATGGTAATATTTTATCCGAAACGAACCCAACACAACACAGTTGATTATGAATGGAACTTCTGTTAGTAGAAAGATACATTAATAGAGAAATGTTGAAAGAAACAACAAATATGGTACATCATTGAGGACGACGACACTACATAAATAGTTTAAAGTTAGAATAAAAAAAATCTGATCGACAAAACAAACATTTACGAATTAAAAAAGATCGACGTTGTACAAAAAGGAAATTAATAACAAATACATATGTTTATTGTATATGAGACTGTTAGATCTAATCAGAGAAGATCAAGGGGATTGGATTGATAGGAATGAGTATAGAATAGAAGAGCTTTTGAGTTAGTTTACGTACTGGCGTTGTTTCAGTGGGTTCATTTAATGTTGAACGTTGTTCACGGCGTAAAGAAACCTAAAGCAGAAGTAAAAGAGCATAAAGTCAAAAAACGAAAATAAAATAAAAACAACAACAGCGACGAAATTCAAATTACAAAAAAAAAGAAAGAAAAAATATTGCAAAATACATAAAAAAGAAAAAACTAAGTATTAGAGAAATAATCTTCGGTCATACCAAATCGTTTATAACTTTCATGAAGACATTGTACTAGATAAAATTTCTTATTTACTTTCTAATATCCTCAATTTATCCTTCATTAAATTTGTCAATCTCTTTTTCAACTACATTATATATCCCATAATAATAGTTGAAAGCTCGGATTAAATATTTATATAAATAAATAATATATTAACAGTTTTTAAAAGATAGTTCTTGAGGTGCCTAAAGAAAATTTAAAGAATTTCTATGAAATGAGTTCAAAGTTTCGGAAACAAAAAAAAATTACTGTATTTAAAACCACGGACAAAAAGATAAACAAGAAGACAGACAACTGTTTTTAGCACAGATTCAAATTTCAAATTACTCATTCTCTATCCCTTTATTATACAATATATGTATGTATGTACATATAACTTATTAATGTCATGAAAGGTATAAAGACACAAATCATAATTTAGAAAGTATTGTGGTAGTAAATAATAAAAGTAAATTCAGCTCAGTTTGCATTAGTGAGAGAGACTTTTTGGTTAGTTGAAGTAGTAATTTGCTTGAATCTTGAACAGTCACATTAAGCTGACTTGCATATCCAACCGACCGACCGACTGACCGACTGACCGACAAAGCACCCACAGACTGCTCTCGAGATTAACCTTTAAACTTGCTTTTCATCTCGGTCTATTTTGTTTCTTGCTTACACTCAAACGCTGTGATCTTGCTCCGACTTCCCTGCGACTTCCGGCAATGCCATCATGACGCGACGAAGACGTCTGTGATGACGTCAAAAGCGATAGTTGACGATTTATTTTATTGGCATGATGACTACTATTGCTGTCTAGTTGCTGTCCAAAAGCGGTTGCAGGCTTTGCATCCGCCTACAGGCGAGTGATGATCATTGGCATTGGCAGTTTGGTCGTGAATGGCCGTGCCGTGTGTGTTTGTTAATGCAGCATTTTTATTTCGATTTTGTTTTGTTAATAACATTGATTAAAGATGCGTGAGTGCAAACGGATTGATTTTATTTTATTTTTATTTTTTTGCATAGTTTTGGTTTTTGATATTCGATTTTCATTAGATTCAGATGCAAGCAGCATTGTAAAGGATAAAGAAATAAATACACAAATTTGAATATTGAAGTTGAATTGAATCTAAAATTTTGAATTTGTGTGTTAGTTTATGCATTCGGTTAGATACTTATGCTAGAAATAGCACCAATTTGTTAACCGCCGCCAAGCAACTTCGTTGCTGCGAATCAATATGAATAAGAATTTTTCATAGATTCTGTCTGACTCACCCTGGGTTTAATCAAATGCTTTGAAGTTAATGCTAATGCAAAATAGGCAAAAAGCAAAGCAATGGGATTCAAAAATGAATCCAAATAATAATTGGAATTGTACTGCAATATGCGTATATCCGGATTGCATGCGGATAGTATAAGTGGCTCCAAGCCAATGAGTCTGTAACGATATTTTAATTAATTTTCTTTTAAGATATGGTATTCCAACAAGCAACTAACCTTCCTGTCAAGCTATTGGCATTGACGTGATCCTGCATCCAAGGCGTCTGAAAGGACACAATGGCGAGTGCATGTAGTACAATCACAACCATGATGATGCGCAGCAACACAGCGAAGCCACTGTACAATAGAGAAAAGAAGAGAATGAGAGAAAGTAAAAAGAATTTCTCAGCATCTAACACACCGTTGGAGTGTCTGAAATGTTGCCCAGTAAGTACCCGAAAGCAAAAACATGAGAAAATAGAAACCACCAGGTACAGATGGACGCAGTACAGCGGCAAAAAACAGAGCTGCCAAGCAAAAAAGTGGTGCTGAAATTCAAATTAAATGACAATTTGAAGACATTAACAAATTTAAGAGAAACATACAAATTTTAATCAGTCCATCGAAATGTATGTGTTGGCTAATCATTGAGACGCGTTTGCGACTTAGTGAGAGCACATCATTACCACCACCGCCACCGCCACCGCCACCTCCATTGCCAGCAACATTGGCACCACTATTAGTTGTGGCATTCGCTTCCTCTATTTGTTGTGGCGCTTCTACAATAACGCCATTTTCCAATTGGTCGGCAGCTGTTTGCTGCGTTGCAAGTTTCTTTACACTTAAGTATACACCCAATGAGGTGGCGAGAATAAGCACTTCGGGGGCTAGCCACTCCACGATTGCCATAGCACTGGAAAGTTAATTATTATTAGGGTTACAAACGATATGAAAGCGTGGTGTATGTACTCACTGGAGTCCCTGAAAATTAATGAAACCCACATGGCGCAGCAATAGCACTGTCAATGGTTGATTGCAACCTGCAATGGGTAACGTTATACCCTCAATGGACACCTGCACTGCTATGTGGCAGAGCAAAACCAGAGTACTTAGTGCTAATAGGATGATGAAATACGCTGTGACGGATCCTTTGAAGTTGCGTCGCGTTGCGAGCGGTATGAACGGTGACATAAAGAACATTAACAGGTACACAAACGATATGCCCACGGGGCGTATGAGCGCGGCTAATAGTATACAAGAGAAAAGTAGTAACATTATAACAGTGGTCTGAAATTTCTTGCTTGATTACAACTTACCCAATACCAGCACTGCTGGCACGACGACGCGCTGCAGCGTAAGGCAGGCGTAACTGAATGCCATTTCTATGGAAGAATATACGTGCTCTTATTTCCTTTCATACATGCGGAACAAGTTATTGGCCACCTTGTAGGATGCACTTGAGTTCACTGCAATCCAAAAAAAAAAAAAAACACACAAACAAAATGAATTCAATAAGAAATGAAATGCTTTTTCTTTTTACTCCAATCTTCCTATATCACCCACATCAGAAAGGAATGCAGAGAGCTGCTTGTAATTGTTGCACAGTCAGATAGCAACAAATTGCATCCATTGCGAGTTCAAGGACGTGCAAGCTGCCAAGTCTTTTGCTGAGCTAAGCTGACATCAACGTGGCAACCAAAAAGTGTTTTCCTACTAATGGCAAATGACACTTTGCTAGAGGATCTAAAGAAAGGCGCGGCGCATTGACTCATGTGCACAAAGTGCCTTGTCAAATGACAGCTGTCAGAACACATGAGTGAAACTAACGCCATCATATGAGTTGAGTTAAGTATTGGAGTCGAAATTAAATCAAACTTTTTATTGTAATTATGTAATTCTTCCAAAAACTAAATCACCACATTGTCAAGGCCACACACACACACACATCAAGTTGTCCTATCACAATTTGTTCTATTATTTGATACAATTCATCCAGAGCGTGCTCTTTATGGCCTTTAATTAAAATGAAACTAATTTGCGGAAACCAAACATTGACACTCTTTTAATTACATCCAAACAGCGCGACGCCACTGTTACTGCCACACAAGAGGCATCTGTGCTTCGTTTTCGATGTTCTTGTCGACAACGTCGTTTGTCAAGGAGGCGCAGCCGGAAAGTTGGCAACCACAAAATGTCTGTCGTCTTGTTTGGCGCGCCTCAAAACAACCAACAAATGAGGGGTGTCGGAAACGCTTAGAATGTTTGTGCCTGCTTCGCACTGTAGCAACTAGACATCAGGATATAAACATTCAACCATGTTGAACTTAAATGAAAACAAAACCAAAAAAAAACTCCAAGCCGCTAAGATACAACAGGCGCAAGATTGGACAAACAAATAGACGAACGGACAGGACAAATAGTCTGACAGTTAGTAGTGTAGGTGGACTTGGGACTGCAAGTTTATTTTTGGGTTGGGTCATGTATCCGGTTTTCTTTGCGTTTTTATGGCGTGCACACATTGAGAGAAAAAAAACAACTTTGAGGTTCTGTGTTTGAGTAGACTTGACTATCCGCTACCCTATATAAAGAATAATAGTTGAAAAGTAGAATTGTGCAAAGAATCTCCATACCAGGTTCTATATCAAGTTGGGGAGAATTAAAAGTCTGATAAAAACCAAAATAATGTAAAACTTGGGGCTCAACAAAGAATTTAAAACTAGTCAAATTATGTACCAAAATATCAATTTTTTAACATTCCTCTTCATTTTCTTAGAACAACAACAATCCATGCTCCACACTTAATTTGTTTTTTTTTTCTCTCTTATACTTAGTAGATGTTACATAGATCTTAATTATTTCAATAAAGGTGCCACTTTCAAACCATAACATCGTTATCGGGTGTAATACTATAGAATGGCAACAAACTTCTTGAGTGTCCTAGACATAAGTGCAAACGGCAGTCAAAGAGAGACACTTAAGTGGCTCACCTCAATTCATGCTTTCTAGGTCTCTGTCTGTTTGTCTGACCCACTGTCATTTTGTGTATTCGACGAACATCAGATTTCTTTTCTGTATGAGTTAATAATGACTTTCAGCCTACAAAATATGTTTAGAAATTTTGGTTTGGAGAAACATTTATACCTACGAGGGATTTTTCGTTTTATATTGTTTGCATTTTGTCCGATAACAATAGGCAAACAAAACAAGGAGTTTTGAAAGGCATGTAGCTATTGATAGTTTATCAATTGAGATAACTTAAATGTATCCATGATAAAATTGGCAGTAGCTTTTCTAGTATTATTTTCATTGAATTGATTACTCATTATTTGACATTATACTCGTATTATAATAGAGACACCTTCATTGCTACTTAATATAATAATAACAGAACAAAAATGATAAGAGAGTCTTTCATTTTCATTATAAATTGCAATTTATTTTTTGGTATGACTAAACATTTACATACGATGCTTGAAAGCCATTAACAACCAATTTAAGTGCTCTTGTCTTAAGTATCACTTCGAGAATACGAAATACTTATTACGAGTATATTTAAGATGCTAGTTGGGATTAAAATAACAACTTAATTAGCAAACTTAGCTATAATTTAATCTCCCAATGATTATATTTCTTATTTATTGATTATGAATGTTTGTAATCTCGAGTTTGTACATTATATGATTGATAACGATGTCTCGATAAAAATAAAGGTGATGTTATATAGCCTTTATCTCTTCGACATTAAAACTACAAATTAATGGACCTTCTTAGAAAGATTTTACTGAAAATATAAACCAAATTATCTATTTATATTTAAATAAAATCATCTATGAGTAATTTTTCTATTTAAGAGTATACAATTTTTTATAAAGTGTACAATATGAAAAAAAACTTTCAAGATACAACGACGACTATTTCCACATAATAAAAAAGTCAAAGCAACATAGTGATGACGTCATTTTGCGTTCTTTGCAACTATTAAAATACTTTTTTATTACACATACAGACACACACATACAAATTTTTAAATATATAAAATTATACATATGTATGTATGTATTTATATGTACATATGTATGAATCAAGAAATAATGAACAAGAGCAATACACGCGCTTAAAATAATCGTGAGGCGCCATGCGAACACCATGAATCCACAATGAAAATGGAAAATTTGTAGCTACTAAATAACTTTCAAATTAAATATGTTTTATAATTATTAAAACAACCATCATAAATTTAACAATATGAAAAGAAAATGTATGATAAAACTGAAGATTATATCGTCGATGCGCCTTGTAAATTCCAAACAATTTAGATATAATTTAGAAGTTGGCATAAATTTGGGATTTTTGGTGTTCCGTAATGATAATAGTATTTTGGAGAACTCGGCTCAATGACCGCATTTTATACTAACAACCATGGAAGAATTCAATTCTCTCAGAAACTGATCTATCATAATATTTTACAACAATAATTACTAAAAATTAAAATAAAAAAGATAATCAGAGCAATAATATTAATTTGTCTTTTTTTCGACATACAAGTACATGTCCTTTGATAGGTTTTCCCTTTCTTTACAAAATCTGTTTCAAACTTAATATAAGACACGCAATTATCACTCTTTGAAGATTAACGATGCAAAAGCGAGGTGAACAACTTAATGATGGCATGTTTGCATTATTGTTCATATAAGTACATACATCAACATACACAAACCATCACATATGTATACTCATGGCTATCCACATTAATAAAAGGTTAAATATGCATACATACATACATATGTAGGCTTTATACCACTTGTGCAAAGAGTTGACTTTTATACAAGTACAATGAATAAATGAAGAATCAAGAAACATGAAGAGCACAACTTAAACAAATGAGCATTTAATGAGTATGAAAAGAAATGTGTAAAAAGGAAATGTTAAAAGATGCTACTTATTAGTAGCCAATGCAGTGCTTCTTAAACTGTTGTGAAGGGGTCTTGAAAAGAAGAAAAGAAGCGACTGAAATAATGTCCAATAATGGAGCCAGTGTTCTTTAAGTTAATCTTAGTTTCCTGGCCTAGAACGTACTAAATAAGTTTAAGAACCAGTGGCATAGTGGTTTTTATAAGAAAAAGGATGAGTTAAGTGGTCCTGCGTAAATTAATCCACATCAATTACTCATCACACTTTTTTTCACACGCTTGACACGTGTTGCTCATTTCAAAATGTCTACGTAAATTGGCCACTATAAAACTACTATACCAGCCAAATGCCAACACGTACAAATTTCATGTCTATTGGTTGGTCATCATATTAATAATCTTTGAAGCATGCCAAGGCATCAACCCACCACCACCAACAACACCATCAATGATAATTATGCATCAAGTAAATAGGCAAATGAGGCCTATGAATAACAAACTAAATCTAAAATAAAGCAGCGAAGACTCATTTGTATATACTAATCATTTTATAAAGAAATATCAAACGAGTGAAGGAGGATTGAATAGATGAATACTAGCATATGTATGTATGTATATAATTTATTAGGTAGTAGTAATATTATTTGATTTATATTCTTATCTTCTGTTCTTCATTTCTGGTTCACTCTAATTTTCTATTTTTTTTTTTTTTTTGTTTTTATTTTTTTAGCATTTCGGCAATAATCAAAAGTTTCTATTGGATTGAGTGCGGCGACAAAACGACAGAGCAACAAATATTGCCAAACGTTTCTCATTTTCTTCATTTATTTTTTTCTTTTTGTTGCCTGTTGCTTTATGACCACCAATGTCATTTTCTTATTTGTTTATTATGGGTGTTTGTTCATTTTCATTCGGCTTCGTCATCTAACACTTTTCTTGTCTTTCCATTTCTTTTCTTTCATTTTTTGCTATTTTGATTTGTATGAAAAATATCTAATATTAAAGTTTATTTCTGTTGTTTTTGTTATTCTTATTCTATTTTGTGTTTATGTATGCACATTTATATTTTCTTTATATTTGTTTCAAGTTTTCTTGGCATAGATTTAAGTATTTTGCCAGTTCTCAAAGTTTCGACATTTCAATGGCAGCTGTTGCCTCCTTTATAGGCCACCATCAAAAATCAAATGCATTATTATCATAGACAAAATGCATATAATATTAGTAGTAATCAAAATATCGATTGTTTTTATTTCCATTTTTCTATATACATAAAATACAAAGGAGAGCAGATGGTGCGTATACATGATGTTTATACATAATAGCTTTGTTATCTCTACAGATTTGCTTACGGGAATGCATATTCGAAAAAGCCACAATAAACGAAAAAGTAAGTCAGTATGAGGTAAATAATCTCAAGAGCTTCAAAAATACTTTTGTCTTTATTAAATAAAAATGCCAGTTTTTCAACATCTTAGAGAACTTTAAAATTGAATTCTTCAGTTTTTCATCACAAACATAACATCAACTTTGTTTTTTAAGCATAAGAATATGATTTATCAAATTACAATTGAAATTTAATTCTTCCAGAAAAATATATTAAGTAAATACGAGTACATATAAACTAAAGATTATATTTAGTTTCTGATCCATTCATGCTGGTATTGATACACCGTAGATTTTCAGTAAAAATATCAGAGATACACAGACAGAATAGATTCTCGATTATTGTTTAAGAATGAACATGAACCCCCAAACATATTATTATGGGACGGCGCGTTATACAGATCTACAGGTAATCCGGTCTACACATGTCATTTGATCCTCACTTAAAAGGCCTGTTTGTTATTTACATGACCAACGTAATGTCGGATTAGGAAATAATTTAAGTCCAACCAAAAGAATAGTGACATAATATAGTATAGAATAGTAACATAGCATACACAACTGCACATAATATACAAAAGATAACATGACATATGATAAGCGGGAAAGATTAAATTGCATAAAGTTCATAGGAGCTGTGGCTCTTAGAGCGCACAAATCGGGTTCGAATCCTTAAGAGGCTGATCAAATCTTTTCGCTTACTTGTCACATTTAAAACTTACAAATGTCACGAAAAAGATCTTGAACTCATCAAATAGTTTATAATGAAAAAAAAAAAAAAAAATATTCAATGAAATCAGTAGCAAATAGATATAAAAAGAGTTTACTTCTCACCGTGGAGTTCCTCTCCACGTAACGATTCTGTTTAACTATATGATATGATAATTTAAATCTATAAGCTTGAATTGAGTTCCTATCTATCATAGAAATGATACAACATTAGTTTGCAATTATGTTGATGAAATATAGCAAGATATGGGTTCCCTGAGTTTTGAAATTTTATCAAAAAGTTTATCATATTCATAAAGTTAATTACATATGTCTATCAATCGATGATGTGCCAGTTGTATGATATATATATTGGTCCGATTTGTTTGTTTATCTGGTTGGATATGTCTGTCATAATTCTGTGGCATTTTAATTTACAATTCAAACTGATTTGATGTATTTGCTATCTCATAATATAATAATAGGTGTATTAAAAACTGAGAATTTTAAATTTAGGTATGTTTAGAATGTAGAATATGTTAGTAGCTTTGTCCTTGGTAAATACTTCATCAACTTTCTTCATTTGTTCTTTATGCTTGATTTGAAAGAAATATTGGGATTGATGAACATATTCTATTCCAGAATTATACACTGGAATATAAAAAACAAATTTCTTGTGTTAACAAAACATTTCTAAAACAAAAGATCCTACTTATTTTGTTAATATCAACCCTTTTCCTACTTATTTATTGTACATGGTGAATATTTAATCTAATCCTTTTCGCATTAATGAATTATCATTTCTCTCTCTGCTTGATTCGGTAAGAACGTTCGTTAGCTCATTTTTTTTACTAGAATTGTCAGAATTGACGGACACACTAAATTTGTTGACTGGTTTTAATATTTCATTATTTCATTGTTGATACCGCCTTGTCATCATCATCATTTTCCCACCATCAGCATCAAGTCCGTGTGCCTGCCAAAGGCACAATGTGTTCAGTTAGTTCTTGAGGCAATTCGAAAGCCTCAAAATTGTTTTAAGTGCCACCCGCAACTGTTGCGTGACACGAACGGACAAAGGAATCTACGCCCAAATTGTTAGCAAGAAATTTATTATCATTCAGACAAAATAGCAAATTAGTTTAGTACCACAAACAGAATGAAAATATTTGTACAGTAAAATAGCATGTAGTGAGAATTATTTTTTATGATGTATGAAGATAAATTATATTTTACTTTCACTTTCCCAAAAATTACTTCAACAAACAAAAAACAAATAAATTGCGTTGACAACAACGAGGAAGGCTTAATGAAATTTGGATAGAACAAAAAAATATTAATGAAATTCGTTAGAAATTCAAATTCGCACAAAACTGACAAAGACACACGTATGAGTCATATACCACGAGTACTTCTAACTAACTAACGAACTAACTACCACACAACACATCATGTTAACCAGACTTAATAATATATGTAAGAATGACATACTGTTGGGAATGGGGAAGGATTCCTTTCCCTATTCAATTAAGTGAAGCACGTAGTGCGGTGATAGAAACATGTCATGGCAACGCAACCTTAAAATGTTATTAGCAACATAATGAGAAAATTTATCTATTTTTCATTCCTTAAGTTGTCGTAATTGTTTCACGTTTATGAAATAAACCCAACACAAAAAACTGAAATGATGATGACCTTTTAGCAAATTAAAAAACAAATATGTTAACATCAAATAAAATATCAGTAGTAATGCTCTATATTATGGTCATTATCCTTCGCAGTACGAGTATGTTGTGTGACTTGTTGAATTTTGTGTTCTTTTTTTTTTTATGATGACGAAATAATAATTTTTTTTATATATAAAATTTGAATAAAGAAGCCAATGATAGATTTTATGATTAACCCAATTTATTTGTTAAAAATTCCTTTGCAAAGTGCTTCTAACAATTTAACCTACTTTTTATGGGAATTTCAGAAACATGGCGTATGCGTTATATTTTTCCATCATTTTTTTTTTTAATACAATAGTTGTTTGCATGGGAAAAAAAAGAGGATCAACAATACAAAAGTAAAGACTTGAAGTACACTTACTATGAAAGGATTGTGACTGAGTCAGATATAAAGACAATTTATGAGTTGGCAACAATGACAATAACAACAAGAGCAACAACAACAACAGATAGGAAAAGGGGCCAAGAACAAATTACATGAAAAGTGGTCACAACAGAGAAGGCACACTTTGCAAATTGAGCGAATGCAATCGTTTTTTGTTGTACAGTGGCGGATTTTGACTGGGGGCAAAAGTAATATTTTAGAGCCCTTAACCTCATGTAAATAATTGATACGTTGAATAAATATAAGAAACAACATAACCGAGCGGGGAATACTACTCGCTGCCCACCACGTTTCCTATAGCCCTACAAAGAACTTTTATAAGCATCAATTTAGTTTTTTTCTGGTATAAACGTATACTTTGGATTTCGGTTTGTTTTCGGGGCACTCAATAACACAAAATTCATCAAACAATCATGATTATTTTTATTTTATTTTTTTTCATATCCTTCTGCAATTTATGATTTCTTTTCAATTAGTTTTTTTTGAAAACAGTGGAAGAACTTATGCAAATTTTGATGGTACAAATATAATGTTCTATTTTAACCAAGTTCTACGCGCCCATGGTCATATACTATACAATGTAAAAGCCGGAATATACGGCAATGTCTACAGTGGGTGGGAAATTCTTAAAGCAAGTAACCTCTTCCAACTGCAAGGGCAACACTTTAAATTAATTTCCCAAGCGAAATTTATAATTCTCATCATTTATAAACGAACACATTTTACAGCAAAAGATAGAATACTGACAGACATTTTACTGGGCACGGCTTGCGAGTCTAGCAAATGAATAAATGAATGAATGAATAAGTGAATGGTCAATGTCTTGATGTGGATATAATGAAAATGAGAAAAATTAAGAAAAGAAAACATTAAAAAAATAAAATGAATAAATTAAATTTCATTTAAATCTTCTCCTTCACAGCTTTTTGAACACGAAAAAACCAAGAACAATGTTTACTACAGAAAATCTGACCCAATTGCATTGAAACGCAACTCATCTGACTTAACGCCTCGTTGGAATTTGTTTTGTTGTTTCATAGATTTGAGAAATTCTTTTTCTAAAAAGAAATTCAATTTTATTTATTATTTTATAATTCAATTAAAGTCGCGTCATCAACTCGGGTGTGGAAAAAACCGCAAATGATATCATCAAAACGATAATTACACATATCGGGCAACATTAAAAAAGGGTTTATCTTTTTTATCAATTTATTCGTCTCTGCTCCTTCACCCCTTCTTATTTCTTTGTGTCTCAGATACTTCTGTCTGTCAGTTACATTTGTTACAATTTATTGCTTCAGGGTTAAATAGAGGGTTAATGAAAATGACATTTATTATTATAATAATTAATACCAAAAAAAACAAAACAAAAAAGAAAAAAAACAATCTACTTACAAAAAGAAATAATAAAAGAATTTATAATTATAATCAATAATTAAACATTTAAACTCCTAATTCAAGACATCAATTATAGGATTGCATGTTCCCAAGTATTTTTGCTGCAGCAATGGATTTTATATTGCATTTATCACATTAAATTTTGTCCCCATCATCTATTGTAAATTGAGAAAGATTGAAACTTAAACTCAGTGACGTCACGCTTGATTTGAAGGCAATCAACAGAAAACAAAACAAAACAGACAAACATAATAGATACAATATATATAAAAAAAAGAAGAATATAGAGCAAACCAGCGGTTTATAAACTTATGAGGTACGCTGAATACATCGTGACCATCCAACCATAACCCTAAACATTTCACGCCGTTCTTAAATCTTATTGATAATCTTATAGGCTAGCAATGATGAGCCCATATTGATCTCAACAAAAATATCTCTTATTTTCTCCAGAAAAAATCTACCATTTTCACTCGTCTTCGAATTCGTCACAGCGGCATAACCCACATTTATTTAATCATCGAGGATACATGCCCATCCTATCACCAATGCGGTCATGTAGAGGCATCTACGATGGACATTTTGGACCTTCTTCAAAGCGTCAGAAAGGCTCTTTTTTCTAACTCCAAAGCATCATCACTTCTTACTACTGTTTTCAATCCCAATATACATAGGTAAGATATTCTTTAGCCATTGACAATAATAAATCAAATTGTTTCAAGGATCCCCGCTAATTATCGGTTCGCCTACATAATGAGCTGCTTTGTAAACAGCATCTGCTGGCTTCACATATGAGTCCACACCCCAACTACAGCACTACTAAGGTCATTGTTTCTTCTAGGTATTTCCAAAAGGAATTACATTAGAGGGCAGTTGAATTTGCAGTAGAGTCAAACCAGAATAGAGTTGAAGCTTCTTACTCGCAGCATGTTAGCTCAGTTAAGTTCGGGCTGGGCCCTTATCTTCGAATACTACAGGGAACGTATAGGTCCCTATGGCAACAAACTGAACCAATTCACTACCATTAATTTATGGTTACGACCAAAAGAGGTAGCTTCCATTGTAGTATACCCATTATTTATTTCTATTAAATCTAAAAATAACGTAACGTAAATTTTAATGTAATTATTTCTATTATTTTTTTTCAAATCTTTTTTTCTTCCCAGCTGCATACAATTCTCTTATTGCATGCGCACATCTAAAACAATCAGGGAAACACGGACTACAGTTTAAGAACCACTGGAATAAACAAATAAATAAGTCAAGACCTACAACTAGAATCTCTCTATAAATAGAACAAACTCACACACCCACATTTATTTGCTCTTCATTTGTTCATACTACAATACAATATATACAAGTAAGTATATACAACAAATAAGTAAAATAAAAACAAATCCACATGCACATAGTGAAAGAAGTAGAATGTACGATTGAATCGAATCGACTGAAACCAAAGCCACAATAGATTAACGGTCTTTTCAACTATAAAATTAAAACAAAAATAAGAAAAGTAACAACTCAACAACAAAATTATAAAATGAGAAAATGGAAAAATGGGAAAATGACAAAGAAAAATGTGCTTTGTGCAAATAAAATCATTACAGAATTTCTTTTTAATTCGAAATTAATTAATACAATGCACGGCATGCCACTATATACTTATATATGTATATTAATGAATGAATGAAAGAAAGTTGTAAAGAAAAGGAAAATAAAATCAAATTAAAAAACAATCTAAAATTAAATGAAAGAAATTATAAAAGAAATAAATACCCAATAGCAAAATTAAGAAATGAGAATACAAATTTTATAACATCAAACGAGAGAGAAATGATTTAATTATGTATTGTACAAAACAAAAAAAAAGATATATTGGGTTGGCACTTACTTAATTATATGTGATATTCAAGAACGTTTATTGAATATTGAACATATGGACTTAATGACCATTCATCGTCTATACTCTCGAAAATACTTGAAAGAGTATTTCTCCAAAGAGTTTTGCCATTTCTGGATGAAAGAAAAATCATCACTGAACACCAATTCGGTTTTCGTAAGAAGCACGAAGCTCCAGAGTAGTGACACCCAAGCGAAATTTCATGTTTTGAAAGCAATAAGTACTGCTCTGCGGTCTTTTTGGACATGAACAGGTTTTTAATAAGGTCTGGAAAACAACTCTTTTCTTTAAACTCAAAAGCCAACTACCATAAAAGTTGAAGCTACTAGCATCCTGCAAAATCAACTTTATCGATTGGAATCCTGATATCAAATCTGGAACATCGCTGTATACACTGCAAAATCTAAGCACATTACATTTAGTTTGAGATGTGGTGATTGTTCACCAGTTACACTTTTTCAAGAAATTCTTCCACACCACACTTTTGTTAACTACATTGGCTTAAAACTTGAAAGAAGGCTTACTTAGAAAGAGCACATCAAATCGAAACTTCGTAGAAAAGCATTTATGTTAAACTGGCTGATTCCTGAATGATTCTTATTCCGAACTTCGCTATAAATGCAAATTACAAGGAAATCATTAAACCAGTGTGGATATATGGAATCCAACTTTCAGGAACAACAGCAGCTTCCAATATTGAACTCCTGCAAAGAATTCTAGCTCCCTCAAAAATTTTTAACTTTAAGTCATCGGTTCAAGATGGCGAGAAAAGAGTCATGGTTTAAGTTGGCTAGCAGCCTAGGGCCATGGGTTATAAGCAGCCCTGGTTTTCCTAACTTTCTCTCAGCCTTCTACTGATCCCCTAAACGCCTGCAACGCTCACAAGGAGGCGTTAACGCCCACTTTGGGAACCTATAACTTAGAGTTTAATAATATACAGACCTAAGTAACCCACCAATAAGCATTTCTCCACCTAGATAAATTAATTCTACAAGTAAATTTAATGAACATTTAACATTAAACAGATCTTAAATAAAATGACACGTTAGCCATTTTTATTTTGCCATTTATATAGACAACTTCAAAATCATCCTCTCATAAAACTTGGCAAACTTCTTTGCCATAAACAAAATATGTTCTTTGTCTAGATCGTCATAGAGGCTGTAAATGTAATAGATCTTTAGAAGAATCACTATTTTTTGAAGCAATTAACCGAAAAATGTTTGCCAAGTCTAAGTCTCAAATGTAATGCCTTCATTTGATTTGATATTCCCTTGACGTTGATATGGAAATAAAAGCAAACAATAAAATCAGACTACCTATGTCTGTGCCAACCCAATAGAAAATGAGAGAGGTTCAATCATTATTCAACCTTAACATAGAAGAGCCAGATGAGTATAATAATACTGAGCCAAAAAGACAATTACGTCGCTGATCGTCGATCACACAGTTTTGTCATTCATACAGAAGCGTTGATGCATAACGTTCACATTAGTGCATCATTTTCTCTTCAAGGGCTTCGGCATTGAACTCACCGAGACTTTAGAAAAATATACACAAAAATATAAACAACTAATGCAAATAATAATAACAATAATAAACAAATATGTTATTATATACATATATGATATATACATATATAGTAAAAATATATAGTAAAAATAAATAGTAAATAGTATTGAGTACAATGCTAAATAATATTTACACTACTCTTTGAATTATTGTACTAACGCATGATGGAACAACAGCAGATGCGATATTCTCATTCAACCAGGTGAAAAAGAAAATATGTATTATAAATAAACCGGTTTTCGACCATTCTAAGCCGAATTCATATCTTTATTAGCCAAAATAGTATCTTAAAACTTCAGACGGCATTAGAAGTAACACAGACACACACGCACACAGCCCCACATGCCTTGTATATGAAAATTGAGTTTCAAACAGATATTTTAATATAAATTCTAAGGTATGACGCAATGTGCCTCGCTGTCGCTGATGTTAATAATATATAGAGATAAAAATACAAACATTAAACTTTGTAGTCAAATAATCCATCTATCTATAAAGCTATTTATTTTATAAACCAACCGGCAAAACTGACAGCAGGTAGACAACAGAGGAAGTCATCTACTACTTATAATAGTTTGAAATGAAATTGAGCCTATTATTTGATGTCCAGCTGCCTTTCTTCTTTTTTTTTTTTTTTTTTTTTAATTTTACTACCTGAAGCATAGATACATAGATACAACAACAGCTGAATTTAACCAAAATGATGAAAAGAAACAAACGAGTATATAGTATTAATATGAACCACTAATTTGAAAAAAAAAAAACTATATGCCTAGATAAAAACAACCTCTTCTTTGTTGCTTCTTTTTATACTTTTTACAACAGGGTGAGAATGGTATGTAAGAATACTTTGTCGTGATGTTTGTAATGTTTACAGATCTCACAAAGTTATATTGGGGTGAAGGAAGATCGATTGGCTCCAGTATGTTTGTTTCCATTCAAATTAATCCCTCAGTATTGTTTCTACTGAAGACGTAATTTTCTTATATGCAAACTGGGTTTGTGACCTGCGTGTTTGTTCTTAAATTCTCCACAACTTTCACATTTTATTTAGTAAGATCTCCTTCTGGGAATTTCTAGAGTTTTATACAAGACCACAGTGCTTAAAATTCCAATTCAAAGAATGTAAATTAAATATTTCACTTATAATTTATAATTCTGGTTGATATCCTCTATAACTAGGATTTCTAGGCCATTAAATGAGTGAAAACAATAAGAGTCTTAGGCCTTAGAAGCTAGTGCCTTCATTGTATAATATTATTTTTTTTGTATAAAAACGTTTGCATTTCTTAAGATATACAAAGTAGTCATTACAAAACGACCATATAAACTAGTTTAAACTAAAAAATAGTAAAATTTCATTAAATGAAAGTTCTTCACTTCCTCAGTTTGAGTATGAAAGGCATATAAGCTTTGATGCACCAATATTATTTCATAATTTTTATATAAAGAAATTCATTTGATTTTGTGAGAATCCAAGCTTAATACCTTAAAAAATTATGAATTATTTTGCGCACTCATGGATTAAGAAACATTGCATGGTTGATGCCTTTTTTTTTTTTTTTACATTTTCTCAATCTACTGCATATTACAGTAATTATATATATAGTATATACATAATAATTACCTATATAGTGACAAGCTGATATACATTTTACTTTTTGAACCATAAAAAATAATATTATATATTTATTGTATGTTAAGCAAATATTTGCTGAAAAATCGAATCACAGAAAATTCACTCAACGTTGCTATTCATCGACCAAGAAAATTGAATATAAAATAAGAGAACTTACGTGAAGAAAATTATATTGTATGAAAAAGAAATTAAGTGGGTCCTAATGCAGAGCGAGAGAAACACTCAATTCCAAAAAAACAACCTGTTAAGCTTGGAGGCAGAGGCATAATGGTGTGGGAAAGCATAGCGACTGCTGAAGTAAGAAATCTGATAATTACCGAAAATACTATAGACCATAACTCTTATCTACGATCCCTCAAATCTTTGTTACCCTTCTTCAAGGCTCTGATTTGAATTCTATCGGTCACCTTTGGCAGGAACTAGAGACAAGTATCAAGGTGGAGATTGAAGAGCAACTGTATGTACTGTATATTGATTTAAATTTTGTATACGCTTTACAAGTGTATTGACCTCGATTAAAAACAACCTATATTCATAAATAAAAAAAATGGAATCTATTGAATTTAAATACTGATTATTTGAAATATGTACATATTTTTTCATATAAATATAAACGTTGATCAAAAGTGCAATGTTACTAATAACTGACTCTAACCAAATAACCAAAATTTTAGTCTACTTATTGTATTTGAAGACCAATAGGCAGTGGAATGGGTTGACTTTTATACTGTATATAGTAACTGCAGAAGAATGGTGTAGTCGTCGGTGGTGATGGCAACGAAATGTATTAATCTATTTTTCGGTTAATTGATGAGCATAGAAACTTGTCATCTGCCTCCAAAAAAAAAGTGATGAGCGGAAAAAAGATCTTCCGGGTCCAAAAAAAGAGACAAGCAAAAAATAAGTGTCCTTCAATGAATTTTCAATTAAGCGAATCGGAACCAATGTAGACGATTAATTGAAAGGGATTAATCAAATAATTTTGATCGTAATTTCTAAGAATTAACCAATTAATCTTACTTTACCCTGAAGTGTTGCCATCACTAACTTCTCTAGTCACGGATATCTCCTCCAGGCGTATATCCTTCGTGACCGGACAAATTTCTTAGTCCCAGATAATGTTCTTAAAATAAACTACATTCCATTCCGCACATCTCCCGTGGCTGCACAACTTAGTTGGATTCGTATGGGTTCACCCTCGGGAGATTTTACTGTATATAAACTGAAACTAGCATACTACATGTGAGAAGTACAAAAAGGAGACTTTAAATAAATTTTCAGAATACTATCTTATAATATCAAGATCAATAAACATCACAGTTGTATGATGAGACCCTACAATTTAAGTGTAAAGGGTAAACAAAAAGAAAGTATCTGCAGCTGTTGCGAATAGATATTGTCATGCGGATGCGAAAAACTGATTTGTGTTTGCGAATATTTCATTGTTATTTTTTTTCTTTGGTTGGCAACAACTACAACAACAAGAACAACATGTAGATACATTTATGCTAAGGTCAACACAACGACGACGACAAACAGAACATATTGGGAAATTTAAGAATTCTTAAAAACAAACAAAAATCGAATAAATTTCATTATAATTTTATTTACATTCATAAATACTATAAAAGTTTGATTTTTCCTTTGCTTCTCATAAAATTGGGTCATGTTAGTAGAATGAAATGAAACAATGAAAAGTAAAAATTAAATTTTGTCATCTTAGTGGAAGTGTATTTATCACTTTGTTGCAGGAGCTTGGCTCACAGGAATCGATAAAGTTTTGGAAGGCTCTAACCATAGTTTCTTCGGAATTGAGTCTTTTTTCAGTACGGAAAATGTTGAAATTGACAAAGAAGTGATAATCTTTTGAGGCAAGGTCTAGGGTGAGTATGATGGGTTGGTTTTTAAGAGTTTCAAACCCCTGTAGTAAAAGTGGGTGATGAATAACAGTAAAGTTATTCGTTATGAAGTTTGATCTTTCAAAGTGGATCCCATTTCATACTACCGAGGACCTTACTGAAGCAAGCAACGATGAGTAAGTAGTTGTAACTTTCTTTAAAGCAAAAAATCGAATTCACTTTTATTGGAGATAAGAAATTTTATTCAAACATACAATATTTACTTATTTACTATTATTGTTATTGTTGTGATAAGAATTTAAAAAAAACAAAACAAACACGGTGCACTAGGTCAGCTCACATGAATCACACATTTAAATGAATAATAACATTTCTAGTTTTTTCAAGAGATTTCCTTGCTGTGTATGTTCATGGAACAGAATTTAGTTACAATTTGTTGTGCATCTAATGTCTGAGACCACAACAATGAACAATAAGTTATGAGAAACGTAGTGTATTATTATAAAGGGGGGTAGGTAGTGCACAATTTCTTCAACTTGAAGGTTTTTTGCGGAATAAGCCTTAGGCCCTTTTTCAATTTATTACAAATTGTTGTTCAAAAATTAGTCACTCACTTTGGGAATTTTGCATTTCTTATAAATTCTTGAAATTATATTCTTTTTATTTATCTTCACTTCTTTTCATTTTGCCGGCAGCAAAATTTTCATTGTGCCGCTTTCATTGGTGACAAGAATAACCGCAGTAGATGTAATAAATTAAAAGTATCTTTCTTTTCTTTATCTTCTTTTTGTTGTTTCTTGCACTTTGCTCTCTGACATGAAGTGTTAATTGTTGATTGATGTACGAGAAGTGAGTGATTGTGTAGTAGACAACAATAATAACAACAGCAATAACAAATAAAAAAATATAAAGAGAAAAGGCTGTGATGATGATGATACTCATGACAAATCTCTAGCCAAGCTTCTCTGTATGTCAAGTTGATGATGATTGAAATCTCCCTCTTTCTCATTTTATCTCTTATCTCCATTTGAATATCAACTTAATTTTTGTTTTGTTTATTTCAAAGTGAAATAATTTTGTAATTTTTTGCATTCGCCGGAAGTGTGAATTCCAAGTAAAAAATAGAATAGAACCATGATTGTTTGTGACGCTTTTAAGTATTTTTTGAAATGATTTCATAATTTTTGCGGTTTATTTTGTTTGAGATTATCGACAAAATATAATCTAGAAATTTCGCTACTTTATGCTGTCACGGGTATTCATTAAACAAAATTATTAATTGTTGTTTATAATTAATGCAGATCGACCGACCCGTGCGGACATATCAATAAGTAAAAATTTGTGTAAACACAAATTGTATATTTTGTGATTTTTCGTTATGAATCTAATTAGGAATATGATTCAAATTTTCAGATCAGGGGGGTGGTATCTCCCATACAAACCACCCATTTGAATTCAGGTTCTTATTAGAAAAACTTTTTTGTTTTTTGTCCTATTGAATTAAAATTTAGATACTATAAGTTTCCAATCAATGTCCATAAAATGCGTAAATTTCAAAAAACTAGAGTTACTGGATCGTATAGCTCCCATACACACTCAAACCCAAATTTAAGTTTTTATTAGAAAAACTTTTTTGTTTGTTGTGTTATCAGTACAAGAGTCTGACACATATTCAACAACCGTGTAAATTTCAAGACCCTAGGATTAGTGGATCGGTAAGGTTCTTTTACTAGTAAGTCTTGCATGTGTTTGTGGATATCTTCATTTCTGATATACCATGGAGGGCCTGTCATTGTTCTAAGGATCTTGCTTGGATTGAGTTCTTTGTATAAACGTAACTTCATTTTAAACCTCTATTTCTCATTTTTCTCACACTGCTATAAAAAAAACAACAAATTGCGAGTGAAATTTTTTCTCATTTGCGGTTTAATTGTTTAACAAACAATAATAAAAACAAAAACAACAGAATTCTGTTAAAACAACAAAATTTATATTGTGTTTTACAACTGTGAAAAATGCTAAAAATAGTGTAAACTATAAATTGAAAAACAATAAAACAAAAAAAAAAAAAACAAAAACTACAAGTAGCAAAGTTTTGAAGCGCCACTTTTTCATTTCATTTTCATTCAGCACTTTTTCCACAATTTTATTCCATTTTTGCTGTTTTCAGTTTCGTTTTATGTTTTGTTGACTTTGTAAACAATTTCATTGACTTAACAACAACAACAACAGCAACAACATTTAACCTTGTTCGAATATTTACCTTAAATGATTGAAGGCAAAAACCAGGTAAAAATATGTTTGTTTTACAAAGGAGGGTTGAAGATGAGCAGCTTGGAGCTTCCAAAACAAACACATACTTATGTATGTATGTACTTCCTTCCTTTCTCCCGTTATCATTTAAACTAACCTACCTCAAAATCATACCATACACACACACACACACACATACGCTTCCACTTTGATGTATTATATCCTTTGTTTGCTTTTATTTGTTATTGTTAGTTTTTTTTTTTTTAACTTATTTTGTTTAAAATATAATTAAAGAGAAGATTCCCTTCTCTTTGTTTCTTATCAATTTTAAATATTCCCTCTTCCCACCATTGATCACTCATCTACTAACTACATTTCTTATATGTATATTTATTGTTGTTATTGCACTTTAAATTGTCTTCTTTTTTTTTCATATTACATATCTTTTATTTTTATCACATTTGAACTTCTTGTTTCTTGTCTAAGGCGTGCCAGCATTTAAAAAATTAATTTTTAACAAAAATCCGAGAATACTATTTTACATATCATACACAAGAAGAATGCAATGAAGAACTTTGCGTGGGAGTGGAAATTAAGAACAAAACTATTGAAACGAAAAATTTGTAAGAGATATTTTTAACAAACAATTTGAAAAAAGAACAACAACAAAACCGCCAAAAATCCCACAAGCCCAAATTCTCATGCATTTGTATAGTACACAAATAAACGTGCGCCCCTTGTCTGTCAAATTCCGTGTCTCTCAGGCACTCTGACACTCTGCCTTGTCTGCCAGTCTGTCAGTTTGACTGTTTGTTTGTCAACCGGCTGTTTGAATTTGCTCTTGCACTTGACGCTTTTTGTTATTACTTATTTTATGATTATGTTGTTGTGTGATTGTTCTTATTATTGTTATCGTTGTTGCTGCTTGTAGCTTTTTGGCTACTCTTTCATTTCTTTGTCTGTTTTTCTTTTACACTACTCACTCTTCTGCCTTTTGTTTTGGTTGTTTTGTTGTTCTTGTTGTTGCCCTGCACAGCAAAACTTAACAATATTGAATTTTCCAATTATTACGCATATTAATTTCACAAAATTAAATAGATAAATTTATTAATATCTTTTAGACACACTTCTCACTTTCTTAATTATATATAATATACTATAATGGGGAAAATAACACTCACTTTATTGCAAATTATATTTGTTGATTTCTACACTTGGTACAATTCAAGTTTAACTTCCAAAAACCATTGAAGGAACTACGGTTTCCGAGTTTATAAAGTAATATAATCAATATTATTTAAAACGATTTTTATGCAAAACAATTTTTCATCTTTCGAATTGAAATTTGCCGACGGCAAAAAAAAACGGCGCGCACAGTCACGCTTTCGTTGAAAGTCAAATTTCGACTTGAAAAGTAACGAGTAGAAAAGTAGTGAGCAAGACGAAAGTAGCGAATGATCGGTTTTTAGGCGATTCGGAGTCGCGCGGGTGTCTTGAAATTGGAATTGGAACGAGTTTTTAGTCGAAAAGAAGGGTTTCTTTCTGCTGTTTCTGGGCCAAAGGGAAATGGACGGGCAAACGAGTCGAATAAAAGAGCGTAAAAGATCACTTATTATCTCTCTTGATTCTGCTCTGCGCGGGTAATGCATTCTAGGGAGCCCGGGCGCCCAACATTTTAATAGATTGATGGAAAAAATAAACCTGTTTTGCAGTTAATAATTGTAATTTAGTTTATTTTTATTCACATTAATTTTTGATCAACTGTATTACATGATTTCAACACGAAAATTGGGTTGGCCCTAAATCCGATATTTATTTAGCATTGGTCCTGAATATTTGTTTCATATTTTAGGAGTTTCTCTCTCTCTCTGTGAAGATTAATTCCGAACCGGACGTTACTTGTTAATGAGTATCGGGTTCTCTCACAGTCGATGCAACCTTTATTTCACTCAAGAATGCATGTCCACATTTCGTATATCACTCAAAGAAATAGATATATGTGTGTTTGGTACAAAGTTTGCGTAGTAAGTAGCGTGTGTAAAAATAAATGATGTTAGGGGGGTTGTTAGTGGGATATTATTAAAAAATATGAGAAAAAAATATTGTTATTGAAAAGAAATTTATTTATTTATTTTTTATTTATTGTAAACTGATTTTTAATACGCTAAAGCAACTAAAGCCTTAAGCTAGATGAGATATGTTAGATTTATAATATAAATTTGTGCTACTATTATCTGTTTACAATATTTAATCACTTAGATTGAGATTAAATAAATTAAATATTCATTAATAAGGAATTTGAAGTAAAAGAAATTTTCCCATTTATCAATATCACGAAATTTATCGTATAATATTATTTTAAAAATATTCCAATTCAAGATTGTAATGCTTTATACATTCGATAAGTATTCCTTATTTTTTATGTTACCTGAAAGCTTCTTGGCAACCCTACTTTTTGAGTGCATTTTAACATCACTCAAAATTCTTATTTACATGTTGCCATTTGCTTGAGTAAACCGTCTAGTATAGTCTTTTCTAGTTGGCGACAATTTGCTAGGTCCTCGAAAAATTGATTTTAGTTGGCATCCCAATATTGATAATTTGTACGAGCGACCGATAAGAATTGTGAAATTGGAATAAAATAAAAAACTAAGTTGATTTCTGTTATTCAATATAAACATTAACAAATATGTTTAAATTAGTCAGTAGAGTTCCCAAAAATGGCCCACTGACACTTCGTCAAATTGCAACAGTGCGATTTCTTGGCGGGCGGCATGCATCAAATCTTGCTGCTGCGCCAGAAAAAAAATATGCGGCAACATCGAAGGGTAAGTAAATCTTAAAACATATGTAGGTGACTCCTTGAATTTGTTCGCATTTACAATAATTCATAGAATTTCGTGAGAAACAGACTAGGTTTAATATAAGTGCAGAACGGATGGTAGGAAGACCACTTTATTTGGATGCTCAGGCCACAACACCAATGGATCCACGAGTACTTGACGCCATGTTGCCTTATCTGACATCATTGTATGGTAATCCACATTCGCGTACACATGCCTATGGCTGGGAAACAGAGCAAGCAGTGGAGAACGCACGCGAACAGGTTGCCAAACTAATAGGAGCTGATCCAAAGGAGATTATCTTTACATCAGGTGCTACCGAATCGAACAATATAGCAGTGAAAGGTGTAGCACGTTTTTATGGGGCCAAAAAGAAGCACGTTATTACTACACAAACTGAACACAAATGCGTCTTGGACTCGTGTCGTTCACTGGAGAATGAGGGCTATAAAGTTACCTATTTACCGGTTCTGAGCAATGGACTCATTGACATGAAGCAATTGGAGAGTTCCATAACACCAGAGACATCACTTGTATCGATCATGACAGTCAACAATGAAATTGGTAAGTCAATGAAAGCAAAATTGAAACTTCAGCTCCAGGTACTGACGCTCTCTCTCTCTCTCTTTGCCCATTGCCTATGACAGGAGTTAAACAACCCATTCAAGATATTGGTGCACTCTGCCGAGAACGTAAGGTATTCTTCCACACTGATGCTGCACAAGCAGTTGGCAAGATTCCACTCGATGTGAATGCAATGAATATTGATTTGATGTCGATTTCGGGCCATAAGATTTACGGACCCAAGGGCGTTGGTGCGTTGTATGTGCGCCGTAGGCCACGCGTTCGTCTGGAGCCCATACAAAGTGGTGGTGGGCAGGAACGTGGATTGCGTAGCGGCACTGTACCGGCACCACTTGTGGTTGGCTTGGGTGCTGCGGCCGAATTGGCTTCACAAGAAATGGATTATGACAAAAAATGGATTGATTTTCTATCAAATCGTTTACTGGATCGCATCAATGGCGCTTTGTCACATGTTATACGCAATGGTGATCCTGAACAAACATATAGCGGTTGCCTAAATCTATCATTTGCCTATGTCGAGGGTGAATCCCTGCTAATGGCTCTTAAAGATGTAGCGCTATCTAGTGGTTCAGCCTGCACTTCAGCTTCGCTTGAACCTTCTTATGTCTTGCGAGCCATTGGTACCGATGAAGATTTGGCGCACAGTTCGATTCGATTTGGTATTGGCCGATTTACAACCATTGAGGAAGTGGATTACACCGCCAACAAATGTATCAAGCATGTGGAACGCCTTCGTGAAATGTCACCGCTTTGGGAAATGGTACAAGAAGGAATCGACCTGAAGACCATACAATGGTCACAGCACTAAATGCTTTAAAATGGAAGTTGTGTATTTTGTTATTAAGATATTATGTAAATTTAAACCAAGATAGACTGTGTGTGTGTGCGTTTCAGCCGAACGAACGAGTATGAAAGTAAAACTATGCAAATCATAATTAAAAAAATGTTTACTTTGTCATTTATTATTTGTTCGTTTCGAAAAATTTGTACACAAAAACCACTAACCTAATTTTATATTCAAAAATATATTCGCAAGATTTCGCTTTGATTTCGAAAGCGAATCATGGCATAGAGTAGAAGAGAGAAAAGGTCACACACTCATCAAATTTGGAAGTCTGAAGTACAAAAGCATTAAAGAGGAATGGAGAAAAAGCTTTTGCAATTTAAATATAAATGAATATCATTAAAGATTGCGCGAAAGTTAATTATATAAACACTTGCTGCACCAAGAGAATGACGTCCGCTGGGGGTCAAAGTTCGTGCCGTATTCATTTAGTGTGCTTTCTTTTTGGCATCAACAGCAGATCCACCGCCCAATATCTTCTTACGTTGTGCAAACATATGCAGATACAATTGTGGGAAGAGTGGAATATACAGAAGCATAACAATCCATAGGAGAGTAAAATACGAGAAGGTTGCATTCCATTTGTTGGGCATCTCAATAGACCAAACACTTGTCTCCTTAGCATAACTCTGCGCCCACCAGAAGCACAGCAATTCACCAGTCACTCCAATTGGGTAAAGTGCAATGAAGGTTGTGTATCTCAAGAAGACAACAAAGTGCGGCACAATCTTGACAATGTTAAGAGCATAATAACCATATCGTATGATCTCCGTGATGGCCCAAGCGAACAGTGCAATTGGCAAACCAGGTGAAACTTTACCAGTTGGTGTTGCCATTACAACGCCGACAACAACCATCATGCGACTGAATACTTGGAATGTCGTTACAACTGGATTCGATTTTACCAAACCGAAGACGGCGTTGATGATCTCAACGAAGGCAGCATTTTGAAACACAATCACTGCTAGGCGCGTATAGTCCCACAATGTAGTTTGACTCCGGAACTCTGGACCTTGAAGCAAATAATAGTCCACCAACTGATAGAGTATATAACTCCAACCGGCTACTTGTACTGCATTGTAGGCAAAGAGGTATGTTTTAGTAAGAAAGCCTGGCTCCTTTGATTTATGTGTTTTGTCTGCTGCTAGTTTTGTGGACATTTTAATTGTGCGTGTTTTTTTATGGAATGTGCAGCACTTGTACTTTCACCTTTGAAGATCGAACTGAAATTTGCCGTCGGCAAAAATAATCCGTACGCAATGAAATGCTTTCGTTGAAAGTCAAATTTCGACTTGAAAGTAACGAGCAAGACGAAAGTAGCGAGTGACAGTCTATGCAATTCGGGGTCTCGCAGGTGATTTGAAATTGGAAATGGAACAGTCTTTTATTCGGTTTCCGAGTCGCGCGGCTGAAGAATACTGATTTGAGATGGGATTATTCGGGTGTTGCGCGGGTGAAAAGCAAAGAAATAACAATTGAGCTTTCACTTTACGTTAACCTCCAACAATTTTTTACTCGAGTTGGCATAGCTCAAGGTTCCTACGACAACAACTTTTGGTCATGCACTTTTTTGTAGTATAATAAATGCTTTGGGAAATTTATGTTAATTTCCCTTTTCGAAAATGTGGTCACCCTGGCGTGAAATGACATTATTTCTCTTTCCGGTTGAATTTTTGACAGCCCAACAACTTGAAAATGGTATGAATTCCAAAAAATTAAAAAAATTGTGAATAATTTAAATAATTGAGGCAATAAAATGTTGTAAATTAGTGCAATAATTAATAAATAAACAAATGCAATCATCAATTCAAAATGAAATATGAAAAATGCATTGAAAAATTGCAGTCAATAAGAAGGGTTCGGAACACGCCGCGCTTTCATTGCGTTAGCAACGTGTATGGAATTTAACAAATTTGCTGAAATTTTTCAAAAATTGATTACATATTTTAGATAAACTGTAAACATTTACTCATATTTTTTTTTTTTTTTCTTATTTTCCACACTTTTAGGCCAAACGCACCAAGAAGGTTGGAATCGTAGGTAAATATGGTACCCGTTATGGTGCCTCTCTACGTAAGATGGTGAAGAAAATGGAAATCACCCAGCACAGCAAATATACTTGCTCGTTCTGTGGCAAGGTACGTTATCATCATACCACTTAACATCATTAAATAATATTTACGTTTGTTAAAATTTATAGGATTCCATGAAGCGCGCTGTTGTTGGCATCTGGTCTTGCAAACGTTGCAAGCGAACCGTTGCCGGTGGCGCCTGGGTTTACTCCACCACTGCTGCTGCGTCTACACGCTCTGCTGTTCGTCGTCTTCGTGAAACCAAGGAGCAGTAAATTTATACTCTACTCTCCTAGTTTTATAGAAATTCGATATTAAAATAAGAAAACTGAAAGATTTTGTTTCTCTATCTATATTGGTTGCGTGTGCCTATGCTCGGCCTTATCACCAGGTTGCTATGCATCAAGAGCAAAGTGAGCATAATAAAGAGTATAATCGCTTTTATAGTAAGAAGTAATAGATTGATTTTCTTTTATTGATGAATTGGAATACCTCAGATTGTGAATCAATCAAGGACAAGAATTACTCTTCAAGCCCAATGTGTGTATATTTTTATATGCGCCTGTCTTTTACGCAATAAGCTAATGGTTTCAGATTATTTAAGCAAAGAAATAGTTGAGCTCTAGTCAGGCCAACTATTATGTATATCACAACTATTAGATATCACAACTTTTAGCTATTCGTTTTAATTGCTATTCAGTCTTTTTAACTACATCTCCGATACTGTGAAAATTCAGATGTTTACCAATTAACTGTATCAATGTATTTTAAACCTTAAAAAAGATTAGGGCCTTGTTCTGGAAAACAAACAAACAAATCCTTCAAATGCAACTGGAGAATGACGTTAAATTTAGATGGTCTTCTTTGCTGGAAAGAATAGAAGTAATCACTTTTTTTGGTGGAATACAATTTCGTGGCAATAGTGACTCCTTAACCAAGATGCTCAAATGTATTGAAGAAATTGTATAAAGACGGAGGATTAACAAGCGGTCTCATTGTAGCTAATGATGTAACTGAAATAACCCCGGAGTTTTGAACAATCCTCGCTTAGAAAAGCTACAACAAGCATAATTGCTATGTATTAGGAACAAAGAGAAGGGTGCCATAATTGCATCTCGATGCATTTTAAAACTTGCTTCGGACTGGCTCTGTGTTGAAGGCATTTTTCACACATGATTGTCACACGTTGCTTGTCATTAAATTCTGTAATTTGTCTTATCATAATATATCGCCCATGACAAAAGGTATGTTGACGTCCTTAATTACGAGTGTGTTGTCATTACTTACATAGCAAGTTGCATCGTTAGTATTTTTTAACAATTTCTTTTGTTTTTTCTGAGGTGATCCGTTACAATAAAACAAACCACAAGTTTTTTATTAATTTCATTCAATTTATTTTTATAAAACTTATATCAATTAATATTATTATAAATTCAGGGTAAAGGGGTGGAGTTATTAGTTATTATTGTAGATTAGATTACAAAACGTAAATGTCTATAAAGAAAATAAATAAATTCAACAATACATATAGGGATTTCCTGTCCGGATTACAAAGATATTTCCTATCAAATTCCTTTTACATCTCTTTTTACAGGACAATAAGGTAGCAAAAACAGGATGCATAAAAAGTTTCATGTTTCAACATGTTTTTATTCAGCAATTTTTAAATTAAAAGTTTTATGAAAATATTTATTTAGCTAAAAACTTCATATAATTAAGGTTTTCTTTCTTTTTTCGTTTGGCTATTTAATGGATTGCATAGTGTAAAATTAGCTTTAGAGACCAAAGTGAATTTTTCAAATTTCCCTAATCGTTTCTTCATGTTTGATGTTGACCAAGTGTTGAATGAGTTCAATAGAGTTCTGATTCTTTAAGTAGGATAACCCGATAAAGGCATGGAAAACTTACATCTTACATTTTTAATGTCTGAAATATTGTATTTCCTTGATCTGCAGCCAATTTTGTTTGTTTTTTGTTATTGGGTTTCTTTATAAAATTTGTTGCCATTTTACTTTTAATTTTTTTTTAATTAAAAAATGTTTAATTTTCTTTATTTATATACAAGAATTTTTAAATTTGTTTTTGAAATTGAGCAATGTTTTGTTGTTGCTTTATTTCCATCATCTAAATTCTCATGATGATGTCTATTTTATACCTTTTGTGAAACGATTGGCAGATCAAGTTTGATAAAGCGTAGGGTACACATGTCATTAGTGGGAATAGAGAATGATGATTTATCGGACAAAGAAATTTAATAAAGTGCGGATACATGGGCGTAGTGCAGACCCCTAGTATGGAAGTCATCTGCTAGGTTACAGCTACAAGTCAACAAGGACCAACAGAGTGGATATTTTTTATTTAGAGTATTTTGTTAAAAGCCATCTATATTTTTAGCGTTCGTTAACTATAACTTTGGATCATAAGAAAACAAACTTCATAAGTATCATTGCAGTCGAACCTTGTATAACTCGATACTTGGATAGCGCGGATGAATAAAAGGCATTTTGAAAGTTCCAAGCATCGGTTTGAATTACACTATATCGCAACTCATGGACAAAGTGCGTCATCAAATTACGGAGCTGCAGGTTACAAAGCTGACCAAATATTTAATGCAAATGAAACTAACTTATAGTGGAAATGAAGGCATAAAAGAACGTTCATTTTAAAAGGAATAAGCAAAGTGTAACTGGCTAAAGGATTGCAAAGGATCGTCTTACAACTTACTTCTTTGCAGAAGTGCTTCCAGGAGATTTCTTCCTAAAGCTTAAGTTGGTTGATAAGTCACAAAATTCGCTTGCCTTTTAGGGCATAAACAAAGATAATTTATCTGTGTTTTGGGAATGCAACAAAAAGCCTTGGAAAATAGCAACTTCTTTCAGCTAGTGGTATTACATTTGCTTTGTGCAGAAAGTAAAGCAATTCGTCTATTGAAATAGTTTTACGATCCACAGAACTTTCTTTATAAAAACTTCAAGAATGCTTTGCCTTGACAAAACAATTACAAGAGATGAGTTTAGAAGAAGACCCTTGTAAAGAAAGACTTCTTAAGTTTTTATTTGCATAAATTAAGTCAGCTTGCATGGAAACTGAACCACGTATTACGCGGATTTGGATAATAAGGAGTTTTTAGTTCAAGACAAGCACTCGTATAGATGGACAAGCGACAAATAAATCTATCAATTTATATTTTCAATTTGATTATTGTTTAATATTGTGCAATCATTTGTATGGAATCTGTTATAATGTTGGTATACATCTTCACTCTCAATTTAAAATAAGTTAATTGAATCATAATGGTATGTTATGTTATATTTTCTGGCTAATCATTTGACGCTCTTAAACTATTCACCTTTTTGTTTGAAAGACTATAATTTCTTGATTTGAATTTCTGATAATTTCCTCTCTTTATTTTTAAAATATGTACAATGTACAATGTTCAATGCAAAAATGTGTGAATAAAATATCGTAAAAGGTATAAAAATTTCGATATTTTACCGAAAATTACAAAATTTTCTCTGATTTATTTTTTCTTTTTAAATATAATGAAATTTTATTTATTTTATTTTATTAGTTTGCTAACCTAACTTATTCAATAATATTTTGTTTGTTTTATTTTCCATTTGAATCTTTATTTATTTAATTAATTAATTAATAAATAACTATGCTAACAATAAGATGTTTTTCTTTTCTCCAAAGAGGTTAGTATGCGTTTATAGTACAATTCTTTTTATTTTATTCATTATTTAGGATGGATCAACATCTTTAAACTCCTTTTATCGTTTATTTACATAGATAAAATTTGTATTGTTTTTAAAAAATGAAATAAATTTTGTATTTTTTGTATTTTATCAAATTTTTATAGAATGTTTTATTTTTGTAAATTATGATATGCGTATCTTTTATTTATTTATATAATTAAATATCTAGATTTATTTTTTTATTTTATATATAAATTGATTATTATTAATGAAAAAATGTGTTTGAGTTTATTTCGATTTGATTAATTAAAAATCAATTTTTGCCTTTTTACAACCATTTTTTGCACACAAAGGTATGAAATAAGAAAATAAATCTTCAAAATTATACAATTGAATTCAGCATAATTTAAGGCTTTTACAAATATATATATTTATATATATATATATAATTATATAATAATTTAGCAATGATAGTCATGAAGATGGGGATATATGGGAATTATATAAATTGAAGTAAAATTGTATTTGTTGTATTCCTGTAATAAAATAATCAATTTAATGAATTTAAAAAAAAAATATATATTTATATTCCTTTATAAACATGTTGCCGATAATTTTCCCACCACATTTTTTTTTTTAATCCCTCCTTCATTCTTCATTGGTTCCATATCAGCACACACATACTTACTTACTTTAGTTCTAGTCCTATTTCTATGTTTATGGATTGTATATTTTACTTATGACACATACGCACATTACAACAAATTATTTATAGATATTTAAATATATGTATGCATCAGAAAATGTTACTAGATACGGAGACCGAAGGCATCATCATTGTGATACCAACATGCCTCTTCGCATTTTAAATGCCAATTAGTTGGTACTTTCTAATTTATTTAATTTACACAAATTTCATGTCTCTCTTTTGATAATTTTAATTTTTTAAATTCAAGTGAATTTATAATTTATTTACCTTTCACATGTCACACACAATCAAAATCATTCGTTCGTTCAACTAGGGTCTAACAATATACAATATGTAGTTGCTTTGTTTATAAATATAAACATTTCAAAATTAAATCGATGCAGGATGCAAGGAATAAATGTTATGTATCTTAAATATAGCATTTCTAAAGAGTTTAACAGTTCTATTGATCTAAAGAAATCATAACTTGTTAATACAATATAATTTCAAAACAAATTTTAATCGGACAACATTTTCATTCATACAAAACATTTTAGTTATAACGAAGGCATATTGAAATTGGACAGCTCAATTCACTTATATCTATTATGAATCATTGTATTTTGTTTTCGTAAAAGGTATGAAAATTATATCTCCGATTAAAACCGAAGTATCAATTTCTAGTTTTACTTGCAATAGGGAAGACACATTTTGCTAAAATTTTTTATATTAAAATCATTTAAATAATAATAAAATTATATTACATATATATCATTTTATATATATAAATCTATTAGATGTCATAGAAAATCTAACTAAAAACAAAAACATTTCACTTAAAAAACCGCAATGCAATGCGAACATTTTTTATCGAATTATTGCAACGAAAGTGTGTACATATTATTATTATTATTACTTTTTTTTTTAATTATATATTGTTTTTCTTCTTCTTATAGTATAATTTTATTTTATGAATTACATACTACTACTTAGTAACAAGTTGAATTGTTTTGAATAAAAATGTTTTTTGGAAGTTGGGTTTTGTGTTCTTCTTGAGCATTGCGGAACACAGTAATATGATTTCTATACACTACACAATTACAATTGTCAAGATTTGTTTCTCATCATCATTTTTTCTTAGTATAATAACAACTATTATGAGCTAGATGACTATTACTAATGCGCTTGCCATTTAAATTTCGACTCCATGAGCCATTGCTGACCTTTCGAATAGTCACAGGGACGCAATAATGGCGAACTGGGATCATCACGTGAGGCACGCTGCAGACATTGACCTGTATTTGAGTGTCGTATGGATTTATCCTAAATCGCAAATGGAGATGGAGATTAGTAGAACATTTAGAAAAATCATCAATTTCTTTTTAAAAACATACCTCTGCATCATAAACCCATTCTTGATTGCCACCCATATTATGACAGCGTATCATATTCACATTGCCATTCGCTGTCGCTGCATCCAGACAAAGATCATCGGACATGATCTGTTGACGTTTTGTGTAGGCAAATACTTGATTGCCCCCTAAACCATGACAATAACTAATGCCGACACGTTCATTATACTTCCGACCCATAGTGTCTAAACATGTTTCGGTCTCAGAATTGCGTATCTAAAGGAAATTGTTAAAATTTATACAAGTGAAATCACATATTTCTTATAAGACAACTCACCTCCCCCAAATAGTAATAATCGAGTGGCATTAAACTCTCTGGATAAACATTCTCCAAATACCAACGGAAGCTCTTACAATGTAAACGTTCACGTAATGCCTTACGATCACTTACATCACCTGCAGAGGCCTTTCGTGCACCTATTTATTGCAATGATGGTATCAGATCAATAAGCAGGCAGAATGAGAGATAGTAGAAAGAGGAAAAATTGTTATATTAGTTAATGATTTTGATTTTAAAAATAATTAAATTTTGGATTAATGTGTTATGTTTCTATACACAAATACAATTGACTATTTCTACTAAGTAAAACTAGAAGCCTTGCCCAAAATACTCTTCAATAAGCATGCGTGCTTATAAATAAATGTTATGTTAAATGTTAATACTTAATTCTGTTTTAAGTTTTGTGCTCTAAAAATTATTGTTTATATTTTATATTTACAATGCTTACACTTAAAGTGAGATGTGATGTATAGATACAAATTTCTGAGGTTATGTTTCATATAAAAATAAAATATATAAAAAGAAAAGAAAACCAAAATACCAAAAATAAAGGAAAAAATAATAAAAACCAAATATAAAAATCAACAATATAAAATACTTGCGCTGGGTGGTTTGGGATTAAAACTATTTGGTTGGTTTTGGACACTGAGAACATTGAATTCAAGGATGTGTGCGGATGTGTGAACGTACAGCGAACGAAATATTTGAAACTTAAAAGATTTACACCCAGTTGCATAAGTCTACGTACAGGCAAAAAAAAATAAATCATAAATTCAACTTTGACTGTCCAACTTTGAGCCAATTTTTTCTTTTTTAATATTTTTTAAACAATTTTCTTTATTATTAGTATTTTTAATAAATTTTAAACAGGCCCAAAGTAGTTTATCAAAAGAAAGTGCAAAAATTTCGAAGAACAGATAATAAATACTATAAAAATATGTAAGTTTTAATAACTGGTCACATATCCCTTACATTTAAGGACCCCAATTAGAAGTTTTGGCATTGAATGAACTAGTTCTTTGGTGTCCCCAGACTCATTTTCCTCTATTCTTCCTAAAGTTTCGCTTGTAGCATTCATTTTCATGTTATTGTATGCTTTCGGATACGGCGCTCCCACATATCCCAATGGGATTAAGATCTGGTGCCTGGGGTGAGTGGCACAACCGTATTTTTACATTATATACAATGCTTATAGTCCATTATGGAATCAATAAAGGTCATACAGTCCACACCATTATTCCGCCATAATATAAAAATGAATATTTTCTTTGACTGTACCTCTTTTTCTCCACACAACTTGCTTCTTGTATTCCAATACTCTTCAGAGAATAAAACTCTGTTCCAAAAGGATAGTGGCATGTTCACATATTTACATATTTGCAATATCTTCTTTCTATTAGCAAGACTTTTGAAGACTCTTACGGGCTACTTGTTTATTATACCCATCTCTTTTCAAAAGACGTCTAACAATTCTGTCGGAAATTGTTTCAGGAAGCTTCTCTGCCCTATTAATTATAAAATTAACTGCAGTTATTCAAGGATATAATTGAACTTTTTTAAGGTATCCGTCATTTCGCGATTTGTTAGAACTTTTGGATGATCACAGAGCGTCTTTGACGCATTATAACCAATCGATATATAATATAATTTTGGATTTCCGTCTGCACTGAAAAAGGAGCTCTGCCTATTATTTCCCCATTCTCCTTGTAACTTTGGTTTTCAGTCCAAAGTTAAATTATAGCTTTTCTTAATTCCTTTCTTTTATTTTCCGTTTTAAAAGCCAACAAAACTTGTCTATATAGTCATTAAATTATATTTAAATGTAAAACATATACTACACATGCACTAAAAAATTTGCTAAAGGCAATCCATTTTTTTTCAGGTTTTATTCACTGTACGTAGAATTTTGCAGTTGTATATTTTTGGACTTTCTTATAATTAAATTAATTTAAAATAAATAAAGAAAATTGTTTAAAATTTCTTGTATTTACTGCGTAGTGAACGGTCAAAGTTGAATGAATTTTTCTTGCCTGTATGTAGACTTATGCTACTAGGTGTATACAGTATATATATTATATACATACATATATATTTAATGTGTATATTCTTTGGACAAAACAAAGTAGTAAATTAAATACTGAATGCCTTGACAAAAAGAATACAAGAAAAAAAAAAAACGAAAACGAAACAATAGAACGATTCAAGCCAAGATGCATTTTCAAAAACTCATAAATGCTGCATAGAAGAAAGTGTATGAAACAAGAGAACTTTTTATTTTCTTTATATGGATTATTGTTGCTTTTGAATACCAATCGTCTGTCAATTGATATGATTTATAAAATTATTATATTGTATTATATTGTTAATGCTGATTAACCTGGATAGAAACTGTAGTAGAACTCTTTCCAATCATCGAGCCAAACTTCAACAAGTCGCGCATTATTATGATTAACAATTTCCGTAGTGCCACCGGGGAAGGTATATGGTGTCGATTTACGAAAAACATGACCGACCCGCGAACATGGTGAAATCTCAAGCAATCCGCCGCACATCCAAATCTAAATTTAAATAAAAAACAATAAACAAACGGACGAAGACCGAAGGAAGGAGCCTCTAATATTAAACTTTAAAAGATAGATAAGATTTCTTTTTTTTTTTTTAACACAAAAAACAAAAAAAAAAGCAGAAATCCACAAACTTCACACTATAAACATAAAAGAAATATAAATCATTTAATAAGGGTTGACCTAACCAAGCGCATTTATAAGTGGCAAGTATAACAAAATCCAAATTTAATTTTTCTTTAAGCGGCGAATCTAATGAAAATTTCCTACATAAAAAAACTTAAATTAAAAAAAAAAAGAAATAAATAACTAAAATAAATTGTTAGTGTGTCATTATTTGAAAAAGAAAATATTATATAAATAATTTTAATAATTAAATTTTGGAATATCATGTGTGTGTATAGTGTTCAATGTGTTGCAATTCTTTTTTGTGTATTTGTTACTAAATTGTCTATAAAAACCTCGACTTTTACTTCACAAAACAACCTAGCAAATGAAAGATCCAAATGGATGTTAAAAAGAAAATATAAATGGTATATTATTTTGATAATAAAACTATAAGTTGACCGTGGTACTATAAGTTTTAGCCCCTCTCAACGGTACCTACAGTTGTATTGTCAATTACAATAAACAAAAAAAAAAAAGTTCAAGAAGATAGATTCTTTGAAAATCAAATTTTAATAGATTAAAAATGCGAATAGCAATTCATGCTTCTACATAGTACACACAACTTCTTCAACTTAGAATGTTACGTCATGACCTTAGAATTATATCTGTGGCAACAAGTTAAAGTAAGTCGAAAATCAATGAAATCAATGTTAACAAAAACTATTTCATTTAAGATATTTTGACATGTGTATTACATCATTATTATTTAGTGTTTTGCTCAACGAATGTTACATAAACTGTAAGATCTTGTAAATGTTCTTTTCCATTTCCATTATCTATATCTCAAAAACGTAAAATTAATCAAATCTAAGATACAAGTTCTATATGCTAGTTAGTTTGGTTATGTTATGTTAAGCGACCCATTGTGATGGCTGAATTGTGAAAAGGGGAAAGAGGTTTCTATAAACTTATATATTGTATTGTATAATATTAGTAAATAAATTTCAAATAGAATTGCAACACGATGAAACAAATTATTAAATATGTATGTATAAATTATCACAACAAAATAGAAAATATATTATTATTAATAAAAATTAACATAATAATATTAGCTCAATTTATGCATTTATGTATTTTAGTTTGTATTTATTAGCATAAAGTGTTTGTGAGTGTGCGTGTTTCTTTCATTGTATTTGAATTATTGTGATTTGAATTTATGATGTTTTCTTTAGCGATGGTAATTTCTCCTCACACAACACAAAATTCTTCAATGCAAGCAGAAATTGTGCATATTCAAATCAGTGTAGATATTTCAATTACAAAAAAAAAAAAAAAAGAACAAAGTACATAAAACTCTGCCTTTATTGAGCACACAATTTGTTGACACTTAAGACTTCTTAGAGAGATCGAGCAGAAGAGACAGAGAATAAGAAGATAGAGCGCGAAACATACATACATAGTACATCTATCATTTATTTTATCAAGGTTAGTAAATTTTCTGTTTATCAAAATGAATAGAATAGAATAAAATACCAAAAATGATTTGTATTTGTTTAACAATGAATTAGTCATTGGTCATTGATTGGTTTAGCATTAAAGGAGAATCCCCATTTTGTATGGGCCAAATTACTTAAATTAAGAAACACAAAGAGAATTAATAAAATAATAAATTAGTAGCACTAATTTTAAGAATAAAAAAGTGGTAGTAGTAGGTGGAATTTAGTAATTGTTTGTTGTTTTGTTTTGTTTTTTTTTTTTTTTTTAGTTTGAAAGCATCTGTTGTTATTATTGTTGTTGTTTTAATTTGTTAAATTTGCATTGTTTGTTTGTTCTATTTATTGTTACTGTTACTGTTACTGTAGTTGTTACTGATGTTGTTGTAGTTGTTGTTGTTGATTCGAACCTGTGCTCATTGCATAATAAAAATCGCGCCATTCATCCAGCCAAACCTCAGCCACTCGTGCTGCATTGTGCAACACAATGTTGGCCACACCGCCAGGGAATGTATATGGAGATTTATCACGGAAAACGTGTCCCACATGCGAACATGGAATGATTTCTAAAATGCCACCGCATTGCCAAATCTGCACATGATTTAATTTTAATTTGAACAGAGATTTTTTTTTAAACAAAGAAGAAAAAAAATTAAGGTGAAAAAAAAATTCAAACTCATTAAAAAATTAACCAAAATATAAAACAAATAGGAAAATTTTCCTTAAAAATAAAGTCAATAAAAAAAAAAGTATTATTTGCTGCTTGGCTGCTTGTTACTAAGCTGAAAAAAGAACCGGCTAATAACCGGAAATAAACGACAAAACAAAACGGAAAAAAAAGAAACAGAAACAGAAAATAATAAAACCAGTTGCGGCGGGGCTTACCCTAAATGACATCTCAAGATTTTCACCACCCCAAATATCCATGCCCTCATCATAGGAACCAATTTCATAGAAATATTCCTTATCAATTGAGAATAAGCCACCAGCCATTGTTGGCGTACGCAATGGAGCTGTCCGATCATTGTTACGACGTGACATCTCTCGTTGAGGAACACGGTACCTATAACCAAGTAAAGGAAATGTTAATCGTGATGACATAATTATAATATAATAGACGACAATTGGACAAACCATCTGAATTTCAATTTCCAATTGAAACCACCCCACGTTGAATCCGAGGCAGTGATATATTCGAATGTATCATCCGATATGACATCAATAATGGGACAAACAACAGTTCGACGATTTTGTACAATGCGTGCGAGCAATGGTTCCAGCCAGCCCTCAGTGCATTCACAATGAGCATCCAAAAATGTAATCACTTCACCCTGTTCAACCCATTATTGCAAAATAGAAAAATATACAGTATTATTATTATTATTTTATTGTATTTATAAATATAAATATTGAGTTGCTACTTACCGTAACATGTTCAGCACCTAGTAGACGAGCACGTATCAAACCGGAACGTTTTTCTGTCCGCAGCACAAATGTACGCACTGGTAATGTTGCAACATAATCTTCTAGTTTTTTACCCAAAAAATCACGTTCACTAGCATCGTCAACCAGAATTATCTCTTTGACTAGCGAACGTGGCGAACGATTAATCACACTCCAAACTGTTCTCAATAGCGTTGTCCATGCCTCATTATGGAAAACTATAACAATTGATGTTGTTGGCAGTTTTGTGGGATAATGTTTCTTTTTGCAACTGAAAAAAAAAAATATTTTATATATCATAAGTATGCACGAGTACTTATATATAGAAATAGTATACATACTTTTCATGTCGCACGTCTGTTAATGAACGATTCAATGAGATCATGTCACTAGCCAATAGATTAAATTGATTCTCTTTGAATTTCTCATGCATTAGATCTTTCATATCTGCTGGTATCTTAACTGGTTTACCAAGTTCACCGGGTTTACCCTTGGCCTCACGCACTGTAGGCGCTTGGAACCATTTCTTAAGTGTAGCTGGACGATATGTCATTGAGATGCCACCTGGTGCAAAACCAGCACCAATGACACCACCACTCTCACCATCCAAGGATTTCTCTGTGTTGATTTCATTGTCATCGACAAGGACATTTTCATCGATGAGTTTCTCTGCATTGGGTAACTGGAGAACAGTATGAAAGAAAGAAATTTACATAGTATTTAGTATTTATGGAGTACGTGTGCAACTTTAAGTTTCAGTTGTGTTATGTTGTGTTGCCAAAAGGTTTAAAGGTTTAAAAAGTAAGAGTATTAGAAGAGAAACTTAGACGGAGAGGACAAAGTACATATACTATAAAATTTTCATAAAAGTTCAAAATGTTGCATGCCACAAAAACTTTAAACTGTGGGGTATGTTTATGATTTATTACGCAATTAATTAAGCAAAATCTTATGTTGGCTGCTTTTCTCTTGTTTTCCTTTTTCTTCTTCTGTTTTTATACTCTTCATACATTGAATAGTACTATAAGTTTTTCATGAAGTTTGTAACAGACAGAAAGAGACATCGGAGATCACATAAAGTATGTATATATCGATCCTAAATCAAAAAACAGCATTTCGAGAACCACGCATTTAAAGTTTTCAATTTACTCACAAATTGCCTAATTATATATAGAAGAAATATTCTCTTCTGAAGCGCAGAATATTCAAGTTATTAACATAAATTTTTACACAATATAAATCATCGCATAACGAAAATTTCTGCATCATTAACTCAAGAATCGTGCTTTTTGAAGTAGGACAGTTTTTCAGTAAATGAGCAATATATTCTTGATGAACTCGACGAGACGAGTTGATTGAGCCATGTCAGTCTGTATGTATGTAAACTAGTCCCTCAGTTTTTGAGCTAGAGAATTGAAGTTTTGCATGACCTTTTATCTGTACATTTTTCGATACCATCCGTATCGGAACACTATGAAGGGTACAGCCCATACTAACCCAAATACTAATTCATGTTCTTATTAGAAATACCTTTTTTGTTTTCTGTGTAATCAAACTGAAATTTATATTCTTATATTCACCAACCATGTAAATTTCAAGACCCTATGATTACTGGATCGTGTAGCTGCCTTACAAAGCCAGATTCAAATTCATGTTCCCATTATAAAAACTCTTTTGTTTTTCGTCTTATCAAACTGAAATTTTGATAGTATAAATGTCTGACTTATTAAATTCACTAAATATCTAAATTTCAAGACTTCAGGATTACTGAATATAGTATAGCTCCCATACAAATATATAGGTCTCAATGTAGAAATGCTGTATGCCTAAGCATAAGTCAAATCAATAATGAAATATTTCTGTATGCTAAAACACAGGAGTGTAGGCAAAAAGGTTTTCTAGGGGTGCATGAAGAGTTGGAGTAAAGTTAACCTTCTTTTTTCTTGTGTTCGTATACAATACTTGTATACCTATATTTTGTTTTGTTATTATCATCATCGCCTCTTTTACTTTACTTGACTTTGCTTGACTTGGCTTAATTGCTTGCTATGCGCTGATGCGCAGTTTATAAGCCATATCACCCACCGTCTGTCATCTTCTCGTCTTTTCTGTCTTCTGTAGCATGGCACGGATGTGGAGCAAAATTTGAGTATGTGTTAATTAAAATGTAACACGCCAAACGCAATATCAGCAAAGCCAAGGGCTAACCAGCAAACACGGCAACTTATTCATCTTTCATACACGACTCGTATGATTCACAGAGAAAACAAAAAATACATATATCATGCACCATGTTGTGGCTACAATATTTTCAAATTTAAATATTTAAATTTCACTACCTTGAGTTTCAATAAAGATGCTCTATGGCATGCAGTATGTGGCTTTCTGTTACATTTGAAGTTGTAGAACTTCTAGAGGTCAAAAGATATGAATCTCAAATTGTTCCATATATAAACTTAGATTCAAATTGAAAGTTTTTTTTGTAAGTAAAAAGCGTTGTCAAATTACAACAAAAAGTTCCTAAATTCAAACAGTTTTCTTACATTTATATACAAGTTAAACAACATATTACAAAATAAATAAACACTATGTGCTTTTAAAATTTGGATTGAACAATTATATTTTTTTTTGCTAATACAATATTTGTTTTCGTCATGAGTCTTTCTCACAGCATGATGTGCTTTCATAAATGTCAGTTTCAAACTGAGTATACATAATTTTTTACCCTCAAGGAGCTTAGCTAATGTATCGAACATGTTTTATGCACGATGAGTGTTACAGTTGTTGTTTGCTGATTCCGTCATTATACCGTATTCCATCTATGTATTGTATTTTCCCTTTAAATATTTTATTTTGTAATATTACTGCTGCTTGCCCATTACAACCATTTCTTTCTTTCCTACTCAAGGTCAGCATTAACTTTCTACAGTTTAGGAGAAAATGAATCTATCTGTTTTCCCAAATGTTTAGTTCTGCGGTATTGTGTTTTGATTCATAAGCCTATGTAGGATGGTGGAGTGAAATAATTCTGGTTATGACAACCCGCTGTTAAGCGTAGCTTCAATGGAAGGAATTCGATATGACGAGCGACATTATCAATTCGTGGTAGCCCTATAAAATTTATCTTGTTTTATCCACAAATCAGAAATTCATGTGAATTTCGTTGAAACATCTCATAAAATTACTTTACTAAGCAGTCCTTCTTGTTCAACACAATGAGGAGCTACAGCGGATTGTTTATTGCTTGTGCACAATTGAAATCATCGTCATGTGAGGTGCCGATGGCCTTTTCAATCTATCAATCGTGATTTTTCCCACTAATAATTAAAGTTTAACCCCATTTGGCTGGCTGACCTGTATCTGATCTTTAACAGAAATGCTTGTATAGCCACATTGGAATTCAAGTATCTAATATTTTATTGGTAAGAAACTTCATTGAGTTCCATTTTAGTTACAACAATTGTTTCTTTCTTTCCTTTTTTCAACGTCAAGTAAATATTTTTATTTGTTTATTTTTATGTATTACATTTTTTCTTTGCTTTCATTCATTTGTCTGCTATTTGCCTTAAGGCCCCTAATTTTATCTGGGCCTTTTACTGCCTCCCTCTGGAAATCTCCAGCGCACACAAGGGGACATTATCGCCCACTTTAGGAACCTATGATTTAGACAAATAACAGTATTTTATCTTCAATAATTGAGGGAACATAGAAGTAGACATGCTTGATGCTTTAGTTTTATAAATTTCTTTTCTACTTAATATTGTATAAAAAATTCGATAAAGTTTTCTTTAACCTTCTTCCTGTAGGTTTTGATTCTATATTTTTGTACTCACCTCTACATCGAACTCGCCTCCGCGTTTACACCGCCAGCCATCTTTGCTAATGCAATCTGAATAGTGGGCAATAAGGACGAAATCTACAATGACCCAAACCAATGAGGTAAGTAGCACAATGCGGCACGTGTTTGAACGCATACGGCCGCGTAGTTTACGTGAGATACTTATAGAGGACATATCTATATAATCTGTTTATTATGTATGTGTATATTGGTATGGCTTAATTCTATATTTATTTCTTATAGATTTATATATTAAAAACAACAAACAAAAATCAAATGTTATTGTGGAAGTCTCGTTCTCTTTACAGTTGTAGCACCACTGTAGAAATGTTTTGTAATATTGTAGTTATGTAGCACAAATTGAGTGGTCAGTGGAGTGAGTGAGTGAGTGAGTGTAGCAATCTAAAGTCGCATGGTCCACAGTAGATGTAAGCGCAAGTTAAATGACAATTCGCTATTTATTTGATTTAGGATGCTTTGTTCCACTTTTTTTTTGATTTGTTTGTTATAAATAGTTTTGCTTTTAATGTTATAAGTAGATTTCTTTTATCTGTTAATGTTGTTTTTGCTGTTGCTGTTGCTGATGATGATGTTGGTAAGTAAGGATGTTGACGTTGATGATGTATGTTGCTGAAATGTTTGTTGCTAAGATATGTTGCTGTTGCTATTTTTGTTACTGTTGTTTTGTGGGTTGTTGTTGTTGTTGTTGTTGCTTGCTTAAATTTGAAGTTGTTAATATATTGATTGCATTATAGTAGTAGTACTTTTTCTTATCGTCATTTGTCTTATTTGTCGTCTTCTCTGTGTGTTTCCGTTCCTTTCTTTTTTTTTTTATGTTTGATATTATTTATTAAGCATACGCCACTACATTTATCGTATTTGTTCCGTTTTATTACGTTTTCTTCTCTTCCTTTTGCTTCGTGTTCTTCTATTTCTATTGCTCCCCACTATTTTGTTACACTTTTCATCAATTATGTTTGGCACATTGACTATAATGACGGTGACGAAGAGGTGTAATTTGCACGCTTTCATACAACTTCCGTTATTATAAGAGCGTCTCCTTTTCACTCTTACACTTTTACTTTATTATTGTTATTCTTTTTGTTGTTGCTGTTAGTATTGCCGTTACAGTTATCGCCTCCTTATACATCCAAACGTTTCTTCTTCTATCGTTGGTCAGCAGCTTCCTCTTCATTTGTTTGCTGCTGCTTTAATTATAATATATACAATATGATTGATATATAGTGAACTCAATTTTCTTCATATAATCATTCTTCTATGCCCTTGATTTTGTTATGAGCTGCTGCTGCTGTTGGTCGCCGAGTTCTGTCCATGAAAGAAGAAAAGAAGAGACCTTGAAAATTATTCAACTGCAAAGAAAAACGAGAAATAAAAAGATAAAAAAATAACAAAATTGTGTTAAAAATGAAAGTTTAAGTGGTGAAAAATAACAATAACGAAAAATATGTGTGTATGCACTGTAAATATAATTATCTAATTACATACTGTGATTATAACAAACCACAAAAAAAAAAAATAAAAATAAAATCAATGGGGTGTAAAATGATAATATAACCACATGTGTTTTAATTATTTATTCAGTTATTATTAATTTTTAGCACATTTCTTTGTATCTTTTTTAAATTTTATTCCTAATTTGAGAACACACGCAGCACACAGCACCATGTGGCGTATACATAATAAAATAGATAAAAATAAATAAATACATAAATAAATAAAATAATAGAAAGACATGCAAAAAAAAAATTACAATTTACTTTGTTTCACATTTTCCAACTCTTATTCACCCAAGTTTCATTCAATTGAACTCTACACCCAAAACATAAAGTCATGTCTCTTATTTGTTCTTTGGATACAGGAGACTTAAGCAAAAAAAACTCACTTCAATTGAGTATAAATTTTGCAAAATATTTTAACCTCTTAATATGTTATATCAATGACATTTGCACATTCCTTCATCAGATGAAATCAACACTTTACTTGCAGAAATTGCTGCTAAATTCTAATTCCAGCTTGTTCGAAAGGTAACTCCAGGGAAGTCTACCAAAATTCCAACGAGGATTGTTATTTAATTTCTTGGTATACTTTGGGATTAAAATCTTCAAGCATTAGATTGCGTGCATTTCTTGAACAGACTTTCAAAAGTGTTGCATGACAATCCACAGAAGGTTTTAGGGCCATTTATATATGGGCTTTCCAAGCTATTCTAAGCTTAAGTTACCAACAACTCAAACAAACTCGCCAAATCTACAGAAAAAAAAAAAAAAAACTAAAAACCGCAATGTGCAACGCGTGACAAAAAATTTAACAATATTGCAAAAGCAACAACTTGATAAAACAGCTAAAGCAACCAACATTCATACGAATACATGACGAAAACAAGAAAAATGCCATGCAAAAAAAATGGAAATTAATAATAAAACCAGCAACACACACAGGCACACATACACACAGATACAAACAAATACACAAGCGTGCAAGTCAAAGCCATATTAACGGTATCATATAACGTGTATTTGTTGAATCATTCATAAAGCATGTTCAACTCAGTGCAGTGTGCAGTTCATGGTTTCTCATAAAAAAAGCAACTAACAACTAACCCGACACCAACAACAAAATCTATAGTAGGAGAGGAAAAATGCCAAAAACTATGAGTAAGGGGCAAAGCAGAGAATGGGAGGTGTCTCTATAAAAAGTAAGGCAAAGCACAGAAGAAGAGAAAAGGCAAGTGGAGTGATGTGAGGTGGCCAAAGAGAAAAAATGCCAAGTCAACATTTTATTAGGAAAAATATAAACACACTATTAACAATAGCAACAACAATATGAAATATGCAGTAAGAAACAAATTAAAAAATAAAATGAAATAAAAAACTCATAAGCTAACAACAAAAACAAGTTTGCAAAACGCGTTAAATGTGCGCATTTTAGATGTTGGGGTCGCAGTAGAGTTCGATCTATACCACACAATATTAGCGCGGTTTTATTAAGGCCCGATTAGAAGGGGCCCCCATACACAAAGTAAATGAATGCTTACCGAACTTTGAACTGCATGTTTCAAAATACAAAAAAAAACGCGGCACAGTCATTAATAAAGGCAACACAACCTCATCCTAACCGATAATCTTATTTAATTTAACTTTCAACACAATTTTGAAGTTTCATGTCCAGGTAAGGTGAACTGGAATCTGTTAAGAGCAAAGCCCAAATGTGACTCTAATTTGTGGCATACTGATGTTGGAGTAGGTGTCTATTAGAAAAACTCCAGAAGTGTAGTTTTACGCTTCTGAACTGGATGGACATTGCAGAGTTATGACAGATCAAAATAATATGCGGATTAGTCGAAACAACGAATGTAGAGTATGTAATGAAGAGAAGAGAAGACAGCAGAGCATTTTGAGGGCTTAATTTGGACCTGGCTGCGATGTCTAGGTAACCAGTACTTAGAACCAACTAAAGTTGCAGATTTACATCCAAGAAAATCTTGGAATTCTTGATGAATACCAGAATCTCGAAGGAACTGCATTTATAGAGTTGTGTCACAATAGGCCCATTCGAAGAAGTGGCTAGGTGAACTGATCCACTCCTCTCTCTAAACTATTGTAATCTGATAAAGTAACTCGGTCCCAAAAGTACAGGTTAGGGAAAGAACAAGGTCTTGATTATAGACCCACTTGCACTAACAATACGAAGGAATACAGGATGGGTGATAATTTGTTAGGCAAATTTAATGTTAAAACTCAAATAAACTTGTATATTGTGAATTGTAAACATTTGGTTTGTTGTTTGAAAGTTAGTAGCAAATAAAAAAAGAATCCGAGATTAATAAAAGCCTCATGTGATAATTTTTCAAATGATATTAAGGGCCCGAAGTTATAGTTTCTCCAGGAACTCAGCTAGTCCGTCAATACGCACAACTGCTGAGGCATGCGTTCATACATGTCATTGTCATTGTTGGAAAAATGAATTCGAAATAAAAATCAACTGAGACTGGATTTAGAGATCAAAGTGGTGAAGTGAGGTGGATAAAGTGGATATAAGCAACTAAAACGCCAACACATGAAATGCAACAGTTTTATAAAATGTGAGAGAGTAAATATAACAACAAAGAAGGATTAAAAACTCATTTATAATAAAAATAATAATACAAACAAAGACAACAATCACAAAAAACAAGTTTAAGTTTTTCAAACGCTTTTTTTGTTTTTTTGTTTTACTCATTTAAAAATAAAAATAGAGAGTGGAGCGTAGAAGGCAGAGAACAGGCAGAGTGAGGTTTACTTGTGTAGTACTACAAGAAGAATCGATGGTCAAGGGAGTGAAAAAGAGTTTGTTATAAGTATAAACTGGTTGTTAATACCCGTGCAAATCACATTACTATAGACGATGGCAACAAAAAGCTGTAACAACAATTTTAAAATATGAGCAAAACCAATAACAACAAATTGACAACGACACAACAACAACAACAACAGCAAAAAGAAGAAGAGGAACAGCAACAGCAATAAAAGAGCGAGCGACAATAACTCACTGATTGCAAAAATAAAAAAAATAATACACAATCAAGCCGATGATTGCACGAGAGATGTTTGATAAGTTTTACTTTTATGAAATTGGTGTAAATTTCCAGTCAATTAACAAATTCAAAATTTCAAAACTTAACTAATCTTGGTCAAATTGTTTTTTTTTTTTTAAGTTAAACTTCTTTAGCGAAGGGGAGTAAATCCAAAAAAATATGAAAATGGAATGTGACGAAAATCAAAATTTGACGATGTTATATTGGAGCTATTTAGGCAAATATAATATGGAAGTGAAACTTCGAAAGTAGATGGTCAAGGTCAAGCAATAATACAGAATATTGTAGTGTTATATTGTTTCAATACAAAAGAGTTATTTTATTTTTCAGTCATTCGGTTACTTGTTCGTACGTTCATCACATTTTGATTTTTGTCACATTTCATTTTCTAATTTTTGGATTTGCGTCCCTTCGCTAAAGAAGTTTCACTTCCATATTGTGTTTATAAAACCATCAGGGTATTTTTGTATAATGGAAACTGGTATTATTACTTTGCCTTTGCATCAATGTAGATTTGTTACACCGTCCAATTGCTTATGAATGATTTGCTCTTAGTTTTTGAACAGGTTTCAATAGTTGAAATTTGGAATGGACACTTTACATGGTCATTAGCATCTACTAGTATGATATACTATCAGAGTTCACCATTCACTGGAAGAGGTAATTGTCTTCATGCGGTTATTTTTTCATAGTCCATAGAATGTTTTGTACAGTTTTGTGTTTTAGGGATTTAACAATTCCGATACCGATAAACCGCCGGTTAATCAATAGACGATATCAAACAGTTGCCTAAACATGTTGTGTCAACGTCAACTTATTTTGAAGAGCCCACAGAATTTATAAGTAAAGAGTTAGCCTGGTTTTCAAACGCACAGATCAAGGATCAATAAATCGGGGGCAATAAAAACAATAATAGCCCAAAATTTTTAGCTTTTTTTGGACAATTCGATATCCGAAAATCAATGGAAGTTTTCATTATTGGGAAGTTAAAAAGATAAGATTTTCAAAGGTATCTGGAGTGCTTATCACACATGAATATACAACCTGAGGAAGAATAGATGAAATCTTATTTAAGATGTCCAAACAATTCATGCAATCCAGATTCAAAGAAGTATTGGCATGATTAAAACAAGGTCTTATCTGACGACCTCATACAAAATTATCATATGCACATCATATGTGCAAATCATATTCAAAAATTAACCAATCTGACAAGTATTTGATAAAGCTAACATCTAAATGTTGAGTATTTATGAATTTATATGGAAAATTGTTTTCATTTCTTAAGATATTCAAACAAAACGACACTCACTGGATAGGATATGAATTGATAATTGTGTTACAATTAATATGTAAATGAAGAATTGGGTGAGAAGGATATGTGAACCGGAATTTATTTTTATTCATTCATTTCTCAAACATCCTCCGTACAAACAAACAGAATACTGTCAAAACTTTAATACCATTGAATGATTAATCTTCATGTATCCCATTCATCTGCTTGCTTTACACATAAATCGAAGGGAAATACAATATTTGTATCTGTGTCAGTGTATTTAATATCTGTATCTCATTCGTTTATAAAATAAAAAAAAAAACTTAAAATCAACAGCAGCATCAAGTTCATGAAAGATATTACTTTTAAATCAATCAATTTTATAATAATAAATATGATTTCAAAAATGATTTCTTTTCTTTTGCTATCAAATTGTATTGTAAATGCTATTATATATTTATATTTTTTGTTATGAAATTGTTTTATGTAATATACAATAATTTTTATTTTTGTTTTTACCCTATGAAATGTTCATAATTGTTTTAATTAAAATTAATATATGCATCGTTTTTATAGAAGTGTAACAACAACATGGTAAATTAATTGAATCAAAATATCAAGAACACAACATTATGGCAAATTAAATGGTAATAACATGACAGAACAGAACATTAACTTTGATTCACCGAACTTTATATACCTTTCACACGCACATTTTTGTAGTAGATACATGTTCAGTTCAATTTAAGACAAGATTATAAGATAAATTGAGTCTTTAAAAAGCTTTTACGATATATCATGTTGAATGTAACAATAAGATTTTGAATGGAATTTTTTACGAAAACTGCTTCTTCAAGTAATCAGAACTTTGTTCTCGCTTTATTAAGGTGTGTCTGTAATAAATTTCAGCTAGAGAGTTCATATTCTGAAACTAAATAACAGCTCAAAAGGCATGGCCCATGATATTTTCCTCGTCACTCTGATCAATGTTATCATTTAAGTACACATACATCATGTACTTTATGGGAACTGTGACGCACAGTTCTGTACAGCCATGACAAATGTTTGAACATTTTTGGTGCAAATTTTATTTGTCAATAGAAAATAAATTCAATGATCCATTTGTCTTCAATAAGTTGATGCTTCAAGGTTCGACAAAAACGCCACTATTTATTAATAACTAGCCTTACCCGGCGTGCGTTGCTACGTCCCCTGTGCGTGCCCAGTTATTAAAAAAAAAAAGAAATGGGCCAAGTGCAAGTGAGACTCGTACACGGAGGGGTTTGTATGGGAGGTACTCTTCCTAGTGGTCCGATTTGACTGATTCCAACAAATTTACCGCACCTATGTTAAAAACTTATAGTGTCTAAATTTCAGTTCGATAGAACAAAAAACAGAAAAGTTTTTCCAATAAGAACCTGAATATTAATGGGGCTTTGTATGGTCCGATCAAACTGAAATTTCGACAATATAAGTTTCTGATGTATACCCACCAACCATCCAAATTTCAAGATAGTGGGATTACTGGATCGTATAGCTGCCATACAAACCAAAATGTTTCTTGTATTGGGACCCCTTTAAGTTTTCGAAAATATTTTAGTTTTAGTATTTGTTGCTTATGCCCGGATAGAACTACACATTCTCTGAAAATTTCAACCCTCTAGCTATTGCGGTTTTTAGGACATGACCCGAGGACGGACAGACGGACGGACGAAAAAAACCCTATCCTATCCTATGTCCGTCTCCTGGTTCTAAGCTACCTTCCCACCAATTTTCAGCCAAATCGGTTCAGCCATTCTTGAGTTATAAATAGTGTAACTAACACGACTTTCTTTTATATATATAAGATAAAAACCAAGTACAATATAGGCATGATTTTATTTATACAAATAATAATAGATAATAGACCATGACAGATAATTGATAGAATAATTTAATTTATTTATATATGTAATATTAGGACTATGCATTAATTTTAAAGGTTTTTTCACCAAAAATGGGGCTTTATTTCGATTTCAAAATGGATTGATACATCATTCAAAGTACTGTCCGTCGCTAGCCACAACCTTTTCCCATCTTTCTTTCAATTTCCGGATTCCGTTTCTCCAAAATTCCGGCTTCTGGGCGGCTATGAATGAATCGATCCATTTTTTGGTCTCTTCATATGAAGAGAAGCGGTGTCCAGCCAGCTTACGCTGCATCTCCCGGAACAAGTGGTAATCCGAAGGAGCAATGTGTGGGCTGTACGGCGGGTGGGGTAGCACTTCCCAGTTGAGCGTTCCAAGGTATGTTTTGACGACCTGTGCAACATGCGACCGAGCGTTGTCATGCTGCAAAATAACCTTGTCGTGTCTTTCGACCGTTTCCGGCCGTTTTTCAAGCAATGCTCGGCTCAAACGCATCAATTGACGTCGGTAGACTTCCCCAGAGATGGTTTCGTTGGGTTGGAGCAGCTCATAGTACACCACACCCTTCTGATCCCACCAAATACAGAGCATGAGCTTCGAACCATGAATATTCGGCTTGGACGTCGATGGCGCCGGTTGGCCGGGCTTGACATATGTTTTTTTACGCTTTGGGTTATCGTAATGGATCCACTTTTCGTCGCCAGTCACAATACGATGCAAAAAACCCTTCCGGCCAAGTCGTTCAAGCAGCAATTCGCACGTGAAAAATCGGCGTTCGACGTCTCTCGGCTTCAACTCGTATGGCACCCAATTACCTTGCTTTTGGATCATTCCCATCGCTTTGAGACGTCTGGAAATGGTTGCTTGGTCAACGTCCAACGTTTCGGCGAGCTCTTCTTGCGTTTGGCACGGGTCTTGGTCCAGCAATGCCTCCGATTCTGCGTCTTCGAACCTTTTGGGCTGGCCAGGTCGCTCCTTGTCCTCGGTATCAAAAACACCACTTTCGAAGCGTCGAAACCAGTACTCACAGGTTGAAATCGATGGAGTATGGTTCGGGTAGGCATCCAACAGCAATTGACGGGCTTGGGTGGTATTTTTCTTCAAATTGAAGCAAAAAAGCAAGGCTTCCCGCAAATTGCGTTTTGACGGCACGAAAGTTGACATACTCGGAGCACAAAAAAACTATGTTGTGTACACTTCAGCGAAATGACAGATACTGGTAAACAAAGCCTAATGATGAGGCTTTGACATGAATATAGTTACAGTATTGCCAGATGCGATACTGTTGTAAATAACGCCATCTGTGTGCAACCTTTAAAATTAATGCATAGTCCCAATAGAATAACTTAAGAGAAGTGTACGTAAGCTTTGGTGAGATTACAGGCAACTTTTTGTTGTTATGTTATTACTATCATTTTTTATTTTTAAATTAATTTAATAAATATAATGAAACACATTATGTACACATATATTCTATATATAAATATACACATAATACAAATTGATGATGATGATGATAATCGCAACTTCAACAACAATAATAACAATAACCAACTATTAACACTTAATTGTAATTAAATCTAATTTAATTGAATCAATTCATCGCAACACACACACCACACAACAAAACATTAACAAATAATGACAATAACAATAACCACATAACGAACCATCATCATCATCATCATCATTATCATCTTTAGACTAAAGTAAGGGAAGAGAGTAATAAAGATGAAAGTGTGAAAAAGAATAAAGATAAGAACATAAACACATAAATAAATATGACAGAGATTCAAAGATACATTCACACAACTACGATCAACTGTTATTGCATACCACACTGTATTAGGACACTTTGGGAGGCAGAGAGAAAGTAAAACAGAAGTTGAGTTGAATTGACAATGAACTTTATGTTTATTAATGTTGTTGCTGTCCATGTGTTGATTAACAAATTATCTTACATATGTATGTACATATAAGCAACAACAACAACAACAATATAAATACATATTCTCTGATAAAATAATTGAAAGTTGATTGAAGGTTACACCCTCCTTTCCTTCCGCATTCAATATAACCCGCCTCCAGCCATAACAGAAATGTGTAGTATATGATTTTTACTTTGAAGTTATTATGCATTGATTCGCCTTTGCTTCTACTTTTTGATGTACCACTTCAAGGCCCTCTTCCCGAATTTTTTTAAACATATTTTGTCATTTTTTTATAAAGATCCTTTCAGCCATTGGATCATAGGCTCTTGGTAATCCGCCCATCTATCCTTAGTACGCTAGGAAACTTGTTGCAATTTTTTCTTATATATATGAACTTATTACTTTTATTATTCTCATTTTTAAGGGGCGTCTATATCTCTTCTGACATTTTTATCTATTCTAAAAATAATATTATTAATTATAAGATAAATCCTACTTTAGTTAAAAAAATGAAATGATGATTAAACTATGATTTCTTTGGAAAACAAAATTCCCTGTAAGAAAAATAAAGAATTAATAAACTTATTTTAGTTGAAAATCTGTCAAAATGTCATAAAAAGGTAAATGTAGAATATAATAAATGAGTATTGGTGCGATTGAACGACGTTTCTGGTTGCAATTTCTACTTTCAACTTAGTATAAACAATTCGAAACAGCCAACAACAATGGAAGACAGATAAAGTTTCAAGAAAATTGCTAACTACTTACAATAAATCAATTTAAAAACAATTGCAGATACTCGGACATACTCGTATATATGTATGTTTTTTGAAATCACCAGGAAAGGAAACACACAAAAGAACAAAGAAAGAAGCAGAAGCAAAGAAAAGACGATTTCAAAAACAATAATACGACAAAAATATGTGAAAATTTAACATTCTTTCCTAATAGAAAAATAATGAAAATAGGCAATCTCGTGGAAATTGTGTTGAAATCATATTTATATATTTTGTATCATGTAACAAAACCTGGTTAAAAGGAGCATATAAGTTTATGCATATCTATATATGAATCAACTAGAAGGGGATGAGAATAAAATCCCATTAAGAAAAGGTCTACATCCAGGATGGCGGATATGAAAACAAGTTGGATTTTCCTCATAGTTTTTTATAATTTTTAAATTGAAAAATTTAACGGGAAGCACTTAAATTTACAAAGCACACTATATTCTTTTATATGTTAAACATGTTCTACTTTTTCATTAAGGACTGAAAATAGTTTCACGAAACACTCCGAGGAGTCTAAGCCTTATAATCTAAATGTATTATATAATATGTACAATTCCATCTTCAAAAATCCATATTTCCCTAGTCATCTGTTGAAAAATCATGCAACATTGTTCAATTTCAATAAAATAAATATAAATTTCACTCTTACGATGGCATACTTAGGTTGAGGGTGTACGATAGTCGACTCCACCCTCACTTATTTTACTTTGTTTTGTATTTGATTTTATTTATTATTATAATATATTTTACTGATAACAACGAAACGACGGAAAACATTTACGGAAACAGACAAACAAGCTTCGGATACTTCAACAACTACTACATTCATTCATTCAAACACTGAACAAAATGATTATAATGAGTGCAACCACTTGAAATGTCACTTTTGCTAAGTGAAGTGGAGAGATGAAGAAGATACAAATGACGAATACAACTCAGGGGATATTATCTTGCCGACTTGCCGTCACTTTCAAAGAATAGTATAGTCGACAGTCAAAAGGAACACAAAACTGAAGGCCACACAACAACATGATGATGGTGGTAATGGCTCTCAAGTGTTATATTTTTTCTACTACTACAATATTTTGTTACAAAATGTGAAACAACATGTACTTTGTGTTATTTAATAAAATAGTTCTTGTTGTTATTGTACACTTGTCATCATCTTCATCATTAACACCTTTTTGTGTATTTCTAGCAACATCAAAATCATCATTCATTACATTAATGAAAAGGTATCACACTTATGTTTACAGCAATCATGATGAAGATGATAGTGGAAGATAGTCAAGTTATCATTTTTGTTTGCTGCTCATTGCCAGTAAGATATGAAACGTAAGCAATTATCTAAAGAACATCATCAACATCATTATTATTACTATGATTATTAATGGTTACGAAATAAAAACATATTTTGTATTATTTAAGTAAAAATAAAGGATTGGCGAGGCTCCAGAGATTTTAATCACTATAAAACTAGATACAGTGGAATAGAAGCTTTAAAGCACGGGGTGTGAAACCTTTTTGGTTTCCTAGATTGCATTGGAAGAAAACGTGGTGATTTGGGCCACAAGTATAGGGTGTTCAAATTTAAGGTATCTGCTTTAAGGGAAGAATATCTTTACAACGATCACAGTTGTGTTGAAGAATTGCTTCTTTTGATTTAAGCAGGGTCATTTGTATGCAAATGTAAGTTCTAATTAAAACTTGAAATTTTTGTGGAAGATCCAATAGTGAAACTTTTTTAGGACATGATAAAATTTTTAAGACTTCGCCTAGGTCATACCAAACTATCCCATGGACACTTGTTCATCCCATCACCACCGAACCCCATTTGTTCCTGTACTGAAAGTTCAACTCTCAATCATATTCTAGTTGAATGCCCAAAAACCCAACCAATACGTAGTTTATATTTCTCAAACACAGATCCCCTTTCCATCCTTTCCAACCCTACGCCTCAAAATATTAAACTCATTTTACAATTCTTAAAAACATCTAATTTATACAATTTAATCTAAGTCACCCATTGTAATTTTTTTTTTATTTCTAATCTTTATATATTATATCCTAATCATAAGTATAAATAGTTTAGTTGTATTAATTTTGTATATTATAAATATTTAATTAATATTATTGTATTATTCAAATAGCTTTCCGAGCTGAAGGCCTTTGTCACTATTGCTCGTAGTATATCTAAGTTATAATTTATAATTATAATCTTAGTTTTATAATAAATAAATAAATAAATAACTTTTTTAGGCGCCTGTCATCTACACTGTTGTCTAACTTTCTTATACTTATGTACTAGGTAATTTTTATGGTTATGCAATTTGTTGATAAATTTATCAAAAATATTATTGCCATACTACGTTGAATCAAAGACTGAATTTCGTATTTTAATATTGGATTTAATCGCCGTTCCTCCTCAAAGTTGCATTGCATCCGTTTTTAACAGCATTCTACTTATTTCAAGTCACTTTCTAGTTTTTTGTGGACCAAATTGCTTACCTAACAAAGAGCAATTGCTATACTACGAAAAGTCACAAACGATTAGTATCTTTGTAGTAGTTGGTATACTGCATTTGTCCATAACCCGACTTTAGAACTGCGCTGTAATGCATTAGAATTGATTTAAAAAAAAAAATGGAAATGTCATATTAAAATGTTGCTTAACATTTTTTGTTTGCTATTTTTATTCACGTTCAACTGTTTCCTTCCTTCCTTCCTTTCCTTGCCAAATCATAGAACATTTTGCTGCTTTAGTTCTATAAATTGAAATTAAATTATTATTTTGCGTTGCTAAACAAATTGCTTAATTAATTAATTAATGGATTTTGTTGTTGTTGTTGCCGTCGTTGTAAGATAAAGTTGATGAAGGTCAATTGAAAGCGTTTGCATGATTGCTCAACTGTGACATATAACAACAAAACTGTGGCGTTTACATACACAAAACGAAAAAACAAATGATGACATGACAAAATGACGAAAATTGTACTGTTACAGACGACAACAACTACAGCAACAATTATTAAAAAAAAAAAAAAAAACGAAATGCAATTAGCCGTAAAAATAGTTAACACAATAAAATATTACATATTGTATGAATGAAATGATGGCAAGGGGTGAGAGAGTAAAGAAATGACATGCAATATTGAGGCAGGTTATCGAAATTAAGAGTGTACTGTAGTAGTAAAAGTGAATAATTACGTGGGTGGCTAAGTTTCGATTGGGGGTGTTTGACATTGTTGACAGTTTAATGAAATGCAATAAAGAAATGAAAATGAATAGATAACAAGAAAAGATTTTAATAGAATTTCATAGCAAATTAATCAATTGAGATTTATAACATTTATGATATTTCATGATATGAAATCTATAGATAAACTAAAATAATTCCGATTTATAACAACAAATTTCATTCAGAAGGAAGGAAGAAACCTCCATCACATGTGGTGTCAAGACTCATAATGTTGTTTGAAGTTTCATTTTAAATATGTCTTTAGTATAAATAATCGCTAAAGAAAGAAAGTACTTAATATACAAAATGTAGAAAAATAAAATCGGCCAAGTGCGAGTCAGACTCGTACACGGAGGATTCCGTACCAGATTGGGGTTTGTATGAGAGGTACTCCCCCTAGTTGGCCGATTTGATTCCAACAGATGTACATCGCCTATATCAAAAACTTATAGTATCTAAATTACGGTTCAATAGGACAAAAAACAAAAATGTTTTTCGGATGAGAATCTGAATTTTAATGGGGCTTTGTACGGGAGGTACCCTCCCTAGTGGTGGAAATTTCGACAATAGAAGTTTCTAATGTATAGCCAACAACCATCCAAATTTCAAGATCGTGGGATTACCGGATCGTATAGCTGCCATTCAAACCAAAATGTTTCTTGTATGGGGACCCCTTTAAGTTTTGAAAATATTTTAGTTTTAGTATTTGTTGCTGATGCCTGGATAGAACTACACATTCTGTGTAAATTTCAACTCTTTAGCTATTACGGTTCATGAGATATGACTCGAGGACGGACAACGAAGTCTCTGCAATAGGGTTTCGTTTGGTACCCTTTGGGAACGGAACCCTAAAAACATGAGTCACAACCAATTTTACAAAAAACGTGAAACATGTACATATTTTTACTTTACATAATTTATTATCAGGGGTCTCTGTTTGTGGTACCATCGATTAAAAACCAATTTCAACAAAGAAGCTTTCTAAAAAGAGAGATTAACCCGCATACAATTACGAATCGAATGACGCTCATAGCTAGATCTATTCATCTTGCAATGATAATCATTGCTTTCTCACTAATGTGAGATGTTTATTAAAATACTATTGTATAACGCTTACTTTATAAAGAAAATAATTTACCATTGTAATAAAATTGGTTTTATTTTTTCTGTTTCAAGTGTGAAAAATCTGAATCTGAATTCCTTTCAAATAAATCAACAATACACATAAGAATTGTATTGAAAATACCAAAGTGTTTCGGTTTTTACTTTTACACTCCCAAAGGAGAAAGATTAAATGAATAAAAACAGATTTATTAACGGAAAAAATAAAAAAAAAAATATATAATAATAATGCCAAACAATGATGAGTAAACCACAAAAAGTAATAACAAAAACAACATTATCATCATCATCATCATGTTGTTGGTTGCACATAAATTACAATAACAATAAACTTACAAAAGGAAAAATCAAGTGAATAATGCAAAAATGGAAAAATATAAAAGCGTGCGAATGATTCAAATGTTAATTGGGTTAAGTTGAGAGTTGTATTGGGCTGGGTTGGCTTGGCTTGGCTTGGTTTGGCTTCAATTTGATTTAAACAAAGAACCTGCACAATAACAACAAATGGCAAAAATATTCAACTCTTTTATTACTAAATTGTTGTAACCAACTTTGAATTAATTTTATGATTCCTTTTACAGAATAAAAACAAACGAATTCAAAATGAAAGAAAGAAAAGAATGTGTATTAAAAAAATTCTTTATATACCCTTCACTCACCAAACAGGATATATTAAGATTGTGGTGGCATTTGACAACCAGGAGGAGCAAAGTAAGACTTCACAAATATTAGATGTGAAGAGATGAATCGAGGAACTTTGTCCTGTCCGTCTAACCAGAAGCATATTTCTACGTTTGTTCTCCGAGTTCCCGTGGTGATTGAGTTCTACATGCAGCAAGAATCTCTCGTTTTTTGGAAGCAGATTACAACAACAAAATAAGTTCCATATTTTGTAAGATATCAGTACTAGTGACCTAAAAAAAAAAAAAAGGAATGACTAACCGATTAATCGAAACGAGCGGTTATTAATTGCAACTAATCTTCGATAAATTAACCGATTAATTGTATGAATTGCAATTAATCGTTGACAAATGAATCGATGAATCAGTTAATAGATCAATCTCCAAAGTAATGAGAACAAAAAAAAGAGACCTCCGCCTTCAACAAAAATAGAAAAATTTTGAACAAAACAAACAAAAAAAAAAATTGCTTTACTGAAATTTCTCATTAATCAAGGTATTCGATTAATCGAAAAGGATTAATCGGTTCATTTTAATAGTAATTCATAACCAATTAACTGTCATTGTTAGTGTTGCCATCACTAATCAGTACATAGTATAAACCTTATTATTTATAGGTTTCATTTAATCCCAACAAGTGACAAGGTTAATTCTCCTGTTTCCCAGAAATACACAAAAATCTTTAAATTATTCTACCTTCCTTTGTTTAATCTTCGTTACGCTTCAGGGTTACAGAGGGTATCAAATAGTCTTCTCCACTCGACTATGCAATTGTCAAATGCTCTTTTTTTTTTGTGAGTACAAAACCATTTGTTTTCATGCAAAAGTTATTTTTATCTTGTTTTTATTTTTACAAGAATTATTTTGTTGCTATAAATATAAGACAATATAACATAAAATAAAAGTAAAAGATGGAAATGTATCTGTGCGTGAGTTTGTATCTAAGCATGTTGTAACAAAACCAAACAAAAAAAAAAAAAAAAGAAAATAACAGTAGTAAAATAAAATATGAACTGTCCTACAGAACTCTGTCTGTCAGTTTGTTCGCTCGTTCATTTGTCGTTGGCCCGTTAGCAACATTTCTGGGTTGAATGAACTATGAATGATAATGTTGGTGAAATGCGGACTCACCGACTTTCCTACAAACACGCACACACCTAGAGAAATACATACATCACTAATTGAAAACGTTTTAAAAAAAAAACAAAAAAAAAAAAAAAAAAAAATTGCCGCATTAAATTAAAATATTAATTTTGCTTGGTTTTCTTCTATTGTGTTTATATTTATGTAATTAAATTAAATAACTGTATTTCTTTTCTTCATTAGAATCAGTTATTTTTGTCTTTGATTAGTCACACTTTATTGTTTTAATTGTTGTTATGGTGATATTTATAATTGTTGCAAGTCAAGAGTATTTTATGGTTTAATGACATCGCGATAAAAATGAAATTAATGAAAAGATTTTAAATGTATTGATAAGTTTAGTGAATGCAAAGCTAATTGAAATTAAAAATAAATGTCCATTCCATTTTTAAAAAGCTTTATAAAAACAAAGAAAATTTAGTTAAAAAAATAAAATTAACACACAATGTTTATCAGTATTTCAGATTTTAAGCATTGTATATCAGCTCAGAATTAATCGGAACGTTATCTAATTATCCTTTTTATTAATAAGAAGAGTTTTGTTTACGGCAGCAAATCTTCAGATTGTAAAACGAATGTACGTATTTTGCAGCGTAGATCTGATGTTGTTGTTAAAACAATTGTCTCTTAAATGAAATCCATCATTGATGCCACATTATTGTATATTGCAAAAAAAAAAAAAAATAATATTCTGGACTATTATTATTATTTTTGTTGATTCTTGATATATTTTAAAAATTGTTAAAATATAGCGCCGGAAAAATCAAGCAGACTCTTATAGACTTTTTGACTTCTTCAAAATAAGTTAATGTTGAAATTATTTATGCCAAAATGTCGGCTAATAAATCAGTATCGGAATCGTTACATCCATAATCTCATGATAAGAACAATTTAATAGATATACAACATAATCTATTTAAGATGATCTGTTGGTTTTTCTTTTCAAATTTTGGTTCTTCTGATCCAACGTAACCGAACTGAATTAATTTTAAAATGTACTCATAATGGAACTATGATTACCTGCTTAGAAACATAAGCAAAGATTATTATTTTTATTTTTTTTTTTTTTTTTGAACTAAAGCAGTCAAACGATTGATAAAATATATTCACTTTGTCTTGACAATTACCATATGTATAAACTATTGTATAATCATATTGTAAAACATATTCCACATATGTTTTTACAAATCAGAAATGATCAGACATTATAAATATATTAAGAAATATAATATCTTATAAAACACAATTATCTAAATATGTAATAAATAATAATACATGAAAACAACTGATATTTTTTGTGAATTGTATTGTATGTATTGTATTTCACAACACTTGTGGGAAATATGTATGGAAGTATATTTTATTGCTTTAGCCAACCCCCATAGAGTATATATGTTGATATAGAATATATATATACAATATATATATTCTTGATCAGCCCAACGAGACGACGAGCGCACACAAAAAAGCTCTGTCAAGCATAACCGTGAATAATATAAAACTTTCCAATCAGGGAGGGCGCACTTGGGTGAAACGTTTTAACTGTCGCATAAACACTTTAATTGGTGATTAGGAAAGGAGATTTTTCATTGATCTGTGTCAACAGGAAAGGAGCTAGACATCTTTTAAGATTTTGAGATGAAATTTTGTACATAGTTCTTTTTGATACATTGAAAATACTGATCAATTGATTAATGTATGAATTTGATTATGTTTCAGATAAATTTTATGAAAAGGTTTGTTAAGAACAAAGTTAGCATTTAAGATTCCATTTGATTTTTTTTAATTTGCTTTTATGCTAAACATTCTTAAGGCAAACAAATTTTTATTTAGGTTTCTTATAATAAGAAAATATTACACGTGGTTGTATTAAATTTAAAATTTAAATGCAAAAATACTTAAATACTTTTAATTGAAAGATGCATAAGTATGTGTAAACTCAAACTTAATAACGAAACTAAAAAATATGTCCAAAAGTAATTAAAACTTCCATTTACTTAATTTGACTTTGTTAATGAACTTTTTTATCTCTATTGGAGTGATGAACGCACTCTCTACACCTCTCTCTCACTCTCTCTCTCTATCTCTCTCTCTCTCTCTATCTTTAACCAAAAATAAAGATATAAATTCAATTAAAGACAAAGTAAAATAAAAGTAGAGTACATTTTCATGTAAATTGAAAGAAATAAAATGAAGTTAGTGCCACCTCATCATGAACCACTTTCATTACTGCAAAAAAAAAAAAAAAAAGAAAATAAAATAACAGACAAGAAATGAACAACTAAAAAAACAGTCTTCGTCAACAAGTTTGTCATCATCACCATTATTATTATCATTGACATCAAGTCTATTCAGTATTCAAGTCAACGTTTGAAGCAATTTTAGTAAAAAAAAAAAAAAAATTTTGTAAAAAATGTTGTGCTAATTTAGTAAAGAAATTCTTTTTTCTTGCTGTTTTGTGTTTCGCATTTATTTGGGGAATACTTAATACAACAACAACAACAATGAATCCAAATTAAAAGCAAACAACAAGAAGAGCAACAATATAAAACTCCAAAAATAACAAATCAGTGTCCAAATGCAGACCACGAAATTGTTGGATGAGCAGCACCAAATTCAACAACAATAACAAAATGCATGACACGCATTTTAATTAAAACAAATAGACAAACAATAACAGCAACAAGAATCATAAGAACAAAAACAAAAGCTAACAACAACAACAACAACAACAAGAAGAAGGAAGAGATGTGAATGAATGAATGCAAAAATAACACAAAAAATCCAAAATCCGAGAAATGAGAATAAAAACCAAAACCAAAACTTCTCTGGTGACAAACAAAAAACGAAAAAGCAAAAAGTTGGCCAAACTAGTAAATTAGACTCCTCTTCCAAGAGCGATCCATCCAATCCAATGCTGTAGGGTTTTGTTGATGAACTGTTTGTTGTGGTCGGTAATTCCATTATTATATTAAAAGATAGTAGAGTTGTCTTTGTTTTCTTGGGGAAAACTTGGGCAGATGTGCTGAACGCCGAGCAAATGAAGAAAAAAAAAAAAAAGAAGGCCTCATATATGTTGATGCTTCAGGGGAACCTTAACTGTATTGTATTGTTTTTGGCAATGTGACAATTATATTTGTAGTTTGCTTGGGTGCCTGAAATTATGTGGCCCTAAGAAGTGTTTTTTAGGCAATATTCTTAACCCCTCGGAACATTTCATTAGTTTGTTTGTATCACACCTTAAAACTTTTAGTATTAAAATACGCAGGTCCCCCAAGGTATTAAGCACTTATTCAACATTTTGTGTGGCACTCTAAAGCAGAATAAGAAACCACTTCACTACATAGAATTTTTCTTGATCCATCAACATCGCATCATGATGATGAGAAAATTGGATTACAAAAAATACAATCAAATAAAGAAAAATCCCCAAAAGAAACTCAATAAAATTGAATCTAATAAAAGGAATATCAAATTTGAAAAATCTTTAAAATTCAAGAAAGCGGCAATGAGTAGTAAACTGGAACGAGCTTAAGACTAACATAAATAGAATAGCCCCCAGAAGCCTTAATACAATAATGACTTGAAAAAGAAAAGGGGATAAAGGAATGTTGATTGCAAAAAGATATACAAAAACAAAGAGAAGATAAAGACAATGAAACTAAAGAGCAAAGGAGGAGTACCACGTATTTAGAGAGAAGATTGTAAAGGAGGAGACTACACATATAAGTGGAATCTGTGGAAAAAGGAGACGACAATCAAAAACTAAAGGCAGGCAGGCAGATAAAATCGACAAACGAAGGCAGACAGCAGCAGCGTCGTAGACGTTAACCCATAAAAAAAAAAATTAAAAAGTGGGAGGTCTACAATGGTAAAAAAAAAAATCACTACGATGATGGCGAAGAAGAAAAAAAAAGCCTGTGAAGTTTGTGGCATTTTGTCGCGATGCGTCACGATTCATTGTTTTTGCCATCATCATCATCACGTTCTCCTTTGCCTCTTTTTCTCTTCTTTGGTGATGTTCTCTTTTTTGCTGTCGCTTGACAATTTCAACTTTAAACTTTTCCAAAATAGGAATGCAAAATAAAAAAAAATATCTAACTACTAAGTATGTCAAACAAGCAAAGTTTTCCCTCAATAACATCAAAATAAGCGCATGCAGCAATCGCATCTTCTTCTTCTTCTTCTTCTGAATTTTCACTTGATGCCTCAATTTATTTGTCCCTCCTCTTCTTTTCCATCACCTTTTCACCATGAACTTTTTTTAAATAAACATTTAATCTCTTGTGTTTAAACTAATCACACTAACCACTTACTAAGTTACAATGTAGCGTTGTTTTTATTTTTTTTATTTTTTTAACCAAACAATTACATTGTTGACCCTCATTGGACGGACCAACAGACATTCAACCACCTTGTGCCAAGTCAATTACTTATTTTAATTCGTTCAATTTTGTATTGTTTTTCTTCATTTCTCTTCTATTTAAAACAAGGCAGAATATTCATATCATTTTTGCATTTGTTGTTGTCTTAATAGTCAATTTCAATTTTCTTTTTTTATTTGAAATTCACAACGCCAACTTCGTGTTTTCTGTCTGGAAGAGTAACCGGAAAAAATCCGAATTATTCGTAAATATTGGAAGAATTCGAAAAATATATTAAGTACTCTGCCACGCGTGGGTTTTGATATGATCACAGACGGTCAACCTTTGTTATGGATGTTTGTTGCGTTGTTGTCCGTGCCTTGTTTACTAGTGGAAAAGGTTTTGGGTACAAATGCTCTAGTTTTCACCGCATTATTTCAAGCTTGATGATTTTAACAATCATTAAGGCAGAGAAAAAGATAAATGGACGCAGTGATCACTTTCATGTACTTTTGTATGAATGCTTTATGGGGTCCTCGTTTCTATGGGATGCCAGACAACATCACAATAAAGTAATAATGCCAATTCACACAAGTGTATAAGGTGGAAAAACACTTGCATTTATTATTCTTTTTAACAATGTCACCAATAACTTCTTAGTACAACAAAATAAATACATATGTAGATTTTCTTTTGTATGGCAAACACGAAGCTTTAAGTACCAATCTACCCTGATCGACCTGACAGACCCATCAGTAGAGTTACTTGCCATTAAAATGTTATTTCCTTATTATTCTAGGCTAATCGTTGTGTTCTTTTGTATTCGTATTATTCAAAAAGAAAAAACATACATACATATATCGTCTTTGTGATAATCATCAGCACTATCGCCACCATCATTATTGTGATTGTTGTGTCTTCTGACACAAATTGTTGATACATTGTTGTTGCTATTTAGGTATCTTCACCATCATCATTATTATCATCGTGTTGCTGACAATAAGCAACATGCGCTTAAGTGTGTAGTATCTGTGTATGTGTGTGTCAATTTCTTATTATCTTCCTCTCACTCTCTCCCACTCTATGATAATTGTGTATCTTCCTTACTGTTTAACTTGACACTTGAAGAATTTCTAAAGCATAATTTACAAGTGAAGTCTGGCACAAACACATGATGGTACTTTAACTTAATTATTACCATCACCATCATCATCATCATCATCATTATCAACATCATTACCCATTGAAGTTGTTTTTATGAAAATGGTGGGAGCGCCATCGTTCTTATTGTAGTTGTTGTACTTACTATTTATGCAAGTGCAATGGCGGCATCGTTTTATAAATGTCATTATAAGTCATAAAGGAAATTTGCACACAAAGTCGCATGAAGCTGCTTTATTTATGATTTAATATTGTAAGTATATGTATGTGTATATGTATCTGCCTTTATATTTGTATCTGTGTGCATGAGCTTATGTTCCAATGGAAGTAAAGCATGCAAGCGTAAGCATGCTACCATATCTGTATGTAATGGGTATAGTAAATACATATATAAATATGTAAGTAGGACGAATGGTGCAAGGCAGGGAAATGAAAGGCTGGTCTGGTGTACATTCTCTACCTTTATAGTAAGTAGTAAGGTAAGTACCTTATGGTGATACATGTTTATTTTTTTTTCCCTCCTTTGTTTACTTTATACTACAAACATAACTTTTTTTAAACACATCAAAAGTGTTGAATGAAAATGTTGTGATTTTACTTTTTCTCCATTTTTGTCCTTCATCACTTGTTGTCTTGCTTATATGTTGTTACTTGTAACATCAATTTAATTATGATAAGTTTATAGGAATGCGTTTCCATTGGTGGAATTTTCGATACCCTTTATCGAAAACAGGGTATTTTTAGTTAAAGCAGATAATGAATGATACCAAGTAGCATATAAAATCCAAAGGTAATATATTTTTGAAGGTGATTATTCAATTCAATAACTAAAGATTAACTAATGTCCTTCCATCAACCCTGATCTCAACAATACATACACCTAGCTACTAGTGTCTATTATTGAAAATACATAATATGAAACATAATGAACTTATGCATAACCTTACTTTGGTTATTAGACACTTGAGACATTCTCTACAAATTGTTTATCAAACTTTATATTCTTGGAAATACTTAGTTTATTGTTCTTTGTCATTACCGCTTTTTCTTATTTTTTTTTTCTTAATTAATTAAAAATCTTTGATTCTATCAATTATTCATATCTTAAAGATAATATATAGACCGCAGCACACGTATGCTATGCATAATAGTTAGCGGCAAGAAAAACAATTGAAATATTTAATTGATTTGCAAGGGTGAATGAAAGATTCATCGGTTGCTATCTTAAAAAAACTAAATTAAATGGAAAAATGTGTTTCTAAGTAAAATTAAATAGAAAAAGAATATAAAGAAAATAAGAAAACAAACTACAATAAAAGATAAATTTAAAAACAGTTGCCGAACGAAGGTTAAACACAGAAATTGTCTTTGTATTTTTGCGCTGTTTTTAAACAGTTCTGTTTACTATTATCTATTAGTAAGTAAATACATAAGAAATGATTCATGTAGATGAAAACATCGGAGACTCATACATATGTCTTGATCAGAAAGTCGAGACGAGTTTATTAAGACATGTCAATTTGTTTGTATGTATTCAAAATTGTCCCTCGCACTTCTCTTTTTACCAGACGCTAAACATTTGGTGGAATCAATCGAATCGGACCACTAGGGTAAGTACCTCCCATTCAAATTAAGGTCCTTATTAGAAAAACTATTTTGCTTTTTGTAATATCGAACTGATATTAAGGCACTATAAGTGCTTGACACATGCCCACCAACCATGCAAATTTCAAGACCCTAGAATTATTGGATCATATTGTTTCATACAAACCCAAATACAAATTCCATCTCTTATTAGAAAAAATTTTTTTGTTTTTCGTATTATAAAACTGAAATTTGATTAGTACAAGTATCGAACACATATTTACTAACCGTTGTAAATTTCAAGACTCTAAGATTACTGAATCATATATGCCTCATACAAACCAAAATACAAATTCCATCTCTTATTGGAAGAATTTATTTGTTTTCCGTATTTTCGAACTAAAATTTCTACAGTATAATTATTTGACACATATTCAATAACCATATAAATTTGAAGACCCTAGAAACAAACTCAGATTCAAATTCATTTTCATCGTATTAGAAAAACTTTTTTGTTTTTCGTTTTGTCGAACTGAAATTTGATTAGTATTAGCATCTGCCACATATTCAATAACTGTGTAGATTTCAAGACTCTAGGATTACTGGATCTTATAGCTCCCATACAAATATTTTGTTCTCAATGTTAATCTTCTTTTTTTATTGTTTTCTATTTTTAATTAGTTTCTTTATCTATAAATTTCGGAACTAAGGAGAAATTTTTAAAGGGTGCCATTGTTTAAAAACCATAAAAATGACCTTAAATAGCATGTAAAATATCATATCTTCTTATCATCATCATCATCATTACTCGTATTATTAACCATGAAAATCTACTTGACCATGGTGCAATTGAAATAAATACAATAAACAAAACAAAGGCAACAATGTTTTGTGTGTGTTTGTGTTTGCAATTATTTCTTTCATATGCTTTTTTTTTATCATTACTATTATGATTGTGAATCTTCGTAGTGGTGGGCACCAATTTGTTTTCTGACCAACATTCAATGCCTGAGCGCATTTCAAGGTAAAGTTGATTTTTTTTTTTTCCATTTGAATATTGTTTCAAAAAGACTCCAAAGAAAATTCACGCAAAATAAAACCGCATAAAAATTATTATTTACGCAATATAAATATAAATATTTAAGCAAATGTTCCCAAAAAACGAAACATCATGTCTGTTTAAGAGGCTTAAAATAAAGACAAAAAAGATAGACACAGTTTAAATCAATTGTCTTTAAAATTAAATAAACCTAAATAAATATGTACAACACATATATTTTTAAAAGTACGTAAGTAAGTAGTAGTAGTCCAATCAGAAACACTTGACGCACAACTTATAGATTTTTTTCTAAAATAAGTAAATAATATTTATTTAATTTTTTATTTCTTTTAGACATACAGAAAAAAGTACAATCTTATAAAACACCATTTTGAACGTTAAAAATCTAACAAAGAAATTGTGTTGCAAAATGTGGAAACTATCTAGAAAGGTCTTTGGGTTGTGTTAGACAAAATCATGTCATAGAAAGTGTTTGCCTAAAAAGCCATAAAGATTTAAGTTCTTCATCACAACGGAAGTTGAAAATATTTTGATATATAAATAATTAACAGGAAAGCCTGCTGCCGAATGGAATTTATTAAATCAAAAGACTTAATGTAACGAAAAAAAAAAAAATACATTTGTTATAAGCAATTAAGCACTTACCTACTGAGAATGACAAGTCAAAAACAACAACAATAGAAAAAGTCAATTCTAAATTTCTATAATGTTATTTTTTATTTTTTTTTTTTTGGAAGCCCGGCAATGACACTCCAAAATCTGTTAAGAAAATGTTAAAGAAAGTCAAGGGTAACACGAGGGGCAACAAACTGCAGAATGAAGAAAGAAAAGAAAAAAGCAAAGCCAAAAAAAAAAAAACTCAACATGACAAAAACAAAAAACTAGCGCAATTAAAAATTCAATAGCAAATAAGCACCACAAGAAATAAAAACACAATAAACTAAGATTCTAATAAATTATGAAATACCCTTTACTTAAGCAGATAAACACATTAAGATAAATTTTCAAAATCAAGTAGAATTTATGAGTTATGAGTAGAAAAAAGTATTTAAATATTACGAGTAGTAAGAGGTGTGTTTGAAATGCAAAAACGTGGAATTTTCTTTTTCTCGATTAGCGAATTTTATTATTTTGTTATGTGTACCAAGCACATGTCCTTAACATATGTTGACATTATCAGCCATTTTGCATTTTAAGTTTGTTTTTGACAGACATAAAGGTTACACGTGCTTTTCATTTTTTTTGCAATCGAATAAAAGAAATGGTTGAAAGAATTTATATTAAATTTTGCATGACAAATAAAACTACGTAACTGTTGCGAAGCAGTTAATATGTTGAATGTGCCATTTACAGAATCTACTTTTAACAAAAAAAAAAAAAAAACCTAAGAAGAATGCCGAGAAGATATCCGATGACGATGCCCAATCTTGGGCGCCCCAGCAAGTCAACAACAGACTAAAACGTTGAAGCAGTGAAGAAAATTGTTTTGGAGTCACTAGAAAGAAATTGCTGAGGATTTCGGAATATCGGTGGCCTCATGCCATGCAATTCATTCGAATGTTTTTGGTATGAAACGTATGGCAGCGAAGTATCTTCCGGAAATGCTAAATTTAAAACATTTCTTGTTCGTGATTTTTTCTACAACTTGTTCCTATTCTCAAAAGTTAAAGAAACCTTGAATGAACCGAGTTTTTCCACGATTGAGGAAATAAAGACTGCATCAGCAGAAGACCTCAAGGCTATTCCCAAATGGGCATATCAAAAGTAATTTAGAAATGTATTTTATCTGAGGGGGATTATAAATAAATATATTTCGAAAAAAAAAAGAAGTCACCTTGTTTTTCAACACGCCTCATCATTGTCATTGTGACTATTGTTAAAGTTGAATCTACACGTACATATGCTTCTTTTTTGTAAAATTTCAAATGCAATATGAAAAAGTTGCCCATTTCAGTCAAGTCTCTTTGTCCTAGGATAGAGTGGCACCATTGGAGTTCACTTAAACCAAGAATTTTCATCTCTTGTAAGACAAATTTAAACTCCATATCCTCCAAGGGAGTTGTGCGGAAATCAAAGGAATTCATTGATTGGAATTGATAAAGTCAATGGCATATAAGGAATTGTGGTAGAAAGCATTGAAGGCGAAATTCTCTCTCTTCTAGGTTTATGTGAAACCATGTTAAATTCGTTAAATCTGCAAAACTGCACTTTTATTATAATTGGGGATTTTCAAAGAACAGAAATATTTCTTTTGACACTATTTAAAACATTATGGCAACGTCATATAAAAAATGTGATAAGAAAAAGATTTAAATATTCGAAATAGAAGAAATTATTGTATAAAAGATGTAAATGCCCTAAAGAAAAACAAATGCCAACAGTGCACTTCATTTCTATTTATTTACATAAGTAGCATATTGTACTTCTAAGTATAAATATACTTATATTACTTTATCACACCAAAAAAAAAAAAAAAAAAAACATATGCGGGCAATAATAACTACACATGTATCTCAAATAACTAAAACTGATTTATCGTTTCTTACGCATAATCACAAAGAAATGTTGACTTTTATATACACATACATGTATCTACATATTATACATAGCCATGAAACTATCTAAGGAATACATTGAAAAGATACTTGAGATACTTATTGATGAAAAGCTCAAGATAAGTCTGAAATGAAAAGCGAATTTGCATAAAAATAGCAAATTTCGTATTAATGTTTGTTATAAGTGGTGTGTGTTTCACCACTGTAGACAAACTGGGTTGTTTTTAAGAATGTAAAGATACTTAAGTATGCCACAGTGTGCCATTTTGTTGCTTAATAACAACAAAGAAACAGAATTATGGTCAAGTTTAAAAACTACTTTAAAGACTCTATAAAAGGCAGTCATAAAAAGTTAAGCAACAGACCAAGATAGAGAGAGAGAGATAGAGAGAGAATGACTCTGTTGGTATAGATAAATTCATTCTTAAACTACTTATACAGAATCATTTAAAAGTCATTAACGTTTAAATTTGAAGTGGAACAACATTCATAATATGACAATCAGTATGCAGGGAAATGGTAAAACTAAGTATGTGCTACACAAGTAACTATAAGAACAAATAACCCTGAAAGACAGAAACACAGATACACAAAGGCAGATGAAAATATTCAAATACATAGAGCAAAATAAGCAAAAATTGTATAGTGTCATGTAGAGGAAGGATGGAACGAAAAACTTATAAACCAACTAAAGAATGAAGGATGATAAGACATGTATGTACATATGTATCTACATATGTACATGGATAGAAGATACATATGTATATTGTTGATAAAGACAAAGGTGGGGGGGCAAGATTACTACCATAAATTGAACCAAAAGCAAATACTTACAACATATGTATGTATGTATGTATATAGTTTCTCTACGATAGTATGTAGCCTTAAAAATAACGACAGTAACAACAAGAAATAAGCGAAACCATTAATATCAGAACCAACTGAAAAGCGAGCGAACACAACCGAATAACAAAAAGAACACAATTTAAAATATGCAAAATGTAGTAAATACAAAAAAAAAAAAGAAAAAAAAAAAATAAATGAAAAAAGGATGGAAAGAAGCAATGGAAAACAACCTAACGAGAAACCAAAAAACGATGAAAAACAAAGAAAACTATGCAAGCAGAAGAGAACACGATTACGACGATGATGACTAACAAAAGCAAACAAAAAAAAAATGGAACCAACCATTAAAGGAGTCGGAGAAAGTGCAAAATCAGCTTCACATGGAAGCAGGGAAATGTTGTTGCTGTTGCTGTTGCTTTTGCTCTTGGATGCAGATCCAAAATACATTGAAGGCAATATGGTGAGTGAATAGATAGATGGTTGGGCACTAATGGTGTCTATGATGTACATAGGAGATACTTGCATATGTACAAACGTGTTCTTCCATTAAAAGCTTTGATGGACAACCGGAAAAAATTTCACTTTTTCTATTTTTCTCATTTCTTTTGGCAAATTACTTTTGAGTGTCTTCTCCAAGGAGAACGGGGAGGAGTATAAGGAAGTTGTTGTTACAGTAGTAGATTGAATAAAGCCAACTGCAACCTGTGGCAGTACAGTAAAGAAAATGAATAGTAAAGAAAGTGTATTGGGAGCCAAGTAAACAAGTCAAAGCATTGGTCTTTGATGGCCGTTGGTATAAAAGGAATAAAAACATTGGCAAGGCAAGGCAAGCAGATGAATGAAGATGAACTTTTCTTTTTTTTTCTAAAGCTTATCTACTTCAGGCCTTCACGCTCAATACGATGTAAGAATAGTCTAGAGTGTACTTCAATGAATTCAGAACAATCTGTCAGATTCAAACGATATCAAATGTGTAACTTTAGAGAATAAGAGACTAAAAATTTAACAGGTTCCCTTCCGATAGTTGGATCCATTGCAAATAAGTGCAGAACTTTAAGTTTACCAGCAAATTTAGTACAATTCGTTCTACAGTGCCGTGTGTTGCTTTTGCTGATAAAACAAAAGAGTCCCTCGTGATGAAACTGATTGAGAAGTATGTGGAGATGATGTCGTACATTAGCAACGCTTGCAATGTGCTCGTACATTACTTATATTTGGTCTGCAGACCGTTTAAGAAGTAAGAGGCTGGAGGCACCAAGAAATAACATGATAATGTTTGCACAAGCGTATACAGTGTACAAGTTCAGTATTCGCATGGAAAATCTCAAGGCAACACCAGTACGGAAAAAGGCCAAGAGAGCTTTAACAACACCATCAGCAAGAAGAGGGGAAGACGAAGAAATAGAGATAAAATAGCAACACAAATAAATAAGTCGAAGAGAAAAAATAAAATGAAGTAAACTTTTGCAAAATGTTGTCTTAAACCAACAACTATAACAAACAAAAGTCAACAACTCAGCGAGTCTATAACTAGACAACAAGCTGCTGCTGCTGCTGCTGCTGGCAAAGATGTGGCCAAACTGTGTGGACAGAAAGTATACATTCGTCTATATTGATTGAGGATGGCAGGCAGGCAGGCAGGCAGGCAGGCAACAGACATGCAACTAAAGTGCAAAGTCAGACAGACAGACGGACAGACAAGATAAAAACCAAAAACTAAAAAAAATTAAAACAAGACTCTTTAAAGCTTGCAAATGGCTGCAGATGGCCACAACACACAGCCATGATGATGATGATGATGATGATGATGACTTAGACTATGATGACGACCTCGACGGAGATTTATAAGAGAAGCCGCTAAACGCGAATGGCAACATGAGAAACCGGTTTAATTGAGATACAACATCTATGTATGTGTATGTATATTTGCACGCAAGGAAGATGTAGATGTGAATGGATGTAAGAGTAGACGACTAAAGAAGTATGTATTCTAAAGAAGGATGGACATGGAGATGAAGTCGGGCATCAAAATTCAATAGGCATCAAGTTCTAGTAATCTTAGGTCGGGTCGCGTTAATGCAAGTCACAAGCTGCTGTTGGTGCTTCTTCTCATAAATAATGGTGGACTGACTGACTGTAAGTCATAAGCGTAGCTAAAGGAAATTTCCCTAGAGCTAAGTAAGTACATCATAGTGTTGACTTGTAATAAATATCCATTGCTAGACACTTAAGGTGGGCTATTTTCGCATTCCTGTTTTTGGCACAATACTCCGACGAAACTGAACAAAACAGAACAGAACAGAGCACAAAATAAATGACGGAGCTTTGTGAACTTTTCATGATGATGATAATCGTGATGATGATCACAAGAAGAGGTGATGAAGGAGGATAAAAATAAAAGAAATTTTCGGCATATTAAAATATATGAGAATTTTCACAAAGAAGAAACCCAAACTTACCACAAACAAATACAAAAGGGCAGGTTGCTGGTCTGTCGGTCAGTCGGCAGGTCTTTCCTGCTGGAACCTATGTATAATTGTTCTTGTTCTTGTTGTTATTCATTGGTTGAACTGAAATCTCGACGTGTTATACATAAATAATAAATAAATCCCAATGAAATGCAATGTTTTCTGTAAAGCTTTTCCTTTCTTTTCTGGGTAATTTTTTGTTTGGTTTTTTTTTTTTTTGTTTTGTATATTTAAATGCGGGTTTCCGTTACCGTTACCGTTACCAAAGTGTGTTTGAACTCTGTGTTTGCGGTTTGTGGGTTGTTGTTGCTGTTGCTGTTGGTGATGTTGAAGATAATGATGGAAATTCAAAATTTTTCTTTGCTTCTACAATTTTAAAAAATTTAGTTTTAACATGATCAAAATATAATTTGTTGGAAATTATTAGAAAATATCAACCAGCGAATAAACAAACAAAAAAAAAAAACTGATGAAAGAGCACGCGTATCTAAGATTTAAGTTGAGTAAATCTTGTTTTTCCGCTTTTCTTAAATAAATGTAAAATACAATAAAGAAAATAAGCATGTATTAATAACAACAACAACAACAACGACAACAAATCACAGGCGTATGGCGCGACCCGGTTTATTTACAAATTAAAATACAAAAAACCCACAAAGACACACACACACATGCGACGAAATCAAATCATTCGACACACACGCACACTTATACAATGCCACGGCACACTGCACTTTCTATTACTTTTTTTGCAAAAATATAGAGAAGATATGGAAGCAGCAGCGGCAGAAATTCTTTCTATCTTTCTTTTACTTGTTTTTACTACGTTTTGCGTAAAATTTAATTAGCTCGCCATGAGCGACGTACAAAGATAAACAATAAAACAACACACTCAAATATAAAGCAAATGAACTATAAGAGTGAATGAATGAGTGAGTGTGATTATATTTTTTGCACTTGTTTTTGTTTCTTGTAGCAGTTAGTTTCTTTCATTTGTTTTTCAAATTTCTCTTGTTCCTTTATCAGCAGCAGCAGAAGAGTAGCAGCGCTTGGGCAAGCAGAAGTGATTTTGTTTACTCACACACACACAACAAACGCATTAAAATCGCTCTCTCAGACTGCCTTCTCATTTCTCTCTCGCACAATTGCCTTTTTTAATTATTTTTTTTTTTGTTGGTAGGCTTTGCGGTTTACGTTTTCTTTTCTCTCATCATCAACCTACCTAGGAAATCTTCACTGTTGTTTACGTTGTTTCTTTTTTTGTAAAATGTATCGTTTATGTTTCGCGTTTTCCATTTGTTGTTTTTAATTCATTATTTAAAGTTTTGAACAAATATACTCAATATTCACTTCTTTTATTATTAATTATTAAACTGAACCAGCGTGAAACAACGAACGAACGACAACGACACGACAACCACACAGCTGCTCTATTGAATTTGCGGACGGCCGAAATAACCGGCACGCGTGGATGTGCTTTCGTTAATTGTCAAATTTCGAAGTAAGAAAAATCATTACTAATATTATTTAAAATTTTCATGCAAACCTTTTCACTTTTCCACTTTCGTAAATGCCGACGGCGAAAAAAACGGCGTACGTGGACCTACTTCCGTCAACTGTCAAACTTCGATTAAAAGAGATGATAGAGAGCATAGAGCGACCGAGTAGAGAGCGAAAAAGTAGCGAGTAAAGTTAATTCGGTATTTTGGCGAGTAGACTGGAAAAGTAGCGAATTACGACCATGTACCTGTCATGCCAACAAGCGAGGGCTGGAAAAGTATGGTCATTTTTTTGAGTAAAGCGCGCAATTAGTGCTGATTTTATAGCCCATTTAAAGTGGCATTCAAAATGCAGAGTGTAAATATATAAATACATACCGCCACATTCGTGGAAAATACATAATATTAACATGTTAACAAAACTTTTAGCAATGTGATATTTACTAAAATCATCATCAGCTGTTTTATGTTGCAGCGTAAATCACCTAAAAACTTGGCCAAAAACGTTGCAGCCCAGGTCAACAAGTTGGCAGCTTAACGTGGATTTCAGTGTAATTCCACAATTCATTCTCTTCTGTAGTTGTGTGCATTTCGTCTTCATTTCACCGAAATGATGAAATTTACCACTGTAAATGTGCTATTAATTTGAGAAAATAAATCTTTACTTTACAAATAATAATTTATATGCATTTCTAACAATTTACAAATGAAGTAAATCAAAGTTACTGTAGTTTTCAGTTATACATTTCGGTTTTAAGACTAATTTTTTACTTCTTAACAGACCTTGTAAGCATTTTTCAATTACTACATACTCGGACATATGAGAACTAAGCTTAGTCGCGCAGCTCTAGATCAAATTTGATTTTCTTGGCCCTCGAAAAATTCATTTAAGTGGCAACTACATGAGCAAGCTTGGATAAGAATAGCAACTTACATTTATCGGTTGAATATCGATAGATTTGCAAAACGATTCACTGTGAATTGAGCAGCCCTCACATTTTAATTTGTTTAACTTGAGCAACACTAGCAATTATTCAAAACAACGTTGTCTATTTGAATTGTTGTTGATGTTCTTTTATTGCTTTAAAGTGTATTTTATTTTATTTGCCTTTAATTTTACACAGAATACTAATCATACTAATTATAATAAATACAAATATTGAAAATCCAATCTAATTGAAAAACGAATATGTGCAAAACAGCGTTAAGAAGGTTGTTATACTCTTCACGCTTCATGTTCTTGCCTTCTGTGATTGAGAATACAGACACTATAAGTTTCGGATATAGGCGCTGTAAATTTGTTGGAATCAGTCAAATCGGACCAGTAGGGGTCGTATATGGTACGGAACCCTACTTGTGCTAGTCACACTCGCAGTTGGCCAATTATTTAATGTATTTATTAGATCGAATTTTATTTTATAGATATGGATAAGGACATAACTTAGAGTTCACTTACATGCGACCTTCTCTAATCGTTTATTTGACTTTCGTCTGGCCATGACACTCTTTGCTTAGCAAGAGGGGTAACAGCACAAACCGAAAATGTTGTTGCTGCGTTGATTGCTTGAAGCCTTTGTTGTGGCTTTTGTTGTTGATAATGTGAATTGTGTGTGTCATGGTTCAATACTTAGAATTGACTAAGATTGATTACAGTCCAGCTACCCACATTTATAAAAAATATTAGTAAATTATGTACGAAAATTCATAAAATTTGTAATCTATTCTTTATTGTTTTATTTAAAATGTCTATTTGAAACATATTAAAATATTTAAAATTCATCTATTGTAGTTTTGTATTTAGCAAAATATTAAATGTTGTTTAAATACGAGTATATTTGAATTGCCAATTTTTGTATTACGTATATCTACAAAAATAAAAATGTATAGTTTTTATATTGTAATTTTATCAACTACATTTTCATTTATTTTCGAATTTCCATTTATTTATTTTATTATGTTTTATTATTGTAATTTAAAATATCCTTAGAGAATAAGCACAACTGGACGTTTCGCATCGCTACACAACACATAATCCTTATAAAAATATAGGTACGAATATATAGTAAATAAATTTGCTTAAATCAAAATTCACACAACAAATTTTAGTGGTTTATTTTTTCATGTATTGTAGTAGTTCGAATTTTTAACAAAAATTATTTTAAGCCAATTAAAATAAAATTGTATAAAATCAAACAAAATAAAAAGAACGAAAACTCAATTAATTTTGAATGAAACTTGAAAAACTTTAGCCATGTCTAAAATATCGTTTGTTATAATGAGTTCTCAGACTATAACTAACGGTAACTTAACTTAACAGTATATGTATCTTTCTCTCTATAGAATTCATTTCGATTATTTGTATTATTACATATGACCGAGTATATATATGCCATTCTTGATTCATTTAGGCGCACGTGCTTTGGTGATATTTAGTTTCTCAGATTCTGTAAATTCCAAAATGCTCTCAATGGCCTGCAGATGTCCTTGTGAATTTTCCTTATCCGTTAGGAAATAGTAAACTGCGCTCTTGAGAAACTGCAACGTGACTTCTGGATCAACATGAGTGCGATTCTTTTGGGCCTCCAACAGGCGACGATAAATTGTCTGGTTATAGTTGAATTGTTTAGGAAAAGAAAGAGGGAAAAAGATCGTGTGGTTTTCATGTTAAATAGTGCAAAATTATACAAGTTTTTGGGGAAACAAAAAATTTCATTGAGGTTAGTTAGTCTTGAAAGGTTTCATCTTTTTAAAAAATAAAAAAAAAATAAAAAAAAAATATTAAATATTCATAAAAGATATATGATTTATGATGATTTGTATTTACAGGATATCCTTTTTTTTATATTTTTGTTTGCGGTGCATTTCATGAACATTTAAAATATGATAATTATGTATATTTTTGTATTTAAATAACGAGAGAGAGATGTAGACAAGATATGGTAATACAATATATGGGTAATACAAATGTATGAAACACATGCTGATGCTATGTACTGATAATTGATACATTGTATACGATATAGAATATAGTATGTATATTTAAAAAAATTGATACACAAAGATTTACTAGCTATACATTTTAATTAATTTTTTCGATTTTGTTTTTTGTTTATGTTTTTAATAGAGAACAACCAATTGAACTTTTTGTAGGGAATACGAGTACGACTATGTGTAAAGTAGGTGTAGAGTGTCTGATTACCTTTTACACTTGTATAGTAGCATCTCTTTTTCAATTTTTGTTATGCAAAAAACCAACATAGTGTATATTTCGAAAGTGATCAGAGTATTCAGGACAATATCTAATCGTTCGTCTTTCTGAAACTAATAGTTGTTCTCCACCATTGATATTTTGAAACCAGAAGTCTTAGATTACTGGAAGATGTAGTTTTATACTCTTCATGCAGTGAATTGAATAATAAGTTAGTAATGAAGTTTGTAACAGACAGAAAGAGACATCGGAGGCTCTATAAAGTATAAGCTCGACTAGACGTCTATATGTCTCTCATTTTGTGAGCCAGAGGCCACTAGGAGGGGTACCTCGCATACAAATCCAAATTCTAGTTCATTTTCTTATTCGGAAAACTTTTTCGTTTTTTGTTTCATCGAACTGATATTCGAGCACTAGAAATCTTTGGCATATGTCGACCAGGAGCGTAAATTTCAAGATCTAAGATTTCTGAATCATATAAAAGCTTAAATTTAAGTGTATTAGAAAAACTTTTTCGTTTTTTGTTTTATCGTACTAAAATTTGGATGAACCATGTAAAATTTCATGACCATAGGATTACTGGATCGTATAGCTCCTATTCAAATACTTGGATCTCTGTGCTGGAATGCTGTATGTGCACTGAGGTATGCTCAAGCACAAATTATAATTTCTGTCTGAACAAATGCTTATCAGCTGCAGTGTAAATGGTATGTAAACTTCGATGAACCGAAATTAAAGTTTTGTATTGTTTTGTTTAGTATAATAATTTGAAGTTGATAGATGTGTTAATGGAACATACCTTTATCCTTGTGTCTAAACTATAATTTCCATCAAACTTTTATCTTTATACGATTATTAAAAGTTTGAAATATTTGAAAATTACAATGAAAAAGAATCTACTAACCCATAACTTTGTTAGTTTAAAACAATAAACAATCTGAAAATTCAAAACTTAAACTAACCTAACTACAAATTAGTAAAAGTTATAACCGAAAGCCAGTTGTAGCCAATTTGGTTAAGTGCTTAGTTTTCAATGTAACATCTCAATCATATTATAGAAATATCCAAAAACTGAACTTCCATCTCAATAGTTTATGAGTTTTCCTAGCCAACACCAAAAATGTACTTAAGTAGTTAAACTTCGAAGCCATATTCCTTGTATGTATTTCTTATGAAAACTTAATAAGCCAAGTCACCCAACATTGCATAAAATAAGTAAAAATATATTGAAATGAGTGAACGAATGCGCCAGATAATAAACATATGACAAATGATGATGTTGATGATGGATGTTTCTTTTGTACCAAACAACACAACACCATTTTAAGGAATCCAAAATGAAAAACAAAAAACCAAAACACCAATAAAAATATAAAGTTTGAATTATTGTTTAGTTCAAAAACAAAAGAGGAAAATTATATAAAATCAACTGAATTGGACCATGATCAAGTGTAGATTTTTTTTTTTTTTTTTGCTTTTTGTGTCACTTTTGTCTTTGCTGTCCTCAAGAAGACAGAAGACAATGATAGTAAAAGTCAGAGAAAGTGATTCAGAGTTAGATTTACAAACCTTACGCGCGCCGAGCACCCACAATGAAATGGCTTCTTTTGCAGTAAGGAGAGCATGATTACTGCCGCATTCATTCATTCTACATTCTGCTGCCTACAAAATATAGTTTATAATAGTATTTTTTTTCTTGTTGTTGAACACTTACAAATTTGTTTTGTTTTCATATTTCATATTTCAATGAAATGAAAAATAATAAATACAATATTTATGAAAGAATTTAAATTTCTATACAAAATAAAATAATTAGAGCGTAAATTGAAAGAAAACATTGAAGAAATTAAAATTGTTTTTAAAGCTCGGAATATTTTAAGTGTGTGATTAATTCATTTAATAATAAAAAAAAAAATACATTTACGAAACATGCAATAAAAAAAAAACACTAAGAAAAATAGAAGAGAGATAAACCAACTAGTAAACTATAGAATATTGTATTGCTCTTACATACTTGTTTGTATTCATATGCGTATGAAACTTTTATAATTAGAAAATAAGTACATAAGTAAGTAGTATAATAATAGGCAAAACTGTTATACAAACGAATACTGTTAGATGCGAAAGTTCACATGCCCTATTACTGTTAGACTCGGTGTTTGGTTTTTCTTAAATTTTTCATAATACAAAAATTAAAATCTAAGATATAAAAAACTATGACAATGAGAAATGTATTTTTTAAAAAAAATTTTTTTTTGTTGAATAAATAAATAAAATGAATGAATATTTTGAGAAACATAAAAAATATATTAGTTTAATATGAATTACTATCTTAAAAATTAATTAATGCAATGCAATGCAATGCGATGCGACGAAGAGACAACAAACAAAATGATGATTAGACAAACATTTTTAGTTTTGTTTTAAAACAAAATTAAAAGTTTTTCTTTGCAAAATACATTAAAAAAAAATAAAATAATTATTGAATTAATTAATTAATAATGTTTATAATAATTATTTATGTATTGCTGTATGTTAATGAAGTGCACACACACACACGCATACACAAATACACATTTACAGCGCAATGCAAGTGTGATTATATTGTAATTGAAAAAATAAGAAATCAAATCAAATAAAATAAATTTTATTCTATTTAATGTTATTTATGAGTTCTGTGCTGATTCGTTCGTCTTTATGTTGCAACAAAATGCAGCACACAAAATAATATCGAGAATAATATGATAAAGACATTGAAGAATCTTACGCGTATATTCTCCAATTCATCCTGGGTGCTCTGCAACTGATTCAGCAGCTCATTAATAGACACTTTGCTATCGGGTTGTCGATGTGCGAGTTCCAAAGCCTGCAAAATGACAATGCAAACGACAAATGAATAATATAAAACAAGATAAATATTAGTAAAACATAAAATATAAATAAAAAATGTATTCATTAAATTAATATTATGTACTATATATGTATGTACATACGAATATGTATATCCATAAAATATCTACATAAATTATTCTTTATTTACTTATAAAGAATCTTAACATTTGGTTTATTTATTAAATAAAAGTTTTAAGCTTCAACAGAAAGATGAAAATCACTCTATCCTGATATATAATGGGTGGGCCATAGGTCCAAATTTGGTTTCGTTAAAAATTACGTTCCCCAAAATCTGCAATTTTTTTTTTTTTTTGGTGACGTAGCAAATTCTAGGCTCATTCAAATCCCATTATGGGATTTTATTTGAATGAAATTATTTTTTATACATAATCGGAAGATTCATTCTATCATACAAAGTTAAATTGATTGGAAACAATTAACTGTTGTCTATTTAATGATCAAACCAAAATCATGCACATAAACTTGGACATTTTTCGGAACAAGGCGAATGGGACCCATACAAACCACCCATTTGAATTTATTTTCTTATTAGAAAAACTTTTTTCTTTTGTTTTGTCCTATCGAACTGAACACTATCAGTTTCCAAAATAGGCGCAGAACATATGTCGGAACCAGCAAAATCGGACCACTAAGGAGGCTACCTCCCATACAAATCCCGTGAAGAGTATTTCATCTTCGGCTTAGTCGATGATAACAGTCTTTCTAGTTTTTTTTTTTAAATCTGGTGATCCAGAGGGAGTAGTGTTCTTATCCGACGTGCGTGTCTGCTCTTGCCCTGTGTGTTAGAAGTATTATCACTTCAATTAATGTTTTGAACGCAAAGAACCTGTTGTCGGTGACCCGAAAAGTACATATTGCCACGATTCTGCATTTTAAGCAGAACCCTCATGGCCATAACCATAAATTTCTATCCACATTTTTTGATATTTTAATGCCATTGTACAATAATACAACCATTAGCAGATTTAGACACTATAAAATTGACAGTTTCTTTTAGACTTATGACTTTCATATATGTAGTTAAAATCATGGATTTTCAAAGTAAACTCATATAAAGTGTACATTTCTATGGACCTGAAGTTAGTTTTACAACCTTCTTTTGGTGTAATGTTTTCTGGGTTGTTTGAGGTAATAAATATATATATAAATAAGTATATACAAGTATGTATATTCTAGAACTGGACGTGAAGAAGAAAGTTTGACAAGTTCACTTAGAAAAATCAAGTCACCCTAAAGAAAAGCCCTGACTGAACAATACTGTACCAATGTCTTAAGTCTTAATACCTGACACGCGCTGATTATCAATTCTGTTCTTTAGTAAACCATGTAATTCAGCTTTAGTGGTCATCTTAACTATCTTGTTCTTATATTATAAATGTAGTTTATAGTATATATATTATATTATATTAGATACTGATTTCTTTCTATAAGTATTATTTGTCATCATAGAGGTACTCAGAGACGTACTGATCAGCGCGAGCAATACGCTCGGCCTCTTGGCCTTTTTGGTACATATGCAAGTACATCTTATTTTGTTTCTCTTCGTGTTCAACAAGTCTACGTTGTAAGTCCTCCAGTTGTTTTTCAAGCTCACGTATGCGTTCCTAATTAAATGTGAAACAATAAAATTAAGTTCATTCATTTGAATCTACCATATACCCACCTTGGCATGCTCATAATCTGGCACAATATCCGCATAGCGTGTATTACATTCAGCCAATTTTTGAAGCAACGCCTCCACCTTATCATTGTGACTTCGTTTCAAGTCACTGGCAGCGGAGTCCTGGGTACGTACCAACTCCTCAATGCGTTGTTCATACATTCTTATAAGCTCTTGACGTTGCAGTTCATAGTTCTCTAAACGATTGGCACTCGAAGAGCCAGGCTCACCATCTTCTCCATCTGGCTTACCCATGTCATCATTGCCGCTGACAATATCATGTATGTGAGAATCTTTGGAGTGCACCGATGAAGTTGTTATATCCTCAAAATTACCAGAATCAGCATAAGAACTTTGCATCTCTGAGGACATTGTCATTAGAGCATTGCTTATGTGAGATGATGATGTAGCCATTACAGAGGACGATTGCTGCAAACGAGCCACATGCCTTGGACTTGCTTTGGCCGATGAATCCCCTGTTGTTGCTCCTGCTGCAGCAGCTTCATCAACCATATCAACAATGGGTGAGACATCTTGCGATGTCTTAAGCTCAGCTTCACGTACAGTCACGGCAGATGAAGCTGAACGTTCCTCTGGTGAACTAAGTGATGCCTTAAACAAACGTAATTCAACCACTTCACGAGTCAAACGCAGCATTTCACTGTCCTTTTGTTCAAGATCCTGACGAGCTATGCATAGTAACTCCTTTAAACGTTTGATTTGACGTTGGGCCCGCTGTGTGGGCGTTAGATAATCGGGTCCAACTTGTCCCGCATAATTTGAACAATGTACAACATATTTCATTTTGCGTCCACTAAATGTAGTGCCGTTCCTAAAAATTATATGAATTAATATACAATAATTTTCAGAGATTTGAGAATTTGAAACTTACCGCGCAACGTAAGGATGCTCACAGGACATTGTTGAACGTCCTGATGTTGTGGTTGCAAATGAATACATAGAATCTAGATCATCATCTAGATAAGTGCCCGGTGAATCTGGAGTAACTGGTGGTGTTTTTGGTGTTAATTTTGTTTCCGGCACTGTGGCCAATTTGCCAGAGACAGCCGCTCCACCTCCACCAATTGTACAAGAACCTTGATGTTGATGGGAATGCTGATGGTGTTGCTGATAATAGTTATGATGTTTGCCGCAATGCGCTTGGCGTGGACAAGTGGGCGTCTTCGTCACTGCCGTACCAGTTGTGTTTGCTGGTGATGTGCCAATGTTGCTCTCTCCGTTTAATTTCAACGACTTCACCGGTATAATGTTGATATAGTTAAATGTAAGTACGTATATGTGTGTGTGTGTGTTGCAAGTAGAAAGGTTAAAACGCAAATAAGCAATTTATCATAAAATACTATTGTAATGGAAAATTTCTTCACGCAAACTGATCGCTGTTGCGCTCTTAAAGTTTTCATTTCATTTATCGGTTTACTATTTAATATAATTTTTTTACATTTGCGGTTTTTTTTTTACATTTTTTTCTCTCTATTGTTTATTAAAAAATCACTAAATTTACTTCTATTTTTCATTCATTTTAAATATATTGTTTTTGGTTTCTTACGCGCTTCGCTTCAGCAAAAATTTATGCACAATATTCGCATGTCTTGATTTTTTTTATTTTATTTTTTTAATTTGTTACACTATGATTAACTTGGCTTAGTTAAATGGGGATAGAAAAACAAAACAAATCATGCTAAATAAAGCAAAAGGTTTCTACAAAAGAAACACCCAAAGTTTCGGAATTTGGCCAAGCAACTAACAGCAACCACAACTATAGCAATAGCAGACAAAGATACAGATACAAAGCAAAATCGAAGTAACATAAAAGAAAAATATACCATAATAGTACTTTCCTAAAACTCTTTTGACCAATTCGTAGCGCAATTAACTGATCATTAAGCCATTTGTTTTTGCTATTGTAACATAATTGATTTCCATAAACGGAACGTTTTCTTTACTCTCTAGTGTAGTGGAATAGTCAATACTTCATCTTGGGAAAGTTCCCATGACTGAAAAGCCATATAGAAAGAAAGAAAGATTTCTTCACCCCACCACCCATCAAGAAACAATCATCCATTTCAGCTCTCTCTCTCTCCCCCAATTATTCAAATACTATAATGTATGTAGTAAAGACTTGTGTTCCAAATGCCCGCTTTAACATAAAATTGATTTTGACCAAGTTTTCTATTTTTTTTTTTTTAATTTATTTGTTCTTAAGCAAAAACTGTGATAATTGTCTAAAGAAAACAATAAGAATTGTAATTTTGTCTTTTGTCAATGGAGAAAAGTGTCAAAGCGGAAAACTTATTTTCTTTTCTTTAATTTGTATTGTAGTTTTTGCTACTTTGAACTACGAGTATTGTAAAGCAAACCACAAACGTGAATGAAACCAAGATTTCATAATTTGTTTAATGGGTTTTTTGCTCTAATAACTTTTTTTCTTGTTATAGGGCAAAACCTGAGCTTAGGCCTTTTTCTGGGTTGTACTCGTAGTATACACTTACTGAAGCCATTCTAGGAAACTTTGAAATGTAATGAAACTTGTAATCAAACCGGACTCAACTCAACTTGTTTCTTGATTTCTGTGCTTTTCCTATTTATCTTTCTTCTATTCTTTAAGATTTCTATTCTTCTTATTCATTATGTTTTATGTTGGTTTGTTTTTTTTTTTTTTCTTTCTTTTTAGTTCATTAATTTTGTATATGCATAATTGTTCTGCTTGAGTGCTTGCTGACTTACTTAGTATAAACCAAGATACTCAGCACACAGATTCCATTCCATCCTATACAATTCCATTGCTACGCAATATTTCTTTCTTAATTCATTTTTCTTAATGTTTTCTGTCTTTTTTTTTTTTTCTTTTTAAACATTCGCCACGTGAGCAGCTAAAAGCAAACTTAGCTTGGTCTATTGCCTTCTATTGCCGCTAATGTTGAATACATATTCTTTGTTTTTGTTTAGAAATGTGCAATGTGTAAGTACACATGTGTGTGAGTATGTGTAAACTAGGTTAATTTATGCAGTTTGTATGTAAGCAATTGAATGAAGAATGCGCCTGCAAGTGTCTTCATACTACCTTTTTCGCATATATTGTACTTATATGCTATGGTAAAGGTAAATGGCAAGTAATGAGAAGTGAAGGTGGCTGATGAGGCGCACACATATACACAGTCTCTGTGGTAATAGCAAGGCTTGTATTACATGGCCCACACTCATTTAATGAGCTCAAATACAATGTGGTTCTGCAAATTGTATTAAAAATTATTCAATTCAAATTTTTGATTTTATTGTTTAATTTTGAATAAAATTTTTCAATTTGAAACTCAAATCAAAAAATTGATCCAGGGGCCATCGTGCAAGATTCAAAAAACAGAAACAATAGTTGATTGGCACTGCTGTCTGTCTGTTTGTCTGTTCACCTGTACTTATGCAAACTAGTCCCTCAGTCTGTGAGCTAGGGAACTGAAATTTTGCACAAACTTTTCTTTTTACTAGATTTGTAGGAATCATTCAATTCGGGCTGCAAGGAGGGATACCTCCCTTACAAACCCCGCAAACAAAAACTTGTACTATCGAACTGAAATTTGGGCACTATAAGTTTCTATCTCCACTAACCATATAATTTTCAAGACTCTAGGGTTACTGGATCGTATAGCTTCCATACAAACCTAGGCGACCCACTTAACTTAAATTAAATTTTATTTTACATTTAGTATTTGTTGCTGTAGTACCAATAGAATTACCCTTTCAACCTATTACAGTTCATAAGATAGAGCCGAGTACCGACGAACAGACAGCGTAGCCTTAGTAATTGGACTCCGTTTGATACCTTTTGGGTAAGGAACCCAAAAAAGTCCCACACTTATTAAGTTATAAGCTTTTATTTTTGGAAAGGAAAGAATTTCAAATTCCTAAGTATTTTGTTATATGAATACTGTGACCACTATTTGCTATTAATAAGAAATTATGTTAATTAATTAAAGAAATATTATGTGCGGATTAATACTATAGAAGTATTTTTCATTTAATTGTTTAAGAAGTGTGTGCGAGAGAGAGAGAGAGAAGTATTGGAACAGTGATTATTTTTTTTTTAACTAAAAGTCTTTAATTTTATTTCAAAACTTAAGTAATAAATTCATGTTCTAGCTAATAATAAAATTGTGTAATCACACCTTAGCAATAAAGTCAATCTTAAAATTATACAATTTGTCACTAATTGGTTAACATTTAGTTACTGGGGCAAGTAAACCGAAAACTTATAAACTTGGCTGGACATAGGACAATTACAATAGATCAAAGTTTCTTGCAAATACTAAAAAAGTGTTTTGAAAATTATAACTAATACAATATATTTTATGATGTAAAATTTAATTAATTAAGATCTCTTATGGTCTACAATAATTTCATTTACCTAATCTATTAGCTTTGTCCTGATTTTTTACTAAAAACTTTTCACTTTTAAAGAGCTTAAAGAAATATCATGATTTTTTCCTAAATTTGTTGTAATAATAAAAAAAATTATATATATCCATAAGAAATCTATATAAAAAAAGGCTTCAGAAGGAATAATTTGGATTGCAATCAAGCAAAAACAATCAACTACAAATGGAAAATCTATCTACATACAACAACAAAAAAAGTCGAAATGATACTTTTGGCTTTCAGCCAAATGAAAATGAAAATGAATCTGCCATAAATTGAAGCTAAAATGTGTTGACAATTATTACCTCTATTTTATAGATTTTAAAATATATAGTATGTGATAGTTTTCACTCCAAAGTATCAAGGCTGAAGACTGACGCGATTCTTGCAACAAAGTAAGTCATGGTCTGATTTCCGTTAATAATTCCCACTTATTCAATCAATAATTATTTGTTATTATTCAATTAAAAACTTGGTATTACTTAGTATTTGTCTAAGAATAATTTAAGGCCAACGAACCTTTGAGTTTGTTATGGTCAAATTGAACTTAGTTACGCATGAAGTCTCTGGCCAAGTTTTTTGAATTATTTATTACCATTTATGAGAAATCATTCAGTGTTGTTGTCATCACAATTAACATTTTTATTGATTCTTCGAAATGTTTAATTTTCTTTTAATTTGATTTTAACACTTGATCAAACACTTGTGCAATATCAACATTAAGATTATGGCAAACTAAACTTTTGCACGCGATGCGCTTTGTAAATCAACTAAAGTCAAACTAACGAGAGGCAAAAAATTTAGGTTTAAAACCTAAAGATGTAGATAGTACGTGTGTATATAGATAGACAGATAGACAGATGGACAGACATTCCCTTTTACCTTTTTAACATTTGCTACTCTCACTGAATACAGCTGAAACGATTGAAATGGAACGTGAACTCAAGCACACAAAGTTGAATAAGAAAAATTTACATACACACATACATAATACATATTTAGAAATGTCAATAAAAGCAAAATCAAAAGTAAACAAGTTAAGACCATCAATTTCCGGTCCATGTGCCACTGAATTTAGATATAATCGTATATGATCATCAAGTCAAAATGATTAACTTAATGATAGTAAAAAAAAAATCGGCCAAGTGCGAGTCAGACTCGTACACGGAGGGTTCCGTACCAAATTGGGGTTTGCATGGAAAGTATTCCCCCTATTGGTCCGCTTTTACGATTGGGCTGATTCCAACAAACAAGCTCTTTAATGTAATAACTCAAAGGAAGAGTGGGTAATAGAATTGTAGAGGACATCTATCTAAGACAAAGACTTTAAGTTAGTTAGAAATGTGTTCATTATGAAGAATTGAATCTTATATTGTGATCCATTGTAAACAGCAAATCTCAAACAATATATAATGGTTATGTAGTTCAATTAATATTGGATGGTCCATGTTATTCAAAATGAGATCCGCGAAATACCAAAGTTTAAGAAACTCTGATATGATTATTAATCACCGAAATATGATCATTTTAAAGAATTGATGATACATTCGTGCTTGTACATGTGTAACTTTCTCTCTTACTCTCATTTTTGCAATGTTTTTCTTTTGCAAGCTGAAACCACCCTGAAACAATATTAAAATTACGGTCAGCTGTGTGTGCATTTCTCGTTTGTTGCGCAGTTGCATGCACTAACGCTCTCTCCCATTTCCGCTTCCTGTTTGCTTTTGACTCTCTTTCTTTATACCCTTACAAAAACATTTAAGCTCTCTCTTTCTATCTCTACCTCTGTGGTTGTAGAAACATTTTGGCATTGAAACCGGAAAAAGGAAAGGAAATCAAGCCCCTCACATCACTCTCACTCATACAATGACGTTCTCATGTCTCATGTTGTTACAATTTGTTTATAAGAAAATTGCATTGGTGAAGGGAGAAAGATGAAACAAGAAGAAAACTTGCAAGCAATATAAAAGAAAATATTGAAAATGCATTACGCAAACCTTAAATCGTTAAAGGAGAAAAGAAGCAATAGAATTGTGGTATTTTTTTTTTGAAAAAAAAAAACTCTTAAAAGATTGCATCGTGTATACAATAATAATAATAAAAATGGGGCATCATGCAAAATTGACAGAAAATAGAAAGAAAACTGTAGGAATCGTATTAACGACACCTTGCTTCATTAGGTCCCCATAGATATTTATAGTGATTATGAATATTAGAACTACGTAATACCCTTTGACAAGTGACAGTTGAAACGTAGTTAACCCGTCGCACTAAGGGTTGATTGCTTGCCTTAGGTCAACCAAAGAACGTAAATAACTCAATATGGTTACAGATTGAAACAGAAAAATAAACACATAAATAATTCTTATGAATGAAAATAAACTAGAATAAAAAATCAATATGGAATTAAAGGAAAAATCCAATTCATTTTTCTACCTACCATGTTACGCGGCTTTGAAGTGCTAAACCCATCAACTTCATCTGGGCCTATTGAGTCAATACCATTACTTGCTGCCAATTGTCTGGTGTTGTTGCATCGTGATTGCCATATGAGGTTAACTCCTTGTTATCTATAGTTTCTTCGATTTGCTTTTTGTTGGCTGCAGCACATAGTGTTTGTTGCTCCGTTTCTAAGGTTTGCTCTACTTTTTGGAGCTCGTACTGTTCTTGTTCTTGTGGTTGTTGTTGTTGTTGTTGCTGGTGCTGTTGCTGTTGCTGTTTTGTTGTTGCCGTCGCTAACGTTTTGAAGTTTGTATTTCTACGATATTTGCTATGTTGCAATAATGGAGAGCGCGTCAAGTGTCCAGCGTATAAGGATGATGTTGTTGTTGTTGTTGTTGCTGCTGCTGCTACTGTAGTTTGATTTAACAAAGAAAAACCCGCTCGCGTTGATGATGATCTCAAGGCAACCTTACGACGAGAACTAAAACCGCCGGTCGTACTCAAATCGTGGGTGACTATAATAGATTGCTGCTGCTTTTGGTCATTTGTGGGTTGTATGAGATTAGCGGGGATGTTTGGAACACCTACAATAACATTGGATTTTGTACCACGCACGCGCATTGATGTGGAACGTTGGAATGGTGAATTACAAGTAGCGTCTATTGCAGGGGAAGAGGATGACATCTCCAAAGGATATGGTATACGTGTTGTTGTCGTCTTCATTGGTATGGGACTTGGTGGTGGTGTTATATTTGATTCAGGTGGTGGCAACTTCATTATAGTTGCACTAGTTTCAGCTGTGTCTACTTTTGGTATATCGGTTATTGTGTTAGTTGTTGTCTGGGCTGCAGCAATATGCTCGACTTGCATTGATGACGTCTTCGTCGTCGATGTCGTCATCATTGCCATTGTGTTAGCATCCACGAGTGATGTCATTGTTGTATACTTTTTTTTTTTTTTTTTTTTGTTACACTGTAAAGAAAAGCATTGTATATACATACATAATAATAGGAAAATATTAATTAAATTGATTATTATAAATGATTATTTCTACAATAAATCAATATGTTGGGAAGTAAAAGTTTTATTCAATTTTCTTTAACATAAATGAAAGTATTGTAAATACAATAATTTGATAAAACGTAAACTTCATATACTTATATATATAATATATATGTTCTCCCATAATAAATACCATGTAATTTTATTGCCAATCAGATGAATTGATTCAATTCAAAGAAACATTAAAATTTCATGACATGATAACTATATTATTTATAAAATTGCCCAACTGATTTGTGACCAAACTTGTTGGCATATATTGAGCAAAGGAATTCAATTGAAGTCGGAATCCAAGTTACATAGGGAGCCTCTAACTCAAAGGTTAAAAAGATTTAAAGAACGCGATATACAAAACACCTAACGAACTGAGACTATATAATACAAAGATAAACGTGGCATATATTTTATAAGGCCTCCAATGTGACTTACTGTACAGTATGTACAATATAACAATCATTAGGCTTTCAAGTGATAAATCATTTCATACTATAAAAAAGTGAACAAAAATATATGGAAAATTAGCAAATTTACTTTCATAATTAAGTGATTTCAAAGCTTATTGAACAATATAATTAACCATCAAGCTCTTAGATCGGTTCGGTTCGGTTCGGTTCGGTTTGGTTCACTTTGGATCAGGTTAGATTGCTGGCGATGGCCATAATTAAATCTAATTAAAACTTTCTTTAAGCAAAATAAGTTGTTTATGTATAATAATCATAGAAATATAAAAACTCGCATTCATTATTTCTCAATTCATAATTTCATTAAATGCATGAATGAGTGAATGAATGATTGGATGAGTGCATGATTATCGCTTGCATGATTGCATGATTGGTAAACATTGCAAACTAAAACATTTCGATTGAGTTAAACGATGCTTGGAAAACTTAGATAAAAACTTGTTAAATGAAAAGTGAAATTAAGTTTTCTTTAAAAATTGAATAAAACCATTTATAACATTTTATGGATTGTAGTAGAGAAAAGGTTGACACACGCATGCAATGTGTCGTTTTTATAAATAATTAAAAGAAATTATAGTAATTTGTTCAACAATTTATACATGGCAAAAAGCTGTCAACTGCAATATATTTGTAAATTGTAAATTGAAATAGTATTTCTTTCCGAAACACATAGATTCAAATATTGTTGTAATAACTAGAGCAAACGTGAGTTGAACCCTACCCTAAAACGGAAGTCACTCCAAAAAAGAGTCTCATTTTGTGGTATCATTAGTTGTTTTTTTCTTTTTTTTTTTTTTCGTAGTTTGAGTCTACTTATTTCATTAAAGTGTCAACGCATCATAAAATATTGTATCATTGCAACAAAATACAGTATTATACTCAAACTACCTACATGCGTATGGAAAAAGTAACTACATTATACATACTGAAAAGTCAACAAATTGGTTAACCTCAGTTGGATGTAAACCGCAATGGTATGCAGACAGTGATTGACATAGAAATATACTCATAAATTATTTAATATTGTACAATACATAATTGTTTTAAGCATATAAAAATTGAAATGGTTGTTATAGTTCGGCATAGTTTCGTCTTAAGCTCATAACTTTCATTAGCATTAAAAATATTATTATTATTTTATAATTGGAAATCTATTGAAATGAGAAACAAATTACCTGCTACACATAATAAAATGCAATAAAAAACCAAATTTAATGAATTTCGCTAAAAAAAAATAATAATTGCCTCAATCGACAGTTAGAACACTTTGAGATTTCCTGCTACAACATAAGAAAAATTAGATGAAAATGCTCCTCAATCAAACTACAACGTCAAAATACTCCTCTAAGCATCAAACTTTGCTTACTGAACTACATGTGTATAGCAACAATTGAATAGCTTAGGGACAAATTGTAGAATTGAATTATTTCTTTCAGCATTTTGTAGTAAACTAATCACTCAATATAAACACATAATTTACCTAGAAAATGTCATGGTTTTTTGGGTTCCGGACCTTTGGGTCCAAGGAACCAAGGGGAACCCTTTTGCAGAGACTTTGTTGGCCGTCCGTCCGTCCGTCCACGGGTCATATCTCATAAGCCGCAATAGCTAAAAAGTTGTAATTTTCACAGAATCTGTAGTACCCATCCGGGTATCAGCAACAAGAACTAAAACTAAAATATTTTCAAAAACTTAAAGGAGACCCCATACAAGAAACATTTTGGTTTGTATGGCAGCTATAAAAATTCAGGTTCTTATTAGAAAAACTTTTTTTATTTTTTGGACTATTGAACTGAAATTTAGACACTATAATATTCTGATATAGGCGCTGTAATTATTAATTGGCAATTTAAGAAGATTAAAGAAAAAGATGACCGTTTGCTATGGTAGCAATGTCCTAAATCATCCAACTTATATGTTTGTCAAGCTAAAAAAGTAGTAGCACTAGGAAAGTCAAGTAAAAGTGTCCAAATGGATGAATTTAATTTCATAAGAATGGAAAAAGTCATGACATAGTCTAGTCTAGACTTGCTTCCGATCATGTCGGCATTCTTTTAGTGAACAAAGACAAGATAACTTGCCTGTGATCACAATCTGACTCCAATGGATAGCTATTATACCTTGTATTGTAGAACGCTGCCTAGCGCTATTTCAACTATAATAATTAAAAGATAATAAAACAATTGGAATGATTCTATTAGTTATGGAAAGTTCATGATTTTAGTCAAATTATTGAATTTTTAATTTATGAGAATTTATGTAGGAAATATGTTTTATTTAAACAAATGTAAATGATGTTTGTTTTAATTGATCATTTATTTCATTTTTTTAATTAAATTATTTCTAATATTCCATATATTAAGGTATATTGTAGTTGCTAATGCGAAGTCAGCGAATGAAACAAGTTTAATAAAAAGGCTTTTTTTTTTATAATTGTACCTTCAATTGTATTCTGCTCAATTTGGCAGTTTTAATTGACAATTATGATAGTCAACTGAAAATGATTATATTGAACTTTGATAAGCACAACTACAATAGCATGCCCATTAATTTTAAGGCGGGAAATTTTTGTTAATCGAGTGAGTAATGATAAAGTTCATACGCACCTACCTACTTATGTATATACTAAGTATGTATACCATATATATTGTAGCTAAGATAAGGCGGACCTTTTATATTATAAAATTTGTCACCTGCTTATGATGTTCTTATTTCATTGACCATCATTGCATGCATTACATGGAACAGTCAGTATATGTAGATACTTGTACACAAAAATGGAAAAAGAAAACTAATTTCAAAAAACAAAATACAAGTATATTACGCATACGCACATACACGTACAAATACTTATGACAAGAAAACGTGTTTGTTTTTCTCTCTTTTAATATTAAGACCCAAAAATAATGAAAATAATAATGAATATAAGAACATCTTAACATACTCGTACACACACATTATTATGTTCATAGCTTTGAAAACTTTTTGCCTAACAGTTAAGTTTCCACAACAGCAACAACTATTGTATGAAAGGCTAATAAATCTATTGCATGAAGTTGAAGAAAGTGCAAGAGGAATATGTAGTGAAAGATTATTTGGTCTGTCGGTTGGTCGGTATATCTATTTGTTGATCGGTCAAGGTTGGATGAAGTTTGGCACGCGTGTTGTTTCTTTCAAACGTGAAAGTATTTTTACAATTCATTTTTCTGCCAATGATCGATTTACATACATGAGAGTTAAATAATTCATAAACAAAAAAAAATTGATTAATATTTGATAGCCATAATAAAAACAATAGACAAGACAGCGCCACGTTATGTATTTCATCCCATAAAAGTTATAAACAAATTGAAAACAATAAAAGAAAAGGCAGCTGTGATGGCTCAGTGAACGAAAAAAAAAACCATTTGAACTTAATTTTTTGTAGACGAAGTCTTTTTTTTTTTGCTTTATCAACAAAAAATAAACACGAAATAAAAACCCGAGTGAATTCAATTTGTTTTGCTTGTTGTTATTGCTTTTTACTCACTGATAAGCCCAAAAAAAAAAAATGACTTGGTATTCAATTTTCTTTTCTTATTTTTTGCCTACAAAAAGGTAACAAGTAGAACAATTCCAGATTGCGAATAGAATGTTTTATATTGAGGCAGCTGTATTTATTCTATACAAATTTATTTCATTAATTTAAAATATAGTACGCAATTACACTTACAACGTTCCAGAATGTAAACTTTAAACTTCACTTTGTTTAAACTTGAACGCGTTTCATTTAAGGCAAAATAAAAAGAGAAAAATGATCAACAGAACCGCACGAACGACAAAGTGCAACTGAATGAATGAAAATTGTGTGATTATAGCGAAAAGTTTTTCGCATTCAAGCAAAGCAAAGCATGGCAAATGCTAACGGTCGAATAACAAAAGCAACAGCAACAATAATAAAAACTAATTTTACAAAAAGAAAATATTGTTTGGTTCAGTTAGATGTTGCACATCATACTTACATTTAAAAACATAACTTGCCAAATTAAATTAAAAATGTGTCAAGACCATGAAATAAAACAAACATCAACCCTAAGAACAAACATTAATTCTTCATTAATTAAATAGAAATAATTTCACGCTTTGTTTTGTGAAACACCCAAAAGATCCAACTAGATTTTGTAGTTTCTTAATTTTATAATCCCCTTATTAAAATTAAATTTGTTTTATTTATTTATTTGTTAATACTCTTTATCATACAATATTAAAATTATACAATTGAAAATTTCCTTAAATTTAAGCACATGACCACATGTTTGGGGCACCACTGTCTTAGCAACTTGGCATCACTCTTATTGTGAGTACAAAGTAATCGGCACTCTACACATGAGTGCATGACAGACACAATTCGTTGTGATTTCTTAAACGCCGCAAAGAAGAGGTTTTTTTGCTGTGTTGTGCGCTGAGTAACTTCAAAAATCTGCCAAAATTAAATATTATTTCTAGTTTAATTTGTATAATACTTCAAAAAACATTAGGTAAAGCTGCCTCTCAGCATATATAATTTATACCCATTTATGTAAATGTATTTCTTTCTCTAGAATGGATCGTTTGCTTCGTCTCGGAGGTGCAATGCCACAAGCTGCACCCCCAACTGATGCCCCCGTCGTGGACACCGCTGAACAGGTGTATATCTCATCATTAGCCTTGCTGAAAATGCTTAAACATGGTCGCGCTGGTGTGCCAATGGAGGTGATGGGTTTGATGTTGGGTGAGTTCGTTGATGACTACACAGTGCAGGTGATTGATGTGTTTGCTATGCCCCAAACTGGTACCGGAGTCTCTGTCGAAGCAGTCGATCCAGTTTTCCAAGCAAAAATGTTAGATATGTTAAAACAAACAGGTAGACCGGAAATGGTCGTTGGCTGGTATCACTCTCATCCTGGCTTTGGCTGCTGGCTGTCAGGCGTCGACATAAACACGCAACAATCTTTTGAGGCACTGTCTGAACGTGCCGTTGCTGTTGTCGTGGATCCTATACAATCGGTGAAGGGAAAAGTAGTCATCGATGCGTTCCGTTTAATTAATCCAAATATGTTGGTGCTTGGCCAAGAACCTCGACAGACCACATCCAATTTGGGTCATCTGCAGAAACCTTCAGTGCAGGCACTGATACATGGTTTAAATCGTCATTATTACTCTATTAGTATTAATTACCGCAAGAATGAACTGGAACAAAAGATGTTGCTGAATCTACACAAGAAATCGTGGAAAGATGGCCTCACATTGGCAGACTACAACGATCACTGTTCGATAAACGAAGATACAGTGGCGGAGATGCTTGATCTGGCCAAAAACTATAATAAGGTAAGCAATTATTTATTGGGAATGTGTGGCCCAGTATATTCCAATGGTTTATTTTTCATTTCAGGCCCTTGAGGACGAGGAAAAGATGACACCTGAACAACTGGCTATTAAGAATGTTGGCAAGCAGGATCCCAAGCGTCATTTGGAAGAGAAAGTCGACAAAGTTATGCAGAATAATATTGTGCAGTGCCTAGGCGCTATGTTGGACACAATTGTATTCAAATAAGCATTTGACAACCAGTCGTATTCTTCTCACAAATACGAAAAATACTGTTCATACTAAAAATTTTTCACAATATTAAAAAAACATTAAAACAAAAACTGAGCTCTTCTTCTTCATACTCTATTTGCCGTTCACTTTGGATCCGCTACCAATGCACCCACCCTCACCCCTCTGACTAAATATAATTGCATATAAACAAAAACTATTTTCTCATTTTGTATTTTTTTTATTACATTATTATTTAGTTCTTAATGCTGAGTAATCTCTCAAGAAATAGTTTTGTTAAAATTACTCTACTTTTTTCATGCTGAAGCAAAATGCTGCTCTTTTGTTGTTGTTGAATGGGATTAGAGTAAATAGCATGAAATCAAAGATGGCGGCGTCATTTAAGCGCGTTCACCACGGATTCGGCGAGCCAATTGTATATCCTTGGGCATAATAGTGACACGTTTGGCGTGAATGGCGCACAGATTGGTGTCCTCAAACAATCCAACCAAGTAGGCTTCAGATGCTTCCTATAAAATTCAATATATGTATACAAAAATTTATGTTGGTGTTGTTGTTGTTATATATGTATGCAAAGAAAAACAAACTAAATTGTGCATAAACTTACTTGCAAAGCGCCAATAGCAGCCGACTGAAAACGGAGATCGGTTTTGAAATCCTGTGCGATTTCACGTACCAAGCGTTGGAAAGGCAACTTACGGATCAATAACTCGGTGGATTTCTGGTAACGACGGATCTCACGAAGAGCCACAGTACCTGGACGGTAGCGATGTGGCTTCTTGACGCCACCAGTTGACGGAGCACTCTTGCGTGCAGCCTTTGTGGCTAATTGTTTTCGCGGTGCTTTGCCACCAGTCGACTTACGTGCAGTTTGTTTAGTACGCGCCATTGTTTTCTCTTTTAGTTAAATCCTGTCTTTTTTTTTTTTTTTTGTTAACTAACGTGCTTCACACAACCTTTCACTATAAACTTTGTTTTCTAAGTGTGCAGGCTTATATAGTGCTGTCTAGGTATTGAATCTTAAAGTGCTGCTAACCTGTTTTTTTTTTATAAAAGTCGATTGTGAAGTGCTGCTAACCTGCTTATTAAATTTTCAAAAGGTAAATATTCTACCAATAAATAACAATCGATTTACAGCAAATAGAAGTACGAATAGTACATTGTTTATTGAAATTTTTATCCTCATTTCAATAAATTTAATTTCATCAGGCTTATGTAGTGCTGACCAAGTATCGAATATTAAAGTTCTGCCAACCTGTTTTATTTTATTTTATAAAAGTCGATTGTGAAGTGCTGCTAATTTGTTTTTTAAATTTTCAAAAGTGAAATTATTCTACCAATAAATAACAATCGATTTACAGCAAATAGAAGTACGAATAGTAAATTATTTATTGAAATGTCTATACTCATTTTAATAAATTTACTTATATAAATTATTTATGTCAAATGACAAATGTTTGTTTTAATTCAACTGACTGGCAGTTGTGTATACGAGAACAGCTAATTTACGCGGTTAACGTGTTTGGTCTTTCAGCACGTTTACCAGCTCAGCAATCAGCTTCTCATCTTCTGATCATGGTGTTTGACGAAAAATAATTCCAATACTAATTAAAGATGCTAATTCAAATATAAATCTATAGTATATTTACAAAATGTCGGACGAATGATAGTAACCACAAGATTTTATGATTTTAGATGCCGCTTAATGTTGTTATATGCCAAAATAACTACATGGGACTACATTTGACTTTATCATTCTTTTGATTATCATTGCCAACATTATACCAGAATACAAAATGCATACCCAGCTGAAAGACCCAGTTGCTATGGCCATTCCTTTCCAGTAGCTTAAGTTTAACAAAAAGCATAAGTATAAATAAATAAATAAAAAAAGCATATCCACTAGAAAATTTTGTATTATCTTTATATTCATTAAAAATTTATTTTCTTTATTTTAATATAAAATGAAGTTATTGATTGATTTTTTTTTTATTATCATGTTTTATGAAATACTTAAACCAAAATAAAGGTGCAAACAATTAGTAGTGTGATTCAGCCTCAATTGCACAAATTTCTAAATGATATGTAGTTCATTAAGAGGCACTTCTAATAATTACAACACACAATACACACTTCGATCATTACGGATTTCTAAATATCGCTGCTACCACAACTTGTCATAAAACGGTAAAGCTAATTATGAAACTCAATTTATACAAAAGTTTAACTTAAACATTACTAGAAGAATAATACATACAGACTTCGAGTGAGTAGTATTGCGTATATAAGTATACGTATTTCTTTGGTATGGACGAACATGCTGTTCTATACCATGTCCATTTCCAAGTCCGTGTCACCATCAGTGTCAAGCAATTTGCGCCTATCTTGCGTTGCCTCACTGATGTTAGTCAGAGGCCGTACCTTGCCCAAATTTACGACCGGACTTTGTGTATAAATGTAAATAGCAAAAGAGACAACCGCAATGGCCAACGCGGTATTTATATAGATCGGTATAGCGAAAAGGAAATAGCATAAAACTGCTGTGAACAGTAGCTCCAATGCACTGGCAAAAGTCTTTAGTATTGAATTCATGTACTTGAGAAAGAAACTGGTCACAATGCCAATGGCAGCGTTATTAACTATGATTATCAATACGCGAAAACGCATAATGGCGCTAAGACTTTGTCCACTTAGGCCATCGACCAATTCACCACGAATTAGTAAAATTACGACATTACACACAATCGAATCTAGGTACATAAATACATTCTGTACGAAGATATTCACATCCGCACCCTTGTCCTTTAGAAGAAATTCATTGTAGACCCCTGCTAAGCATGAACAAACAGTCTGTGTAAGTATGAAAACAGCACTCAGGCTGAAATCAAAGCCAGACATATTTTTGCCATGCACCTTGGGATTTGTATCCAAATTCGTTGTTGTATTATGTATTGATTGTTGATTGACGGCCGCCTGGCTGTCTTCGTTCGGGCTACCATATAAGCTGTTTATATTCAACTGCTTTATCATGCAACCAATGGTTAGTAAAACTAATGAAATCCATTGTCTTTGTGTGAGATATTTTTTAAATATGATCTGGAACAGAATGCCAGTGATGACGACGCGTAGTTGTAAGAGCAGATAGTAGGTCGTAGGGTCGAATGTCGATAGATTCACAAAAGCCAAATTGTTGTAGAAGCAATATAGCAAAGCCGGCACAAAATACAACAATAGCACATTACTATCCTTCTGTATATCGCGTATCAAAGACCGGAAACTATTATCTCGACAATAGAGTGACGCAGACACAATCAATTTAAATACTTCGGTTAGCAAAACGACTGTGACTGTATTGTAACTATATGAATTGTTCGATTCCTGAGATGCCGTAACAAATATGCCTGCAAATAAGTTAAGTAGGAATAAATTCGCTTATTCAGCAATGCACTGCCACGTACCTTGGCCAATGAACAATGTCATATACAAAATGAATATGACAAATGTTAGTTTTGTAGGAAATAATTCACGCCAACTGGACGACATTTCGACACTTGTTTAAATAAATGAAGTCGATTAGATACGTATCTTACGGTGTCGAAAAACGTTTGCGTTCCATGAAATATTTGTTTCGTGCTTTTAACATCAAAAAATGCAAACATAGAATAAAAAGTGTACGACGTACATCATATGTGTGTCGAATTGAAATTCCTACTTGTTGAGAGTATATGTATATAATTTTCAAAAAGCTTACTAACTTGCTATGCACTCACACCCTCAACAACAACTGATTATCAGTTTATGATATTTTATCGCATTTTGTTTGTGTTTTGTTTCGAATCTGGTTTATGTTCTGTACAAATTGTTTTTGTTTTTTATGGGTTTTCCTTCCACAATCTATTTGTGGCTGCTAGGTTATATCGATACTCTTAATTAAATATCTACGAAACAAACTAGTTAAGTTAAGATATTTTTAAACAGAAAATGCAAAATGAAAAGACAATTCCGTAAAATGAACTTTATTAATTTCAATTTAATTTCGAGTCTTATTTGCTTTTCACAGCTGATTTACAGGGCTGCAAAGTTCTAAATTTTTCTTTCGATATACACAACATGATGTGCATACACCCCCCTTTTCTTGAAAACGAACATCGAGCCGCAGCCAAGTTCACTTCTATTTGTCCGGCTGTCTGTCTTTTGCTTTTATCGCTGTCAAAATGGCAAACCGTAGTGCCCGTCATGCTCGCAATGAGGAGTCTGATAATACAATTAATTATGTACAATGCGATGGCTTGGTAAGTTTAAATTTTGTTAACATACCGTACCTAAAAAGTTTTAACCCGCAAATCTAAGTAAGTAGATAGAATTTGTTTTCCCAAAAATGAAGAAAGCGCACACGTCTCACATTGTTGTTATGCTTATGTATGTACTGTGTTGGTATGAATGTTGTAGGTGCGGTTAGCGGGAAATAATGCACCATGACAAATATAATAAAAAAAATTCTATTTTCTATTTCACTAGGCCGTAATGAAAATGGTTAAGCATTGCCATGAGGAGTCGAGTAACATGGACTTGGCACAAGGTGCCCTCCTCGGTTTGGTCATGGACAAATGCCTAGAAATCACCAATTGTTTCCCATTTCCCAAGAGTGGCGATGAGTCTATGGATGAAGAGATGTATCAACTGACAATGATGCGTCGCTTGCGTCGTGTAAATGTTGATCATTTCCATGTTGGTTGGTATCAAAGCTCCGATGTGGGCAATAGTCTGTCAATGGCTTTGTTGGAATCACAGTTCCATTATCAGACTAGCATTGAAGAGTCTGTGGTTGTTGTCTACGATACGCAGAAGTCATCACGTGGCTTCATATGCCTTAAGGCCTATCGTTTAACCCCACAGGCTATACAGTTGTATAAAGAGGGAGAATTCACACCAGAGGCGTTCCGAACCCTGAAAGTTGGTTATGAGAGCCTATTTGTAGAGATTCCAATCGTTATCAAGAACTCTCCATTGACTAACATCATGATGAGTGAACTTAATGAATTGTTGCCTGAGGATAAAGGCCATAACTTCCTCGACTTGGGCACCGCTTCGGTATTGGAGAACCACATGCGTAGTCTAATCGAGCGTGTAGATGAACTATACCAGGAATCAGTGCGTTATAACAAGTACCAACAGGTAGTGTTCAAGCAGGACACGGTGAGTAGAAGAAGCATTAAATGGGTAAGGGAATTTGTTTCATTGATTTAATACTTTTTAGGAGAAACATCGTGCTCTTGCGAAACTGGCCGCTGAGAATGCAGTGCGTTCAACTAAAGGTGAACCACTTGTGCCTGAAGACGAAGTGCTTAAGCAATTCCGTCCACTGCCTGTTCCAGCCAGGTTGACAGCGACAATTACCTCGGGCCAGATCAACACCTATTCTCAACACATTGCACAATTCTGTTCACAATCTTTGGCTAAACTTTTTATCACCGAATCGCTACAGAATGCTAAAGAAGCAAAGGATTTCAAGTAGATGAATAATACAAATTAAAATTGTTCTGTGTTTACATTGCGTGTGTACCGTCTATATTAAATTTACATACATTAAATTGAACAATAAAATAAAAAAGGACTGTCGGAAATATCGCAGTAAAAATTTTGAATCAAAAAATGTGTAGAAGAAATAAACTAGAATTTTTAACATTCAATCTAGTAAAACCGAAATGTTTGTTTTATCATCTCTCTCTCTCTCTTGTCTGCCACTTGTGTGAGCCACCCTCTTAAAGTGCTTATTCAAGGGGGTAGCATTGACCATTGACGCTCCTGCGCAATGAGCCTTTTTGTTAAGATTTTTCAGTTAACATGCAGGAAACTTGCTGCTGTTCATTATTTTTTTTTTTTTAATATTGTTATAAATACGCAAAAAGCAATTAAGTTCATATCGACAAACTCGCTAGCGCTAACAAATGCCACAAAATGCTTTCCTATGATCTCAACGAACGTTTATTGGCCTCTGTGCACAGTCGCAACTTTGAGGAGACACTCAGCTGTCTCATGCAAGGAGCAAGTGCTACATATGTGTCGCCTTCTTGCGGACGCAATGCTATCGGAACAGCGGCTCTGGTTGGAGATGCAGAAATCCTCGAACTGCTCATGCAATCATGTGAGGAACCGGAATTGGAAATATTTCGGCAATGTAAGTTTAGAGTGATGAAAACTGCAGCGAAAATGTCCAATTTAGCAGAAAATCGATAAAAATGTTGCAGTTGTGAAGATAGTCAGATATAAGATCATTCTGCCTCTGCCTATTATTCAAAAAACTTAAAATATTTTGATATTTTATATCAACAGCAAACGTAAATGTCGCTGAAATGGATACAACGCCGGATGATATGGAGAAACTTGAGTGGGAGGATGAATTCATTTGCAACGGCAGGGAAGATAACGAAGAAAACAATGCCAATACTACAGATCCAACGGATGAAGATACATCTCTCTATTTTTATTATGCCAAAACATTTGAGCGAACTGGTGAACTGATTGCTCAATTACAGCCCAGTTGCTATAGTGGTGGCTGTGGAAGTTATTCGCCAAATGGTCAACAGGATCCGCATTCTATTGATGCATTTATGATGTCACCATTGCACTATGCCTCTGCTCGCGGTCAATTTGCCTGCGTACGGAAATTACTTGAGCATGGTGCACCGATCGATGTCTTCAATAGTGATGGTTATACTCCACTTCATTTAGGTATTAAATATCCCGAGGTTGTGCTTGTCTTAATCAAACACGGAGCCAATGTAAATCTTAAGACCATTAACGGTGGTCATAGTGCACTCCATTTGGCCATACAGAATCGTTGTATGCCAGTGGCTCAGATTATCTTACAAACCAATGTAGATATTAATCTAGTAAATGATTGCGATCAGACACCACTGATGTGCGCCATAAAACACGGAATGGATGAATTATCTCATATGCTAATGCAACGTGGTACACGCATTAATTTTCAAGATACCGAAGGCAAAACAGCACTTTACTTTGCTGTGCATCAAGGCAATGTTCATCTGGCAGCAATGTTACTCGAACGTGGCGCACGTCGTATACCAACACATTATCTGCTGCATCACTGTGTTGCGAACAATATGAAACAAATGGTCGAAGTGCTCATCAATCATGGCGACAACTTATATATGCGTAATCGTGAAGGTTATACACCTATAATTTTGGCCATTAATCGTCAATTGCCAGAATTATTAAAATATTTGCTGCAAGTGGCGGGAACACAACAGCGGCAGCATACCACTCATTTTGTGGAAAACATTGACAATGAATTGCTGGAAGCTGTTCAAAATAGTAACGCAGTGGCATCATTTAAGCCCATGGCACGTGTCCTCCTTGCTTACTCCGAACGTAGTCGTTTTGATCTCTATAATACAGGAAAACAGCCAATAGTCTGCTATGTACCCCATTGCCAGATGCCATTATCGCGTGCCATCAATCTGCACAAGCTCGACATTGCAGCATTTTTACTAATGGAAGGTGCTGATGTCAAGCAAATCTGTCGTGAACATGTTGTCAATACTCTTCGATCATATGGAGATTCAACGCATACCATTCCCTTTGGCACTTTATTGGGTGAGTGCAATGCATTTTGCAATGCAACTTTAATTCAATTGATTTTTATGATTAATATATTGATATAAATGCAATGTTTTCAGTTCAATGTGGTTTCAAATTTCCCTATAAACGATTTAACACTCCTCCAGCAATTTGGTCCGTGGGACGCGCATCCTTTGAACAACATATGCAGAATTTATCAACAAATCCATTATCACTACAATCAATTGCACGCCTGATTGTCAGAAGAAAACTCTTAAGAAATTTGGAAATACCAGCGACAGCACTTAAATATCAACCTACGAACACAAATTCTAGTTTCGCACTTATGGTGAATACCCTAGAAATACCATGTGCATTGAAGAAATTTCTAATTCATTACGATGATATTCTTTTGAATGCATTATATGTGTAAGTAATCTACATACTTACATATGTATGTAGTAGTATGTAGAACAAAATGTGCAATTGTTAAATGAAGTCAATGTATTGGATTGGGATCTCTTAAGTGATAAATATCTCTTTCCTTATAGATATGATAACACCTGAACTTAGATAATAGAATAATAGTTTTCCTCAAATAACTTATTTGTAAGTACATATACTAACTAATTAATATACAAAATGATTAAACCTCAACGAATTGTTATTGAATGATAGATTGATTCTAATCCAACTTTCATAGAATTTTCATATTTTTTTATTTAAATATTCTCAAATAATGATTTAATTAAGATCAATCCAAAGATAAAACTAAGTAGGATATAATGTTATACATTTCATGCGTTGCATTTGTTATTGTATAGATTGATAGTATTAATAATAATTAATCATCATAATATATAAATTATATATAGATTTATATAAAAGTATTAACTTTTTCTTTTTTGTAATAAATTTTTCAAAACAAGAACAATTTTAAATGATTTATTTAAAAAAAAAAAATATAAGCAGCAAAACAAATTTTAACTTTAAAAATTTTTAAAAAATAAATGAATAGAAATTTAAACATATATACTACATATATTAATCATATCTTGAATAACAACAATAATAAAGAGAATAAAAGAAAAAGAGAATCTAATTCTTGTCTTGTGAATGATATAAAAAATACTATAATAATTTTCAATAATCAGAGAATATAAATAAGTAATATTGTGTTTATTGGTTGGTTGCGTTTACTGAGGAAAAAATGCTTTCATATATATTTTTTGTTTTTGTTCGTTTGTATGATCTTTCAATAATAATGACCTAGAGGTGGAGCACGACATTGACATTGCCGCCAGTCTATGGTTTTAACAATAATTTAAAATCATCATTTGCATTTTCCATAATATATTCAAATGGTATTCTATTTTTTTCATCTTGAATTTCCTTCAATGTCGGTTCTTTTTCAATCAAATATTTACTGACATCCAGGTGACCTCGCATGGCAGCACGATGCAAAGCCGTTTGTCCACTCTCGTCACGCACTATTAACTTGGCTTTGTGTTCGACCAGCAATTTGACAATATCCAAGTGTCCTAAATAAATAGACAAATATGTATGCCTTAAATATAAATTTTGTAGTAATAATTCGGCCTTAACTTACCCATTAGGGCTGCGCGATGCAAAGCTGTTACACCGCCTTTGGTCACTGCATTAACATCGGCTTTGCCTTCGTCAAGCAACAGTTTGCAAATCTCTTCATTGCCATTCCGAGCGGCATAATGTAATGCTGTGTAATCGCAATTATCACGTGCCATCGTTTTGCCATTACGTATGAAATCACGAATTCGTTCGCTTTCATTATAAATTGCTATGGGAAATTTGTTTTGTAACATAAAAGACATTTTCCACAAACTTGTATTTATTGTAATAGATGATAGATTACCTGCACTCCAAATGCCACGGTCGAAATCCATGTCGGAAAGTGTTTGTTGTGCTGGTTGCACTTGTTTGTGGCATCTACAATTGTCTGCATTGTGTTGATCCATCGTTGTGCCTTTGTTTATCTTGGTTTATACTTCAATAAATACTTTTTTTCTTTCTAGAATAGTTTCCTTGGTATGTTAAATTTCAAATGTTTCAGTTCCTTCTTGAATTTTAAATGCGCTTAAATTAAAAATTCTTTACTTAAACTTCGCGCTGCAAGGTCCAGCAAATTTCCGCTTCACCACAACTGCAAGTCACTTTATAACCAAGTTGAGCCAAGGTATTTACCATAACCACTGGCGCTACACTGACCATAACACCATTGACCATAGGCTTTACTCCGTTTTCAAAACGTTTTGTCAATGCCTGAATTTCAGTATCGTTGAGACCAAATACAGAGCAAGTGTAATCGTGCAGGGAACCCTTAACAGCGATGTAGGCAAAGGTACCTTCCGATTGTAAGACAGGCACTGGGATGGTAACAACGTTTGTGGGACAGCCAACGGTTGCGTTCGATGCAGTCGGTGGACATTCACAGTTCAATTGCGATTCTTTTGGATATTGAATATTGTCCATAGTTTGTTAAAGATTTTTACGATTTATCGTTTGTAATGCCAAAATGTTTTTATTAAACAGAAAAAAATTTCATTGGGCTTCAATTAAAGTTTCTTTTGATTTGTTTTTGGTGTTGGTTTTGTTAAAATTGAGTTGAGTTCATTTCAATTTGATATTAATTCAATTTAAAAAAAAAATTGGCTTTTGCTTTTTTTTTGAACAACCACGGTACAAGGGGGGCTAAGGTAATTGTAAGTTGTTTTTCTTATCTAGGGGTTATAAGGATAATTTAATCACTAATATTATAATCACAATCAATCAACATCAAACACTCAAAACATTTACTTTGCTTTATTGCTGTTCGTGTTCCGGTTATTGTTTGTTTTTTGCTGTTGTTGTTGTTGTTGTTGTTGCCACACCATACACTCGCGAACACTCTCACTCACTCACTCACTGACTCAAATTATTAGGATGCTTGTTGATTTTTCTAAAAAAATGTTTGTATTCGATTTTACTCTGGTGAATCAACTTTATGATAATTTCCTAAACTTGCCGCTTCACGTCCAATATTCGAAAGATTTTCACGCACAACAGATTCGGTTTCTAGAGGTTCGGGTTCATCAAACTCCTTTCGCATAGTCCACATATATTCGTTGTAATCCTGCTTCACTGCCGTCGATGACGAAGCAACAACACGAAAGCCTAAAATCTTAAAAAGAAAGATAAGGTTAATTTAACATTGAAATAATCAGTTATACATAAAAAATATGCAGAGACAAACCTCAAGTGCTGATAATATACGACAGGGATGTACTAGGTAAACGATTGTTGACTCATCGCTATAACCACCGCATGAAAATTTATTCAACTGCTCAATATCATCAGCTGAAAATTGTTTTAAGTCGATTAAGTGAATTAGTTAACAAGAACAAAGGGGAAATTTTAAAAATATATTAAGAAAAATAATACACAAAATTATACCTAACACCCATTTAAATTCAGGTTCTTTTTTTTTAAATGTTAAGACCCTAGGATTACTGAATCGTATAGTGATATTGCACGGTAAATTATTTCCCAAATTGCAAAATAAATATCAATACTCTCTCAATGTCACCGAACAATTTTATTCCACGAACTCAAGTACATATTTGGTAATAAATAATGTTACATACATATATCTTATCTGACCGCTTAACACAAAAATTTACAACAATGACGTCATCATCGTCTTAGTTTTTCGTTTCAACTTCGCAAAAGTGTGTGAAATAAAATCATTAATAACAACTCTTAATTTCACTTTATATATAAAGAAAAATTAAGTTCTTTCTTTAACTACGCATTGCATTTCACAATTGATTGATTTTATTTTTAATAAATATTGATTACAATAATCAAAATTCCTTAGCGCAATGAAATTCACACACATACACACAGGCACAAATTGCAATTGCAAGCTACCGGTTCAATGCACTTGATTTTTTCATAATTTTCATTTCATTAAAGCTTATAAAAATACTATTTGCAATAAATTTACATGAATGAATTTTTGCTTTGAAGAAAATTATTATTATATATTATGTATATTACGCAAAAAACAGAATGAAACCAAAACAACTCACAACTGGTTGGAGGAAACAGCTTAACTAAGCAACGTTCAAATGAAAATGGCAAAACTGAGAACAAGAGAATGAAAATTCACTTGTCGTCGCAAAAAGCAAAAATAACAAAAACAAAAAGAGTGTTGGTGAGATCTCACGCAATGGTTGGGATGAGGTAAGAAGCTTTGATGTGGCTTTTATCATAGTAAAGTGAATGTCGGACGGAGGTCATACAGGTGAGTGAGGCCAATTAGGTGAGAAGAGCGTTAAAATGCAAACAAGTGCTAAAAAAAAATAATTTCATAAAAATAATGCAATAGAAAAAAGCTTTGATCATGTGGCACCCATGTTTTTAAATCACTCCCACTCTCAAATATGAATATGTTTCTCAGCAAGCACAACAAGAAACAATCCATTTCCAATCGCGTTTTGAGTCATATTGTGATTCAGTGAGTAAATGAGTGGAAGAGTGATTTTCAAATACGAGTACATATAACATACTAATAAATACAAAATTCAAAGTAAACTGTGAAGATAAACAAACGTAGGCAAATGTAGTTATTTCACTTTATTACCTTTTAATCCCGAAACGAGCACACGCCATGGATATTTATGACTGTAGGAGGCAAGATTGCCGCGTATGATTATGTAGGGCATTTGGTCTGTTTATTTCTTTATGAATTTCTTATATTGTTATTAATAAATTAGACAAGGGACCAAACCCACAACAACACCAGCCACTAATTCGTTGTCGTGTCTTTGGCGTCACGTGAATTAAGTAGTAGCAATCAGCAAGCTTACAATTTACAAACAGGTTGCAAGGTTATAAGCACAAATGTACACAAATTAAGTACAAAATTCAAAATTTGAAGACACAAAGGCGTAAGATATTTCACGGTGGTATACGGAGAGTATAAGCCTCAAGCGGGAGGGCGTTGTGAAAACGTTAACAACGTAAAGATTGAAAACGATATAGTTAAGATACACGCGCCACTCTATTGCGGTTGCTTTGAAGGTTGGCTCACAACTAAAAACGCTCTGTCGACAATGTTGAGGTTTTTTTTTTACGTTTCAGTTTTTATTTTCCTGTTCTGTTATTATTCAAGCTTCTATTTTGTTTTAACAGTTTTTGGTTATTATTGCTTTTGGTGGTTGGTTGGTATTTTGTTTTCGTTAGTAATGATGAAGAAAGACGAGACGGCACTCTTCTTAAATTCTATTCTTTGCGCTTGTTGTAATTCCTTTTCTGTTTTACTTTTGACACACATTTGTGGCGTTAATTTGTTGCATTTTATTATTGTTGTTTCTGTAATAATTGGTAGGTAACTTGTAAGGTTTAGAGCTTTAGAACTAAATTGTAAATAATCTATGGTACTATATATAACTCATAATGGATAAAACGAAACAAAACGATATAAATGAAAACTTGCAAAACAAACAGAACTAAAATAACATTGAAATCAATACAGATAACGTGGATTTTCCATTTAGTAAGTAGTAGTCGGACAGACAGAACTAGTTGCATGTCACTAATTTGTTCCCCACGACTATGTAAGCAGAAACACCAGCAGCAGCAGTAGCGTGGGAGTAATTAAGCCAAATGTTTTCCGCAACCAATGAAAAGCCAAACAAATTGTTATAGACGAACGAGGCGACCAACCAACTAACCTCGGTATACACAGGTGTATGTGCTATGTTGGTAGCAGCGAATATCATCCCCCTACTTTCTTATCCTTTTCAAGTAGTGGACATTTGCGTGTTTGCCGTTTGCCATAAGTAAAACCATTGTTTGTTTAACTTTGGTATCCACCCCCCCAAAATAAGAAACAAAACTTAAATCAAATAAATAATAAATGTTGCGCATAAAAATACTTTCAATGGAACTAGTTTTTTTTTTTTCGTTTTTGTATGATGTCATGTTAATTTATCTATTTTTTAAAACAAGTATTTCTCCCTTTTTTTACTCACCTGGATACGCGCGACCTATTGTATGATTGCTTTACTTATTGGTTTCTTTTGCTTATGTTGCTGTTATTGCTTATTTATACATGGACGATGGCCTTCGAGCGAAAGATTGTATAAACGGCTCTATTGCATCCTAACACTTATTTATTTTATTAAAAAAAAATACTAAAATTTAAACCTTCTTTTGTTTTTGTCCCGAATACCTTTGAATGTATTGAACAGTAACGTTGCCATATAGACAAACAATGCTGTGCTGCCATATGTTTGTTGATGTGTCACTGCCACCTAGCTCAATATTTTTTTTTTGATAGTGTAGCCACCTAACAGCGTGTTTACAAAGAGCGATATGAGGCATATTTATAGATGCGAGAATATGCGGCATCTATTTTACAACAATCATATGGAAAAGCGGGCTGCTATTTGTGAAATAATATGACCGCATTATCTCCCATCTATAAAATATGCCGCACATTTTCTGTGAAATTTGTGGCAATTTCCCATCACAGTTGGCAAATGGTCATGTTTCTGCGGTTTGATCACAATCACTCTTTTTGTGTTGGAACATGACTATTTCATGATTTCAGTTAGCTTCGAATTGTAAACTTTTTGTTAAAATATTAATAAAATAAGTAGCAGAAATTGAAAAAGGAACTGCAAGAAATATTTGCATACATTGCAAATTGTTTTTAATAATGTATTTTTTCGTTTAAAAAGCGACAACGATTTCTATAACTTGGATAATACTGAAATTATTGAAATCTATTTTGAAATGAGATTTATGTTCCTCCTTCACCTTTTGGACCAACGTATAGAGATCTTAAAATGCCTATAGAACTTGTCGAAATCAAATTACTCAGCAGGCCTTTATATTCAAAGGCATACAAATGTACTTTCGACAGCTCTCGAACAAACATGGAGGACCCTTAAAGTATGGCTTAAACCCAATATGATGCTGCATATCCATGGAAGGCGTTGGTAAATGAAGAGTATTCACTTGTATTACATAGAATGATTAAACAGAAGAATTAATGGGCAGTGCTCAATAGATTGGAATGGAAGACCCTTAAAAGAAAAAAGAAGATTATCTTTGAGGAGACAAACTTAAACATAAGTCCCTGTTGTACAGAATATGGTTGCTATAACATAACTGCATTTATCCAAAGCATAGAATTAATTGGATTAAAATTTATGTTATATTAGATAAATATAAATAAAAAAAAGGTGCAGCTTAAGTAGAAAGCTTTAAAAAAGTGAACGCAAAAGGAAGGTAGAGTATGGCTGTTTCCTAAGACTAATATTGGAAACTTTGTCAGTATCGGCATTCTTCAGCATGTCTTCAAAGGACTTGGATCGCTCAGAGTTGAGTAGATTTGTTAATCTGTGGGCAGCTCTGATATCTACTGCTTTGTTCGCAGGATGATGAGTACGTTGAAACTGCCTTCTGGGGCGTCGTTTTTCTGCTACAAATTGGGTGACTCGCGGAATGTCATTTTTTATTTTCCTAGGGGGAACAACGCCAAAATCACAACAATTGAAGAACTTTTGCAGTCTTTTATTAATTTTAATTTGTAAAAATGAATTATAAATAATTTTAATAATAAAAATCTATCGTACTCATTGACAATTTACTATAATTTACATGAAATTTACTGTTGTCAAGTTTTAGTGATATTTTTCATTTTGCAAATAATATTGTGACAAAGTGTTTATATAAAGATTCCGTTTTGTAAGATTTAAACATAAATTACCTAAACATAAATAAAAAAAAAAAAAAATAAAAATAACAATATTAAAAATTTCAATTGAATATTAAATACAATGAAAATTATTATTAAATCAGCTGCTTACATTTGGCAATTCGATTCAATTGAATTTTGAATTTTGTTTTGAAGCACCAAACTTTTTCGCATTTCACAGTGAATGACAAATAATGCAAGAAGTTGCAGCAGCAAGCGTCAAAGATTGTATTCAAAATTCTGTAAATTTATGAAATTCAAGTGTTTAGTATAAACAATTCATTATAAATAGAAAACTTAAATTTATTGATTTTGTGATGATTGATTAATTAATGAAATAGACATAACATTTACCTAGCAGCTGCTGTTGTTACTATCACCAAATATTTGAGGGTTCGTTTTGAGTCTCTTTTTGTACAATTTTAAATAAATCTCTTTTTATGTTTTCAGCAGAAGCTACGCACACACGTCAAAGTTCAAAAGAGGTCATCACCATCATCAATTTTAAACTATTACGTGTTCTTCTTAAGCCACACAGAATATCATCAATCGCAACCGTAGGTAATCATCGCACAGCATCATCATCATCTGAGAAATCGAAATATTCTACTCAAGAGCACCGCAGCACAGTACAAACATCATTCATAGGAAACGTTCTTTGCGCTCTGCTCTGATCAGTCTAAGGCCAGCAATCAAACGTTAAAGAACAAGCGAATCGGAAAAAATTAACATTTATAGAAACGTGGATACATTATACATACATACATATGTGTGTATATGCATGTATATAGATAGATACAATAATCCAACGAACCTAAACACATTGCTTTGCTCTAGTGCTGCCTTCGTTTTGAATATTGTTGGCGTCTGCCAAAATTTTAATTAATTGCGACTACAATTAGTTTCGTGACGGCAACGATGGCACAAATACATTTGATTTCGCTTTTAATTACCGCAGTAGCCTTTATCCTGGTCGTTGGACCTATGCCGGCATATGCTGGCATCACTCCTCACAAACATGAGAAACATAATAGCAGGGAAAGGATTAAGGATGGCAGCTATTTACCACGTGATGCTCACCATATTTCGGAAAGTGGTGAACATAATGTAGAATTCGATCATGAGGCCATAATTGGTGAGTTCCATACTTATATGTTGTTATATGCTGAGTGTAACTAAATGGGAATCACGCACTGAGTCATGTTTCTGCTTAAGGAATTTTTTGTTTATTAGTTTATTTGTTTTATGGCGGACATATAAATTTTTTTTTATACATTTTCAAATCATTAATTTTGCAATGCAAAAGAAACTAACAAATTAGAAAAAATGTCCGAATTGTTCTAATTTCTGAACTTCTTCTTAAATAACAGTGAAAAGCAAAACAAAGGTTAAACAAAAAGAACCTACAGTATATTTTCTTCTTTTTTTTTCATATCATCTGTTTCCTCTATTAAGGGCTACTTTTTTTATAAACGTATTCACTTTTACACGGTTTGAAAGAAATAAGATTTAATAAAAAAAGTATTTTATTGGCGCTTCTATTTCTAGTCATTTTTAACCAAACATAAAATTCGCTGGTTCTCCCCCTTGGGAGAGTTGCAAATAACCAAAAGCCAATTAATAATAATAAAGTTAATTACAATATAAACGACCGCCTATCGGAATTGCTTTCTAATTCATCTAACATTCAACTTGAATCCCATAGGATAGGAATAGTTTATTAATTAGAAAGTTTTTTTTTTTTTGTTTGTTTTTTTGAAGAGGACAATTGGTTTATTGTCACATTTTAATGTGAATATCAGCGAGAGATATTTCGAGATCTCTTGGCCTGCTCCATTGCATTCATTTTATGAAGTGACAAATTTATTTCATGCAAGTGATCTATCAAGAATGTTTGATTACTTTGGCGATCTTCTTGCAAGTTAACTTGTGTCGGATTATGTCAGCTTTCGTTTCGCCAGTGAAGTAACGGGCTTTTGATTCCGTTTCAATTTTATCGAACCCACTACTTGCACTGAAAGGCTAACGTTTAAGCGCAAGCGGAACAGCAATAACGCAAAAAGGAATTTTTACTGTCCTAACAGAACAGTGAGTAGTAAACAGTTTCAATCAGTATTTCCTACTCTTGTTAGCATTCTGCCCACAGGGAGAAGTAACTTTGATATACTATAAACACTTTAAATATATTTTTCATTGCTGCACACTCTCCAAGGGGTGAGTCGTGTAGTATAACTCGAATTTGGTATCCCTATATATATTTATAATATATCCAAGGAGGCCCTAATTTCCGTTTTTCAATCCTTGTGCTAGGCACCGTGAAAGTTAATACCTCGACTTCATTAACCATTGTCGTCTTTGTTGTGTCTGGTATCGTCAAATTCCTTTTCATCAGATGAAAGTCATATTTTGTCCGATTCTGTTCCATTAAAGGCTGATTTCTATTCTTCAATTTTTTCACAACAAACACGACTCTGTTATTTGAATCAATTTTTGTTAGCAGTATTTCAGTTTCTTGGAAAGTCTTGATTGCTTTCCTGGTTGTTCAATATTCATTTTGCTTATTAGAGTTTTAATTGTACATACCAATGACAATTCATCACTTGGAAACAATAAAACCTAAAGTTCCAATTTCAAAACGTCACAACTTCTGGTTTAAATAACTGGAATATTTTATTTTCGGAGTTTACTAATTTGTGAGGTTCTACTGTATAAAAATATGCATTTTTTATAAACTCAAAAGATACACTCATGTATACCCAGATACACACACACACACACCCAACTAAGAGTATTGAATTTTGTTTATTGTGTACGAGTATTTTGTGTGTGTCGAAAAACATCATCCAAACATCCAATTTAAAAATTAGGTTTTGTTTTCTTCGCTATTGTTTTCACACGTGCATCTTTTCCTCTTTTTTATATTTGAAGTGTCTGTTTTTTATTTACTTACATACTTATATTGTTTCTTTTACATTATCTTCTTCTTCTATAGGTAACGTGAAAGAGGCTCAAGAGTATGATACACTCTCACCGGAAGAATCTAAACGTCGCTTAGCCATACTGATACGTTTAATGGATTTGAATAAGGACGAGTACATTGATCGTCATGAATTAAAAGCATGGATTTTAAGGTCTTTTAAGTGAGTTGTTGTGTTGTTCGTTGATTAACCCAATGCTAAAGCGCCTCTAATCCCATGTTGAAGCTTCCTAACTAATCCCAAATTGCTGCATGTGCCATACTAATATGGAATGCGATTTTACTTTTATCTTTCTAGACTTCTGCATGACACTTAACATTAACCGCATTTTTTACCAATCACGTTTTCCTTAAGTCAAATAACCAAAGCTCGCAGCGAATTTTAAATAAGCAAATCCTAAAACGAAACTGAGATCAATTATTGTTCACCAGAGAATATCCATTATTCATTCAATTTATACAACATAAAACTTATTTAGTTGGGATTAGGGACTCTGAAGTTTTATCTTTCCCCCAAGTAGTAGTCAAACCGTGACTCTGATCACATACTTTATCGTGATGTTTTTAATGAATTGAAGAAGTCACGAAAGAGAAGTCAGTATAGGCTATGTTTGTCAGTTTCTATCAAATTAATCTTTAAGTTTTTAAGCTATTCATATATAAATGATCAGAAGAATCTTACTAACTGACTGAAGTCGAATATGTGGGTTATTTTCAAATTGATACTGCCATTATTACTTTCGGGCATCACAATGGGTAATGAGGTAACTGGGTGAACTGAATGAACATCTATTCTATCCTATCCTATTACTGAAAGGGGTAACTTCATTAAATTCTTGGCTTGGAAATTGTGTTTTTTTAATTTTTGCAATTCCGATATAAACAAGTTAGTCCCATTGCAGTTTTGTCTAAAAAAAAAATGTGTTTTCCTTTAATATTTTCTCTTTTATAAATTATAGAAAACTTTCCGAAGAAGAAGCAGCAGATCGTTTTGAGGAAATTGATCAAAATGCCGATGGTACGATAACTTGGCGTGAATATTTGCAGGACGTCTACGCCATGGACGATGAACATTTTAAAAAGGAAGTTATTGATTTCGATAGCTATGAAGATGAACAGACTATGATAAAGAACGATAAGGAAATGTTTAATGCAGCGGACACAAATCAAGATGGTGTCCTGAATGCAGAAGAATTTACTTCGTTTCAAAATCCCGAAGAGCATCCACAAATGTTGCCAACACTCTTGGAGCATACCATGCAAGAGAAGGATACTAATCATGATGGACGGATTGATTTTGCTGAATTTGTTGGTTCGGCAGCTGCCCATCATGACAAGGAGTGGTTAATAACGGAGAAAGAACGTTTCGATAAAGATTACGATAAGAATCATGATGGTGAATTGACATCAAATGAAGTATTGGCCTGGGTAGTGCCCAGTAATGATGATGTGGCCAAGGATGAGGTTGATCATTTATTTGCATCAACAGATGAAGATCATGATGATCGTTTATCATATTTAGAGATATTAAATAATTATGATACATTTGTGGGTAGTGAGGCAACAGATTATGGTGATCATTTGCAAAATATAAATCATCTTACCGATGAATTGTAAAATGTGCCAAACGAAAAAAACAAATGTTTCATTATATTAAGTTTCATAAATTTTGGTTCTTTTAAGTTTCATTTTCATAATTAAGATGTTTCATAGTTTAATGGTTACTAAGTGAGCTTTGTATTTATACACAATATATATATAGTTTTTAACCTTACCCATTGAAATGATTTAGAAATACATACCTACATATAGCATATACAGTATAGACAGCAGTATATAGAAACATACCACCACATACGTACTTACTTATATACATATATCATACTGCCGCTCAACTGAATACGTTTAACACTTCTTAGAAAGTAAAATCGCAATATCTCTTCAACCAACTTGCCCATTTTAATGAAATAGAATAATCAATTCTTAATGAGCCGCGATCATTTGAAGTCTCTAACACATGTAATTATTTTTTATTTTTTTTAAAACACCATTTATTTTGGCTCAACTCAAAACATAAAATTAAATATTAAAATTATATAAAATAATAATTCGCAGCTTTAATTGTTTTAAACATAAATGTACATATTATTTAAGTGTATTTAGTAAACCATCTTTTGTTTAACATACAATACAATAATTTCACATAACGATTTGGCAAAGACTTCAAATATTTTTAGTGGCTTTAATTGTCTATAATACTTGTAATGTATGTAAGGAGAGTATGGCGGCCACCTGAAAAATGTCACATTTTGGTTGTTCATCCGTTTTTTACGATTGCCAAAATTGCATTAACAGGGCATTCTTTCCTGATTTTGGCAGCAGAACAATGAGGATTTGAAGCAGCTCTGATAATAAGCATTCTTTCTCCTGGTGTTGTCGCTTATTGAGCACCTGGTTTCACATTATAATTTTGATATACATTGAATAAAAGTACCAATTATTTTTTGGCTTTGGCCAATCTTTTTAGCGATTGTGCTCCAATTTATGTTAAATTCGACAACTCCCTTTCTTTGACATAGTTCAAAGTCGTCAAATTGCTTCACTCCATTTTACAAAATAGGGCGGTACTTATATTCAATTAAAACAAACAAAAAAAAAAAAGTTTAACTAAGGCTATGCCAAAGTATTTATACTATTGACGTAGCCATAAGCTCCTGTGTTTTAGCATACAGAAATATGTAATGCATTATTGATTTGATTTATGCTTAAGGTAGAGTCAGCATTAATACTGCATTTCTACATTGAGAAAAAAAAAAAGATTTGTATGAGAGCTATACGATCCAGTAACGTTAGGGTCTTGAAATTTGCATAGTTAGTGAATATGGATCAGACACTTATACTATCTAAATTTTAGATCGATAACACAAAAAACAAAACAGGAACGTGAATTTAAATCAAGGTTTGTATGGGAGCTATACGATCCAGAAATCATAGGGTTTTGAAATTTACAATGTTAGTGGACACGGGTCTGAGGTTTATAGTGTATGAATTTCATTTCGACAATACAAACAGCATGACAGTTTTTCCAATAAGAACATGCATTTAAATTTGGGTTTGTATAGGAGCTACCACTCCTATAGGTCCGATTTGGCTAACTTCTACAAATTTGCAGCATCAGGTAAAAAGAAAAGTTTATATAAAACTTGTCTAGCTCAGAAACTGACGCACTATTTTGCGGACAAACGGACACGGCTTAATCGAGCTGATGTGTATAGGTGATAGGTGGGGTCTCCGATGTCTCCTGCTGTTGGTTACAAACTTCATGCCAATCTTATTAAACCATTCACGGCATGTAGAATATAAAAAGAAAAACAAAAGAATCGAAGACGGCACACAAGCTGAAGTCATTGACATTTTACTTTTCAAGAAGTGTTGATTGAACGAACCTTCTCCGTTGAGCGGCAGTTTATAAGTATATAAATATATGGTAAATATTTTCTGTAGAATGTAATTTTATTAATTTATTATTAATTATTAATTTACAATTACAAATTTAAGTTTTGTTCATATAATTTATTTTTGTTTTGCTCAATTTCTGAACTCTGTTATTGTTATACTTTGACTAGAAATCCACACTCATGGGTCATTTTACAATACATACAACATAATTTTTAAGTACAAAATTATTTCTTTAAATATATAAATATAAATAAATTTAAATTGAAATATAAATAACAAAAACGAAACAGTTTGAAGATTTTTTGCTAAATATAAAAAAGAAAAATTGTAAATGAATTTCTTTCCTTCTTTTAATTTATCACAATATTGCACCGAATTGGCCTTCTTTTTGTTTTTTTTTTTTTTTTAATTTTTTGTGAGCTGTTGCTCTGGACCCTGGTGTCCTTGTTTGCTTTTACTGCTATAACATTGTAATTTTATTTTGTTTTTTTTTTTTTGGTTGGTTTATCTGAAAAACAATTTAACTAAATTTTGTTGCCTTTTGTTGCATACTCGTATTAACACAAATCATTATTAAAATAATTTTGCAAAAGCATATAATATTATTTAATTTAACTTAAAATTGTGGTAATGGTGACTAGGACAATCTTGACTAGAACAATAATTAAATACTTAAGAATTTAAAAGATACAAGAGTGACAAGGATTGCATGGCACACATAGAATTAGACGGGCACAGAATGCTACGTTGCTACATATGGGGTACATCCTATTTAGAAAAGGTGGCTTAATATTACAGCAAAATTACAATATTTAATATTGTATATATTATTAAGCATTTTATATCAGATCAACACACAGATTTACACTCATTCATATCCATTATAGTCTGATTAAAAATCGCATAATATATCATAGTTGTCGACTTGTCTAAGCGGGGCCGTTTCATTTAGCACCTCACCCAGATAACTTGATATCAAGGCGGGTAACTTGAGCTTATCTAGATCATGTCTACTCTTGATCTGATTCATAATGACCGCACGGCAACGGTCTTGAAGATTTACAAAATCTCTGCGTGCACACTTCAGTGTCATCTCTGTTTTTGCTGCCGTTGAACAAACTATTGGATAAAGCGGTTCCTTAATCTGCAATACATATATGCATAGAAATAGAACAGTTATAAAACTATCATTTATGAAGATAATTGATTACCTTATCTAAGCCACGAAAAGCCACACCCAAACATTTACCATCCTTATAATATGTTAGTGTTCCTTCCACACCATCGAAAAGGATGCCTATTTGTGTTGGATGATTTTCCTTGAAGCGTTTCGTATATAATAAAGCAACGCCACGATGCCAGAGAACTCCTTTGTGCGAAAGACCCCAACCATGTTCATTTTCGCCCAACATATTTCGGAAAGCATTTGCATGCAGTCGCGCGTGCCTAGTGCCAATCCCAAACATAATGGATGTGCCAAAAACCCGTTGTGAAACATGCAACTCCCAAAAGTAGCGTCCATTGTTTAGAGGACGCTTACCGGCGACTCCGGCAGTTCCTTTACTCCAATTCGGATGAAAGTGAACAGTTCGATTGTTTGGACCGCTTAATACAACCTCTTTGGAACGATAACGTTTACTCCATGTCCAGTTATCTTCACAACCATGTTCAAGTGGTAAAATTTTTCGTATTAAATTCCGACGACTTGTGGTCGGCGCCCCTCCGCCTCCTCCATTGTTACTGCTGGTGCTGCTGCCGCTGCTACTAGGGATGCGACGCTCACGGCGTTGTTGGTGATGTTGTTGATTTATTGGTGATCGATTGCCTGGCAAGGTAGGCAGAATGCCACCACCACCATCCTGGGACTCAACATTATTTTCTTCATCAGTGGGCATTTTATTATATGTAAGTGAGAGCTATATGTCTTTGTCGTCGCCTCCTTGTGCTGCTTCTTAAACAGTTTATACGGAAATTTTATAATTGACCGATTGTTGTTTGACAGTTTAAGCAAAGGTACATCAATTTCTTAAATTCAACCTAAGAAAAAAGCATAAAATGTAAAATTGGAAAACATTTCAATTCAATTGGCAAAACGAAAAATTTTGCTTTGATTGTGGGTAGCATGTGACATGTGGTTGTGGTTTAATGTTGCTAACCTAGTCTATGCTAAAGCTGTTGAATATATTTACAAGTGAGTTGTAGTCAGTATGTTTGATTCCAGACATAATGACGGAATGGTGTTGGATTCACTATCGGGATGATCTATGGCGGCATCGGGCACCTGTCCAAAATAAAATGTTGTCGTCGAAATGTTCGAGTCCGATGGTGTTGTGTTCTCTGAGGACGATGTATTATCAAGGACTTCAGTACAACTTGCACTTATGTAGCCACTTGTAGACTCTGTAAAATCGGAGCTAATTGAAGTTAGTGGTGTCAGTGCCTCTTCATCTTCATCCTCATTAACTTTGTCTGTGTCATGTAGATAAGATTTGTATGTTTGATATTGTTGATAGTGGTGTTGTTGTTGTTGTTGTTGTTGGGTGCTCAATCGATTTTTCAAATTTTGCTTTAGTTCGCGATTTATTCGCCGCAATTGACGGTATTCTATTTTTTGTTGTTCCTCAGCACTCGTACCCAGTGAGTTCCACGGTCGACGCTTTTGCTGTTGTTGTTGTTGCTTATGGACATGTAATTCCTGCAAATGGAAATGATGACGGCAGTAGCCTTGTGGACTGTTTGCACAAAAACGACAGGATTCAATTTCGGCCAAAGCTTCGTCGATGCCACCTCCGCCGCCGCCAACGCCAATGAAATTATATCTACTTAAGGATTTTTTTGTGCGTTTCTGTGTGGATGATGATGTGTTACCGGCAATCCGACTATTGAACTCGGCTAGTGCTTTCCGTTCGCCAACTGTTTCGGTGGCTTCCTTGAGTAATCGCACGTTCTTTGGATTGACCCATCGATCGTGTATATGGAGAACCAAACGTTGTAGACGTTTACATATCGATTGAAAGAACAATAACAGAACGATAATCATATATGTATGTATATATGTTGTATAAACGAAGAAGGAGCTTTTGATGGTTATGGATAGATAATTCTGTTCAATTTACTTTACGTTACTTTACTTTTGGGGGTTTATTTGTGCATGCCAATGCGAACTTATCTCTCCCTCACTCTCTCTCTCTCTCTGTCTGTCTTTCTATATTTAACGTATGTGTATTTGTCTATCTATCTCTCTTTTTAGGGTGGTGAGGGATTCAAATATTTTTTGTGATTTGCACTTGTCTGTTCAGTTTTAAATACAATCTGCCTAAGTTCACTTTTAAAAAATTTTAATTTAATTATTTTTTATTTTTATTTGATGCTTTTCCTAGAACTTTGAAGAATACAAACAGCACAGCACACGGATCCCCGACTGTTTAAGTATTGTCCCGTTCTGCAACTGATTCATTTCACTCATTTCCAATTTGACTTTGTCTGGTTCACATGTCGTCGTCGTCGTCGTCGTCGTCGTTAGCGTCTACTTAAAAGTTCTGATAGTGGCAAAGAAGGGCAGTCAACCACCCCTATGCTTATATGCTGATGAGTTTTCCAAATACACAAACACACACCAAAACATACTGAATGTCGTACACAGACACTCCTCATATGTACACAAATGAGTTTTTCACCCCCAATTGGATTTTCTTGCTCCTGCTTTGTTATCTTTCGTTTCTCTCAATATTTGCATTATACACATGTAACTATGTATGTTTCAATCTTGAATTTTATTATGCTCTGTTTTGCTGGTTGCCGGTCTTTATCTTTGAGCATTCACCTTACTCACCCTCAAAGTACCCGAAACTTATACTCGTATGCACCATATGACTTGCGCACAAGTTCGCCCATGAAATCATTGAATTTAAGCTTTTTTTAAACCCCTCAAAACATTTTAATGTTAATAATACAAAATTAAGATAATAATTTGTTGAATGACATATTCTTTCTTCTGAGAAATCAACAGTTGAAATTTAAAAATTTATTTCATTGCATTTCTTTGGCGACTCGCATACAGAAGGTGATTCATTACTGAAGTGATTGCTGATGCTGATAAACAGCCAAAGAAATAAACATACGGCAGCCAGTTTTTTAGGACGTTTATCATCTCAGCTCTGTTTGATGGATCAAACATATTTGTCCAAACTAAAGGACTGAATGAGTTACCAGAAGTGTAATTCAACTTGTTAATAGTGATAGTGTGAACCCATAACTTTAGCTATGACCCAATTGCATTCTACTGAAAGTGAAGAGCATCTTTATTTTTTGATTTTTTCTTCTATTCATTGTCGTACTGATGCGCGTGTCCACCTATGTGTAGAACTTTTACCATTTGACCGTTTAAAAATAACCCACAATATTAAGGGGAATTATCAGATAAGAGGGCTTCATACAGACACATCCGTTCATCGAAAATCATCCCTGCAAACAGCTGATTACAGCAGCTGAAAGAAGGGTAATTGAATGTATTTATCGCAAACGACTTGTTGTTTATTGCTTTGTTTTCATCATATAAATAATAGAGTTCAAAAATGAAAATTACACGTTTTAAGAAATCACACAAAACGCTTGTTTATTTTACCACAAATTTCAATTATCGTGAACCGTATCAGGTGCTCATCGATGCAACATTCTGTCAAGCAGCACTTAAGGTGCGTGGTCTTAAATTTGTTTTATGTTCTATATTCAAAATAATTTATTTAATGTTTTCAGAATAAAATTATTGTCGATGAACAAATTAAAAAATACTTTCAATGTGCTGTAAAACTATTGACTACACAATGTATCATATTGGAAGCAGAGGCCTTAGGTTCGCCATTAATAGGCGCAACTACAATTGTCAAACAATTCCATGTGCATAAATGCGGTCACGAAGGCAAACCCGTAAGCGGGGCAGAGTGTATTAAATCAATGGTATGGTAATAACTGTATAAAAATACATAAATATGTATATATTGATTGCATATAAAATATTATAAAAAACTTATTGACAGACCAAGGATAGTCGGTATGTGGTTGCAACGCAGGATCGCTTACTACAGGGAAGTCTACGTAAAGTGCCAGGACGCTGCATACTTTATTTGCACAAAGCTACTCCTGTTTTAGAAGCACCTTCGGAGGCATCCAAAAAGTGGGTACGAAAACAACAGGCCAAACAGTTAGTACCAGCAGAAGAAGAGGCTAAAATTGTACATATGAAAGAGAAACAAGGTCTTAAGCCAACAACAATGGCACAAACAGAGCCTAAGAAGCGTAGAGGGCCAAAGAATCCAAATCCATTGTCTTGTAAAAAGAGCAAAAAACAAAAAAATCAGCAACAAGTTACGGCCAAGAGTGGAATACAAAATCATACACCCATGAAAGCGAAACGAAAACGCATTAAGGTGCCGGCTCATGTGAAAGAGGCTCTAGCCAAGTCGAATAATTGAAAATAAATGTAAATTTTATTGTATCAAAAAAGTTTCGAGTCTTAAAAATTAGTTTATAGTCAACATAGTTACAGTTTTCCCTCCCGTATTTTACTCAGGGTGCTTCCGGTCATAAAATGGCCTAGTATCTTCATTAATGTTGGATCGCGTGCGCAGTATGCAATTGCGTTGACTGGGAAGATACCGCACCAAGTGAAATCCATCTTGTTAGCCAAAGTTACAGCAAAAAGTTCACCACAACGCTCGGCTGTCATACGTTTTTGATTGACGGTACTTAGACCAACTTTACCACCTTGCGATGCAGTGAATGCTTCCTGCAGAAAATCGGTAGCAATAGGACCCGGCGAGAATATTGACACGTCTAAGTTAGGCTGCTCCAATTTTAGGGTTCGCATATAAGCATTTAATGCATGTTTAGCGGCGCAATAGGTTGCCGAAAAGGGCACAATGCCAAAGCCCGCCACACTTGATGTTGCCGCAATATGACCACGACCACCTGTTTGCTCTTTGAAATAACGAACTACGAGACGTGACAAATGCACAACGGCAAAAACATCCAGTTCGAATAATTCTCTATCAACTTCAATCTCGATCTCCTCCCAGTTGGCTCGTTGTGAACGACCAGCGTTATTTACCAAGATATCCAAACGCTCGAAATGATTGAGAACAGTGTGTAAGTGTTGCTGGTGCTCTTCCAATTTCAGCATATCCATTGGCAATATGAGCACATCTTTTTTGGCAAGTAGACCACCTGCTGCTTCTAAGCATTCCGTTTGAACTTGTTCCAAAAGCTGTTCACGACGTGCACTAAGCACTAAACGGACTCCATGTCGTGACAGTGCCAAAGCTAAAGCACGGCCAATTCCACTAGACGCACCCGTTATCCAAACAACTTGTCCACGCAATGTGGAAAGTGAAACTCCAAAACGAGTCTTATACCAAAGGGCAACATTACAGTCTAACACAATCCAGAGTGTTATGTAAATCGAATAGTAAAGCAAGATGAGAATAAATAAAAATTCCAGAAATGTCATTGCGGTTTGTGAATAACGCAAAATGAACTTTGATTGTGAAGTTTTATTGATATTCCAGTGATGTGATTCTGATCACAGTGCAAATAATTACGCCCCGCCAATGCACATCTTATCAGATAAGCTTTAGGGAGACCGTGAACGTTCGTTCATTTGTTTGTGAGTTAAGAGTCTGTCACAGTGCGAGTTATGGTGTGGTGTTCACAGAGTCCTTTGCGAGTTCTGAAGACTTGGTTTTGTTTTGTTTACACTACATACGAGTGGAACGTTGTGCTAAGCAAAAGGAAGAAGGTCGAAAGGCACCTAATAAATTGGCAACAATGCCAACAAATTCCCGACATTGGCACACATTTTGCACAATTTTAACTTTGAGATCAATACTACAACAGCAAAAGTTTTCACTCATTTTCCGTTGTTGTTGTCGATTTGAACTCGAGTTCGGCTGAACTTCCGAGTTCAGCTCACTTTAAACAGGCTATGAAGTCCACTTGAACTATTTTAAGTGTCATTTTTAAGTTTGTTACAATTAAATGATTTTATTTTCTAAATTTATCAATACAAAATAAGCATTAATAAAAATTTAATTATAAAAAATGTAAGTCTGGTATAAAGATACAAAAAATACTATGTTACGACGCTTCCAAAATGGTATTCATATTCTCACAAAGTCGATTCATTTCTGTATAAGTAATTTTCTCTGCTGCTAGTATAACTTTGGATAGAGCAATTGTTTCGCGCGGTGTGTTTGCCCTCACCCAAATGCGACCATTTAAGCCCACTGCAATCTCGTAAGCAACTTCCTTCGTCAGGGCTGTAAGCAGTGGGCAGTCTTGACGGAGTATCAGGCGAGCCAAGTTCAAACTACATGTAAATATAAAACCATCATGCAACACACCTAGTTTCCCTTTTTTGCCAATCGAATTGACACATGCCAATTCTGGTTCAATGTCACGGTTGGCAATCATGATGCGTGCATATATTAAATCTCCTGGATTCACATCGGGACGATTCTTTTTGGTGGCCGATTCGAAGGCCAAATATGATATTGTGGCCAAATCTGCAGCGCCAATGTCAACGCGATAATTGTCCCCGGCCTTGGATTTAATGACACCCACCACAATATCTCCACGAGCAGGCACATAGCGACGCTGATAGTTGTCCACCCAGAAAGTGTTAGGTTCTTTATGTTGCAATAAGCCCGCTTTGTATGATAAAACTTGATTATCTTTGCGCCGTAGTCCAGGCCCAAGTATCACTTTCTTAGTTTTGGCCATTTCCTCGGCTGCACTAATCCTGTCACCGGGCATTACTAATTCAGTCATTCTTTCTCTTTTTTTATATTTGATTTTATTCAATTTTACACAATAAACAAAAGCACAATTCTTTGACCAACACTATGCTTGCTGATGGCTTTAAAACACATGTGTCGCCGGCGCCAATCTGTCAAAGAAAAAATGCAATCCACAATATTCAAGTGATGTGCAACTGCTGTAACAAAGGACAGTGCTGGAAAATTGCCCAACCTTTTGATATATTTTTTTTTTATTTTTGAATTTTTTACTATTTATATTTATTTTCTCTTAAAATAGCTTAAAATTTATATCAATAAAGTATTTTTAATTCTTTCTATTAACTTTTAGATTCCTGGAATACATTCAAAATTCAAAATTGTGGACGTAACCTTGTGCGAAGGTCAATTTTTCCATATTAATAACACAGCTTTTGATAAATGGAATGCATTTGAATTTACTTGGATATAAAAAAAGAAGAGCTTGCCATTTTCATACATACTTATTTATTTAAGCGCTTAGATTCCACAACAACAAGAACAACAATATGGCAATAACGGCTATAACCTCAAGAGCTTTGAGCTCCATCTTTTCGCGAAAAGCCCAATCAGTCGTCGTTTCGTCGCCAATCTCAACCAATTTACATCATCAGGGGATATCAGCAGTGAATTTAACGCCGCCAATAGTTTATCAAATAAATATCATCAGACAAAAGTGAGTAATGCATCCGAAATCAAATTATCCTCTTTTGAAATTTGTATAAAAACAACAACAACCAACCAACTAAAAAATTAATCAAGTAAATTAATTTTGCTCATCATAAAAGAATAAGATTTCTGTTCATCCAAAAGTTATCTAACAGTTCTCTTGGTCTCACAAATTTCAAGTGGTTTTATTTTCCTTGTGATTTTTTTTTCTCGATTCCTTACATTTTTTCCTTAAAAGTGTTTAAAAAACAATATGGAAATATATTAAACAATCATTTTGTGATGGTTTGGGGTGCTTTTCCGGCTTTTTCGTTTGCCATTTCTAGCTATGACCTTTAAGTATTGCATAGAGGTCATTGCAGGCGCAAGCCACGCCACCGGCGCGTTGTGTGAGTTGAATAATGCTTTGTGCAGCTTGTGTAGTTTCGATTTGCATTTTATAATGAAATTTCATTTGAGATAATTAAAACGAAGTTTTGAGTATATTTAGTGTCTTTGTGTCTTCGGGATTTCACAAGATACACGATATTTCACATCACATCATCGTGGGAGGTCACTTATACACACCACATATACGTTATGTTATATGTTGTAGTTCTCTATTGCTTTCACATTTTCATTTATAAAATTTTTATTCTCTTTCTTAGATCAAATATGCCTATCAAGTGTATTCACGCTCGTCAAATCTACGATTCCCGTGGTAATCCCACCGTAGAAGTTGATTTGGTCACTGAATTGGGTTTGTTCCGTGCTGCTGTGCCATCTGGTGCCTCGACCGGTGTTCATGAGGCACTTGAGTTGCGCGATGGTGACAAGAAGAACTATCATGGCAAGAGCGTGTTGAAGGCTGTTGGCCATGTCAACGACACTTTGGGTCCTGAGTTGGTCAAGTCCGGTTTGGATGTGGTCGACCAAAAAAGTGTCGATGAATTTATGCTGAAGCTCGACGGCACCGAGAACAAGAGTAAATTCGGTGCCAATGCCATTTTGGGTGTTTCACTTGCCGTCTGCAAAGCTGGCGCTGCCAAGAAGGGTGTCTCTCTTTACCAACACATTGCCGATTTGGCTGGCAACAAGGAAATCATTTTGCCTGTGCCCGCTTTCAATGTCATCAACGGTGGTAGCCATGCTGGCAACAAGTTGGCCATGCAAGAGTTCATGATCTTGCCAACTGGTGCATGTAACTTCACTGAAGCGATGAAGATGGGCTCTGAGGTGTACCATCACTTGAAGAATGTCATTAAAGCAAAATTCGGTTTGGATGCTACTGCTGTCGGTGATGAAGGTGGTTTTGCTCCCAACATTCAGTCAAACAAGGAAGCTCTTAACTTGATCACCGATGCCATCGAGAAGGCTGGCTACACTGGCAAGGTGAGTTCTATTTAATGTGCATGTAATTTTGCATTTAACCAAGTTCATTATTGTCCTGCAACAGATTGAAATCGGTATGGATGTTGCTGCTTCGGAGTTCTTCCGTGATGGCAAATACGATTTGGACTTCAAGAACGAAAACAGCGACAAATCTAAGTGGCTGGAACCTGATAAGCTCGCCGAATTGTATCAAGAATTCATTAAAGAATTCCCCATTACCTCCATTGAGGATCCCTTTGACCAGGACCACTGGGATGCCTGGACTAATCTCACTTGCAACACCAAGATTCAAATTGTTGGTGATGATTTGACTGTTACAAACCCAAAGCGTATTGCCACTGCCGTCGAAAAGAAGGCCTGCAACTGCTTGTTGCTAAAAGTTAACCAAATCGGCACAGTCACTGAATCCATTCAGGCTCATCTCTTGGCCAAGAAAAACGGCTGGGGTACTATGGTGTCACATCGTTCCGGTGAAACCGAGGACACCTTCATCGGTGACTTGGTTGTTGGTCTGTCAACTGGTCAGATCAAGACTGGTGCGCCATGCCGCTCTGAGCGTTTGGCCAAATACAATCAGATTCTCCGCATCGAAGAGGAACTTGGCGCTTCTGTCAAATTCGCTGGCAAGAACTTCAGAAAGCCACAGTAAGAGGAGCCGACGTCGCACACAATTAACAATCCATATAAACACACTCTTCGAAATTCCAACTCCATTGCCAAGCAACAAGAACCAATTCAAAACGAGTGCATGCGCCCATTGGATTAGAAGCGTAGAACGAACATCAATCAAATTGTTAATAAGCACAAAGTACGCAAAACAAAGCAAAATTCTAAGGAAATGTTTACTTACACATATGCTGTGTCAGTCAGTCAGTCGGTCACCATTCTTTATAATTTTTTTGATTTATATACATTATAATTACTCTATCATAATTTATTTCATAAAATACTAAAAATTATATTGCTTTAAACACAACAAACATATTAATGTGTTTTCAGAATACAAAATATATTATCACGTAGTTGTTGTAATTCATTGCATGAATATTTGAGATAAAAAACAAAAAGAAAACTCTATAAGTATGTTGTTTCAATTAACAAGAATATGTAATAATAGCGGAAGAATAATAATGATACATATGGATTTGGTCATGATGAAAAAGCACAATAAAATGATAAAATGATAAATGAGTTGAACAAGGAAAATCATATAAAATGTTATTCAATTTTGAGAATATCTATACAAAATTATCGAATTATAATCAATTTATTCAAAGTTATTCAGTGTGAAATTGTTTATTGAATCTTAATAAAAACTAAGTGTGAAAAGTAAAGCATTTCTGATTTCATTACTGGAAATTGTTAGTAGTAAATGGAAAATCATAGTTATTGATTTAAGGGAATTACTTGCTTTTATGGGATGCATTAGATGATGGATCTCTTCTATGTGGTTGCTAAACAAACTTCACCATTAATTGCCTACTACAGTAGTTCGAGAACTTTTGTCCATGTGGCTAAAATTCGTTGAGATTTATTGTGAGAACTTACTGACATTTGTATGTCCTCAAGAAACATCAAATCATCAAGGAGAGCATTAACACAATTCCTTCTTAGAAGGAATTGAATGATTGTATTCTTACGTGGATCATTCAATCAGCAAGCACTCAACTTGAAAGCAGTTGGCAACAAATCTTAGAGACGATGACATTATCATGATATACTGCCATCTGTCAATCGACAAAGATTAAGAGAGTGTTCAGCAAAGTTTATGAGGGCTTTGCACCTTCGCATTGCTGATAAAGATCATTTAGACCGCAAAAATGATAACCTTATAAATGAAATGCACTTCAGAAATAATTAAATAATCCATTACATCCGGCAATCTCTATTAAACTGATGCAGGATAACTATTTCTTTCTATCTGAAAAAGGTTTCCACAATATGGATGCTACGATTACTCATTGTGTACTATAACCGGAATCGCTTAAGTCAAAGCAAACAATCAATTGCGATTAAGTACTATGCATTCTTATATTAAGTAAATTAAATGTACCTCATATTCAATTGACGGAGAGTCATGAACAATTTAAGAAAAAAAATAAATGTTCTTAATAAGCATAGATCTTATGTTTTATTTAATAAACTTTAATTTAAAAAATATGTGAATATAAAAACTAATTCAATTCAATGTATATATTTACAAAAACTTCTTTCACTACTGATCAGCCTGTTTCTTCCGCTCGTTCTCTTTCCATTTTGATTGCTTCGGTAGTCTGTTCTGATGAGACTCTTTTTTTGCTTATTCCAATGAGTCCTTTTAATCTGCTATCGCCACTTAAGTTTAATTAGTTAGTGTAGTGCCATTGTTGGCATGAGTCTAGCCACACTAAGAGCAAATTGCGTAAACGTCAATTAAAAATCCAACATTACCCATTATCTGAAACTAATAAACCCAAAGATGGCTTTTCACTTTGAGTGGATGGTATCGAAGAGCACACCCCCTTGAATAAAGACTGGCACGCAACAGAGAAATTGTAGGAACTTATTAGTTGTGGAATTGAATTCAAAGAAGATTAACTTTGTTCTGACATGAAGGATTCCCAATTAATGATACACCATGGTGTCAGAAATGCGATTTCTTAAGAAAATGGCAAGTGGATCAATTTTAGTTGTCCATCCGTGCTATTGAATCTACTAAGCTAAAGATCATGTCACATGATCATAAAATTCCTAAGGTTATCAAGCCTTTTACCATCGTTTATATCCTCTCTCTTTGCTATTTGAAATGCAAATTGCCTCAAACAACACAAACCGATTCATCTTGTTTCAGAAACTCAGATTTAACATATAAATCTTTTGAACTTTGAAAAATTTTTCATATGCAGTGCCTTGCTCTCTGCATTTACGGAACATCACGAAATCATCAGTTGTGCAAATTTCTTTATGCCAAATGAAAGCATCTAGAACATTCGACACGTTTACTTCATTGTCATTGAAGTTTCTAAGTGAACTTGCCCTTTTTCTAGCAGCATGGTCTCTACTATTAATCCTTTTTTCTATCGGCACTACTTTAGGGTAATGAGTTTAAATAATAACAAGAATTTAAACAAAATTATTAATTTTATTGGTCCACAACTTTGTCAAAATATATTCATATTTTACTTATGTTAGATAATAACAATGATAAAAAAAATTAAAACTAATATTCATTAATAAACCATAATACTCTCTCTACTCCTTCTCCTCTGTGTGTCTTCATTTACTATTAAAACGATAGAAATGAAAACTAATTTACAACTCATGTGTATGAGCGGAATATATTTAAAAAAAAAAAAAAGAATATTAAAAACTTAAATATATTAAAATCATTTTGTAAAAGGCAGTTTCATCTTCTTAAATCATCATCATCTCATGTTTAATTTGCTCCTCCTGCTCCTTTATGGCACTGAATTCGTAGCAATTGCAATAGGCCACGTAGTTGGCCCTTTGAGTACAATATCCTCAAGTGATTGTTTGATTTTAATGAAACGTCGTTTGAATTCAAGACCACAACCTTTTGAGAGTCTAAAATCAACAAGTATTTTTCCATCCATTTCAATGATGTGAGCCTTAAAGACTAAACGTAACTTGCGCCGATCTATGGTAGAAATTGTGACTCCATCATCACCCACTTTGCAAGTGTAATTAAGACGTTCAATGGTGGCTACCAGACGTTTAATGGTATCATCCCATCGTGTGGTAACAAAGAAACGAGTCATACGTCGCACCAAACGCTGGAAGTAGTTCTGTGATGCCGATTGGGTTTGATTCATTTGCGTTGCAATCAGTAGATCATCTAAAAGTGCCGGTTGTGAGAAACAATAACCAAGACGAGCCTCTTGCGCAACATTGTTATTCGATGAATCACCAGTAGGTAGATTAAGTTTCTTATGGAATAACAAATCGAAATCATCACGTAGAACTGGCATTGGTTGTGAGCAATAATTCCTTGATATGGAATCATCGAGATTTGTACCCAGATGATTACTGGAATGTAAACGCTGACGTTTCGCTTTAGGTGAATTTAATTCCAATGCAGCTGCACCATCAACCAAATCCAAAGAACGTTCTGCAGTAGTAACACATAGTAAAAAGAAAACACAATTGATTAGATTAGTATTGAAGGAGAAAGGAAACAAAAAACACAATAACAATTAAATAATTTTTTTAAATGAAACAAATTAAATGAAAAAGTAAAGCGAATATCATTTGGTTTTTGGTAATAAAGCTCTATGGATATCTATATTGTGACCATACAGCTAAAATCACCAAAGATCAAATAAAATTCAAAATAAATCATCATTAATAAACAACTAAAGAAAACACAAGCACAAATGCAAAACTGATTAATTTTAAGTATAAAGAAACGAAACAAAACATGGCAAAGCAAAGCAAAACACTTTAATACATAATATTTTACTTGATTTTGTTTGTTGGTTGTTGTTTTTTGTCGGTGATTGATGTTGATTGTATTTATAGGACGATTTCAATGCTTTGGTAATCTAGCTTTATGAAGTAGCTAAATCTATCATACAGCTAAAGCGCCAAAGCTTTGAAAAACGCCTCTTCCTTCATTCATCACCATTCTCATTCTCACTCTAATCATTGAGAAACAATTTTTTCCTTTATTGTTGGTTTAGACTCAATCCCTTAAATACAGGTACAAAGTGAACCTCAGCTTATAGAAACGTAACACTTGAGAGTCACTAAGTACCTGAACTCATGGTGAGCACACTCGCTGTACACTCAATATTCATTTAATGCTAAAGCACTCACTTACTTGATCACAAAATTATTAAAATTACAAAAACAGCATAAAAAATTCAAGCAAAATAAATAATAATAAAAAACAAACACAACATAAAACGAACCATTATCAACAAATTGCATATTACTCCATTTGTGATCGAGAATCTTCTCCAGTGTCAGACGTGAATTTGGATTTGTTGCTAGAACTTTACGCAGCAATGAAATAGCCAAAGTATCTAATTTGCTCCATGGTGTTTGAGTTTGCCAATGATCATTGTCCTTCCAATTTATAAATTCTTGACAACTTGCTGACGGTTGATCCCATGGCAATTCTAGAAAAAGTAGAAAAGGAAATTAATTTGATATAAATCAATGGTTAGAAACAATCATCATTTGCAAATTTCATTTCTTCCTAAGAAAATGTATTAAAAAATATTAAAAAGAAAAATTATATAAAATTTCATTTAAAAAATATCTAAAATTAACGTGCTTAAAAAATAAATATATAAAATAAAAATTGAAACACATTTGCAATTTTTTTGATTGTATATTGGATGAAGAGGAAAGAAAGCGTGCTTTGCTTTCCTTGTGCATATGATTTTCTCTGATGATTTTATTGGGTTGCTGGAGAATTAACTTCCGAAAATGAGAATTATGTTTCAACAATTTTTTTCATATAACAAAGTAACTTTATTTCATCAAATATTTTCCATTGTTATTGACAACCTTTTAGTCCATACGCTGGATCCAATTTTGGCATGGATCTAGTCAGCCAATTGACCGGCCCCAAAAGTGAAATAAAGTGCTCACCGAACTCGCCTCTCAATTGGGCCATTGTTTCGCGTGCTGTATGGCATGTTGCACCATTTTGTTGAAACCACATGTTAGCCAAGTCAAGCTCTTCCATTTTGGGCAAAAAAAAATTTTGTAAGCATCGTACGGTAGCCGGTCGCGATTCATAATAAACGTTCCGGGCTTCGACGCCTTTGAAAAAATACGGCCCAATGATGCCCGCCGGCCCATAATGCACACCAAACAGTGACTTTTTCGGGATGCATTGGTAGTTCTTGCAATTCTTCTGGTTGCTCTTCAGTCCAAATGCGGCAATTTTGCTTATTAACGTATCCATTCAACCAGAAATGATTTTCGTCGCTGAACACAATTTTTCTATAAAAAATTGGAGTTTCATTCAGCTTTGCGAGCGCCCATTCCGAAAAAGCTAGCCGTTGTGGTAGGTAGCGTGGCTTCAATTCTTGCACCAGCTGTATTTTAAAAGGTTTCACACCCAAATCCTTTCGCAAAATTTTCCACATAGTAGAGTAACAGAGGCTCAATTGCTGCGAACGGCACCGAATCAATAATTCAGGGTAATACCCAATAATGTGAATTGGGTACGAAATTTAGTCACAACATTTCACTTTTTAATTTTAGCAATTCAGAAGTTACTTTTCCACCAACCCAATATTTGTACAATTTATACTTATGTTGCTGGTGAATAATTGATCTGTTTTTGTTATTAATTGTAATAATTATTTTAATTAGGTGCATTTTGTTGTATTTGTTTTTTTGATTGGTTGTTGATTTTGTTTGGCGGCAAGCAATTTAAGCTGGAGCTTTGGTATTAAAGCTTTAGATACATAAAATTTAAATCAAAATCTACAGCTAGAATACCAAAGAAACAGCAAAAATGATAAAAATCTTTTATACAAACATATAGAAATAAATAAAAAAAAAAAAAAAATAAAACACATTGAAAGCACACACATCATTCATTATATTGTTCATACGTGTAAATGCAAATGTTGCTGGATGAATGCTACAGGCAATACGTGGGGGATAAACCTTGTGGACCCGTGGTGTTCTGCACTGCTTAGCATGTATGTATTGCCATATTGTCTAGAGGTAGACCACACGGAGGATCCACGACATCACATCTAGTTTAGCAGATTGGCTTAAGCGTTGCTCCAGGGACGTAGGGTTCGAATTTCCCCCCAAAATGCAACTGGCTACGGAAGGCTACAGTAATTACTTTCACAGATTTAGGCAAGCTGTGGATCCATACTGTGGTCTCTGTCTGGAAGTTGCGGTAGTCCCGTAACTCCTTGTTCATCAGTGGCATCGATTGGAGGAGCCCGCGAAGGACGAGAGATCATTTTTACAGAGGACTACCGATATAATGCGTGATGCTAGTATGTACGAGCGTATAACGACGTCTAATTAAGGTTATGCTATCTCACCATACTTAGTAGGGAGTTAATGGGAGTTTTCTAGTCTACAGCCGCTCATTTGTTTTCGAATCACATATAACTTGTGGCGCGGGTCAAATAAGAAAAAAAAAATGTTGCGAGATGCATAAAAATTGTTGCTTAAATATATTATGTCACTACACACACAAACACAATGTTTATACAAATGTTGCTAATATCTGATATTCTAAGTATGGAGCATGATTTACTACATATTTATTTAAAACTGTACAAGATGCATGTTGATGGTGATCATGTTGATAAAGTTGCTGCTGTTGATACAAAAAAATGAGAGCGAGTTGATGAGCGCGAGCGAAGAATTTATACATGATGCAATACAATACAATACAACAATTATTAATTAATCTTATTGTTTTTTGTTGACTTAAATAAAAATTTTAATTGTGCAGCTAAAAAAGCATCAATCAAGCAAAATGTATAAAAATTCAATACATAACAAAGAAACGCCAGCTGCAGGATTTTTTCATTTTAGCCACGATGTTTCTTTCTTTCAATTGCCGTTTTTTTTTATATTACATTGTATATGAAATATATTTGTTATTTATTTTTTGCTTACCACCGGCCAACATTGTAACCAATATGACGCCACATGACCAAATATCCGCAGGCTGTGCATGATATGGTTTGATCAATACTTCAGGAGCTACATAGGGCAGTGTACCACAGCGTTTATCCAGTAGACGTTCCTTGCCTTTACATCTGTCAGGGTATGCGGACGACAGATAGGTAAAGTTAGGTAGGTAGGTAGATAGGTAGACATTCAGGTAAAGTCATTGTAAATCAATGATGATGATTTGACATGAAAAAAAAAAGAAAAGAAATAGGTAGGTACATAAAATATTACCCCAATAATAAAGTAAAGATGATGGTTGGAAGGAAACAGAAGTTAAATAAAAAGATGAGATGTAGTATAATATTTTATATTAAAATTATGTTTGTACCTAATACCTAAACATGGTTGCCATTCCAAAATCTGATATTTTGACATTATCATGCTCGTCTAGTAGTAGATTCTCGGGCTTAAGATCACGATGTGCAATGCCACGTTGATGTAAATAATTTAAACCGGAAAGTAGTTGAGTAAAATAGCGTTGAGCCTCATGTTGTGGCATCCCAATGTCGGGTTCTATAAGAAAATAATAGAAAATTTGATTTAATTTTTAAATATTCATTTATTATTCATGTTTCTAAGTTGAAATTTCAAAAGAACCTACTACCACAAGCATCGTCATTTTGTTGAAATCACGTTTTAATGCTTGAAAAAGAAATGATCGGAAAAAAATATAACTGAAAACGTTGAGTGTCGAATGAAAACTAATGGAAAATAAGGATAACACAGTAAAAGGTAGTTGAGGACAAGACAACACAGGCACAGTCAAGCAGCATCATCTAATCATTTCTAATGGCAACAACAAAAGCAAAGCTGATAATGTACATACATATATATAAAGGTAGAGAACAGAATGGCATATAGATACAAAAGGTAAGGGTAAATACAAAAAGGCGGCAAAATAAAGAGCAGTATAACACTATTAAATGTAGACACAGTAAAAGATTTTCCTTGTTGCAAGCAAGAGAGTAGGGACCCAGAACAACACATCTTCCGTCAGAGAGTGAGTGAAAGTATTATTCGAACAAAGTGAGGAGAAGAATACCAATTGCATTTGCTGCCATTAAGGTACTCACAAGCGCACATACATGTATCTATAAGTAAATATTATAGTAAAGCACTTTAGTGAATGAACACCAATATCATCAACATTCATGAGTGGGTGGTTTTAGTTGTTGAACGTCTTTCTTTTTATTTTGTGATAATGTAAAATAGGAGAAAGTTAAAAATATATGGTAAAAAAAATTGCGTTAACCAGAGTATTTTCGAGTGAACAAACAACTAATACAGAAACCAAGCACATTTGCTTGGGAAATGCAATTAAAAGACTTAATGAAAAATGTAAAAAAACAAAGAAGAATGAAAATTGCAAAAATCACAGAATAACAAACAAAGGAAGTAGTTTCTTTCATTAAGTAAAAATAGTTTGAAACTTAATTGTGTTATGAGTTGTTGAATAGAAATGAAAACCTAAAAATAAAATGCAATTACATTGGCAGGGAACAAAAGAAACATAGTTATGTGAAATGCAATGTGTATCGGTTCTTATCTCACATCCTATAATAATAAAGCAATGATTTTGAATCGCTACAAATAAGAAGCGTTTGCTAAATTTTTAATAGAATTGAAGACTCCGGACATTTGTCTTTGAGGTTTGTTGACTGATTGTTGTAAATAATATACAAAAATACAAATTCTAATCATATCAAATGTACGTGATAATAAAATAGATGTTAAGAATCACTGGTTTCATTTTGGCACTGTTGCACAAAATACGAGCTACAAAATAACAACAAAGGCAAAGCAAGCAATCAGTTAGTCAAGTCAGGCAGCAACAGCCATTCTAACTCACCACTCCACAACACACACTACACTGAAGAGTGCATAGCAATTCACCACTCAACAACATTGTTTCACCAACAGCAGCAGGTGCATTTCTCTCTGATATACTAAATGTATCTGTGTGTGTATGAGAGAGAGAGAGAGGGAGACTTTATTGCGAATTTTCCTTTTTCCTTTTGTCTCTTTTATACTTTCTTTAGAAATGATTCCCCGTTGAGTACCAATACACTCACAAAATAACAAAGAGAACTACTATGCATTGAGTATAATGACCATCAGTCAGTTAGTCAGTCATTCAGTCGACGACGAGTAGATAAAAGGTTATTATAGAAATAAGAAGAGTGAAAAAGGGAAATGGAAAACTAAAGTAGAAATCAAAATCTTTACACAATTGCAACAAACAAACACTTTTATACAAACACACACACACACACAGCAGTGGCATTAAGAATGCTAACAATAAACGTAAAGAACACTCGGAAGTGCATTTGCTGAAATGTGAATCAACATAATCAAGAATCAGGCTAGCTGACTGAATGTGGACCTGGATGTTTTGGGTTGGCGGGCACGTCGCTCTAACCACTAAACCAAACTCAATCCAACCAATGTCGTCGTATCACCATCACCTAGTCAAGTCATTGTGTCGCATAGCGAACACATTAACAAAACACACACAGATATGCATACATATATAAATAACAAGAAATATATATACTATGTATTGACGAATGTGTAGCTGTTTTGCAGGAACTGATAGCCAACTAATATTGTATTTTGCACCCACCAACAACCAACGTCATCATCCACCCTTCCTATACACATATAGCAAACTTTGTTTTTGTATAAATGAACAAAATTTCCTTGCAATGAGGATTCGATGCTAAGTCGTTGCCCATTGTACATTCTATGAAGTACTAGATATAGAGACATAGAGTGGATGGTATAGTTAGGAGTCATATTGCATTTAATGTTTTATTCCATTGATTATTGTTGTTATTTTCATCGTCTCTGTTTATAACAAAAACCATTTAAAGCACCTATATATGCACTTAAGAGGATCAAGGTTCGTACGGTCAGGTCAATGTATCGTGTCATATGCAATACATAGATACATGCATTCAATGGTTTATCAAAAGATACAATATCCTACACAGACAAAAGACTTTACTAAATGGGATACTTAATAAAACATGAAACATGTACAATATTATAATTTAAGAATAATTAAGAGTGAATACACTATAAGAGCATTAAATGCATGCACGTTAAGGTAAGAATCCACTATACAAATATTTGAGCAAATAGTTGTTGTAATTTGTATCGTTGCCCATAAACGATACAAACATTTGCACAAATTGTTGATGTTATAAACATAATTCGCTTATAGTTTCGAATTTCATTAGTTTTTAAAAACCAATTACAGTTTATTTGTTTTATCCGTTGAACACCGGCGTACAAATAGTACAGATTTGAAGAAAAATTAAAACGTTTTGATTTTCGCCAAACATTTGCACAAGACCTCAAAAACATGGCCATCGACGACAGAGATGGCTTGCGCTCTCTCTCTTTTCATAACATTTGCGCAAATATTTGCATAGTGGATTCCTACCTTTACACTTTTTCTTATGAAGCAAAAAATTGTATTAATTTTTGGATTGCTTCAAAAGTCATTTTTCCAATGCGGAATGCATATGCTGCTTGAAAAATAGGGAAGAATCGTAGTTAGCAATGGACATTACTTTGAATAGAATGTATCAATGTACCAAAAAAGTTTCAAAGTTAAAAAAAAAAAAAAAAAACAGACAAAACTTATTTCTACAGCCAATATAATTTATGGAAGCACCCAGTGCGTTAACACAAACAGAAAATGAGTTTTATATACGCATAATAGAACTCGCACAGCAATGAACATTCCACATTGTACAGCATTGAGGAGCTTCAAAATTGAATGCATTCGATGAACTAATACATATGGTTCAATGAACTGACAAATGAATGCAAATATGAAATACAAATGCAACTGAATAATGTTGGTTACTTAATGGAAATAATTCTACTGAATAGGTCGGTTAAAAATGATAAGGACACAGTGCAATTACATATATTAGAAGGTATGTGTGATGAAAATATGTACATTTGTCTGCTTTTCTTATTACGATGGATACTATGAAATACATAGGTTTGTTAAATCAATTATGTAATTGCATGTGTGTCTGTCTCTTAGACTCAAATGAATGAAGGGCATTCATAAGTTTGGTATAGCAAAATGTGATGCATACCCACAGGCGCTATGCAATTATTGTACTCTGCCGTTGTCATGGCTATAAATCTAAAAATTTGTAAGCAGTATTCTATTGTAGTCGAATAAACTAATTATATGTTCTGTTCTTACGTTTAGGCAACCTAAGAAGTTCCTATTTCAAGCATAGAGTTCATTTAACATATATGAAACCACCTAAATATTCAGTCAGAAAAAAAAACCTTTACATCATAAAGCATCAAAACTAGATACACCATCAATCAATTGAGGGGCGCATTACTTCAAAGCTCCTACATATGTAGATATGTAGAGTCGCGTCAGGGTAGACTTCCCTTCCTATGTACATACATTCGATCCATGATAGATTAATTCAATTTTGAGAAATTCTATCAAATACAAATTTCAAAATCAGAAAAACAACCTTGTTATTTATGCAGATTTCTTACATTTTTCGACACAATTGATTTCTTCTATAGAACTTTAAGAAAGACTATTGAGAAAAACGCGTGCCTTTGGTTGTGTAACATTTTTCATCATACATATTTATATGCACACACACAATCAACATCATCGACACACACATTTTACATATCTGTAAACCTATAAAAAAAAGAAAAACAACAAAACAAATATTAAAATATTCAAGAAAATTTTTGTCAGCATTTCATTTGCCCAAGTCTCACCACCACAACGAACATCGAGGAACGAAACCTTTGGCGCGACGCCACTGAATCATGCCATATTTATGTTAGATAGATAGGTTTGGAGTTTTTTTTTTCGTCATGTGGCATGGCATATTGAGTATGCCAAGTTGTCGTATTCGTAATCGCGATCTTTATCATGTTGTCATTTTGATTTGTACAACACTTGTGACACCCACACTAGATTACTATGGACACAAGAGACACATCATACATGCATAGTACATACATAAGTAGTAAGGAAAGAAGTTTTCCCGATTGTGGCCTTTGTTACCAACACCAATCTCCTACTCTTGACTGACTGACTCACTGCTTGCCTTAATAACAATAGTCTGTAGTGTTTGTGTATGACTCGCAGCGCAGCACGTTCATTTGGTTTTTAGTAATCCCGTCTAGCTTCAGTTAACAGCCATTTTGTTGGCGGTTTCTATTGCTTCCGTCGCCGAAGCTGTTGCCCTTGTTAACTGCAAATTCCAATGCCCTTCGTCCATGTTTTGTGGCACTTACTTTGAATGATTGGATTTAGTATATCTCTGTCGTCTGTTGTTCTTTTTTTTTTTTCGTTGCTTTCATTTCATTTTCTTGATTGGCTTTGTGTGATAAAATACCAAGCCTCACAACTCACACTACATTATATATATATATATATATATGTATATTGTAATACATTCTAATGACAACGACAACCAAACGAGAAACTAACAAAGAATTATATACAAAGCTATATAACAATAAAAATAATATTAAAAAAGAAATGAAACTAAATACAATACATGGGGAATTTATTTGGATACACTACTCACCAATTCTATCAAACAGTTCACCACCGGCAGCATACTCTAGGAATATATATTCGACATGACCCTGGGTACGTTTGCCAAAGTAACGTAAGATGTGTGGATCTTGTAGAAGTTTCTGTATGCAGACCTCTTTGCGTACTGAGATCATGGCATCTGGATGTTTCTTCAGATCAACCATTTTCATAGCCACGGCTTCACCGGTTTGACGATTTATCAACAATTTGACTCTGCAATGCAAATAATAAAATTATAACTACAAATACATAATAATAATTCAGTGTACGATATATGAACGCAAGAAATAGTGGGTATATAATGCACATACAGTGGCAAGCAAAAAAGTCATAGACCAAGTAAACTGTTTGTAAATGAAAACAAGCAGGAAGTTTAACTTCCACCATGCCGAACTTGATATATTCTTCACGCCCCCTAGAAAACGTTTTTGTCTCTGCTCTGTGATAGAGCATTCAGAAATATTTAATAGATCATTTTAACACTGAGAGCGAAATATTTATATGGGAGCTTTACGATCTAGTAATCATAGGGTCTTGAAATCTCCACGGTTGTTGAATATGGATCAGACTTCTACAGTTCAAATTTCAGTTCGGTAACACAAAAAACAAAAAATATTTTTCTAATAAAAATGCTAATTTTGGATTGGGTTTGTATAGGAGCTATACGATCAAGTAATTCTAGGGTCTTGAAATTTACGCATTTAATGGACATTAATAAGTAACTTATAGTATCTAAATTATAGTTAAATACGACAAAAAAAAAAAATTTCTCTAATAAGAACCTGAATTTAAATGGGTGGTTTGTATGGGACAAATTTATAATATAATACTGTGTGAAGTGAACAGCTTGACAGACAATCTATATTATTATATTTTTATGTTCTTATAAATACACGAAGAGTTGAAAGCCTTGGCAGCTAGAGCTTTTAATAGTAGATTAAGGATTTCATTGTTATCCTCGCTCGTTCGCCTGGTACTAATTATAAAAATGGGAACTCTTGTAGGCATTCTGGAAATGATTTCTGGGATTATTGTTCTATTCGTGCTTCATTCTGCTCTAAAGTTCATCTATGGTAGTATGAGAGACTCGATAGCATTTTGGAAGCCTTCTGATGACGAAAAACACTCACTTATTTTGCTCACAACTGTATGAATGTATTAGTAAAATTATGTGGGTATTACGAGTACAATGACGATTATGATGATGATGCTGTTTCGAAAGAGAAGACTAAAATATTTTTACTAATCATGCGCACAACAACTACGAAGAAGTATAACCATGTTTACTTTTTTTTCACATTTTGCTGTGCACATTTCTTTTCTATATTTATTTTCTCAATGGCGGCAGTGGGAATTATTGTCCAAGAAGTGTGTGTGTTTGAGTGTGTGTATTATGTAGGCGTAAATGTAAATGTATCTGTGTTCATGTTTTTGTTGGCCGGATGTATAGTGCCACATTTCAATGTTTCCGGTTTATTGACTTCTTGTTGCTCAAAAAAAAAAAAATGCCGGCATAGATATAGGTATTACGTAAAATATTTGTATTAATTTATGTAAATATGTAGTTCTTAGTTTTTACTTACTCGCCATAGGCTCCTTCGCCTAATGTTTGAGCCAATGTCCAGCCTTCGACAAATTCTCGATTGCCTGCTCCTCCGGTGGCTGTCGATTGTGTTGCGTTGGTTACGCCATCGCCGCCATTTTTATCACAGGCATTGTCAATTTTATTTAGTGACATGTTAAATAAATTGTTGAGTTGAAATTTGGTATTTTTTTTTAATAAAAATTTTTCACTTTTTCTCTTATATGCAATAGTTTGCAACATGCATTTTTGTTCAGGTTTTTTCTAAAATTGAAAATATATAAAACAAAAATAAATAAATACAATTTTATAATTTGTTTTTATGTATTACAAAGTATTTAGTAGAAATGTAAAAGATTTTCATCAATAGAAAGTTATAAACTAATGATGTTCCAAGTCCATTTCGTTTCATATGCAATCGATGCTTGCCTGCTCTCCCCTTTATTAAGTTCATTCATTCACACATACACGTGTATATATAGGTATATAAACATATATGCATATTTCGTTACTTAAAATGTTTCATCCTTTGGCATGGTCATGGTTTTTCATGATTTGCTTCACAAACTATTGTACAATACAGTATGTAATAAAAATATAATCATATTTTACTGCAGCGCAGGCGCAAGTTTATTGCCGCAAGCAAACGTTATTTTGTATGTCGCATGCAATCAAATGTGCGCTCAACGTTTATTGTGTGCTTTCTACCGTTTTGCACTTTTTTGAGCGCGGCGCTTGAATAACTTCATATAAATAAATGCACACGTAATGCTCAGGAGGGGCAGCAGCTATAAGCTCAGCATCCAACCATTGAATGATGCTGTTGCTGCTACCACCCGATGGCAACAACTTCAAACCAGCCAGGCCAAAGCCAACGAATATGAAAAACTCTTATTTCACCATCATCATAATGCGTACATTAAACTTGATGTAGCGCTCACTCTTTTTTCTCTCTCGCTGAAGCAATAAAGCTTTTTAAGGTGCTATTGCCTGCCATATAAAAACTGCACCGCCCTTCTTTCACTCAACCGCTTCCACAAACCAAAACAATACAATACAACAACAATGCTCTCTTGCCATCCTGCCAGCTACAGCCACAAATATATATTTCTACTCACAGCACTATACACTCTCTTCTCTTTGCTCTCCAACCTACCCTTCGCGTTTTTCAAAAATTTGATTTGTTGCGCGTGTTCTGCGGTCTGCTGCCCTTTGTTATTTTTTGTTTTTTGTTGCTTGGATGCTGTGGCGCGCTTCTTTCTATCTCTCTCTCTCTTTTTCATTCAATCACTTTTACTCTCCTCTCTTAAATTATTTGTTGGCTCACACTCCTTTCGCATTGAATTGAACGAAACTTCGTTTTTGCCGGTCGGTTATTATTTCTTTTATGTTTTTGCTCTCTTGGGCTTTCGTGTGTGAGAGAGCAAAAATATTCCCTTTGCAAATGAACTTCTGTATGCATGAATGTAGAAGTAATGTGCCGCTCTCTATGTATCATTATTTTGCTCCCAATTTTTATATTCGTTCATCGCTTACTCTCTTATTCTTGTTCAACAGGCCGCTCGCCATTAAACATTTTTTATTATACATTCAACAGAGTGGAATTTTTTATTTGTTTCATTTTTTTTTTTGTTCAGTTCTTATAATCCCTTTTCCCCTATCATAAAAACCAATACTACTTACTAACTATACATGTAAGCGGTGGTACACTAACACTATGGCATTGCCATTGCACAATGAGTTACGAAAAAGGTACATAGAGTGCGACGTGGAAGTAAAATAGGATGAAAGAACATTGAGTTAAAAGTTGGGCGCTTAAAGAGACAACAAAAGTTATGGTTAACACCTTGCCGTCATCGTCCTCATCGTCTCATCTAACGTATTCCTATAGGAACAGATACACATAACACACACACATCCATACAGACAGACAACGTTTATAGGCATACATACTCGTACACTCATTTACGCATGTACACAAATTTTGCTGTTTTTAGGCATTTAATTTGCCATTGAGCGCGTGTGTTTGTATCTTGTGCATCAAGCCTCTTTTTTGCCTTTCCTTTGTGTTTTTATATTGAAAAGTTTAAATTAGTTTTAAATTTTAAATTAAGTTGTTTGGCTTTCTTTGTTTTTGCTTATGCTTCAATTCATCTCATTTATCGCTGTTTCTTTGTCGATTTTTTGTTCACTTGTGTGTGTGTGTGTCTGTTCGGGACGCTTTTCGCGCAAATTGAATTTAAAGCTCAGGATTATTTCGTCACAGAACCGTGCATAAATTTAAAATGTATACCTTCTTTCCTTCTCTATACCAAAACACCCTCCATCTCTATCTTTCTAAAGAAGATCTTATTCTAATTCATTCTATATTTTTTTGTTTTCTTCTTGAAAATTGTACAATTTACGTTTATGATTTCATCATCATAAAATTACAAAAGTTTTTCCTTTTCTGTTAATAAAAAAAGTTTGCGGGTTCGTCATTGAATTATTTTACTTTTGATAATTCTGTTATTTATAACAGTAAATTATGAAATGTGAGTTGGATCAGGAATTTACATATGTAGAATTTATTCATTTTACATTTGTCCTAGTTATTTAGACTTACATGAATAAAAAAAAACATCAAATTTCAGTGAAAATTTGTATACAATATTATTACTTTAATGAGTGTAGTAAGGAATAAACCTCTGCATCAAAGATTCAATAAAGTATATGACAAGCATCAAGTGGAGGATCGAATGGGAATAATCTACCTATCTGTACAACAGTTGGCGGCCAGCAGCTGGAGCATGGTCGAGGAATTAAATTCAAGACTTTGATATGAAATTCTGCACATATCTACATACAAAGTCAGTCGCAAATTAAATGAGTCTTTTTCAAAATTTTTATTTATAGTGACGCTATCTTTTGTCGGGAGTACGAGTTGTAAAGGTACATAGGACCAACTTACCAAATGAACAAGAATGCACCTCAGTATTATTATAGATTCCTTTAATTTATTCAATACAAACTGTAGTACATTACACACCCACTTGAAATAGTTTTGAAAAAATCAGACAAATCAAATACTTTGATCTAAAAATTGACATAGACTACTTTTAAAATGTGTCCAAGTTTTATATGCAAAATTTGATCTACCCAAACAGTGCCACATATTGGATCCAAAAGTATCCTATGTTCATGCTAGAATAAGATACACAAATTTTTATTATAATCAGAGGAGCGCGCGCATTAGGCATGAACAAGCAAACCAACCAACAAAGAAATATTATAAATTTTTTTTTTAAATGTATGTGGTGAGACTGAAGTTTGCTTTATATCCTTCATCTATACATACGAGTATTATAAAACAAAGTCCACGGCGAAACGTCTGTCTGTCTTAAAGCGAAAAACTCAAAAATTACCGATCGTAATTTCCTACGGCTTTCACCAATGGATGGAATGATTCATCAGGAAAGTTTTAGGTGTAAAAGTCATTAAAGTTTTGTGTAACTTGATTGAAATATGACAATGATTGTTGAAGATGACGGAAAAAATCATACCGTGAATTTAGTTAACCACATGACCAAAGTATCATGTACACTTCAAAAAGCATTGCAGCTCTTAATGTAGTGTGTATGTGGTGAAGTAGTTCATAGCATGATGTATTCCGACATCTTTTAATTTTTGTTGTACTCGTGAGGTTTTTCATTAAGGACTTGACAACTTTGTTTTTAAATAAAACGCAAACCACTTGAGATACTTCGAAAAAGTTGTCAAGTCCTTAATGTAAAAGATTAATTATTCAATTTTCGTAATCTCTTTCTAATTATACATTATACTATTGTACTAATGCTATTAATGGTATTGCTATTTTGCTGATTGTAATTCTGATAATAGTCGAAGGCCCCAGTAGAGCTATTCATTCCTTTTTCAGTATTATATAAGATTTAATTATGTTAAATAAATAATAATTCTAAGAATATCATTACATAAATGTGAGCATTTATATTCTCTAACGATAAGTGAATGTTATCATTGTCCCTATATTGTGAGAAATAACCTTTCATCATTCTTTCTCATCGATTGACAAGTTCGCAGACTTGAACACATCAAAGTAAATATCTGCACACCCTTTCCTTTTTCTTTCTTAAATGAGTGTCCTAAACAAACATCCCAAGTTGATACATACTCACCAACCAAGGGAGGACAAAAGAACATTACAATCGCACGTAAGTACAAATAGCAAATTTAATTCAAAATATCATCATCATAGTCGATGTACACTTATAAAACTCGACTAAAAACTAGACTCAAGGGACACAACACCAAAGAGAGAAAAAAAAAGTGTAACGACCGAAGTAAAGGGTACTGGTACACCCATTTTAACGGATTAGTAACAAACAGAATAGAATGGAATGGAATAAAATATACGTTAAGCAATAAGGAGAAAATGATAACCTCCTCAGGCCAAAAGCAAGAATTACTGACAAGACAACGATGATGGCGTCCAGAAAAACGCAATAAGGCAAACTAAAGGTAACCAACCAAGCAACATGGCCATGTCGGTCTTGGAGTATCGGTGGACAAAACTCAACAGGAAGCTTGGCTTAAGAACCGCGACTCAAAAAGTAAAGTTAAAAATAACAAATAAAAGAGAAAAAGGAAAACGAAAACGAAAAATAAAAATGATATGAAATGCACGCCGGCTGCAAGCCAAGGCTGAAGTTCATCATCATTATGATCATGAAGATCACTTTAAAACACGCCAGAGCCAAGTTGAAGCTGTTGTTGCTGCTGTTGCTGTTATTGATAATGATGATCATAATGTTTGACTGTGACTGCTTGCTGATGCTGCCTAGCAACGGCCACTACACCTTGGCTTAACTTTTGATTGAATCTTATGTAAAAAAAAAAACAAAAAGGAATAAAGGGAAAATGAAATCTTGTTTTTTGCAGCGCCTTTTCTTCAACTCCTCTCCTTCTTCTTCGCGATCGTTGTTTTCGCATCGTTATTGGTCTTTTTATTAAACGTTCGTTCAGAGTCTCTTGGCGGCAGCAGCATAAAAAAATAGGAGGCTGCCACTTGGCCACAACTAACGACTGATGATGACTACGACGACGACTAAGTAAATACGAGTTTTCTGTAAAGTATTTCAATTTTAACGATTTTTTTGTCGTCTACTTCTTTACATGAAGGTGAACCTCAAGCGTGGCCGTCGATTTTTTTTCCAGTTTAGCTTTTTGTTTCTTCTAAAAAAACACGTTGCAATGCGGGCTGGTCGCTTGGCTGCTTTAAAAAGGAAACAACATACAAATAAAATGTAGAAATTCAGACTGTAGAAAAGCATCAGCATCTATTCTATGGGTGGTGGCCAACAGACAGACAGAGATGGTTCCATGGATGGATGGATGGATGGATGAACAAATCGAAAGTCAGATAGATAGACCAACCGACAGACAGACGCCTAGTAAGGGAAATAACTAACATTAGTGGGAAGGAAGGGAAGTTTGGTCAAAGGAGTACATGTAGTAGTAACAGCAGTGCGACGATGGACACAAAAATCCAGACAAGTGGCAAGACAAGTTTTTGGATATAACAGTCAACAGCAGCTAAAAGCAGCCGGCAGCGGCAGACATGTTGGTAATGACAAAAATGACTTTCACATTTAATAAAATTAACTTAATTTTAATTTTTTTAATTTACCTTTTACATGTTTCGTCCTTTTATGAATCAACCAAAGCAGCAGCATACCACCAATTTTGATGACACTTTGCCGGCGTGACTCCATCAAAGAAAGTAAGCTTCTCCCTTGTCGTCGAATAATTTTAATTAAACGTTTTTTTTGTGTTGTTTTATTGATTAAATATTATTTAATTTTGTCTGGAATGCAGCACGGCGTTCTGCTTTTAAATCTTTCACAAATACAATAAATTAATAAAAATGCGTTTTTCTTCGTTTTTTTTTTCTTTCTTCTCTTTTCTTGCGAACCACCACCACCACTACTACTAATCTTAATTCAAGCCAACGGTATGGGTATGAAGGAGGAAGCCACTCACACAAACACACACACACACACTCACTCTTATATGTAGATGATGACTGGAATCGAGAAACGAACGAAAGTCACCACTAAATTGGCGGCGGCTGTGTCAACAACGATACACACTCACACAGATGAACACATCGAACGAAGAGTAGAGATAGCAACAGAGCAAAAGGAAAAAAAAAAATCGTCCGGTATCTATACCGCAATAGTTCCGCTCACTTACTGCTCAAAAAGCAAGCAAAAGGAAGTGTCAAGTAGACAAAAAACGGAAATATAACAAATGCGTTGACGCAGCACTAATATTTGATATATAATTATATATTTATTGTTGTAGAATTATTTATCAAGTTCCTTTTTAATAAAAATTTGTATTTAATATGTTCCATTAAACACGTTTAGTATTATATTATTATGTATGTATGTATATAAGTTTGAATTCTTTTCCGCCAGCCGACACTCGTCCTGTGCAAATGCCAAATTTCAACTGAGAGCGCTCCAAGTGAAGTTTGTTAAAGTAATGCAAAAGCCGAGTCAAGTCGGCATTAAAATGAAGCAGCAGCAGCGGCATATGCGAGAGTCATACAATCTGGCAGGCAGAGAAAGATTCTCTGAATGAATGAAGAAAAAAAGAGAGCGGAGAACGGCATGCAAAGCGTACGCACAATGATGATGATGATGAAAAGCTCTAGTTGTTGCCGGTGTGGCAAAACCTTTGATATCTTCTATGTGTAATGATGAATATTTCACAACTACGAGCGAGTTCATTTCAGTGGGACGAAGACGTCTAGTATATTCTAGGCTCTCGCTTATTCGCTCTCTGCTCTACCTCCTTTTATGAATATCCTTATGTACTATTGCAATACACAATACCAATAAATATACAACGTACATTTCTCTACACATTTATTTTTGCACATCGCATCCCTTCTTTTCTTATTTTGTTGGCGAAAAAAAAAACAGTAATTTTTAATGGCTTTTCGCCATTTGTTGAATATACAAGTCCATACATACATATGTACGTATAGTATACATATGCCAGTGTGTATGTATGTACATCCTTCCTTTGGGTAAAATCTGCACATAGTAACAACAATAGCAAGTACAAGAAAAACAACTCAGCAGCATCTTCCTATCATATTAATGCTACCAACAAGCATAAAAGATAAAAGCAACTCATAAAAGCGCGCGCAAAGAAAAAAGAAAGATAAAAGTAAAAAGCAAGCAATCAATTTTTGTTGGTAAGAAATAGGCATAGCTTTGTATTCGTAATACACACATTCTACTTAGATACAGATACATGGACACACATACATACTTATGTAATCTGCTTCCTCCCGACTACTTTAGTAAGCGGCATTTTCAACTTTTGCAGCAGCACTTGGCATTCGCTCAAGATTTCCTTTTATGTGAGTATACTTATTGCTATGCTCACACTCACTTTACTACTTACTACTGAGACTCTCACACATACGAGAGTTCTGTACTTCATATTAAGTACAGTGAATCATCGTATAACTAGAATTAATAATATCTATTTCCAATATGTAATTATGGTTGTGTATTATGTGTAGTAATTAATGTTGGAACTTGCATAAAATCCTAATTTCCTTTCAAAGACAGGGTTTTTGGAAAAAAATATTTTTTAAATATTTGATACACATTTTCAAGGTTAAAAAAGTTCAGATCGATCGAAGCATGGATCTTTCATCTCTTAATGACCGCAATTCTTCAACATCAAACACTTTTGTCGGTCCAGGATGTTAGTTGATTTGAACGCTAAAGTTTCCAGATTCCCAATAGAGAAGTTTCAGCTTCATTTTTTTTTTTTTTTTTTTTCAAATAGAAGAATAAAGAATCGCTTTGCCTATAACACGTTTATTATTTATTTTTTGAAATTATTTTCATATGCATCTTATTTTAAAGAACACATAACATTTGATAAATCAACTTTTTGTACGGAATATGACTCGCCAAATCTATATCGTTAACAAATCTATATCGTTAGAGAAAAAAAAAAAAAAAAATGAAACGCAGAATGGAAGAACACAATCAGTTAATATCTTTATACTGAAGTAGTACCATTGGTTTTGCCAAGATGCAAACTTACTAAATAATATTCCATGGAACCCCACTTTTGGCATATCCAAAGATAAAATCGAATGTACGCAGCCCGAGAAAAATAAAAATATAATACATAATAATAAGGTGGTGTTTTTTTAATCCCTTGAAATTGTAATAACATTTAAACTATTTACAAAAACATTTAAATAGCAAAAAAGTAACCTTAATTTGTTTTAAAAAATTTTTATGCGTTTTGATTATAAAATAAAATATTCCATATTTTCAAAAATTTAATTTCCATGAAAAACAATCAAAAATTAAAATTAAGAACTTCATTCATTTTTAATACATAAGTATTATTATTTATTTATTAGAACAAGGATTATAATTACAAATTATAATCTAGTATTTAATATGACCAATAGCGACAGATGCCTTCAGCTCAGTGGAAAGTAAAGAAGGAAATTAGAAAAGTGCAGGACCAGACTTGCCTCGCCACTCTTAGGATGTCAGCCCAGCGCAGTAACCTCTGGGCCAACGAGCCAGTCATATTGTTGTAATAATTCAAACACATTAAACGTTATAACGTTACGCTAAACTGTTAAAATCGTTAAATATAATCCCACACGCAAGTTAGCTAGTTGGTTCTGGTATTTTTCCAATTCAATTTACAGAAAACTATTTCAAAACAACAATTGTATCCTTGCAATCTTAAAGAGAGAGTTAAAGTAACAGATGCACTAATATTGAGTTACATTTAAATCTCTCGTTTCAATGAAATTGTCTGTTCACGTTATTTAAAAATTTAACTTGAGACTAAGACATTTGTCCGCGACTAAAGATTTTACTTTATGTTATTTCCACATCTTTTGGAAAACAACAAATTCTCGTTATTAAGGACTTAAAATAATATCATTCGATTAATTCGGATTCGCCGTTTCAAATCTAGACAACACTTTGGCAAGTCACAAGATAAACAGTTTGGTTTATAAAAAAATGAATGAAGATCGTATACAGCTTCTAAGATTACTTGACTAGGACTTTTAACTAAAAATAATGTTTACTTATTCAATATAAAGCTGATGGTGATATAGCTTCCAATACAAGTTTTTAATTTTTAAATTACGTGAAACTACGATGGTCAATAATCAAGTACTTAGCCTCGCCGCCCGATGACGGTAGCCTTTGGAAGCGAGCGTGTCGGTCAGTTTAATAAAAATGGAAAAAGAGCAATATTGTTCCGTGATTCGTTTCTTTTGTGTTTGGCGCAATCCGGCGGAGTTCTTGCGTCGTTTCGTGACCGTCGACGAAACATGGATTCACTGGTACACACCAGAGACGAATCACCGAATCGTAACACTTTTTTGTAATAGCAGCGCCGCCATCGGGCGGTGAGGTTAAGTACTTGTTGATTGACCCTCGTAGATCTAGGAAATCTATAGGAAAGTTTAATGTAATTTAAGTGGAGTTGTTACTTTAATACTTGAACCTTATTCGATTTGGTTCAGAGTATGAACATAAAGAAATGAAATATTTTATAGGTTACTTTAGAGATTAAGCAACTCTTGAGATTTGGATATTTTTAACGTTTAGAGTTTTTTGTTCCTTGCGAGTTTTAAATATCCTTAATAGTTAGTTGCTCTTTCTATTTTCGACTTCTCCTTTTTTTATTAAAGTGATCAGAATCAGTTTCTGTATTCGAACGACTATGTGTACTGCGACATGAACTGCTAGAGGCGCTTTTTGCTGTAGCGTAAATAGATTTGGAGCTCCCACTACTTGAGCAACTTTCCATTTCAGCGGCACGCGACCATTTTGGCATCATCGCACGTAGTTCCGATATAGAATCCAAATTTGAAACAAAATTGCATCGTGGTTTGTTTAAGGTATCACTAGGATGATGTTTATACTGTTCTTCAGCCATATCACTGCTGTTATGTAGTGGTTGAAAGTTTTCTTTCTTTATGACATAGGTGGACGGTTTATAAAAGTATTGTTCATACTGGGAACTTTTGAGGTGTGTTTTAGCTTTGTTAGGTGGCAAATTACACAATTGTTTATCAACAACACCGCTTGACGGTGGAGGTGGTGGATTACAGCATTGTCTATCTAAATCACTATTAGCAGCTGGTGGTTGATTATACAATTCTGGTGGTGGACTGCAGGATTTTTCTTCTACACCTCTGGAGTGTCTAAGAAGACGTGGTCTAAAGTATTCTTCTTCTAATAATATTGGTGTTGAAGTTCTTCCATTTTTCGATATGTAAACCCCATTGGTTTGTGCTGTTATCGGCAAGGTATCGTCCTTATCCAAGCACCAATCAGTCATAGAAAACATGCCTAAATGACGCATCATTCCAATTGTTTCTTTCTCTATATTGTCAGAATTGTCCCAATCTGACAATTTGGCATATTCACCATACGGTTTGGTATGCGCAATATCTTGTATTTTGTTCATTAGTATCAATTTCTCCTTCATAGCAATCGATCGATTTGATATATCTGGTATAACGGCATTGTGATCAAAAATAGGTGGTGGACGAAAGTATTGTTTTTGTTGTTCATCAAACTCAATTTGTCGATAAATGAAATTCTTATCGGGTTGCATGGCCATAACAGCTTCCTCAAATTTTACATTATGTGTCCAGCTCATATTGCGTGCTCAAGCGTTGTTATATTTAACTATATAATTACATACATTTAAATTAAAAAAACAAATAAACTGTATGCATGCTCGCTTGCCTGAGTGTGTGTGTGTGTTTGAACATGTATGGCAAATTCTGCCGAAGCAATTGATCACATAACCTCACTATGCAATTAAACCGGCCGGCAAAATACAGAAGAAACACCGGCCGGCTTTGTTAGAACAAGAATATTTAGAAATGCCGCTGCACTCAGATACACACACACACTCATCTACATACGCAGAATATTATATTTTAATGCTTACCGAAATCAGGATATTTGCTTATAAAACAAAAAACAAACACAATTTGTGCGTTTTATTTTCTGCACAATTATTATGCAAAGAAAAATTAAAAAACAAACAATATAAATAAATTAAATTCACTAATTAAAATAAAATGGAATAATGCGAGAGAACGGTCAATACGCCACAGACGCAGAGATTTTTACATTCCAAATGTGCCAATTTTCTTTTATTGAACACCTTCCAACACAGATTTTGTTATACGCAGCAAAAAAAAAAAAAAGAGCAAAGGAATCGCGCCAAAAAGTCAAACAAAAGAGAACAAACGCACAAAGAAGAACAGCAAAACAAGATGAGGGAACCAGAAGCAAAACGCACGAACCGCAGTCGATTGCGTATACAGATGTGTTGTACATAAATTAAACCCATTTTTCTTAAACAAATTCGATGACGTATTTCTTCACTCATACTCATTGCAAATATTTAAGAGGAAAAAAAAAAAAACAATTCATAAAAATGCGCATGTTACTCACTCTGCTTTGGTATCGGTGCCGACTGATGCCTTTCCTTTTGTTAGTAATTCTGCGGTTTTCTTTATTCAATATCGCAGCAATACACAAAAGCTAATATAAATACAAAAAAACCAAAAGCCACCGCTTTTGTCTTTTTGTTTATTTATATACGAACGCAAATTTTGACACTTTTTTTTTTACTAAAATACACTCAACTTTAACGTTCAGTAATAAATTGAAGTACATTAAATCTTATCCTCAAGTCTTTAGTTTCGATTTAGCTGCCTTTTAGCAATTGCCCTAAACAAGAAATTTGCACTCGAATGCCGGCCACACAAGAAAGAGTGTTGGTCAACGGGTGTTTAGTGCAGGCCTATTGCTATCGATAGCTTATTGGTTCGATATGCAGCAGGGATGCATTGATTGATTAAGAAAATGATGTTGAGAATTTGAATTTTACAAAATGAAATTTTAACATATTTAAATTAAATTCCTACATGTTTCTTATGAGAATGAAAAATATTAAAAATTAAAACTTAGATTTGATTCATTTATTTGTTTATAGGCTTAGTAACCAAAATATTATAATTATAAAAAATAATATTTTATTAAACTAAACTTTGTGAAAAATTAAATGAATCGAGTATGTATTAATATAAATGTTGGGTTAAATGAATGGATACAAATAGAGTAGAGAGCCTTATAACTGAAACATACTAAGTATATAGGTATAATACTATAGTTATAATCAATGAATATTAATTGTATGAAAGTATTTATATTTAGCTATAAACTTTTAAATATTTTTTTTTTAACTTCAAAAAAACATTGATTTTAGTAATATGTATACAACAAATACTCGTATGTACAATATTTAATATAAGGCAGCATCCTTTCGTTTGGAAACCAAAAGTTCATTGCTCTTTCACTTACCATTTGCTTGATGTACAACATAGTAAGTATGTATAGTATAGAATTATGTATTGTTTGTACTATGTACATTTGTATATGTGTGTGTGTACGTACAAGTATAACAACGTACTAGACTACATACACTTCACTTCATTCAGACTTCGACGCGCCGACATTAATGAATATGAAATACTAAAGCAGACAGTAAGTTCGCTTTACATTTTTCGCCATATTCGCCGCCGCTATGTTGCAGTTTGAAAGTCCTTGCATTCGCAAAAATTTATTCACAGCTTTTCAGTTGCAAGTCTACAGCCGAGGAAAACACACAGAAAAAGCGGAAAACAAGAAAAGAACATAAAAAGTTTCAACAGAAATAGAAAAAGAAACAAAAGAACGACAGACAGAAAGTGTTTTATAAAATAATAACTTAAAAAGTATATACTCGTACATATATACATATATTTCAAGTATGTATATGCAATACTATAATAAAATACATAAATGAAAAATAACAAACATAAATTAAACTAAAAATAACATGAACTTACTATGTATGGGCTTGAACCTAAATGACCAGGAAAGCCTATTCAGATGATATTATTTATATTCATATTATTAACAAAAACAAACAAAATTGAATGAAGCCCACCCACTACACACAGATACACACTCACACACAAACACACAAACACTTATTCACTCATCCACATGAAGGCACATTTTTCTTCTTACAAGGATATAAACGAAAAAATGAAAATATAACAATAAAAACCTATTCCCAAATGTACTAAATTGGCTTATATTCATTTATAGGTCAAACACCCACCACGTGATAGTGTGTTAGGCACCAAACAAATACTATAATAAAATATAATAAATACTTATATACCTGCATTTGTGTGTGAGTGTGTGTGTGTGTGTGTGTGTGTGTGTTAATGTGCGTGTGTAGGTGTGTTTAGCGTGTACTTCCGGTTGCATTTGCCCAAATCAAATATGGAAGTATTCGTTGCACGCCACACCGTGTCACCTATTAAGTGTTTCCATTTCATTTATTTGTTCTATTTTCGTTAATTTGATTGTTTAGAAAACTGATAATCTGTAACATCTAATGAAAATCAAATACAAAAACGCAATAAATTCATCATTTAATCAAAACAAATGTTTCTATTGACTAAAATTTCCAAATAAACACGTTTCAAAAACAAAACACATTTTCTTCAGATTTTTCCAATTTTCTTTTTTTTTTTTTTAAATTATTATGAAATAATCACAAGTATTAACAATAAATAAACGAGAAATTGTGTTGTGTTCCCCTCTCTGATATCGGGATTTCTACATATTTCTGATTGTTATTAGAATTATTGCTGGCCATTCGTCGCTGCACTGGAGGTTCTTCGCCAACAAACCCGTTCAATTGCCGCACTCAAGAGGAAATCTCAACTCAAGGTAAAGTTTTTCTTTTATACATAAGTATATATTTCTATGTTTCTATTAAATACTTACAAGTGTAAATTTCTTTTATTGAATTCTCAATAATTTGGGGCTGAAACACTTGTCCTACATAATATTGACTTTATGATTCAAGTTGAAATTGTTAGTATATAAATCAAATAGGAAATTTCTTCTTATTTATGTATGTTATATATTGTAATAACTATTTCCATTTAGTATTTTTGTTTGGTTTGCCATTTGTAGCAATTTAAAGTTAACAGCAGAAAATATTTGTAAAAGTCACAACCTACTTTCTTACAAGTACAAGTCGGCGCATTTTATTTTTTCAAAAAATTTTATTTTATAGTCTACAACACAAACATACACTCAGACACACTCACACACACGGACACACGGACACTAAGAAATGTATGAGTAAAAATGCAAAAAGAAGAAAATATGAAAAGCCAATTGCAAGTAAAAGGAAAATGGCGCACGCTTAAAGTGCAGTGCCCCCAATCAAAGGCGCTCAAGGACAATTAACTGGCTGTGCTTTGCTGTTGTTCTTGTTTTTCTAGAGGTACCAAGTTCTATTAACTACCAAGCAACATATACACATACATACATATACATACTCAAAGAAACAATAAAGCAATACAACATGCATATGTAGGTACTCGATTCTACTTATGCATCCACAACACAAACCCTCATACAATATACTTATAGTACACACTACCTTATATCGTGTCTGTAGTGTATATTGTCCTAGCCGCTGTTTTATGCTTTGTTGTAGGTTCCGTCATCGTCCTTATCAGCGTCTCGTCATAGTCTTTGTAACCATAGTTTTTATTGTTTTTGTATTATAGTTGTGAACTACATACTTTGCGTATGAGCAATGTTTTCATTTTGAATTTGTAATTTATGCATTTCCAATACATTAATTTTAAATTAAATAAATTTATACTTTACTTTATATGAATAAAATGCTATAGTCATCATTACCAAATCATAAAGATATAGAGGAACCATCACTTGATTCACATAAACAAAAGTTTCGACCAACAATTTTTAGATATATTTCCTCTACAAATTTAATTTTTTGGTTGTTATTGTTAATCAGATATGTAATACATATAGTAGTGTTCCTTCCATATATTGTTATAAAGATTTAAAAGGACATATCCAAGCAATTTGTATTCTTTAAAAATACCACAGATGGTCTAAAATAAAAACCAAAAGGGAAATAAACAGAACGGCAAAGTCAGAAAATATGTATTTGTAAAGCAAATCATCATATAGAGCCAATAAGAAATAGATAGGCAAAAGATGAAAATATGATTTTTTAATCTTGTAACTTGTAAATAAGAAAGTCTTGTTGGCTAACGACCAATCATCAAAAGTTATTTGTTATGTAAGTGAAGTCAATATAAATAGAAAAGGACCTTCTTGCTCTTTGGCTCAGAGGTAAGTCTGGTCCTGCACTTTTCTAATTTCTATTACTCATAATAAATAAGTACTACATTATAATTTGTAATTATTATCTTAGTTCTAATAAATAAATAAATAATTAAAAACCTAAGTTACATGATGGGGAAGCAGCGCAATATTGAACAAGCTCAAAGATTTACAGATTAGAACGCAATGCATTACAGGATTACAAAAAACACAAATTGATCAGAAGCGAAATTACAAACCTCAATTCCCTTGATTACATTACAGATAGATTTTTAACCAATGACAATAAAAACAATCATAAATTCGATTAAGATTAGCATTTACATGTTTCAGAACCTCACGTACTAAATTTAACTAAACTTTTATGGTTTTATTACTGTAATTGATAGCATAAAAGAAGTAAGAATTTACTATGAATATTTTAGGTTAAACAAGACAGAAATTAATACATACTTTGGTTAGGATTTGTATATACATTGTTTCATCTAATACTTTCATATATTGTATGTATTCAAAAGCTCACAAATTCTTAAGGAATTTTTGAAAATGAAATATTGTATTTGTTGGATTGTTTCTGCTTTTAGATATGTTTTTCTAATTATCCAGAACAAAAATTTAATATTCTTTACAAAAAAAATTAAGTAATTTTAATTTTGACTAGAAAAAAATAAAATAACAAAATTTTGTCTTGAATTTTGTTTGAAGATTACCACTTCCAGTAAACGAGCAACTCTTGTTTTGGCATATCCGCTTAGTTCGATATTAAAACTTGTCTGTACCCCAGACCATGGTTGCATATGTACATATATACTTAATTAAGTTTCATTGTATTGCTGATCATTTCCAATTGTATGTATGTAATATAATAAAGGCCCTGAAACCTGGTTCTGTGCAATCATCGAGTTTATACTATTTAATATGAGAGGTATAAAAATAGAGACGAAATGATAGATGTAGCTTATTTGATTTACCTCTTCATACATATGTTTAAGATTATGTCTGATATCTTCTTCACCACATTATATTCAAAGACTTCATGACATATTTACATTGAATAAGATATTTATAATTCTTTAAATTTCATTTCAATTGGCAGTTAAGAATCAATAATCTAATTTAATTAATAATTTCTCATAATAAATAACCTTTAAAGTAAATATTGTAACTCTACTTTTCGTACAATTCATTATAACAGATTCATGCTATTATTGAATAGTATCGAAATAGAACTTTACTACTTTAATTAAAAGTTTTAAAAAATTCAAAATTCTTGTCATTCGCAAGAACAATTTGCCCTCTTCCATCTGACGGATTCAGCTCTGCATACTTTTTATCACTATTGGATTACTGTCGTTTATAACAGCTCACGCTTTAAATCTGCTCCAGATATACTCGTGAACATAAGTATATACATAGCATATAGCGTATACCATCCAATATCCTCAAAGCGTGTCCTCAGCTTAAGTTACACTTGACATGGGTGTTGTTCTCTTTTAAGATTAACTTGCATGAAAAGGTTCTTTTCTTTTTTAAGGAGAAATAAAAGAAATATGTCAAAAATGAAACTTAGCTTGATGATGATGACGATGATACTTAAAGCCGAAAATCATCATCTTGTGGTGTTACTTTTGTGTCCGGTTTGTTGGCCTCGAAGAAATGCACGCACACACACACACACACACACACACACACCCATAAACTCGTATTTATATACAGAAAGAGTTGAGAAACGATGAGGGGGGTTTTAAATGATGGCTCCAGCCAAGGACATGTACGGCAATGCATACATTTGTATGTGTGTGGGTAAAGTAAAAGACCTACTACTTCTCAAGCACAACGAGTGAACTAAAGTATGCCTCTCTCTATCTACTTACATATGTATGTATAAATGTATGTATGTATGTATGTGTTTGTCAGAGTGTATGTTTTAGAAGGGAAGATGTATTATTTTTTATATATTTTTCATTGTTATTGTTGTAAAAACAAGGACATCCGAGATTCGTTTATACATATACAAATCGTGTCTGCGAGTGTTTGTGTTGAGTCAGATTTATGCATTTCCAAAAGGATGCACAAACATCAGCATTTGCAGCATCTGCAGCAGCAGCAACGAAGCATGCCGATCCAAACCTCAACTAACATAACCGGATGAAACCTTGAGTCGAGGTGAACGAAACAAAAAGAAAGGATATAGAATGATAGAAAGAGATGCAGATGCAGATGCAGATGCACAACGGAGACAGAGATAGAGACAATGCGAACGCATAGTCGAGTGCAAAGGTACATGTTGCGTGTTGTTTTTGTTATTGGTCAGGTCACACTGTGCCGTACATCGAGTGCAAATATTGTCAGCCAATACGTTTTGTCCTTATGCCACTAAATTGTTGACCCCCACCAACCCCTCCTTAACCAACGTTGTTGTCAGATCTTGACATTTAATTACCGCCATGTTATTACTGTTGTTGTTATCTTGTTGTCGTTGTTGTTGCCGCTGTTGCTGATTCTGTGTGTATGTCAAGGTTCTTGTACGCTTACTTAGTACATGGAAACCTTCATAGCAATCCACCAAATACCCCACATTTAACCCAACATCTCAACATCTCATAGTTGTTGTTTGTGCACTTTTTATCCGAAGGTCTTTGCACATTTGATAAACTTAAAACAGGAAATTCGACAAACTTCGTAGTAGAATGCAAATTCTTATATTTTTCCACTGGATTTTGATTTCAATGACAACATCAATGAGAGAAAATAAGTTAAAGGACACTAACAATAACATGAAACAACTGTCTGACAAGGACTTCTATAAAATATTTTCATCATTTTCATCCTCACTATAATCATCATTGACAATAATGTATGGGAATATACGAAATCAATCATTTTAATTTCAATATTTATCAAATGTTCACAAAACAGCAAACATTCACTCAATCACTCATTGCCAAATGGCTTAATTTAGAAGTTGCTTCTGTTGATTTTAGATTTTTTATGACCTTTTTATCATGCATTAGCATATGATTATAATTTCAATTGAGCTTTGAACAGTGGAGAAGTTAAAATTTAATGAAAGAGGAAATTATCAACAATATTGTGATTGATGTTGAATTATTTTAATAGAAGACTTTTATATCATTAAAGATACTTATTATAAGATATATTTGGTTAGCCCAACTATTATTTAAATAGAGATGAAGTTATATCAATTGTTTAAGGTTTCCTTGTTCGTTCAGTCTTTACCGTGTCAATTAAGCAAGACAATACTTTCAATACAATACTTTCTTTTCATTCACAATAAGACAAGACTTTGAACTTGCCTATCTTTTCATTCACAACATATTCATAGCTACGCTTTAGATATATGTATTACTCGTATATTGTGTGATAATCTGAGCTCTAATTCTTTTTGGAATTCCCTTCTTTTCAAACTATATAACTTAGAGCCCCTTATAAAATCTCTTGACTGTTTTGGCATTTTTCCCAGATTTTAACAGGGACTTCATTAAGGCCTCTAACCATCATTGAAGCATATGAAATATGTAAATGACTAAAAAAAGAAACAAATGTCATATAGTCCAGTCAAATAAGGAGATAACCTCGGAATGAATACTAAGTTTAGTTTTGACATTCTGTTATTAATATATGTACATGATGAATATGACTGATCAGAGGAGAAACCTTCTTTTTGAAAGTTTTGCTTAAGAAAACAAGAAAAAAGAAGCTGAACTTCGGATATTCCGAACTTGTCACACTTTTTAAGCACTCCTAGAAAACGTTTTTGCCTTCGCTACTTTGATTGAGCATACAGAGTCAGTTAGTACACATACAGTATTTCAACATTGACATCGAAATATTTGAGAATCTTGACATTTCCGTGGTTGGTTGGAGATATATAACCTGTAGTGTCCAAATTTCAGTTTCGTAGTACAAAAACCAAAAAAGTTTTTCTAATAAGAACCTGAATTGGGGATTTGTATGGGAGGTACTCCATATTCCACCTACGCAGGACATTTTTCTTGTTTTATTCTTAACTATCAACCCCCAGTGGGTGACCAAATGACCAATTTGAAAAAATTTGTTATATCGATGTATAAACATAAATGTTGTTGATTTAGGATGGACTATCATCAGTAAGTAGAGAATATAATGGTTCAGATGGGGGAAGAATTTCTTTTAATTTTATTTTTCTTTGTAAGCAACAGAGATTAATAGAATAATCTTTCTATTTCAAAGCAGAGCAATATTCATAGATAGCCGACATTAGAAAGACAGGATGATTCTTATATTCAAAAAAGAAAATCGTAAGTTAGGAAGCCTTATAAACCTGCGTTCTCTGGCTCTCTGAGTTCTACGTATAACCTAGTCAAAATAAATGCGATTTTTTTTTTTTTTTTGCAAAAAACTTGATCTTTCACAAACAGCTTGATTTCCATTCCTTCATCATTCGATGTATGTATATTTAAATAAAGACATTTATTATATAAAATCTATACAAATATAGATAACAGATTATGAAGAAAAAAATGTTCAATAGGATGAAATAAGAACTTTTCCAATTCCTACCCAAAACGAAAAACTGAACTGCACCACTGTTTTCTGTGTACTTAGTAAATGCGTTGAAAGCGGGCGGCATCATTTAAACAAACTGAACGCATGACAAAAGTAAATATTTAAATAACGCACTCGAAAGTCCATTATCATTATCATCACCCCCATCATCATCAGCCCACACTCATATGTAGGTAGATACATCAAGTTAGTTATGTTTCGCCCACACACACACACAAAATGGAAGACAGGAATCCAAACGGTTGGTTAACTAAATGTGTTTATTTTTAATTATGCAAAAATGTTTGTAAAATACTCAGAAAATATTGAAAGAGAGAATGGACGAAGAAAAACAAAAGGATGTTTTGAAAAATGATTAATGAAATTGTTTTCTCTTTTCTTTTGTTACTGCAGTTGTCGAAATGGAACGATGTCAAAGACAACGAGGAAGGAGGTAAGTTTTCTTTTTTGTTAAATTTAAACTAAATTATTTATTCTTATTACGTATACGCAGAGTGAGCCTAAGAGTTTAAATTTCATTTTTGTAATTTAAAAATTTTATACTTTGAAAAAAAAAGAGACCGCCTAAGTGTGCCTGAATGATGGTTCTTTTCATAAAATTGTAGGAAAAAAAACCATTTGAGCATGTTTCCAGGTCAATCAATATACTATAAAAGTATTCAATGAATATAATTTCAGCGTCATGTGATTTTTTTTTCTTTTTTGTTCTACCTTTATTTGTTCGTTCACTCATTTGTTGGTCCTTAGCATGTGGGGCTTACATCCACATACATATATGTACTACATGCAATATGTATATCGACCACACACATAGGCAGACTATATCTACATGGGATGAGCATTGTACTTGTATGTGTGTTTGTGAGGAAAAATATTTTCCGACCTACCTCACGTGTTAATGGCTTGTGCTGGTCGCGTATCATCATCGGTTCATTTCGGATTTGACTTCGGTTTCATTGCATATAGTAATATGTAATATGTATGTATATTTTACCTACATAGTATCGGTTAAGTTGAGCTGGATGGGTTGTGGGGTTTGATTTAGTTTTTGTTTTGAAATACCCTGGCGGGTTCAATGTTCTCTTATATGCATGTATGAGTTTATGTCTATTACTACTAAGGACATTAAGAATATAATTAAAATCAAGCACATTTTGTGTTGGCTCATTTCACTGAATAATCCAATCCGAACCGAACCTAATTCAATATTTTATGCAAGTGTTTTTAGTTTTACCTCTTCCATATATTTATGTATATATGTACTTATTTAATTCATTTGAAGGTTACATTTATTGTTCATCCAACTGCAATGTCATTTCAAATTAAATACCATCAAAAACAACAACATCAACATTGGAATATTTTCCAAAACCAATAAAATGATCAACAAACGGTTAAATATAAAAGGAAAGGTCAAATCATTATTCACTCCGACTTTTGTCAGTTGCCAGTGATGCCTATTGGATTTTTTTTTTTGTATTTTCATTTATACAAGGTTGGTTGCAAAGAAACCCAGACTTTTTCAAAATCTCTATTTTTAGTAATCCTTCATCTTTCACTGACGTTCTGTTAAAATTTCATGACCAACGGAGAATTAGAAGCCCCGAAGCGAAGTTATTGCTTCATAGGTGACAGTGTGTTTATAGGATCGTTCGACGACTTTTGTATAGTCTCAATATCGGCTTAGCGCTTTCCTTTCAGTGCCAAATGTAGTTGTTTGAAGACCTAGAAATCGCAAGGTGCCAAATCAGGAGTCAAAAGATAGCGTCACTCTAAGAAGAGATTTTGAAAAACTCTCGTTTAATTTGCAACTGACCTTGTATGTCACCCTTTTATCATATACAAATCAATACAAATTTGCAGATTATCGCTTTATGGAATAGATTGAAAATAATCTATATTTGCGGTTGTCGAGATACAAGTAGTTTTTTACCATTTTTTTAAAAATTTTTTATTTGGTGCAAAATATGTTTTACTGAAGCGATTGACAGGGAGTATACTCATGACTGATCTTAGCATTCTTTCGTAAAGCCGAAACCGATTTATTGAAATACCGCTTAATTGCACTTTTTCCATAAATGCAAAGGGTAAGAATATCGTTCTCTTCGATTTGTATATGATGGTAACTGAGATCAGGGCAATATGAGATCGAGAGAGAGAGAATATATTCATAACTGATCACAGCTTTCTTTCCTAAAGTCAAAACCGGGTTATTGAAACACTACTTAAATGCATTTTCTTCTACAAACGCAAATAAAGAGTATTGTATATTTTTTGGATTTGTATATGATGTTCACTGAGATTGGGGCAATATGAGGGCGAGAGGGGTTTCCAGTAGCAAACTCCAACAAAATTGCTGTTGAAACCTTCGCGTTTTGAGAGCGAACACAATATTCCATTAATAGTATTTATATAACGGTTATATAACGTAACTAAACATCGAATTAAACTCTACCCGCATTTGGGTAGAGTCACCACGATACTCCCACTAGGGGCCGTACCCGCTGACCGCTGACAAGATCCGTGGGCTCCTGACCACCCTTGGTACGAGAGAAGCCTTTTGTCAGATTTCGTACCAAAGGTACTACCAATTCGAACTCCAAAAAGTTCATGGGTTGGTGGCCCATTCTGTCTTCACTTATGTATTAGCAAAAAGAAATCCAATTTATAGAGGATAACCTGTATCACAAATTATAAGTGATAAACAATGTTCCCTCCAGGAATATGAGTTCTAGGCATCAAGACTTATAGAACTCCAAAAATTTCCCAGAGGGGGGGGGGGGGGGGGTTTATACACAAGTGAATTTCGTCTATCTAACCATATCGGTCTATAGTTGCTTATGATGGAAGTTTGTTAAAAAATGTAAGGTGGCTTTACTGAGAGTCTGCCCACAAAAATTTATACAATATTATATACAAAAGAACCCATGATTTCATTTTTATGTAATTTTGAAAACATATTAATTGAAATATAAGATGAATTTAAACTACGAGTAAACAAAAATACTTTTCATTATTTATAGTAAAAAAAATATGTATACATATATGACATCTCCTTCCTTCCTTTTGAAATACCTACTGGGTTCCGAATACATATGTGATTAATAGTTTGCTTATGTCTGTATGTCTATATGTATGTGCTTATATACTTGTATGCATTTTAATGTATGCAAGAAAGCAACAATTGACCCAGATTTACAAAGCATGGCAACGCCTTCATCACCATCGTCTGCGGCATAGGTCATCATCGTTAACGCCATATAGACATAAATACAATGTATCTTCCTTCAACCCTCCAAAAACGAGATTCAAACAATTATCTTTAGACAGTGAACAATCTTTTTAATGATAAAGCAGTCAAAGAATTTGGTTATCTTATGAGAATGAGGTTTTACTCAAATTATTCGAATTGAAAATTAAAAGAGTTTAGTCAACCGACAGAGATTGTCGAGACTCACTGACCCAAATCTGGTGTAGACAATACAAAAAGTGTCGCCTTTGCAAAAAAAAAATATACATCGTTGCCGTGAGGACAACGTCGGCAAGTGACATTGTCTGATGTGGTGCGATGTAATCTCGACTCTGTATATTTCAGTCTAAATCCCCCAAGGGATTATGACAATTGTTATTGTCGTTGTTATTGTATTTACTGTTGTTGGTTGCTATCAGTATTTTAACCTTCCATGCCTTTGTTTGTTTATTTTTTTTTTTTTTATACAATATTCCATTCACAGACGAAGGAAAAAAGCTTCACTTTGTGAGTCCAGCACGCAGGAAATCTGTACTGGCACCGATTCTTAGTAAAATCAAGAATGGCGCCAGTGAGGGCATTGGCCTGGATGGCAGCAATGGCAGCTGTACTGATAGTGATGGCAAGAAGATAGCAGCAGACGGCAATAGTCATATGGCTGTACAAATTGAACCAGCCAAGAGGGTGAAGGTGAGGTCAACATCCTGTACAGATGCCCGAGTAGTTTAGCTTAATGTATATTAATTTCCGACTTCTTACCCACGCTCTCACGCAGCGTCACAGTATACACGGCATGATGGAGGAGGATAACACGATACGTCCACATCAGGAAATACGTCAATTGACGTTAGAGGAAAAGAAATTCCTGCTTGCGGTAGAACGAGGCGACATGGCGGGCACACGTCGCATGTTGCAAAAGGCACAGGATACCGACTACATAAACGTTAATTGCGTTGATCCACTTGGTCGTACTGCATTACTGATGGCAATTGATAATGAAAACTTGGAAATGGTTGAACTTCTCATTAATTACAATGTTGATACAAAGGATGCCCTGCTTCATTCCATTTCAGAAGAGTTTGTTGAGGCTGTCGAAGTACTTTTGGATCATGAAAATGTCACATTTCATAGTGAGGGTAATCATGTGAGTGCACTCCAAGCAATCAACACTATTATTGGAAGTAATTTTTTATCACTTTATAGAGTTGGGAATCCGCTACAGAGGATACATCTACATTTACGCCTGATATCACACCTTTGATACTCGCTGCTCATCGTGACAACTATGAGATTATAAAGATTTTATTGGATCGTGGCGCTGTGTTACCAATGCCACACGATGTGCGCTGCGGATGTGATGAGTGCGTGCTATCACGACAAGAAGATTCTTTACGTCATTCACGTTCACGTATTAATGCCTATCGTGCTCTTGCTAGTCCCAGCCTAATAGCATTGTCATCGAAGGACCCCATACTGACCGCATTCGAATTGTCATGGGAGTTACGTCGCTTAAGTTTTCTTGAGCATGAATTTAAGGTAAAATTGGTAATGGGATTTTTGTAGGCACTGACCGTTTACACTATTGTATATTTTTAACAGAATGAATACCAGGAATTGCGTAAGCAATGCCAGGATTTTGCAACGGCATTGCTGGATCACACAAGGACATCTCATGAGCTGGAAATACTGCTGAATCATGATCCCACCGGTCCAATCTATGAACATGGTGAACGCATGCATTTAAATCGCTTGAAACTTGCTATAAAACTGCGCCAAAAAAAGGTAGAAATAATTTTTTTTTTTTTTAAATCTAGTATTTACATACATATAACAAAATTCTGAAAAATTGTTATTATATTAAGTTCGAACAAATACTCGATATTATATCTACCATAAACGACTACTTAGGCCTAATCCGTTTTTCCATGCATCCGTTTCTATGCAAAAGTTTTAATATGCTAAGTTGAGATTTTATGCATATATGTTTTATTTTCATATATAGATAATACGTTGGAACCATACTTCACCGATACTGTTCCTACAGAATAGAAAGGTCTCATAACAAAACCATCACAACTTGGCTACTCAAAATGTGTTCTTGGATTGTAATTCCTCTATAACTTCCAACTTTTACATAAACTTTTATGTTTAAGTCCCAAAACTTGACAAATCATTTCATTATTGGATGGATTTGACTAGTATTTATAAGTAATAAACCCCTGTTAGCTTATACTACTTCCAAAATATTTTTTTTTTTTTTTTTTTGAAAATGAAGTATTTAAATTTTGTTTTAGAAATCAATTTATGATGAGTTGAAAATTGGGATAGTTTTCCAAAAATTTGATCGGTGAAACAAAAACATAAAAACTACAATATTAATACAATATGGTAGTTATGCAATATTAACTGTATTTATATGAACACGATTGTTATTTTCTCAGCTAGGGTACACTAAGTATATACGCTCTGGTAAACCGAAGTTAATGTTCTGTCTGATTTTCTTTTTAGTTCGTTGCACACTCTAATGTTCAGCAGTTACTCGCCAGCATCTGGTATGAAGGCCTTCCTGGTTTTCGACGCAAGAATATGGCACTTCAGGCTGTGGATATCATTCGCATCGGTCGGTAACTCATTGAAGAAAGTATACAATGTGCTTTTTTTGTTTTTACCGCTTTCTCCCTCTAATAATAATGTGATTTTTTTTTTTTTGGGTATGCAATTTGTTGTATTTATGTATTATTTATCTTTCCGCTAATTAAAAATTTTTATTTGGTCTTCATATTTAATCTATCCACTTATTATAAAATATTAATGTTTTGCATAGCAATAAAGAATAACATGATTTAGTTAGAGTTAAAGGAATGCGTAACTTTGTTGATAATGTAGCCAGGGTCACCATGGAAATACGACCCTGGTTTTTTTTTTTTTTTGGAGAGTTGAAGTCTAGCTTTAGACCCACAAACATTGATAAATGCTGCAAACTGGCGTATAGCCGCCAAGTTATTCAAAAGAACATGAGACGCAAGTAACTAAGGATTCACTTATGAGACAAGTTCATCAAATCTTAGTGGAAAGCAAACAGATTTTGCTAAAGTTCCTGCATACACAAACCAATGATTTTGTGCAGCCACATAAATTATGGGCAAATGAGTCACGCCAATAGATTTTCTGATGAAATTGAAATTGTAGTTAATTTGAGTTCTGAATATGAATGAATATGTAGTTTAGTGACCGATTTAGAGTATCCACGATAGACCCAAGTAAAGGGAAATAGTGGTGGTGGATTCATTATGATTTGGATTGCTTTCTGGTATACAGTAAAGTATCCGCACTACTTTATGGCGGTCAGAATTAATTTTGAATGTGTTGAATTGTTTAGTTTACTGACCGCCTTTACAAGCAAAAATGGATCTCTAATAATCTCCAGGATTCACACAGTAGGAATCACAAAGGAATTCTGCGCATCAAATAATAGTATGGTACTAGTTTTGGAGTGGCCAGCATTTCGTTCTGATTAAACTTGAATGAGGTCTTTCGTCGCAGATTTAGAAATTATTGAACAGGACAAAATTATATTAAAAGCACTGATAATTTCCATTCCATTGGCAAAGGAGGGACACATCATTTATTAAAATATGCTTAAGACTTAATTTTCTTTGGGGGATATATAACACAATCTTTCATTGCAAATGTTTTTGAAATCAAACTTCTTTAGCGAAGGGAGTAAATCCAAATAATATATATAATAATATGAAATGTGACGAAAATCAAAATTTGACGATGTTATTATTATATTGGAGCTTTTTAGGCAAATACAATTGAAATATCTCCGTGGAATATTGGTTAGAGAGTAGGACTTGTAAACCGAGGTCGTGAGGTTCGAGTCCTGCACTGGGATTATTTTTTTTTTTTAAGTGAAACTTCTTTAACAAATGTGACGCAAAACAAAATGCGATGATTCTTCTGAGACGTAGTGGGGAGACGCATAAAACAATGCGCATTTGTGCGGGTTCGTCTGCAGCGTTTCACTAAAGAACTTTCATTTCCATATTGTGCTTATGAGGGAGAGGCACATTACTTAAATTTTTTTCTTTTTTTGTTTAATTATTTATTGTTTTTTAACATTTATATTTGAAACTTAATCATTCCACATATACTTTCTTCCCTGAGGTATATTGGAATATTGTACAAACGATTTTATTTTAAAACAGGCATAATGTTTCCTATATTCTCACTGGCCTACATATTGGCACCCTACTCAAGTATCGGACAGACTATGCGAAAACCTTTTATAAAGTTCATCTGTCACAGTGCATCTTACTTTACGTTTTTATGTAAGCTAAACCACAACATTTCAAAACGCATATCATCTAAATGACTCTGATCTATTGCAGTTCTACTCATGCTTGCTTCTCAGCGTATTGAAACGTTTATAGGTGGTTGGTTATGGACCAACACGCCAACGGATCCGCAAGTATTCACCAACGCACAATTGGAATTTGAAGTACCTACAAAACGTGGAGCTAAGCCAACATTTATTGAGTGGTTAATACTTGCATGGGTTAGTGGGTTAATTTGGAGCGAAGTGAAACAATTATGGGACGTTGGATTACAGGAATATCTAAATGATATGTGGAATGTCATAGATTTTGTGACCAACTCACTTTATGTGGCCACAGTAGCATTGCGTGTGGTGTCCTTCTTTCAGGTGTGTCCTTTTGTAAAGTAATAATAATGAAATAGTAATTGGATTATGGTTAATCTAAATCAGGTACAAAAAGAAATGATTACAAATCGTCATGCGACTGATTTACCGCGTGAACGTTGGGATACTTGGGATCCTATGCTCATATCGGAGGGTCTTTTTAGTGCGGCAAACATTTTCAGTAGCCTCAAGTTGGTATACATCTTCTCGGTGAATCCACATTTGGGGCCACTGCAGGTGTCACTGTCACGTATGGTCATGGATATCATGAAGTTTTTCTTTTTGTATGTTCTTGTACTGTTCGCCTTTGGCAGTGGCCTAAATCAATTATTATGGTAAGTTCTCTGCTTTACATATACACATGTACTATGGAATTTAATAAACTAAATACTCTTAGGTATTATGCTGATCTTGAAAAGAAACGCTGCCCTGAAGTTTCACCGACAAGTGTCTTGCTTAACATGAACGGCACAACAGATCCAAATGCCTGCATTGTTTGGAGACGATTCTCAAAGTGAGTTTCCATTCTAATCATTCATATACATACGTGTATTTATTATACTATTTATAAACAATTTACAGTCTATTTGAAACCACACAGACTTTATTCTGGGCTGTCTTTGGTCTTATCGATCTGGATAGCTTTGAATTAGATGGGATTAAGATTTTCACACGGTTCTGGGGAATGCTTATGTTTGGTACTTATTCGGTCATCAATATTGTCGTTCTTCTTAATCTGCTAATAGCTATGATGAATCACTCATATCAACTGATCTCGGTATGGTTTATATCAAAATATACCTTAATATTTTTTAATAATTTCTATATATTTCACTTCAAAGGAACGCGCTGATGTCGGTATGTCTATAAAATCATCTGTATTTTTGTGTATATAATTTTTTTTTATTTTTGCAAATTATTTTAGAATGGAAATTTGCCCGTTCTAAACTGTGGATTAGTTATTTTGAAGAGGGTGGCACTTGTCCACCACCATTCAATATCATACCAACGCCAAAATCAATTTGGTATGCTTTTAAGTGGGTGCGACGTGTCTTCTGCAGTGGCTCTTCAGCCGCAAGACGGGAACATTTGAAGACCATAAGACGTAAGGCCCAGCAAGCAAGTGATCGTGACTTTAAATATCAGGTACATTATAATAAATCTTACATTTATTATTCTTTTTGTAATATGCATTTACTTCTTTATGATTTAAGCAAATCATGCGAAACCTTGTACGTCGCTATGTTACGGTCGAACAACGCAAGGCTGAATCCCAGGGCGTCACTGAAGATGATGTTAATGAGATTAAACAAGATATATCTGCATTCCGTTGTGAGCTTGTTGAGATTCTTAAGAACAGTGGAATGGATACAAATGTATCAGCAGGTCAAGGTGGTAAGCTTCGGTTAAAGGGTGTTCTATAAAGGCACAACTATAGTATAAGATGTAATACTTTTAGGTGGAGGTGGTAAGAAAAATCGCCAGAAGGAACGTCGCCTGATGAAAGGCTTTAATATAGCACCACCAGGTTCAACGGGTTCATTGGCACCAGTTGCAGAATTCTCAACTTCATTGGATAATTACGATAATCAAACTGAGATTTTGACTTCGACACTTTCCACTCTCTTTACACCCAACTTTATGCATAAACGTCAAAATTGTTGCTCGAGCAATAGTGTCGGTGGCGTTGGCAGCTGTGCCGACTCATCGCCACCAACGCCAACGGCAACAAACGCTGTTGGTATGGTGCCTGGTATCAATAAATATAACAAATCGACGCTGAAACCATATAACAAACGGATTGCAGGACACAAGAAACGTTGGGGCACACTCATAGAGGCCGCCAAAGTTGGTAATGTCTCTAAGATGCTTGGGCGCTCGAAGTCAGAGGACTCGGTTTGCAATTCTTCGAATAATTCTACGCCAGTTCATGGCCAAATGCGTGTTACATATGCACAGAATTCTGGTCAGCATTATGGACATGTCTCCTCAAGTATAAAGGAATCGACATCTGGCATAAGCAGTGGCACAACTATTGGCAGCGCCGGCAGTAGTAGTGTTGGCAGTGGAAGTAGTAGCATTAGCGTTAGTGGCTCACATTTTTTCCATACATCAAGCGGTATGTAGCAAATGGAAGTGAATTATTCTCCTGACATATATAACTGTTTATTTTCTATTAGGTCTCACTGCCATTGCAGCTTTGAAACGAAAACGCAAAAAGTTCTCATCAAGCAAAAATATTTGTCCTGTCACTGAATCCATTGCTGCTGCTGCTAATGTTTGTGGCGCATCAGATCTCTTAAATGATAAGGTACAGAATAATATGACTTATAAAAATGTATTTGTTATAGAAGTGTAAAATTTACAGACACTTAAACGAGTCTCCAGTTATCCGGCTGCAACAGCTGATGGTGGCCCTCAACATCATGGTGGTGTCGCTCAAGTGGCCAAACCACGTAGACATGAGCAAACGCAAAGCCAACATGATTCGGTAGAGACATCAACGGAATTTACTCTCTCAAGTGATACACAGCATTTGGATCCATCCAATACATCCGTCAACTCACGGGAACCATTGATTAGCAGCATCAGTTGTGTATCTACCATGGGTGCGCCATAGGCAAAATGAAAGATGAAACTAGAAAAAATTTTAAAAAATAAAAAAAAAAATAGAAAATATACTAAACACAAACATACATACAATATATACAATGCATACAAAACATTAATACATAAATACATATATCTTATATGAAGATATATAAAGGCTCCTAGTGCACCTGATCAAGGCGTTTACAGTACGAAACTCAACTTACACAAAATCAAAAAAAAAAAAAAATAATGAAACTATAAACAAAACAAAATGAAACTCTCTCAACTCAGCTCAATTTAAAGAAGTTTAAAGTTACTAAAATATACTTATAAACCATAAATTTCTTAACGTTCATCTTAAAGTTATCCTTATCCATCCTCTGTAACACACAATCGTACCATATGAATCGCTCTAAAGCACCAGACTTGTGTCTGCACTATCCAGAATTTAAAGAGACCCTTGATAGCTAAGTACATAGATTAAAAATCTATATAGAATAAGATTCTTAAACGGAACTACTAAATTTGCATAAGCAAATGGATCTTTTGATATACATACATACATAACATACAAAAAATTTGGAAATATGTACCATTAAACTTTGATAAAGCCAATTTTTGTTATTATCTACAAAAAAAAAAAAAAAGAAAAGAAAACATATTTCTCAATGTACCTAACCTCACACTACTACATATGCACAAAAGTACCTAACCTCATTCACTTCAAAACACACTCTCTCTCTCTAATGTACCTAATCTCACTTATCTTAAACAACACACCCATATCTAGTAATCAATCACATTAATCCTTTTCCTATTCCTAAAATAACTAGACTAATAATTTTTGGATGAAATCTCTTTCAACTCAAAACATTTCAAATCTTAAATTTGTTTGCAAACATATGATTTCTTATCACAACCAAAAATTAAGAGTTAAGCATAAAATTTCAGTTCAAGAAATTGAAAAAAATATTTCGTAAAATTGAAACGAATAACACAACGAATTTTCGTTCCAATCCATAGAAATTTGTTCTCAAAAATCATACATATCATTGGAACAACGCCATATCCATCCATCTATAATATAATATTAAAATCAAACAAAAACAATAAAGCAATAATAATCTCCATAAAACAAAAACTACCCATATCGATGTTAAAAGTTGCCTTAGAATGAAATATTTTATATGACAAACACAAAAACAAAAATTAAAAAAAAAAAAAATATTAATACAAGATACTTATTATTACATACTACATACTTACATATGTATAACGAACAAATGAACTACAATATAAATAAATAAATTAAAAAAAAAAGTTTTGGATGAACATTTAAAGTACTTAGGGATTGGTATTTGTTTAAATAATATTAATTAAACAAAACAAAAGAAACTGAAACGAAATGAAACGAAACGAAACGAAACGAAAAACAAAGCGCATCAATAAAATGTATTGTAATAATAATTTTATACACCGATTTTAAATGCAAAGGTACACGTAACAGGAATTCAATAGTTAAGAATTAAATACAAAACAAAAACCGAAACCGAAATCAATACCAAAACCAAAATAGAAACACTTTTTAGACGGGCTTTTTTCTTAGAAATCATTTGGAATTTCAATTAAGTTCTGCAAGAACAATAAATAAATAAACAATCGATCAACAATAATCAAAATAATTACAAGTTAAGAAATTATTTCCGATTTAAACAATTTAGTATATTGTAAGAGTTCAATTCATTTCCTTAAATTAGAAATGAGTTTCGATATTATTCATAATAAAAACATCTTTATCACAAAAACCATTCGATTACATCAAAAAAAAAAAAAAGGCTCATTTCAGTTATAAAGTTTCACAATGCTGCAGTGGCATATTGCTCATATCAACAGAATAATACATTCCAGCTCATTCTGCAAAACATGATTTTTGGAAACAAACAATTTCATTTAATTCTCTTATGGCAGCAAGTAGTGAAATTGAGAATGATCCGTTATACTCTGATCCTAAAATCTTCTTCAATATGAACACTTTTAAAACATAAAGAATTTAATATTAAAACAATTTCCAAACTCCTTTTGGGGAGGTTTTTGGGATGAATACTTTTTAGCCGTCGCAGAATTCTGTTGTGAATAAGGGCCTTACTAGGGGTTGAGGTTTTGTAGCAGTCAATCTTTATAACGGCTACCAAAGAAATTGATTTGATCAAGGTGACGTTGCCACTTTCATTTCGCGATGTAAGATAGTATTTCTGTTGAACTATAGTGCTCCGTTATACGTCGCAGGACTTTGTTTTGCATTGTCATGTTAGACGCTTGTCCAGGATCAGACCAACGTCTCGAACTTAGTGCTGCGGATAGACGACATATTTTCAGAAAAGTTTTAAATTCGTAAAACTTAGTTGACAAAATAAAGGATAAAAAAACCCAGATAAAAGAAGTGATTTTAATTCACTATTGATCATTTTATTTTGAAAACTATAAAAAGAGATTAAAAATATAGAAAATCCTCCACTTTATAATATTTTCAAAGCGCAACGACTTAGATTTTGCCACACTCATTTCACCTGTACTACACTGGAATCGAGTTGTGTTCTCAGACGAGAAAAATAATAAAAATACAATATGTCTATTAGTAATTTACGGAGGTCCAACAATCTCTTGCACCTTCTACAAAATATGGAGGGGGCTTGGGGAGGCATTTGTTGCCATACTAGAATATCCTTTTTCATTATTTCAATAGTTTTTTAGACCATTAACGAAGTCATATCAAAATAATAATGAGCCAATTCATATTGCCCGGAGGGTTATATCGTTGATCGAGGTGGCGCTATTAAACTGACCCAAGCATATCAAATAAAACGAAACGAATCTAAAAATTTGTTTAATGTTTCATACACACAAAAGTTTACTACAATATTAGTGTTTGGGTGTGTTATTTAAATCGCCCGGATATTATGATTAACTCAAATAAATTTTCAGTTAAAATCAATTTTTATTTAATATTTTGTATGAAAACTAGAAATACTGTGACATATTGTTTGGTACAAATATAACAAAAATTTTAGTTTACTTTTGAATTGAATATCAACAACAATAGATTGTTCCTATTAAGAACATGATATATGTACGTGTAAACAAAGACCTTTCTCAATTGGTAAAATTACATATCTATTTCCCGCTTCAAAATATTTAAGTCTTCATATTTTTATTTAAGCAATTTGCCAATATGTTAAGGCCTGAGGAAGCTAACGATAATTCTTCGTTTAGTTAAATCGAAAATAATTTCAAAAGCATGGTATAAATCTAAATTTTGTATGCAAATTTATTAACATACAATATATTTTATTTTCCATATCAAACGAACTGAACTTATAATTATTTCGATTATTGTAAAATTGACAAAAATAATAAAGTGAATATTAAACGATTTTAAAATGAGAAATGTTAACAAATAGTGGCACAATAAAAATACATACATACAAACATAATAATTAATAAAAACACAGACTATAATACATACATATATGTACTAACATATAAAGATACATAATGAATATTGTGTAAACAAAAAAAGTTTAGAAGAAATTTTGTTAAAAAAATTTACATACAAAAGAAAAATGCTGATAAAAAAAAAGAAAAAATTAAAGGAAAATTAGTTGTTAAAATGATAAATCAATGTATGAACGAAATACAAAGAAATTGATTCATAGGCACTAGATAAAAATTAAAATTATATACCTACATATAATACATAAACTATAGCAGAAATATAGGAAATGAAAACAAATAAAACAAAAGAAACGAAAATTAGCATTTTAAACGAAATAAAATTGTTATATGCACGAAATATAAAACAAATAATAATTTTTTTTTTATTTCTTTAAACATTTCTTGTAATTAAAACTCTATTTTTACTACTTATAATAGGAGACATACCTGATTGGTCCTAGATCGCCCGTTTGCTGGTTTTTTTTTTTTGACAAATCTCTTTACAACGATTCCATTTCTTTATTATGAACTTACATGTTTTTAATGTTAGAATAACAAATTAAAAATAACAATATAGACAAAGACGATCGATTGATTGATCGGTTAAATAATTAATATACAAGCATGTATGCCTAATGCTCGGCGTATTTTTTTTTTTTTTTTTTCGGACAAAAAATAGTATATTTTACCTAAATTAAAAAAAAAAAACCCAAGTGCGAGTCAGACTCACACACGGAGGCCTCCGTACTCTCTTAATGGTCCGATTTGTACAGCGCCTAAATCGAAAACTTATAGTATCAAAACGTTTGCCGTCTGCCCAAAAATTAGATCAACTGCAAGCTCTGTGTGTTTCTCGTTCTCTTTTCTTCGCATATTCGTTGTGTTTGCACACACACAAGCTAGTTACTTGCACGTTGTTGTCATAAACATTTTTATATTTCAAGCTGCATGTTGTTGTTGTATAATTATAATCTCTTTACTGAGACTTTCCGCTGGATTTATTATTTGTTAATAATATGGCAATAGAAATACACATTCTGTGAAAGTTTGAAGTCTCTACGTAGTGCGGTTCATGAGATACAGAATTGAAAAAACGTGATGAGATGTATTTTGCACTTCAGTTTTTAGTATAAACTTTTGCCTAGACGGACATGGCTTATTCAACTCGATTCGACAACATGATTAAGAATATACATACTTTATGGTGTCTTTGATGGCTCCTTCTGTCTGTTACAAAATTCATGACAAACTTATATGTACAATACTATTCACTGTGTGAAGAGTATAAAATTCAGCACAATGAACTCCTCAAATTTATCATATTTTCATTCAAAGTCGAAAGTTATGAAAAAATAAAGGCACAAAAAGTTGTTAAGTCAATTCCATTTTTTATCAAAGATAAATTTTTCAATGTACTGTACTGTACGTCAGCAGTCGCTAGCAACTGTTACTGTTGCCAATACCAGAAATATAATGAGCAGTACAAAGCCTAAATTACCGATGCCATTTCTGCAGTGAAATTCTCCTTTGAGTTAATATTTTTAATTTATTTTCGATCACCTTCTCACGTCTAGACTGAGTGGTGGCCAGTCAACACCACCTTTTCGTGAAATCAGTTATTTATAACTAAAATATACTTTATGGCTTCAATTAAATAATTTGAGGTATAACTTCTTGTATTGAGAAACCATTAACAAATCAGATAATTTTTTAAGCTTAACTCTTAACTTCTCTTGGAAACAGACAATATTAGATTTTGATTTGTAAGTTGTCGGTTTGTACAATATAAGTGCATAATTGTATACATATATATGCATATTTTTTATTAAATTGTTCTCCATTTATTAAAAAAAATTTAAAACACAAAAGTCACTTTTGGTAAACTTAAATGTATTTATTTTCTTTAAACTTTTATTTGATTTGATTTTATTATACTAACAGTATTTAATTAAGCATAAAATGTGCAATTTTTGAAAAAAAAAAACAATTGGGTGATTACAAATATTACAAAAATCAATCAAACCTTATTTCTTTTTCATTATATTTTGCGATAAAGAATAAAGAAATCTTTTTCTATCTTACAATTTATATATGAAATGCATTTCTAAAGTATAGTTAGTGTATATCCAAATAACACAAGACCTAGTAAGCAATTCGGGAACGTGTTGACTTTGATGAGCCACCATATTGACGTTCATCGCCAATGGTTGCGCCACGAGAATTGCCACCGCGTTCTCGTTCAAATTTCTCATGAGAACGCTCTCGGGTATGTGGTGATGATTTATCCTAATAAAGGAACAAAATTTATACATAATTAAACTGGAATTTGTGCATTATTAATGGTAATAATGGATTCTTACCCTTAAATTATGTTTGTCCCGCTCGCGTAAATCATCTTCACCATTTTGTACTGTAAAAATATGTTTTTTTTTACGTTTTTTTTATCAAATCAAGTGGTTTAATTTATAAATCCCACTTACGATCACGTCGACGTTTATGTTCTGAACTGGATGTTTCCTCAATACGGTCACGTTTTCGTCCCAATTTACGCTCTCTGCGTGCATCCTTCTCTTCATCGGTTAGCTTATCCTTGCGTTCTTTAATCTTAAGGCCACGTGCCTTCTTAACACTGTCAACGAGCTCATCTACTTGCTTCTGCAATTCAACAAAGAATGAATACTAATGTTCTGATATCTTATAATTGCAAACAAAAGACGATGGTGTGAAATCTTTACTAAACTAACAACTTATGCAAAAAGTTTGGATTTTGTCATCCCGACCCCTTACATATATCACCTTATAGCCCTAATCTGTTCAGATGTTCCTTATTATTTTTTTATTTTATAGTAATTTTTTTTGCCTGGTATCACTTACCGCAGTCACCAGTCAACTTCAATGCCAACGAACTAGAACAACTTTGTAAATGGCACAGTAGGACAATCTATATACACCCACACACACACAGACATGGAACAGTTTATGGGAGAAACTAATATGTATGTGAAGCATCATTCTAGCAGAAAATAGATAACGATGAATCGAAGATCCATTCCATTCGTTTGCATTTATTACTGATGAAATGATGTTCCTGTTGTTGTTATATCTGCAAGGGAGGCTGGAGCATGTACAACTGCAGCTACGAGGTCATCCTTGCGGCAGGGATGAATGGTCCTTGGGTGGCTGATGACGGGTGATTCCATGACGTAGACCAGCTTTCACCAAGGGCAATTAATGTTCTTCTTGTTGAAAATGAATGATTGATGATCATCGGTTGACAAACTCAAGTCCCCTAAGATAGATTTGTGTTGTTGATGTTGTTGTTGTTGCAATATTTGGATACGGATTGCATCTAAAATGGAATGATTGATGATCATCGGCTGACAAACATAAATCCCCTAAGATAGATTTGTGTTGTTGATGTTGTTGTTGCAATCTTTGGATACGAGTTGCATCTAAAATGGATTGGTTGATGATCTTCGCATGACAATGTCGGGTCCTCTCTGAACTTAAAATGTTTGTTGTCCCTTCCGTTTGAAGTGGTTTGATGATGGAAAGCCCTTTTGCTTTTGTTTGCTGCTTCTAGACATAGACATCTCGATGATGTATGTTAAAGATTGTTTTTCCCTTATTCAAATCAGTTTCTTGATATTGAAAATTCTTGTCGAAATAAATCTTTCCAGAATAGTAGGAGAAGAAAACCTCAGTTTACTTTGCCGATTCTTTTCTGATTTAAATCTTCCCAGAAAGGTGAAAGAAGACCAATCCAGGTAACTTAAATGGTGTCGTTATTAAAATTGACTTCCTTTTATTTTTGGATGAATTATTGAATTATCACCTCGCCATTCACCTTCTTAAATATTGACGCCTTCTAAATATTCTTCTCCACTATGAGTTTGCATTTAGGGTTCCTTTTGGAACCGTTTCGATGTTATTAATTTTGTTTTCATCTCCGTTTGCCGTCTTAAATGTTTCATAGTCGTTTCTTACTTATTTGATACTCATTATGTGAAATTGTGTTCCTCTTTTCTGATGGCCTGTTGGCATCTGTGATGATTCCTTCATTTTATACATCGTGTTGAATCACAGTTGAATGTAAGAGTCTCGCTGATTTCTTTTGTATTTCACAGTTTATTAACTTATTATTACAGTTCATATCACTTCAATTTAACGTTGCATATGATGTCTTCAGAATTGTAGAGATGTAAGAAGTGCATATTAAGCTTATGTTGTTAATTTCCTTCTAGACTGTGTCTTAGCAAGGGGTTTCCGATCACAGCTTCCCTCCAACATAATGCCCAAAACTTTTTTACGCCTTCAATGGTCACTTTTTGTAGTTTATTCTTTGGAGAATACATTATAGTCTTACTTCTCTCGTGCTCTTCTAAGATGGCATCCATGGTGGTGGTGCAGGTGATGATGATGATATATATCAACTTTTTTGACTGATTACTTTCTTGTTGATTTTTTGTTGTCCTTCTTTGTTGATAACTCAATTATAATAAACATGGAAATCGCTGATTATAATCAACATACTGATGATGAATGGTGAAGAGTTCGTTTTGTAGATTTGAGTACTTAATTGCGTTCATATGAAATTGTTTATCCTCGGTTAGTCTGGTACTTATAGATTCTGTTCCGTCATATCTAGATTTCTTTCCATTTATAATGCAGATCAGATAAATTTATCTCACGCTCAAAATGCAGTCAAATTATACTTAAAGTAACTAATACAAATTAAATTTGCATTTACAAATTCAAAGAAACCTTAAAACTATAAACAATTCCTGTACCTAAAAATCCTAGATCTAAACGAAGAATTACTTCGATTAATTTTGTTTCTTTTTTTCGTTTCTTTTTTTTTTTGTAATAGAAATTCATTGGATATCTGAGTATCATTTAATGACTAAGGCAAAAAAGAATTTCCCCTTAAAAACTATTCTGTTTTACTATGACAATCTAGAATTTTTATAATCTAAACTATCTATTGGAATGTCAAAGTTCGGTTCAGTTCAGTACAGTTCAGTTAAATGCGTTATTTTTTGCTAAAGTCGTTCATATTTCCACAAAATGTGAGATCATTATGTTTCGTTGCTTCCAAGTCGCTGCTGACGTTTATGTAAATTCATGTATTCGTTGTTTGCCGCAAATGTTGAAACTTGGATATGATGTAAGATGTTTTTACGTTTTGTTGTTGTTTTAACGAATCTTTTTTATGAAGCATGCTCTCGTACTTATGTTTTTTCTCCGATCTCCAGTTCATGTAGTCGTTGGCTTAGCATACTATTTTTAGACAAAATACTAACCTTTGAACTAACAGTTGATGACTCCAATTTGCGACGTTTTGAATCTGTAAGCAAAATACAATTAAAGTCATATAAATTATAATAAAATTCCAAATTTAATTCACCTTTCTCATATTCAATTACATCATGACTGCGACGATGTTGTTGCAACGAGCCATTACTTTCATTTGATACCGAACTCAAGTCACGATCACGTATATGACCATCATATTCATGATGTTCAACTTGTCTGCTATTCTCTTGCATCGCGTCCAAGTGCTCATACATAGGTGATATTTGACGATGTCGCTCCTCACGTCGTTTATCACGTTTTGAACTGCTTCGTATTGAATAATCAATGTCTTCGCTACGATGATTGGAGCGTTCACGCGTACGCTCTTCACGTTCTTTATCCTTTTTGTTAAGATCGATGAGGCCACGCAATGATCGGCTAGTGCTATGGCGTTCATGTTCATTTGGTGTTAACTCATCCCTTATTTCGATAACTGGGACACTACTATTACGGTTTGAAGCACTTGAACCGAGCGACGACGATATCATGCTTTCCAAATCACGTTCACGCTCACGTGTTTCAATACCGGAATTACTGCTGCTTGGCTTGAGTTTAATAATTTTTGATTTTGATTCTACACGTGGCTCTTCTTTCACAGATTTCTCTACAATTCAGAAAATAAACATCAATTGACACAACTTTATTGAAAAAACTTTTCCATTTTATAAATAAAAACAAACCTGTTTTCAAGTCGCCATTATTCACACTAACGATAGACGGCTCTTTTTTCAATTCAATGCCAATATCGGTTTTATTTGTATTTGATCCTGTGGTTGTTGTTGTTGTTGTTAATAATGTAGCAGCGGTCTTTACAGCTGCTCCTTTTGTAGTAACATTTAAGGGTCCACCAGCGGGCACTTCTTTCACTGGTCGCTCTGCAACTTGATGGAAATCACTTTCTTTAAACATTTGTGGCGCTTTCATTTTCAATTGACCAATATAACTTGAAGCAATCGCATATAGATCAGGACGTTTATTTTTCTCTTCTTCACGTACTTTCTCCACTTTACGTTCAATGATTTGTGCTAATTTCGCTAGCACTGGATAATGGGGTAAAATTCGCATGAGTATGATGAGCGCATTGCGTATTTGCATGTATTCCTTGGAGTCCAAACAAAATACAATTGCTTTAGTGATTTTATAATGCCACTTGTGACATACATGACGATAATTCTCATAGCCCACATGATCATTAGCTTCGGAGAATTGATTGCTAACACGGAATTTTGTCACAAAACCAGGATAATTAGCACATTCTTTATTAAAAACTGCCTGATCCGCATGCCAACGCATAACAGTCTCCAACATGGCACACAAAAAACGACCATAACGAGTTGCTTCATTCTCTGTGCATAGAGTAACCGAATAAGTTATATCGCAAAATATCTGAAAAGTAATGTAAAACAAAAATCATGTAATCAAAATCATTGGTAATGAATGGTAGGAAAATACATTTGTAAGATGAGCTGCAACTTTCGCGACAGAGGAATTTTGAAGCTTTGTGTGACAAGCAAATAAAGTAACATTTGGCCAATCTGTATGTCACATAAAAAATGAATTTTAATGGTGGGTTTGTATGGGAGGTACTCCCCTAGTTGTCCGATTTGGGACCAACAGATGTATACCGCCTATATGAAAAACTTAGTGTCTAAATTTCTATTCAATAGTGAAAAAACAAAAATGTTTTTCGAACAAGAACCTGAATTTTAATGGTGGGTTTGTATGGGAGGTACCACCCCTAGTAGTCCGATCAAACTGAAATTACGTCAATATAAGTTTCTGATGTATAGCAACCAACCATTTAAATTTTAAGATCGTGGGATTACTGAATAGTATAGCTGCTATACAAACCAAAATGTTTCTTGTATGGGGACCTCTTTAAGTATTTGAAAATATTTTAGTTCTAGTATTTGTTGCTGATGCCCGGATAAAAAACTACACATTCTGAGAAAATTACAACTCTCTAGCTATTACGGTTCAAGGGGGCTGTAAAAGGCTCCCAGGACGTTAAGGCAATCTAAAACGCCAACGGCATACAAATTCTACATTAAAAAAAAAAAAAAAAAACACACAACTTGAGTGACACTAGTATTTTTTCCAGTCCAAAGTGGGCGGTGGTCGAAATAAGTTTGGGCACCTTTAAGCGACCAGAATTGATCAATTGAAAAAGAATTGTATTCCTGCCAGAAACAACTTTGGTCACCCGTGATCTGTCAGACACTCCCGGAACTTGGCTAGACTGTTAGTCCTGACATTAATCCATCGGAATACCATCTCTTGGTGATATTAAATTAAACACAATACTGTGAATTCGGAGAAAGGATTCTACGAGCGGGGCATATCTATTTGACCAAATTCTGTTAACTAACCATATTCAATAAAACATTAAAAAATCAGCAAATTATTACTAAACAAATCTATATACAATACTATTGTACATACCCGATCGTAGCAAAGTAATGTGGAGAAATTTGATGTCTTAAGATTATGAATTGTGTGTACAAAATTGGCGCAGTATAGAGCATCTAAAGCGGTAAAGGTGCAGCGTGGAAACAGACATAATTGTAAAAATTGTGTTATGGTATCATTTTTAGCCGATTTTGCAGAACGCGACAAAAACCAAGTATCCTTTTGCTCTTGGAGACGTTGCAGTATTTTGTCAACATGTTCCTGTTGTTTCTTGCGTTCATCGGTTAGTTTTTCCGTTAATGCTATGTAGCGTTCTTGTTCTTTTTTATTCTTTGATGCATTCTGTAAAATAAAGTATGTGATAAGATATTTTGAAATTAAGTAAACTTAGATTTAGGATCTTACTGAATCTTTGGAATCAGCAGCCTGATTGGACAATTGTTTTAACTTATTAATCTCACGTTGATAACTTTCTGTTGGCACTTGCAAATCATACATGCTAAGCGACCAAAATGTAACCAAAAACTGTGGACTTATGTCTTCCCAAACTTTAGAACCATGCAATGGACGCACAGATTCAACTATTGGATTCATTATAAGATGTGTTGCCTCCAAATATTTTTGCATTTTCTGCATATTTGTCAATTTCTTGGCATTGGGATCTGCCTTACGCAATTGATCATATTTTTGCTAAAATTAAACATAAGTAAATAACAATACATTAAGATTTACTTTTAAACTGACTTAGTAGAGACACTAATAGCTTACATTAATTTGATGTGTGAACATTGGTCGTGCTAAGAAGAAAGCCACATCGGAGTTTATATGATAATCCTGTAGCATAGCAATTATAGAGGGTAAACGTTCGACATATTCATCCACGGAATAGGTAGAGCCCAAAAATGAACCAAATTGTACAAGGGTATCTTGACATTGATCGTATAGTTTGCCAACAAGTTTCAGATGACTTTGTGCAGTTTCACGATAGATGACACAATGTTTTTGTTGTGCCATAAGCAAGCAAAGTGCCACAGCAAGATCATTATTGGCCAGTGCCTCTTTCAAGCGTTGTGAAGATTTTTTCGTATTTCGTACTTGACTAAAATAAGCCGCCTATACAAGAACAAAACCAAATTGTATATCTTAAATTTATAATATAACATTAAACATAACACAAACAAACGAACGAACCTCTCCGCGTAACAATTCACCACCACACATTGCTTGTATTTGTTCATTAGTCATTTCTTCCGTTGACTCAACTCCTGCCATTTTTTGTACAATTTCACGCAATATAAGCAAATCTAAACTTTTCTGAGACTTCAGTTGATTTGCGACATATTGCAACAAACCACTCAATTCGATATTATATTTTTTGAAAATGGAACCACAAAATGCAGCCAGACTTTGTAACCACATTGAAATGGATGTGCCATCATGCTTAGAACGATCACGATCACGCATTGTTAGTGATTCAATTAGACAATAACCCAAGCAATCAAAAGAAAGTGGCGTTAAGTATTTAAAAGCATCCACAACTGGTCCAATGAGATTATCATAAATCTGAATTTGTAGCAAAATCTAAAAAAATGAAATCAATTAAATATTATATACTTACTTTAGATTTTGTTTAGAATATAACTTACGTAATCGAATAGTATACCCGGCATGCAATGACTGTATTTACCAATGGAACGTCCAATTGGTTTAACATTTTCCTTACTGACTCGCTTCATTAGAGCCTTGATTTGTTTCTGTGCCAAGCCAATTCGTCTTATCAATGCTGGATGCATGTAATATGTATCATTTTTCCAGCGTGCATACAAACTATATCGAAAATGATATGGAAAATTTTTCAGCACCGTCCAAATCTCTTCAGCCATAGGACAAAGGCCATCTAAATACGATAGTGCTGGCAATAGACTTGCATCCAAGAATGTCATCATTTCATAGTAAAGTATTTCTGCTTCAGAGTTTGGTGCCGGCACATTTAAACTATCTACGCCCATGTCCGTTATGATCTTACGAATTATGCGTATTAATTTATACATTAAGACTTTATCATGATGCATCGAAGGACCCAGTGCAATTGTCATTGGCATTACATATTTACGTAGATCAGAATATTCATTCACTTGTAACTTTTGTACAACTTTTGTGTCCTCATACAGTTTGGATTTGCTAGGACGACGTGAATTTGGCGCTTTAAAAATTTTGCCATAGTACAAAGACTCAATAGATAAATGCACTAGTTCACAGAGAGCACGTGCAATTGGTTCATGCACAACTACAGAGTGTTCCGGCAGTTTTTTGATAATCTTCTCTGCGTTTTCCCAGTCACCAACTTTAAGCAAAGCTTCGCAGAGACCAAACTTTTGGTTTGAGTTGTACTTTTCCTACATACAAAACAAAAAATTCATAATAAATTAATTTGGGTCAACTTAGAAAGAGAGCGAGAGATTGACAGAGAGACTAACCTCATCTACCTCCTTGACAGTCTCCGGTTCCAACTGATCTTTCTCCTTGTTCATAACCACAACGTTTAATCTTCTTACGAATTCCTTAGCATCAGCTAATTCTTGCTCCCAATCTGCTTTAATTGAGCCATCAGTTGGTGTGAGCCAAACATAGATGTCATTCAATTCTATAACTCCATATTTCAATAACAACGCACAGACATGGAACAGTGACTTAGGTGCACGTGTCTCCTTAAAATAACAGAATTTATAGCCCAGAACTTCACATATTATGACACCTGTTGACATATAACTTCGTAACAAAGGAATAAACAATTGCCAACGATCTGGCCGCGTCTCAAATGATTCAATTATGATATCCAACACTCGATTAGGATCCAGATTAAAGCAACCTAAATAAATTTATTTTTTTTTTAGAAATTTCTCCAGCGATAAACTACGATGAATGTTACACACCAATTAGTGATTTAATAATATCCATAATAGCCTCTGGAGTAACATCATCTTCAAAATCCTGATTCAACTCAGTGATCAATTTTGCATAACCTTCGGACTCCTCGCGAAATAGATTAAAACGTCGTTGTTTATAACTGAAATAAATATTAATTAGTTTAATTAACAACAGAAAACTAATTCACATTTATAATGGGTGCCTACTATAACTTCGTTTTCACTTTGATGAATTTGGTGTAAAAACTTTTATTCTTGACAATGCCAACTTCTTGGAGCGTGTCAATCTCAAGTCTCTCCTTCAGTAGACCATCCGGCATCACCTTATCCAATTCCTTTACGATCTGTACAAACATCATACGTTCCTCCTGTAGGCCATCAGTCATCAATGAAGTCTCATTGTCCAGAATGTTCACAATATCTAAAATCAGAGATGGAAACTCGCTATGTATAGCCTGGAAGAAAACACAAAAAATTAATAAAAAAAATAAGAATTGTTTTCAATTTTTTTGAATTTTGTATTTTGAATGGTATCAAAAATAAATTACCGTGACATCAAGTAGCGTGTGCAGCACCGTTTCTTTCTTCAATGTACACCGTAAGCCATGCCAGAAGAGCTCATAGATTGCACTCGAAATGCCGGTCTTGAAGACGTTGTTTTTATCGAAGACTGGATTGTCATTGTCCTTCACTTGTTGCTTTAAGTATCTTAAACTAAAACGAAACGTTTAATATCAGCTTTTTCAGGAACATCACTATCAATCTTCATTTCTTTTTCATCATCTTCAATACACATAAGCAAATCTCAACAACAACAACTATGTTGCAATCGAGCCAATAGCCAGCGTCCAAGCAACAGGCGCACTGGCGTATATCTGTATGTGTTTACTCCATTCATTCTTCTCTTGTGTGGTAGTAGTAGATGGTAGGAGTAGAAGATAACAACGAACAACACGTACAATTCACTTTTGCCGCTTTTTTCAAAGTTCTTGAAAACATCAACGCCAAGTGTTGCAGTCGGCATCATCTCCACGACGCTTTTACTCCTCGTAATCCCAGTGAAATCTTTGGACGCCACGGCCGCTCTTCTACAATTGCTCACAGCAGATTGTTCCACCTCACGCGTCGTTGTCACTACGGTCGATGCTTCATTCACCTCTACCGCCTGCGCTTTAATAGGTTTTCGCAAACGCTTCATACAAATTGTTTTTATTTCACCGAATATACACAATTACAAAAAACTTTTGAACAACAGTTAACTAGGTGTAACTTTTTAAATGGTGTATATTTTTTTTTTAAATAAATTTTAATATTTTAGACGAACTTATTCTTTTTCGTAATTAAATCCCGTAAACCACTTCACCAACACATACAAACCATTTATCCTACCACGCACTGTTGCATTGCGAGTTGAATATACGCAAAAATATATCGGAAACACGGTCCGATTTTAGGAAGTTATCGAATATATCGGCTGGTATCCGTTTACGTCTCTTTATTTAAACAACTATATTTCTTAAGCAACAATCTAATCCTTTAGTTTTACTATATATGTATCCTGGTTTCAATCACTATCATCAGATCTTACGTCACTATCTTCTAGTTTTACTACATAAACATTCTGGCTTAAAACTCTATCATCAAATTTTAAGTCACTATGTTCCGACTGCAATGTATTCGCTGAATTCAAATTGCTGTATACCGCATTTTGCAAAGAATCCGCCGTCGAGTTTTCCCTACGTGTGTTTTGTTCACTCTTCTTAAGGTTGAAAAGTATCCTGGTTACCTCCAAGCGAAACTGAATATTATCCGCATCTGATAGCGATTTCATATGAGGCAACAAGTCAATCAAAAAGTTGTAGTCTGAATCTTCTTTGTTAATATCAGTCGTCAAACTTGTCCGCCTAGACATATTTGAAGGTGATATGAGACGATCTTCAATGGGAGGAGTAGGTGTTGGTGTAAACTGTACGCTGATAGCATCTTGATTAGAAGATCGCCGTCGCTTTTTGTCAGGAGATGAATTTGGTATACAATCTTCTGGTTCCTCTATTTCATTCTGCGTAGAATTTTCATCACCAATGATAATCAATTCTGGATCCTCATCATTGTCTAATATTATCAAATCATCATCATATGACTTATCTTCAAGTTCTGTTCTTACATTGGATATTGTAAATGGTGCATCCTCTGTGATATATATATCTGGCTCAAACGGTGGAAATGGTACAATACCCTTTGGATCAAAGATGCATCGCAAGAATTCCAAACTTTGAAAGTGAGCCCATTTTGATTCAGAAATCAAGTTTCGTTGAATCTTTCGTATTTCACATCTGTAACAATCGCGAAGAGATTTCCATTGTTTGCGTACGTCAGCTTCTAAAATTGCAAAATTTTCCATTTTTGTTAGAGTTACATGTGGACAGGACAACTCGCTTATAAAATTTCGTACTCTCGTAATTTTCTATTGGCATCCCGAAACATCGAAGTATTGCTCAGTCCATATGTTTGTTTTTGCCTGCTACCACATATTGTTGCAGTGAGAGGTGAATATACGGAAAATAGTATCGGTACTCGGTCTGATTTTAGGAAATTATCGAATAAATCGGTTGTTATCCGTGTTTACTAATCGAATTTACATTTTGAAATTGTAATTTGTTATGTTGGTACTAGAATTGTGCGTGAATGCATTGAAAACGCCTTTTAAAACATTTACTTTAAAAAGCGTACATTTTATGCCGAACCTATTTAAAGTGAATGTGAAGGTATTTTGTTTTCGTTTCTGTAATGTGAATGTTATTCTGATTTATATGCTCTCATGTACATGTATTGTAAATAAAACTGAAAGTTGCAACTGGTGAAATATGAGTATATTTTATTGTACTTTTTATCCCTGTACAAGTGAAGACCACGTCGCTTAATGAAATGATATAACAAAGAGAAACTTCGGCAGAGGTGTTCGCCAATTGTGTTGTTGTTCTTTCCTTTTATGCGTTCACTCACTTTAACACTTGTATACAACTATACAATTGTAATACCAATAAACCTATATCCATTGTTTCATTCCAAATCTTTCCAATATGAAGGCACAAACACATTCCATCCAACAACGTACCCGTTTCATTGTTTACAATAAATTTCATGAATTACAACTTTAGTTGACAATGTGAATGTGCTATTGCATGTCTCTAGTTGGTACAAAGATACTCAACATATGCTGACATTGTCACCCAAGTTGTTTTTATTTTAAATTTGTTTTTGATAGACAAAAAGGTGATAGGTGTTTTTAAATGTTGGCTATTTATTGCAATCTAAAATATATCGTCCAATTGCGATGGGAGGGTTTCGCACCAAATGGAGGGTTTGTATGGAAGGTACCCTCCCTAGTAGTTCAGTTTGGCTGATTCCAATGTATGTACAGCGCCAATATCAAAAACTTATGGTATATAAATTTCATTTCAATAGAGGCAAAAACAAAAAGTTTTTTGTTTTCTTGAATGGGGACTCTTAAATTTTTAACTATACGTCAGTTTTAGTATTTGTTCAACTGTCTCCCTATTGCGTTTCATGAGATAGAGCCCGTATCCTTAGTAACAGTGTTCGAAAAAAAAAAAAAAACACTGCAAGTTTGGTTAAATGTAAAAGTTTTGCTCATTCTTCGATTACAATGGCGTGGTGCATCATGAATTCTTACCAGAAGGTGGCATTTTCAAAAGATAATATTACCTTAAAGTTATGCGCCATTTGTGTAAAGCGATTGGAAGAAAACGCCCGAAATTGTGGAACAATAAGACTACGATATTACACCAGCTTACACGTCATTGATGTTCGTGATTTTTTGAGAAAATGCGGAACCGTAATGATTTCCTGCTCCCGAAATTGAAATTGAAAGAAACTTGAAAGGACAGATATTTACAAAGATTGAGGAAAAGACCGCATCGCTGGAAGACCTAACTGCCATACGAAAAAGCGAATATCACAAGTGCTTCGAGGAGTGGAAAAAATGCAGCCCAAGTCTTTTTTTTATTTTTGGTTTTAATTAATGTGTATTTTAATTATTCTTGATATAATTACTACTAAAAAATAAACAAAAGTATATTTATCCTTAGTTAATTTAAGTGCTAGGCCTCTAGACGATCTCTCAAGATAGGTCCTTATTCTACACTTAACTTCTATGTTTCCTTTTCAGTACTTCTTCCTATATCTATTATATTCTAAATATTCAATTTAATGGGGTTGAAATGAAAATTATGTTAAAAAACATTGCACAATTAGTTACAACTACAAATAAAACAATATTACATATACAAGGAAGGGGATGGTTATATGAAAATGATTGGGGAGGTTTATACTTAGCCCAGCATTTTCTACTAGTGTTATCCGTTTCTTTTGTCTCTAATCGACACTGAACTGCCGAATCTGCTATTTACTTCTTGTAAACGTGTATTTTCGAGTTTCTTTTTATTTGCTCTTCTATATATATGTATATGATATACATGTAATAGAAACTCTATTTTCGTTTTGAATAAAATCCTTTCTTTCTAAGTATAAGAATATTTCAGAAGGCATAAAGCCATTTAAAATCGCAGTTTCAAAGTATTCTTGACTCTCGTAGAATGCTGCGTTGTATTGTCGAGACAACGGCAGATATGCTTTCGAATCAAATTGATTATGAAGATGTCTATTCGTATGATGTTTCCAGCTATGTACAATTCCTTATTTAATACAAATTTAACATAGTTGCTACTTGAAGGCCTGTACAACGATGTGCAACTTTTTAAAATCGTTGCCACAAGTGTATTATATCTGAGGGGGATTACTTCGAAGGGGAATAAATATTTTTCTCAGTTTTCGAACACACCTCGTATAACTTTCTTAAGCAATCATCTAATCCACCTCTAGATTTACTGGTTTAAATCTCCATCATCAGATCTTAAGCCACTATCTTCTGACTGCAATCTATTTGTTGAATTAAAGTTGCCGTACACTACATTTTGCAAAGAGTCCGCTTTCGAGTTTCCATTCTGTGTGCTTTGCTCGCTTTTCTTAATGTTTAAAAGTATCCTGGTGACCTCAATGCGAAACTGTAGATTACCAATTTCTGACATCGATTTCATATGAGACAACATGCTAACCAAAAAGTTGTAGTCTGACTCTTCTTTGTAAATATCAGTCGTCAAACTTGTCCGCCTAGACAGATTTGAAGGTGATATGAGACGATCTTCAATGGGAGGAGGAGGTGTTGCTGTAAACTGTACGCTGATAGCATCTTGATTAGAAGATCGCCGTCGCTTTTTGTCAGGAGATGAGGTTGGTATACAATCTTCTGGTTCCTCTATTTCATTCTGCGTAGAATTTTCATCACCAATGATAATCAATTCTGCATCCTCATCATCGTCTAATATTATCAAATCATCATCATATGACTTATCTTCAAGTTCTGTTCTTACATTGGATATTGTAAATGGTGCATCCTCTGTGATATATATATCTGGCTCAAACGGTGGAAATGGTACAATACCCTTTGGATCAAAGATGCATCGCAAGAATTCCAAACTTTGAAAGTGAGCCCATTTTGATTCAGAAATCAAGTTTCGTTGAATCTTTCGTATTTCACATCTGTAACAATCGCGAAGAGATTTCCATTGTTTGCGTGCGACCTCATCTGAAAGATACAAAATTTTCCATTGTCATAGTTACCCACAATATAATTACATTACTACTCACCTGTGACTTGTAATATATTTGCTACTTCTAGCCATAAGTGTTTCAAACAATTTTTTCTTTCCCAAAATCTCAGCCTTGTGTCCCATAGAACTGGACGCTTTTTAACGGCGTGTATAAGCGTCAGAGTGGTCATATTTATCGATGATCCTACGGTTACAACTACGCGTGATAAACATATAGACTACGCAACCCGCTCATGGAATTTAGTTCTTAGTTCAAAAATTATTGTTGGTATCCCGAAACTTTGTCCAGCCTATTTTTTTTGCTCCACCAACTCGCACTAATCATTAAATTCTACCACGCACTGTTGCATTACGAGGTGAATATACGAAAAAGAATATCGGAAGTTTGATGCGATATAAAGAAATTATCGAATATATCGGTTGTTATCCGCATCTACAAATCAAATTGAAATTGTAAACAAAAATTTATTCTTTTGTTTATAATCGTACACTTTTATTTCTTAAGCAACTATTTAATCATCCTCGAGTTTTATTACATATGTATCTTGGTTTAAATCACCATCATCAGATCTTAAACCACTATCTTCCGACTGCAACCTATTCGTTGTATTCAAATTACCGTACTCTGCATTTTGCAAAGAGTCCGCCGTCGAGGGTTCACTTTGTGTATTTTGCTCGCTCTTCTTAATGTTTAAAAGTATCCTGGTGACCTCAATGCGAAACTGAAGATTACCCACGTCTGATAGCGACTTCATATGAGGCAACATGCTAATCAAAAAGTTGTAGTCCGAATCTTCTTCTTTGTTAATATCAGTCGTCAAACTTGTCCGCCTAGACATATTCGAAGGTGATATGAGACGATCTTCAATGGGAGGAGGAGGTGTTGGAGTAAACTGTATGCTGATGACATCTTGATTAGAAGATCGCCGTCGCTTTTTGTCGGGAGATGGAATTGGTATACAACCTACTGGTTCCTCTATTTCATCCTGCGTAGAATTTTCGTCACCAATGATAATAAACTCTGGATCGTCATCATCGTCTAATACTATCAAATCATCATCATATGACTTATCTTCAAATCCTGTTGTTATATTGGATATACTAAATGGTGCGTGCTCTGTGATAGAGATATCTGGCTCAATCGGCGGAAATGCTACAAGACCCTTTGGATCAAAGATACGTCGCAAGAATTCCAAACTTTGAAAGTGAATCCATTTTGAGTCGGGTATCAACTTTCGTTGAATCTTTCGTATTTCATGTCTGTAAGAATCGCGCAGACATTTCCATCGTTTGCGTGCGAGCTCATCTGAAAGAAACAAAATTTTCTCTTGTTGTTATAGTCTCCCACATATAAACACATTACTACTCACCTGTGACTTGAAGTATACTTGCTACTTCTAGCCATAAGTCATTGAAATACTCTTTTCTATCGCTTATTCTCATCGTTGTGTCCCATAAAATTGGACGCTCTTTAACAGCATTTATGAGCATCAAATTATTCATAATGCTCGATGATCATATTAGCAAAACTGCAAGAAATTGCAAAACAAAACAATATTTAGCGAAAGCGGGCTGCCATACTGACGCATTAAAGTAGCATAAAGCCAAGGGCGTCGATGGGGATTGACATGTCAACTGCTTGTGTTCTCTTTTTGTTTTTTTATGGTTTTGTGTCAGGAGAAAAAACAGAAGAGACCGTGCTCTAATTTAAAAAAAATTTTTTTTTGCCCTTTTTTTTAAGAAGTTGGCATCTCTTTTAAAAATAACCAATTGCATTTCCACCAGACACAAATTATTGTTGGAATCTTGAGAGAGTAAAAATTATTGTTAAAACCTTGAGAGAGTTGAAGCGGCAGATGATAAGCAATCAAAAACAATAACAAGTCATTTTGCTGTTTCTCTCACACTTGAAGTGTTACTTGTCAAATGTGAGACAGCTGCAGACCTGACCAATTCGGTTGCCTTAATGCATTTTATGTGTACTACTTTTGCTGTTCGCCTGTTCGAAAACGAACATCGCGTGCTGTCCGTGTCTCAAAAAACCACGCCAACGCGCATACACATGGTCGGCACGGCCTCTGCACACGGAATTCTGCTGAGCTGACAACAAAAACAAACTGAGAAAGTGTGTTGTGTGTTTGCTGGCGGGGCTTATTCTGCTGCTGCTATTGCTGCAGGGTGGGCGGCCGACAACGACAACAGCAGTAGCAACCACTTAATGACAAACGTTTTGACTGCACGTCGTTCGTTACACTCCCCTAGTTGTGTGGCTGACTGGCTGGGTCAGGCTGACTAAAAATGCTGATTCTGGTGGTGGTGGTGTTCGAATGTTCAGTCATGAGGTTTATAGTAAATTTCTGAATGATAGTTAGTGTGCGGTCGGGGCGGGGCGGTGCGGGCGTGCCGTTGGCCGACCGACCCACAAATGCGAAATAACGAACGGGAAACAAAGCCGGAGCAATCGACACTAACCAGGAAAATCAAGACCCCGCCAAAAGAGTTTCGCTTCCCTCTTTTTCAATAGGCGCGCAGACATCGCAGCAAGTGTCGATGTCAAAAATGCGAAACGGAGAAATAAATGAGCTCACAGTTGTTTTAAAAGTGCTGCCACCTGTTCGCTATAGTCCCATTTCGGTCGCACTTACGCGTGCAACGATAGCGGTGCAAGTGAGTGAGACTGTGCCGTTGAAGTTTTGTAAAAAAGTGGCATGTCTAGTGACACTAACAATTCATAGGTTAGAATGGGATAAATATAGTATGTAGGGGTTTGGTTCTCGTTGTGCGTACGTGCATGTGGTTGTTCAATGCTTTTTGGCTGGGTCTGAATTTTGAAAGCGCAAATAAAAACAGCTGCAGCAGTTGATTGAGCAATCTGAGAAGAACACTTAAAATTTTAGTGAAAGCGGGGCAGGGCCGCTGGGGCAATGACCGACAGAGAAGTCAGTCAGCATTGATGATGCTATTGCTGGGAGTATTGCAGAATTTCCAGTTGGCCTGAGCGTGCGTAAAAGGCGTGTGTTAATTACTTATATAAGTATGTATAACATATGCGTACAGGAAGAAGCATTGGCCTTAAACTGAAGGCGGGCGTAGGCGTTTTTTGCATAGTCGCCGTCCAGCCAACAAATGTCACCCGATAGTAAATATGGAACTACAATAGAAAATCGAAAAATTGTTGCTTCACTTTTAAACAAACGTCATAAATTACGCTGGGCGTTAACACACGGTCAGTGATAACTGAATTATCTATCACACAGCTGACAATGACGATGACATCAACAACATGAAAGGGACCACCCACCATCACCACAAATAGTACAAGAACAACGTCTGCAACGTCGGCTGGTGATCAAACATACAACAATTTGTTTGTTGAGGGCTGACAAACTCAATTCCAGTTGAAAGCATGGCAGGCAGGCAAATCTGTCACTGGCAGTTTGCTTGATGCTCGACAGACAAAAATGAGTAGTCATTTTGTTTGCTCACTTCACAGGCGTACAGCGACGTAGTGTAATCCATTCATCGCTTGTACAACCAACACCAACCAAAAGTGCACCCATAATCACAACATACCCTAACATAGTACAATAGTATCGCTTGCTCTCTATTATTATACAAATTCTAACAAATGCGTATAGAGAAGAAACGTACAAAAGCAATGGTGCAATGGCGACAATGGGTGAAATTCGCGAATGCCTGACAGGTAGGGGGCGTCATCGTCGATGATGTTGATGAGATGATGGAGTCCAATGACACCCGACGTCAATATATAGCCGGAAACTTATGGCGTCGACCGCCAGACATTTTGTTTTGTGCCCGTCATTTTGCTTATTGCGCAAATCCCGACTAGGCAAACAGCATCACCCAGCAAGCAAAGCTCTAGCTAGGTAATGCTCCACACGATTTCAAAATCGCTATAATAATTCATGACGAATTCTTTAGTAGTATGTAGTACCGTACCAGTGGCAGTGGCAAATACTGTGGAGAGTATATTTTTCGAATTTGGAAGTCTTTGCCGGTTTCCCACTATCGCTATCATAACAATAACAAACAAAAACTATAAAACGCTGCTCTCTCGAAATAAATATAATTTTATTGTGGGCGTTCAACACTTTCCCACAAGCGTCTTAACAGGCGAACAGCTTCAGTTGGCAGTGGCAAAACTATCGCGTAGTGTGGAGCCCAACCCACTAAAGAAAAAAACTACCAACAGCAACGGGCGGTTGCAGAGAGCAAAGGCAAGATAAAAACTACAAATTCGAAACAAGAAACGGAATATGTGCATACCACACAACATTTGATCTGATAAACAAACAAAAAAAAAACCAGTTCAGTGGCAATAAACAATAAAAAGAACAGAGCCATTGCTCATGCAGTGACATGGAACCGTAACAGATGAATGGGGTTAAAAAAGCTACTAATGTTTTGATTTGGAGCGTAGCCCACACGACCGACGCCTTTGTTTACTGGGCGTTGGTCAGCAGCAGATTTATTGGTCAAAAATGTTCAAGCTGCTTTTTGGCGCTTTTGCAACATAAATTCAATATCAGAGCAAAAGTCAAACACAGACACACCCAACTACCAGGCGCTTTGCCTTGCGAAGCAAAAGCAATAATAATTGCTATGACGATGATGATGATGATGCTTGATGCCCTGCCAAATTGGCTCGCTGCCAACTTGATTTGTTCCATATCTAAATGAAGAAGTGAGAAGAAAAAAGTGACCAAAAAGCAGCAGAACAACTTCGTATAAAAACATTGAGTGGGGCTCGGCCACTTGTTGTTAAATTTTGTGCGCCTATTCGTAAAACCGGATTGTGGGGCCTGACTGACCGCACAATTCAAAGAAAACAAGCCACAACAGAATCACAAAACCAAAAAATGGAAGAAAACGTGTCTGATCTTTCTTGATGGTCAGCCAGTCAATCAGAGTTGTGGAGCAGTGGTTGGTTGACTGACCAAACCACAAGCATAGTTCACCCATCATTGTGTTAGGTTAGTGTTAAATTTTTTATGATCCATCATCCATCCATTCATCTCTAAGTTTTGGACTTCATTGCCATCCAAAAAACGAATTTAAACTTAATGAACACAAAAATAACCTTAACCTTAGCTTCCAAAAAAGCTTAAAAATCAACCTGTGCTATGAGGCGCTCATGAAACACAACGCATCGCGTTCCAATGAATACTGTCGGAAAAAAAAACAAAACACCCAAATCTATATTTGCTGTCGGTCTGCCGAAAATTGTTTAAGAAATCCCCAAAAATCAACGAACGGAATGGAAAACATGCAAACCAAACCAAACGAACGAGCGAACGTTGAACCCGTTCCGCGCATGCACACGCATAAACACGTTTCACCATGAGATACATATCTATGTACATAAATGTGTAGATACAGATACTCGGGGAGATGAACACGTTTACTTTTAATCTCAATGGTGAATAACCTTCATTGAACTCTTTTGACCCTTACTTGATTTACATATTCACATTTACTACTTAAATCATCATCAAACACCTTAAAGATTTAAAGTCTACAAAATTTGGTTAAAACTACTTATCATAAATTAATTAGCCTTGGACAAGCAAGTTTTATTCACGTCTATTTCTTCTATTCATTATCGAATATTTTGCGTATAAGTATCATGAATAATATTGTGTGACCCTGACTGAGTTCGTGTTCTATTTTATGAAATTTGCAAAAATTCTAGTCAGTCATTGACCGAGTGAAATCAAAAAGTTTGCGAAAATTTCGCAATTAGCACAAATCGACCGAAATCCTTGAATTTCAAGGCGTTGGCCTTCATTTGGCAATGAATTCGGGTCGTCGTGCGCATTAAATAACGGTCAAGGTAACGAAATGTGTATTCATTTGAAGTGAGTAAATAGGGCTGTCAACTTGATTTCCGCAGAACTAGGCTAAAGGTATTGTGAACTTTAATAATAACAATAAATTTATGAAATCAAAAGATAAATAGTGGATTAAATCTTGATTTTTATATAAAAATTAATGAGTTTGACCTAATAAAGTAAAATTTCAAAAACATATTCCACATATTGAGGTAAATGGCAAGCTTACTTATTTCAGCTACGATTTAGTATTCAGAATAAATCAAGAAGTGGATGACAAACAAATTCTTTGTTCACTTTGTTGTGAGTATTGGATTAAAGACTATACTAAAGCCTGTTCGTTCAGATTTGATAAGCAATGAGATGTAAGCATGGAGAATTACAAAATGTGTGATGCGCTGGTAGAATAGTGATAGTACCGGAATTACATTACAGACCATTAGCATAGGTTACGTTAGGTTATACACACGAATTCACCCAGTGGCCTTAGGGCCCATTGTGATGCCTGTTAAGGAGAAAACAAGGGAAGACAAAAAAGGGGGAAAGGGTCGTGGCGGCTAATTAAATTAACCAGAAAAATCTACAAAACTAGCCAGATCACCACACTACCACAGTCCTTAAAAAAGGGTCTTCCAAGAACATTAGCATATGAATGACATTAAAAGAAAAATGTATAATATTTTAAAAATACAATCATTTAACAAACAATAGTATTAAACACTACAAAAAAAAAAGTTAGCAGACCTCAAATTTCACCCGCCAAACAAAGTAAAAACAACACAATCACCTTGTAAACAACAGCAACAACAACAACAACCATCAGACAACAAAAACCAAACAAAATTCGTTTCGAATGAACCGTTTGTTTGCTTGTGTTATTATTATTTCCGCTGTTGTTGTGTCTCATGTATTCAGTTTATTAAACAAGCAGAAAAGCAATATGGCGACGAACGACGATATTTCGTTTTGTGAAAAGACAGACAGACAGACACACACGTTTCTTTTGTTCTTGTTGTTTTTCTTTCTTATGGTTCGTTTTATACACATATTTTATACAAATGTTTGTGTGTGTGTACATATTTCTGGCTTCTTTCTTTCTGCCTTTTGTTTGTGTTGATGATGATTGTGATTGTGGTTATTATTTGTGTTGTCGTCGTTATTGTTGCTGTTGCTGTGGCCGCTGTGAATGCTGCTGCTTGTTTAACACGTTGTCGTTTTTGCTGACCGCCTAATCAAAAATGTTGCTGTTGTTTGGTTTTTTGTTGTTGATAGATGGCAGCAAGCAATATGTTTGTTGTACTTACCCTAAAATAATGTGAAACAATAATAATGATACAACAATAATAATATGGTTTTTTGTGTGTCCCTTGGAAACAAGAGAAAGAACCCGCAGCCGGAGAACGAACAACAGCGTACTAGTTGCATGTATCATCATCACCAAAAGTATCGTCGTCATTCTGTTCGTCACTTGATGCAGGCAATAAAAAAACATTCAGTTTCATTGCTACACATAGCTACGTCTCTTTTCCACTTAGGCAATTCGGTATGGCTGGCATATTTTGTTGCTCAACATTTGCCTGCTGCCGAGTGATGTGCGCCTGCTATTTAGTGTCATATTTCGCACAAAAATGTTCGTACACTTCGCGTAGTGATGAACGATTTCACCACAAAAGTACGTAAATGCGACCGACGTTCGACTTGAGTGTCCGTAAACAGTTCGAATGTATCATTTTTGAACAGGAACGCAAACATTTGTGGAGGCAAGAAAGTATAAAATCGGTAATATTCACTTAGAAAATCTGTTCTACAAATTGAGAGAGAGACAACAGAACAAAACCGAACCGAATAAACCATACAGAAAATATGTATTACGTACCCATTTCATCAAATAGATGCAGTCAATGAGTTTTGTTGCTGCTTTTCATATCCGAAACAATTGTTGATGTTGTTGGTTATTTACAGTAAAGTACTTACTTATATTTTCTATATTTTCTTTGCTAAAAATGTTACCATGATCTTGTTGTAATTGTAATTCGAAATATCACTTATTTCATTTTAGTTTATCGATTGTAACCCGTTAAAGGTAAATTAGGAGGTATGCAAATAGAAATGATCATAGCAATTTTGTTTAGGGATTTTTTCCATAAAAACTTTTGATAAACTAAAACAGAATCCTCTAATTGCGGACGTGGACGGACAAATTTGTTAGCTCGAAGTTATGGTTTTAAAAGAAAAAGTCAAATCAATAATGAAATATTTCTGTATGCTCGCTCAATCACACGAGCGTAGGCATAGCTTGAGAGAACTCTTAAACGATTTAACATGGACCAGCAGGTTATTCCTAGCTTCAACGTCCTGCCTCAAGATTGTCGAAAAGGCAGGTAAGCAAGAGAACCCTGTCAATATACTGGAAGAAATTTTGGCTAGAGATTTTTGTCGGATTTGATTTTTATGGACTCGAGCAGAGTGTGGAGCAATTGATCGATGAATTTATTGGTTAATGAGATGAGCCTGGAAGTGAATAACCTTGATATTTATGAGCTTGTGAAAGATCACTATCAGGAGCTTATGGAGTCATTTCATTGAATAATAGTTGAAAATGCAATAAAATATTTAAGTATGTACTCTTTTCTACTTAAAACATTTCGCATAAAGATTATTTTATCTGCGAGAGCCCACTGTAAATATTCTGCTTAATTTTGCAATTTTTCTCGTCTAACCACTTTATCCTATCATATTCCAAACAAATAGGCCTTATAAAGTAAGTATGAAAAAAAGAAGGGCTAAATATTCAAGTTAAAATGGAAAGTCCTTTCTTTCATAAAAAAAAAAAAAACAAAATATTTACATTGTCTAACACTTAAGATAGTGAGACGGTAATTTAAGTGGCAGAAAAAGTTCACGGAGTTTCATATCGGAAATGGCATACATATTATTTCAAGGTTTCTTATAACTTCTGTTATCTTTCTAACAATATATGTATAATCAAAACTATGGTAATACATATTGTAGTAAATAAGGGCTGGACCTAGATACCTCATCACTACGGTCTCGATTGGTCGTTTTGTAACATTAGTAATAGTAAGTATTTGCCGGAACTCTTGGATGCAGATTCGACCCATCGGAATTACACCAGATCACCACGGGACATCAAAACTATTTCCAAAGGTCTAATTCTAATTTACTGGTGATTCGAAATTCGGTCATTGATGTTACAATGTTTTATTTTATAACTTCAAAACAACAGTATAGTTTTTAAACAATTTTATGTATCAACGTCATAGGATATTAACATAAATACAGGGCCACATTATCCTTTAAACATTCTAGGCACATGCCTAGGGGTGAGCATTTTTTCATCACTCATCGCCCTTCGACACCGAATTGCTAAGAGCCTGCTTAGCATACCTTATAATTTTGCAAAATATACTGCCGCCAGAGGAGCCCTCCATAAAATGGTAGCATAGGGTTCTCTCGATTTTTAATACGCCTCTGCATGAAGAAGCAACACATTCTACTGAAAAATAATGAATAAGTATGTGAGATTGTCGAAAAAAAAAATTGTGTATGCCTATGGATTTATTGAAGATATCGTTGGCGTAACCATGAAAAATCTACGAGTATTGTATCTATACATGCAAAATAAGTGTGTTCTTATAATGAAAAGCGAAAAAACTTGTAAATTGGATATTTATATTGTAGATGACAACACTATTTTTCACACACATTCATATAGACACTCTTAAATGTGTACATACATCAAACACCTCAGGCAATGCAAAAAAATACTTAAGCTGGGGATTAGGCGCATTAAGCCGGACAAGAATTTCCTTGTGGTATGCAGCGCAACGTCTTAACTAATTAAAGCTTAAGAAAATTTTACTATAAAAGCGTTGGACTGGTCAAATGGCAACGGAAGTGTGCCTGGGCACTTGCCTGGTTGGTATTAATTCATTAGTATTTATCACATACACTTTATAAAGGATATGGGAGCAACTTCTTAGTAATGAATTCAATCGAACAATTTGGTGTTGGAGGAGAGCCCATTGGGCCCAGTTACTTTAATGGCACTGGATTATATGGCGACAGTGGTGTTCCTGTACACCTTGGAGTTAACTATCCAACGGAATTACAACATTTAATCCACACGCATTGGCGAAGCTTTTTTGCTCCACCAATATTCTATAAAGTTGGTTTTTTCTTGGCCTACTTCATATTAATGTTACTTTCGCTCTTTGGCAATGGACTTGTACTTTGGATATTCTCAAGGTATGCAACTTAATATACTTTGTTAAAAAGGTATTTGAAATAGTACATTTAAACAGCTCGAAATCTTTGAGGACACCTTCGAACTTACTTATTCTGAATTTGGCGATATTTGATTTGTTCATGTGCACGAATATGCCGCATTATCTTGTTAATGCAGTCATTGGTTATATCGCTGGTGGTGAATTGGGTTGTGAAGTTTATGCGCTCAATGGAGGCATCTCTGGCATAGGCGCATCCATTACGAATGCTTTCATTGCATACGATCGTTATCGAACTATATCGAATCCAATTGATGGTCGCTTAAGTTATGGTCAAGTGTTTATATTGATCACAGTCTCATGGCTCTGGACGTTACCATTTTCGATACTGCCATTCTTTCAAATCTGGGGAAGGTATATACCAGGTGAGTGAAACATATTTTGGTAAAAATTCTAAAATAAAACGTAATACTCGTATTTCTTCATTTAGAGGGTCTGCTAACTACTTGTTCCTTTGATTATTTAACTCAATCTGAAGAGAATCGTTACTTTGTCCGCGCCATATTCATTTGGGCCTATTGCATACCCATGATTTCCATAATCACTTTCTACTATAAACTTTTTACCCATGTACGACAACACGAGCGAATGTTAGCCGAGCAGGCTAAGAAGATGAACGTCAAATCCTTGTCAGCCAATGCCAATAATGATAACATGAGCGTGGAACTGCGCATTGCCAAGGCAGCCTTAATCATTTATATGCTTTTTGTTTTCGCTTGGACGCCCTATTCTGCTGTATCGTTGCTCGGTTGTTTTGGTCAACTGGATTTGTTAACACCCAACATTTCTATGTTTCCGGCCTTGGCCGCAAAGTCTGTGTCATGTCTAGATCCTTGGGTTTATGCGGCAAGTCATCCGAAATATCGGCTGGAGCTAGAACGACGCTTACCCTGGTTGGGCATACGTGAAAAGTGTGCATCTTCATCGTCTGGTGTGGAGAGCGGTACGAGTGAGGCGGGCGAGACGACTACAATTAGTGTGGGAAATTAAAAGGACTCTCTTAGCAAATGATGCCAACCAATCTACATAATTAACGATTTGAAGCAATGAATTAAAAAAATTCCAAAAATGCAAAAAAAAAAAAAAAAATATTAAAATAGTTAAGTAGGTTAATAATAAAAGCAAAGTAACAAAATATATTAAGGGGGTGCAATGATTTGTCCTTTAGTTTTTTCAATCAGAATCAATTGTAAGCCAACCACCACCAGCCTTCAGAACTGAATCAACAAATCACACAAATACTCAATCCTACACACACATACACATACAGCCGTATTAACTGACAGGCTTTTTCAAACAAGAAAATTCCCATTCGTACTCGCTACCAAAATCAACGGCAACCAATTAGGCCAACAATGAGCGAGTGGAAACGAACAAACGAGCAACCAGAGCGAGCCATAGCAAAAACTTGAGTTTTTTTGTTGAGCAGTGTGCTTGCCCAACCAATCCGAGTGGCCAAAAACTGTATTTCTAGCGTCGAGCACGTCTAATGTTCCACATGGTATCAGGCGAACAGAATGCACAGCGCATCGATACAAACATTTTGTCCGATTGAAAATGCTGATTGGCCAGCTATCGGTCTGACTGACAAACAGCATGCGCGCGATTGCCGAAGTCACTCCGGTTATTTGTATCTGTGCCAAAGTGTGTAGCTGTATGTATGTGTGTGTGTGTGTGTGTGTGTGTGCAACAATGAAAATGAATGTCCGAACGAACAATCGAAACGAACTAATTCAGCATCAAACGCAACATTCATTTTAGTAGATATTGCAACTCTTCGAGGACTTGTGCATCATATGATAAAGAAAATATGATTTTTGAGTTTATATCAGGAACAAAAATGCATGACCCTGGACACTGTAGAACCATTTCAAGGAAGGGTAACAATAAATTCACACACTTCTTAATATGAAGAGGGGCACTAGTTGCCCATTGCTTTCAGTTTCAATAGTAAGTTAAATATTTCCTAACAATTCTAAAATAATAAATAAACATTACAATTTTAGTTTCTACACAGATTTCCTAGAAAATCTCTCTACCTTCTTAATCAACTTAAACTTTTTAGAATAATTTTCTCTTAAACCATCCGATTTCTCATTTTAATTATAATTCCCACCGCTTGTGGATCACATAGATATAAAAAGAGGGGATATTATTGTTATGTATGCACTTCTCATAGCACAATGTCTTAGATTAAAATACTTTCTCAACAACCTAAAACTAATGGGAACTAGAGTTTGTGGTTGACAAACACTTTTCTCCGCTTGTCATGCTACTCTTAATTTTCCCCTTAAAAATGAGACACCTATTAATACTTTCTCAAGATTTTTTATGATTTCTTAGAATAATTCTCTCTTAAACCATTATCCCATTGTCTTTGTCATCATTTCATTCAGGCATAACACGCCCATCAACTACAAGCACATCATTCTTTAGCAATTACGTTGCTGCCAACATAAGCCTTACTACATACATATGTGAATGTGTGTAGCCTATCCGTGTTTTCTTTTGTTTATAACTCTGTGGCGTGGTCGGTTGGTCTATTTCTTCAATTCTTTTGTGTATCTTAACAGACACGCACACTATAATACTCGACTCAATTTTTTTGCTCACTCTCACATGTACTTACTTATCTACGCCATAAATGACTGTTCTCTGCTTCTTCTTCTTATTCATCATCTTTATTTCTCTTTATTCTTTAAAATACGACAACAAACATTTTTACCAGGCTATCAGCAACTTTAGCAGCATGTTGCGACCATAGCAAATGGTAAACCTGTGTGGATTAGATTTTTAAAGCCCAATAGAAATGTTGTTTGAAATATTGCAGCAAAGCGATTGTCAAGAGAGAACGAGCAAGATAGATAGATAGATAGATAGATATATTTATACTTTGAATAAAAGAAAAAGAAAACAAGAACTGAACAAAAAACAATTGAAGATTACAAATGCACACAGGCAGTCAGACACACAAAGACTCTTTTTTTCTTTCGAAACAGTTTAATAGTATGTTTTGTTGTTGCTTTGCATATGAGTTCTCTCTTTTGTTATTATTTCCGTCACACTTCTTCCCCTGACTGAGTATAATGTCATTATCGTTATTATTATTTCTCATGTTCATTCAACAAATAAACGACAGACAACCAACAGCAAAGCGATGCGACGCTCTTTTGGTACCACAAAACGGACGCGGTGAACTCTTTAACAGCTGCAGCTCTTAATGTGTTTATTGTGTTACTTTTAATGTTCATGATTTTGATGATTGTCGTAATAATAACGTATGAAAATGAAAGAAACGGTATCTCGAAAACTGTTTAGTGGATGATTAAACTGAATTTAATCGTTTGCGAACAGGCGCGCAGCGTACATTAGTGAGTGTCGCCCGCTTTGTGGCTTTTGTCTCAGATGATGGTGATTATGATGATGATGATGAGAGTGTGCAAGTGAAATGACACCACTGTCGTATTTTTCACTTCATATGCTGTTGCTTCTCTCTCCTCTTTAGGTTTTTGTGCTCAATTGGTTTCACTTTAAAAGTTTTAAAGTAAAATATGCACACATAGATACGTAAGTCGACAAAGAGCAATTGTAAAATGTGCTTGCTGAGTTGAAATGTAATGAAATTTTCAAAAAGAAAAAAAAAAAACTAAACTATTCAGAAAATCAATCTAACTTGGCTACACATGTACATACGTATGTGTATGTGTGTTAGTCAAATAAAAATCCTCTTGCTATAATTTTGGTAAACCTAATAATGCCAAAAGCAAGTGTGGGCGCCAAAAAAAGATGTCGTCGACAATGTTGCCGCAACAAATTTTCCAATCGCTTTACTTGGGATCGTTCAACTGGTTGTTGCTGCGTCTCTGTTAGCATTTGAACGCTAAAAATTCGATTTTATAAAAGGCACGCAAGCAAACAAACACACCAACAACATTTTGAGTCAATCAGTGAGTGAGTGTGAGTGTGTTTCATTTGGAGACTTCTTCCTTTTCTGAAACAAGTGCCTTTTGCATTACATATTAATGTTTCTGACATTCAATTTCTCTTTGTTGTTTGTTATTTGCATCAGCAACAACCAAATTATGAGAGTTGAAGACGACCGACCATTGATATTGCTACCGATTCGACCACAACCAGCTACCGTCGACCGATTGCTGCGCGCCTCTTAGTTTTTATGTCAGATCTGTGCAAGTGCGCCTATAAAATACAAAGCGAACGTACAAAATTTATTGACTGTCGGGCGTGCCATGTTTTGGGGTTATAAAAATGACGGCATAAACTGTCACGATTTTATAATAAATTTTTCTGGAAATCAACAAAATCACTCACGGTCGCTCGATACACTCAAACAACGCACAATATTTTGGAATTGTGTTACTGCTTTTGCTGTACGCCTATTTCTTATTTTTAATTGTATGTTGGTAACATTGTCTGTCGTTGTCGTACTTTTTAGCAGAGCTAAAATTTATTAAATAAAATAAGCAGATGATGATGACGATGACGTCGCGTCGCGACTCCGGTAGCGAGAGCGGTATCACTGTTAAAGTAGTTGGAAGACTATATGATAAATTCATAGAAATTCATAAATTTAATATAAATCTCAATACACAAGACAATTTTCAATTTTTGGAATATCATATGAATCAATTGAGAACTGGAAAGCAAAGATTTCATTAAATCCATTTACGGGTGCTCATCGTTGGATTTTTAAATCTTTATCATATAGTTTCAGCCCTACCTATTCTCCATTCTACTTATGTTTATTTTTGCTGTTTTTTCGGCTTTTGTGGCTGCCGTCGCTACTTGTTAATGTTAATGTTGTTGTTGTTGCTCGCTCACTTGTTGCCGCTCAGCAGCAATGAACCCATGATTATTATTTATTATCATCACGACCATTTTGTTAGACATTCCTTAACAAAAAGGCGTCTAGAGACAATAGGGGTTCATTTACCAACTAAAAAATACTAAGTACATAAAGTAGTAAATTTAGTATGAAAGTGAAAAATATATAAAGCTTATACTTACTTACTTATTAGGTTGACCCCCTTTCGCTAGGCCTCTGCTGTAATGTTGTCGCACATTCCTGACATTGCGAACTGTCTGCTTTTGACGCTGTTAGCCTGTTTGGTGCCGTAAGTAAAATATCATGCAACAATTCTTCGGAAGTTTCGAATTCTCTGCATATTTTTGCGTTCAGCAACAACAACACACAAATTCCTCGAGTTGCTTTCCGCTTAGCCATTATTTTTGGGTTTTTGTTTTTCAGTTATGTGGTATGATGGGTATGCGGATTACTTAGTTAAGGTTACTTGAATGGGCACCACCATATTTATTCAAAATTTAAACAAAATATTTAAGAAAATATTTAATTTTTAACAATACATGTTTCAGAAATATGTACAACATACATTACAAATACATTTTCGTTTAAGTAACTAAACTTTAATTATCAATTACATATGTTCGAATTATATAAACCTATGTAATAACACAAAAGCTGTACAAATAAGCTAAATTAATACTAAGAACAAAAACACTTGACACATAGTGCATTATAATATGTAAGAATATTATTTTGCTCTTTGTAACACATTTAATGTTCATGATATGAAGCATTTTGATACTGGTTGTGCATTTGTCATTGTATATTATATATTTAATAGACTTATGTTACTTAAAAACACTTGAAACATGGCGCACTTTAATATGTAAGAATATTGTTTTGCTCTTTGTAACTCCTTAATTGTTCTTAATATAAATCACACTGATATTGAACATGAATTATTGCATTGAATATAACCTTGCTCTATGTTCAAATCATTCGCGAATTAAATTCAGCATTCTTGAATTAGTACCCCAATCATTTTCCTATACGCACTTGTTGGTGCCTTCAATTCACTTACTTGGAGTACCCACATATCAATATGGTGTAGTGTAGTGTGGTGGTGGTGGTACAGAGGAAGATCACTCCTTAAATTCAAGGTTAAGTTTAGTTAGTAACTGTAAAGGAAATTTTAGATATACAATTTAAGTGAAGCAGTCTAATACAACAGTAGACAAAATATAATATTGGGTTCACTGCCATATTGGGTGGTGGTGGTGGCGACTTGATTTGTCCACCATCACTAGCTACACCATAACTAAATTTTGTTTGCCATGACTTAGACGCATTATTGTCCTCTGTAAATCCTCATTGTAGCAAGCGCACAGAAGTGATGCAATTTGCAAAAAGTAACTCAATCACTTTGACTCCAGCAATAACAACAACAACGCACAACAGAAAAAAATGCACAGGGAGATGAAGACGCAGTTAGCAAGAAGAAGAAGAAGAAGTCATCTTCGTCAATATATTGCATACACAAGTAAGTATGTAAGTAGGGATGTATGTAAGTATACATGCATGCATTTCAATATATGCATACGTAGTACATGTATGTTTGTGTGAGTATTGTGAGGGATCCAATCATCCTCCAAACGCACATACACATTTGCAATATCATGAAGATCACGATCATTGTGTACATAAACTTGCTGTCCAACTTCCTCCGTTGCTTCTTTCTTCTTTCTCTTATCCGTGAACACAACAATATTAATTTTTTTCCTCCCGTCGTCATCGTCTTTATGGAACTTGGCGCGTATTGCAGTTTTATTTTTATAATAAAACAGGGAAAAAAAAAAAGAGTTGCAAAAAAACAGAATGAGACTCAACACTCGTTGCGTTTTAAATTAAGAAAGAAAAAAAAAAAAAAAAACAACAAACTGAATAAAAGTAAACAGAAAGTAAAGATAACTAAGGAAACTGGTTTCGTGTTGTGTTGGGTTCATTGTGTCTGGGCATAGCGAATTTCTATGCAACTCAAGAAACATCCTGAGTAGTATAAATGGACAGCAAAATCATTTTGTTTACCTTAAACATTAGGTTGAACAGGCATTATCATTTTATCTTGATGTTTGTAACGTAAATACCCTATAAAGTGTAAAAAATATCAGCGCGACGAGGATAAACGATTGAGCCATGTACATTTATTCGTCAGAGCTTATTCAGTTTTCAATTAAAGGGACACATTTTATTGTCGTTGTTGTTGTTATCTGATAGATCAAAATCAAAGTTCTCTCCAACTACTAGAAGTGGTAATAGTCTAAAAGCAAATCATATAAAATTACTATTACAATAACATAACAACATGAATCAACGTTAATTTTCTGTCTTGATTTTGATTGCATATTATGCATATTCTTTCGTTCAGAAAATTTTCATGAAATATTTTACATTCTTATATATTTTAATTAAATTTCGTTTTTGTTGTGTAGGTAGAATCATACAAACATTATGCATCAACAATTAGATCTACTTTGTTTAGAATATAGAATTATTGGAATGGTACATTCATACTTATTTAGTTAAGCTACTTGAGATGATTGGATTTGGACTTGGATAAATTACATTTAAATTCATATACATAGTAAGTTAATGTTCAAAACGGCAAGTCATTTGTAAAATCTTTAAATTGAAATAAAAATAAGCTTTTATAATATCCATAAGTAAAATAATTTCCAAAAGATCAAGATTTGTTCTTATTTCTGCTGTTTCCTTTTAAAATTATATGTATTTGGTGCTTTTGCTTTTTAGTTCGTAATACTTTTCGCTTATACTTATGCTAAGTATAACGGCGACGTGTTAAAACAGTGCAAGGAACAATTAACACAATAACACAATGTTACCACTTTCATTGCCTGCAAGAAAGGCACGATTGAGTGGCAACACAGCCAAAGAAGTGAGTACTCCACGGAAAGTTTCCGAGCGTAATTTGGTAACAGAGTAGGCGGCATGAGAACTGCTAATGTCATCATAGACTCCAATGCGATTGCCTGTGGTAGCGAATATTAGCTCTGAGCCGATGGTTTGTAAGAAATGGGCAGGTTCTGCAGGTGGCCTAAAAATTATATGGTAAAAAACTATTACAAATTTCACAAAAAATATAAATAAGGAAGACTTACCTCAATTGATAGTGTAGTATGCCATCCTGAGCATGCCAAACGGCTAAACTGTGATCCAATGCCGAGCTAACTAATTGTTGATCATTTGGCGCAGCCAGTTGCAAAAGATCACATTCAATGGGTCGCCAAGCATTTAAAATAATACCAGTGCGAGTATCAAGCATAACAATCCCACCAGAGGATAAGCCCACGGCTATCCAGTTGCCAGAAGGCGCTACTGTTAAACAACGAACAGTGGCATTTGCCTGTGAAATGTTATTAACACGCCACTCATTGACATATTGCATGCTACGCGCATCAATAATCTTTACCGAAGACTCTGCTGTCCCAGCAATTATAAGAGGACTTGGTGATGGCAGACATTTTACCACTGTAATGGGATTATGTCGCGATGAATCTAATGTGCCCAATGGTCGACCAATAAATGGGTCCCAAACATGTACGCCTGAATCACAGGATACCACATACCGTAGGGACTCCAGAAAGCTTAACGAGTGAATGGATTTCTTGTGTGCCGTATAAGTAAACTGACAAGCAGTAGTCTTCCTGCCATCGCCTTCACTGCGCAGTGACCATAACTTCACGGTCTTATCTTTCGATGCTGATATGAAGCTGTTCTCATTGTCGAGTGCCAAAATGGCACGCACTGAATTCGTGTGTCCGGAAAATGATTGCAGACGGATTTGCTTTAGATTCAGCGAAGTCTCTTTGTCAGAGCGCGTTATCTCATGACGCCAGTAAGCCAACCAATTGCCCTTTAGATGACGCGAGGTTGGAAATTGTTCGAATTTATGTGCAACCATATCAAGAACTTCCATGGGGCCAAGCAAGTCTGGTTTTGTTGTTGTTTCATTTGTTGTGGCGGCAACTTCAATGCGATTACCAATAACTTGTGTACCAAAACTATTCGCCAATTGTGTATCTGCTGGCGGTGGCGATATATCACTCCTACGCGATGTGCCGTCGACTGTATCATCTGTGGTCGATGATTGCGATGCCATATCAGCATTATAATTAGGCTGATTGAATTCATGACATAGCGTTAAAACAAGTTCTAAATTGGTGATCGTGCGTTGCATTATCGCTTCCCCAAGGAAACGTAGGAATATCAAATATGCTGTATGTGCCAATGCGGGGCCAAACACATCACGTAGCTCTTCTGCTGCGCGTTTTAGACCAGATAAATCATGTGGTGGCGGAGGTGTAAGTGGCAGCATTGCAATATTATCACTTGGATTGCCCATAATACCATAGGCTTTGTCGAAAATCAAAAAGAATGGACGTAAAAGTGGTTGACATAAATGTTCCTTGGACATGTCCGGACCAATACGCACGCTCAGTGCATAGCTAGCGTCGAGTAGTTTACGAGCCAGTATGGATCGACCCAAATAACCACTTGGCATATTTAGACGTGTTGAACTAAGTATACGTAGAATTGGTAGAAAAATAGCGTCAAGTATTATGTCCTTTGTTTATGAAATGGAAAAATAAAATGTAAAAATATACTTTTGAAAAAGACTCATGAAGTACCTTTAAATGTTCCATTATGGTGACATCCTTTAGACAAGGGACCATATACTTCAATAATTGCAATGAACTGATAATAGCACCCTCTAAGCTTCCCGTCAAACGCTTTGCACTGAGTGCAATCAATTCGCTTATGTGTGGAAAGTATTGAAGCAAAAGTATCTCTTCACCAAAAAGCGCTAAGGACAAAATTAGAATCGAATTTAAATCAGCCAAATAAGACTATTTGCTTTTCTTACCAGATATGGACATAAGGCACTCTAAGACACGTGCTGCACTGCGATCACCCACGACGCGAGCATCTGCGATACTGAAATAATTAAGATTAGCCATTTCTTCAGGTCCACTACTCTCCGGCAGCAGATTCTCTTGGCCAACATAACACAATGTTAGCATTTTAAGCAAATTACGGGTTATAAAACGCGAGGTCAGTACGGGTCCAAGACGATGTGAAAGCCAAATTAAACTTTCTGCACTCATTTCGGATATTCGGTTATTTTGTATTGCCTTCGCTTCGGACATTTTTGAGATGACCGATGCTTGTAAGGAGTCACATGCATCCATTGAAGTTTGTCGTGAGGCAACTTTAATGCTTAGCGCGCCCGACGCTGACATCGACTCAGCTGTATGACCATTATCCTCATCTTCACATTCTTTCTGAGCTGCATCTTCTACTGCCTGTGTTATTATATCAAATGAGTCAACACTCTTGCGAGAACCGATTTCACAATCTATTGCATTTAGTTGATAGCTATGCCGAAAAACACTCGACGGTATATCAATTGTTGGAGATTTCGGACCTACTGGACCCAATGCTTGCGTTGAATCGTTTTGACTTTTAATTGAAATTTTATCGGCCTCTTCAAATGATGTGTTTGAGATCTTTGAACCATATATTATTTCAGATATTGCTAGTTTCTCCTCTATGGTTTCCGTTCGTTCAGCCAAATCCTCTTTAGCTTCTTCGGCAGTAGCTGTGCACCGCATATCAAATGAATCGATTGATTTGTTTTCAGCTGTACCTGAATTCGAAATATGATCTGAATTAGCATCGTCCTCAAAGCTGAACACATCTTCGACGTCGGGCTTTTGTGCTTTTGTTGCTGAGTACAAAGAACAAATAAAAGTAAATAAACTTCCGTATGACATTCAATTGAAATAAATGATTTACACGTACCTGCTTCTAAATTGACCACATCATTCTGCGGTACCTGCGTATCGACCATATAAATGACGTCGCCGCAGTGCGTTTCCGCAGCAGCATAGCTTAAATTTTTACTCGTCCGCCGGCTGCCAGTAGCGACGCCACTATGATAATGCAATCCATTGCCATCCTCTGGTTCCTTGTAGCCTCCAACTGCCTCAATGAGTGGTGCAATGAAATGTTGTAGGAAGCAACGCAAACCAAAGCGCACGATTAGACGTAACAGAAAGCTATGATGGTATAACTTCACCGATTTACGTGATTTAAAAGAGCTACTTGTGGAGAAGCGTAAATGTCCCATTGCATTAGTGCCATTGCCAGTTATTGAACGCGTACGAACTGAAGTCATGCCGCGTTCGAAACTCTCAACATCATAAAGCTTCATTATGGGAAGCAGCAAATGCTGCTGGGTCTGTGCTAGGCCTAATGCTTGAGCAACTGGATCAAAGAGATGCCAAGCTGTTAATATGGAAGTTTGTTCAGTGCTTAACAAATCAATAATGTGAGGTAATAACAGCTCCACTGGTGAAAATTGCTCATATGCCTGTGTATCTAGCAAACGCCTTATGTGGGCACAGCAGGACATAACTTTACATTCAGCGATTTTCCGTTCAAACAATACACGCTTACGATCAATATCTGTGTACTTTGCACACTCTCTTCCGTTACAGTTGAAATGCGTATGAAGCTCCAGCAGAGTTGAGTTGCAATCGAAGGCATGCAGGGCAAGTACGAGACCATAAATTGCATAGTAGTGGCTCGGAAACGGTATAAGTGTCGTCGCGAAAATTGGTTCCAGTATTTGTGCTGCGTTAACTGGTGGTAAGCCAAGATCCGATACAGTTTGTAGCTGCAACAGTACGCGCACAATATGACGCAGACATTTCGGCAGCTCTTGTTTATGAAGTTCGGCTACAGTTCGGCATGCTTGCAATCGAGTCTCAAAATTCGTTTTCATGTCGCTACCAGTCAACAGTGGACGTACCCGTTGTAACATAAATAGTTCCACTATGAGGCAACCTAAGACCTGAAGCTCGCGTTCACGTTTCTCTGAGAGTTTTTGCTTGAGAGAACGCTTACGGATGATTGGAGCAATAAAGTTTTTGCATTTACGTGGCGGCACTGCACCAATTGGCAAATCGTCTGCAAATAGTTGATTGGTGAAGGAATGTTCTTCAGAATTATCTTCGAACATCAAATCGCTGGTAATGATTTTCTCTTCCGGATTTGAGACAGACTGTTGATTGGGAAATGTACGCGCAAAAAAGTTTTCCATTGTTTCAAGGCTTTGTAGCAGCGCGGCGGGATTGTAGTCCTTTGGCAGTTCAATAAAATTCGTAGTTGGATAAAAAGTGGCAGAAGATTGTTTTTCATCGGATGCTTGTGTAGTTGATGTAGGATGCAAGGACATTCGTGGAGAAGAGTTGCTACCATTTGTAACCATATCGGTGTTGGAGGACACGTGTAAATTTTCGGTACTCTTTGCTAAACGCTTGGAAGTTTCGTTAACATGCAGTTTATGTCGATTTTTAGGTGAACGTCCTGCTTTATTACTGTTGTAGAGCTGGCTGAGTCGAGGCGCTGTCTTACTAAACCAGGCATTGGAAAAACGTTTCGGTGGATGCGGTTGTGTAAACAATTGTACAATGCCACGCTGGCAGAGAGTTCTATGTTGATCGACCATGCTAAGGCAAACGTTTTTCGATTTAATGGCAGCCTTACCGCTGAGCTTGTAGCTAATTTTAAGAGGAATTATGTAAAAATTATAAATCATCTGGTTAAAGTAAATTAGCAAACTTACCCAAAATTCAAATCTATCCAATGATGCAGTCGTTCGCTGACATGTTGTGATTCTAGGGCTTCACGATGTTTGCATATAAAATCTTCTGGACAACTTGCCCAACTTGGTAGCTCCAAGTCTGGTAAATCTTCGTGAATACTCTTAAATATCATAGGGTCCGAATAAAATTCTGGTATGCATTCATCTGGTGACCATTCTTCTAGGCGTTTTATGGTGGCCGGATATTCAGCTGGCACCCAAATTGGACGCACATGAGCACAAAGTATTTGCTGAGGTGTCCGACGTGCCATATACACAAAGTAAGTAATTTCCGATAAGAAATCTGATACATGATGTGGCGTTTGTTGACTCAGTAGTTGGATACTGTTGGTGCCAGATTGGACATCTCCTACTTGTGTTTGAACACTTTGATGAGCGTGCGTATACATTAAATCCAAATGAATATCGCCCTTGTTCAAACGATATTTGCTTTTCGTTAGATCACGCCAATTGGCACCATTGCGCGCTGTAAAATCCGTCACCCAAGGCATTATGTGGTGGTAGGCTGGATTGTGTAGATTACGACCAGATGCATTGTTTAATATTGTTAGATAATCGAAGTTCGAGAGTTGTCCATTGCACCACATTTCCGTGTATTCACGTAAAGTGAAGTGATTCAAATCATAAGCCAACTTAATATCAAATTTGGTACTGCCCGATTGTAGGTAATCGTCGCCAGTCACAGTGCCAGGCATTGCATCATCACCCTCGGTAGCATCATCATCATCAATAAATGCTGCAATATCATTCTCTGCGCTGTTATCACACAACAAATTGCCTTTCAATTGTGGCAGTACTTGCAGCCAAAGATTATCACGCAACATGATATGTTGCAGACGGAGATCTCCTAAAAATAAACCTTGTGTTTGCAATGCTTTTGACAATTGAAACAATTGATAAATCATGAAAAGCGATTTGTTATACGATTTACCAAGAACCGCGGGACTGTATGTGATGCAGTCATAGAGACTACACGTGATTGGCGGTGGATAAAATAATATGCAAAAATGCATTGATGTTTCGATTGCTACCAAAGCGGGCAGGACATTTGCATTACAATCTGTAAAGGCATACGCTGGAGGTGGTGCAATTTCGTCGTCATCCAATTCAGGCCATCGGCAACGATCAACTTTACAGTGTATAATGGGACAATGAAAGACACGTTGTATAAGCTCTTTTAACACAACATCATGTACCAGTAAACCACAATCTGTTGGTGAACCAAGGAGTTTGCCACCAGATCCTCCTCCTCCTCCACAACCAGTCTGCTGTCGATAAATTTTTACATGGGCGCCAGCGTAACGTTTGTATGAGGTCTCCCACAGTTTCTTAAAGTTAGTATTAGCTACATAAGAAACTGCCTGCGAGAAACTCAATGGTATATTGGCATAATCCACAGAAGCATTATCACAATTAACTAAGCTGTCACTAATACCATAAGGCAGAGGATAGACTTTTCGTTGCTGTTCCTTGCGGTATGTTTGTACTAAAATGCTTGTCCATGGATGTTCCAGATCGGCAGTTGTTGGATGAGCTCTGCGGTCGAGTTGAGACCAGGTGGCGAACGGCACTATCTTGCGGCGCCGTTCTAGTGCTTGCAGCCATGCCTTATCACATATCAACTGATAACGGTCTGGCGTCGATGTCTCACATATGTGTTGCGGATTAATACCAATTTCCTGCCAAGTTGAATCCATTTAATGTCTCTCACTCTTTACTGATTAGTGAAAGCTGTTCATTTTAGCTCTGATCCAAACGTATTGAATCTTTTTCCACTTATGAGGTCAAAAGAAATACGGCCTTGGTGTGGTCATTTGTGAAATTTATGAATGTTATTCTCGATGCTTTGTCTTTTCTTATAAAGCAAAGAACATTTTATGTCTTGCTTCCAAGTCGTTTATTTTCTTTTTTTGTTATTTCTTTATTTAGTTTTCTTATCACTAAATTGCAATTTTTCTTCTTCTTTGCATTGCAACAGCTGATTGATTTCATTTACAAAATGAAAGGCGATAGTGATATGTTATCGATAACTTCGATAGTCGTAAAGACTATTCCCGGTAGATGGCGTTGCCATACATTTTTCGTTAAAATTTTGTTACCACTAAAACTTAAATAATTTTTTTTTTTGGAAAAAATAAAAAATTATACAGTGGAAAGTAAAAATGAGTAAATGTTCGTCACTTTTACACATATTGATTTGTTACAGCTGATTAGAGAATTATGAAAAAAAGTAACTAGCAAACATCCAAAGTCACTTTAGCAAAAAAATAATAGGGGAATTGCAGTAATTAAAAATAAAAACAGGGATACGTGTATTTACACAATAATGCACGTTTTGATTATCTTTTTCTTTTTACTTATTTGTGAACATGTGTACTGGGAATATTATTTCATATATGCTGCACTATATCTCAAAGTTAATCTTCCGTAGGGGGCAATCCATCGACTTTTGGGAGCCTCTCTTCTCTAATAGTCCCAGATTTTCGTTCGGATTGAAGTCTGGGCTTTGTGCCGGCCAACTAAAATGTTTACTCTGACATCTAAGTCAACGATTTACGCGCAGTATGCTTTGCTTCATCTTTTGGCTGGATTATCTCTTCACTATTGGGATTTTAGATCTTTGGACTCCTAGCAAATTTTCATATAACTCTGCGTCATAAATTTGTTTATGATTTCATTTAATATTAAGTTGACATTAAATTTTTATTATTACTTACCAGAAATTGTTTTTATTTTCCTTCATTAAGCTTCTTTATCAATATGGGTCAGGTTCATGAAATTGAATGTAATCGTGTGCAAACTTGAAAATTATTAAAGCGGACATCATTATGAAGTTTTGATTTATGAACTCGTGCAATCTTTTTTATTATTTTGTATTTGTTTCCTTTGTTCCAATATTCAAAAGTAAGAAAAATAAATATGCAGATGTCTATACAACAATACTGTTGTCCATGTGTTTAATAAATTATTTTGATAATCCACTATATACATTATTTTCATATACATATGTACAATATTACTTTCTTAATTGGGCATTTAAGAATAAAAAACTTTATCAATTTTATTTGTGCAAATATGCGTGTCTTTAAAAATTGCCAACAGAATTTTTGAAATAAAAAATTTGTATTTATGATTGATCACATTAACAATAAATGATCGTCTAAATATTGTCGAAATAATGAAAAATAATATTATAATAATAAGGTGCAAACAATTCGTGGACAACATATATTTATCAATACAAATTTTTGTGAAATAAAATTAACACTTTGTGATGTTTTTGTTGTTGCTTATGCAAAATTTTGTGTAATTTTTTGACAATCTAAATAAACACATATGGATAGGATCTCGTGTGTCATCATTTTAAATCACTTAAATCCATATTTGCACATTTGTTTATTTAAGTTTTTTATTAGTAGTTTTATTTTCTTTATTATTGTGACACGTTTTTCTTATCCACGTGAAGAGATTTTGTAACTTATATACACGTACATAGTATGTAGAAACATATTTCTAAGAACAAATCTCATAACATATTGGCTCCATGTTTGTTCATACATCCATGTATGTATTTCTCTGTTTATTTTACCATAATCACTCTACATAGAGACATAATGACAGGCTGACTTTATCTTATCTGAAATAAACTTAATACATATTTGTAGTCAAGTACTGAACCTGTCAACAAATCATTTTTTTCACTAAATTTATTATTTCCATGCTTCCGTCACTATCAATACCATCAAATTTTAATCAAAACTTTTTACTTGGAAAAAAGAAACTGCCAACATCCAGAACCATTGTTAGTTAATTCCCACCAATATTAGTTGGGCAAAAAAAAAAATATTTTATTTTTTTAGAGTAGCCTTCTATCTCTTGTAAAAGAACACAAGAATTACTAAGACTAATTTGGAAATGTATTGTTGTAGTCTCAGGCTTCTTATGAAACATTACACGCATTTACTATCCCATTTTGGACCAGAATCTACATAGGTAAACAGTACATAAAACCAAATGAAATTGCATTCTAACCTTCGAAAATAATAATAGGTCCTAATCTAATTTAATCTAATCATTAACTTCTTTTGAGTGTTTTATTTTACTTGGCATTATAAATCTGGAGGAAGGATAGTGCAGTATGACTTTGTTTTTTTTTAACCTACAATTAATTAGTATTTGATTACCAGCAATAAACATAAATATACCAAGTTCAGAAAAAAACTATCATAAGTTCCTATACACATATAAATTATGATTATTTGATTTACGTCTTAATTGTTTATAGAGGTTGACGACGACAAATAATTTAGATAGATAAGTTGTAACAATTTCTTGTAGATAACTATCTATAACTAAAAACCCAACCTAGATAAGTTTACGAAAACAATTTAACTTAAGACGGGAAATTTTGTGTCAATAGAAAAATAAATGAGATTCTTTGATTCCAAATTAAATGAAAAAATGTAAAAATACAATATAAGTAGATTTACTCGGATCAAAATCGGAGAAACCAAGGAAGGCGTTAGTGGGTTTATCCTTTTTGGTAAATTAAAATATTTTTTTTATGATTTTTGTTTCGATTCAGGTCTATGCTACTTTATACCTATATGTGATTAGGTTTAAAAGTTCCTAGCTTACTTACCATAAGAGTGCTTATGTTATCACTTAGCTTTGGTGTGATTTCATTGGAAAGTAAGTATTTATTTCGTTCATATAATTGAACATCATTAAAAATGTGTCACAATCTGGTTTTTCCCGCAGTTGATAACTTGCAAATATTTCATTATCTATTGCACGAAATCTTTATAACACAGTTAAACTCTCTTTATATACGAGTAAGTACAATATTTGAAGGTATTGTACTACTTTGGACTTAGGAGCCTATTGACGCGTGAGTTAGTTTCAAGGGTTCTTTTTTGTATTTTTCATAAATTCGTCATAGTTTTATAACTTGTAATATAAAAAATAATAATATTGTAACATATTTTATAATGTAAAGATAAAACTGTGAACCGATTTATACTCTTAATAATATATATAATCTTATGGTTTCGTGTCATCGTGACACGTGCTAAATATTCAACTGATATTTGAGTTCACACCCGAGACAAACAATTTTCGGGGTGTGTCATTGAATGCATTTACTTTTGTTTTAAAATTTTTTTTTAAACGCTTAATTACTTATTAATTATTTAATTATTTTACCCACACGATAAAAGTGAGCGAAAGGTGCTAAACTTTGCATTATTATAGATCTTTTGTTTAAATTTCTTAAAAGTTGTTTAGTGGGTTTAAAAAAAAAATGATACAAAAACAATAAATGAATGAATACGTGTAGTACAATACGAGTATTAACGAATAAAGGAATCCAGTCAAAAGATGCGAAAGCTTACGACAATTGGAGGTTTTATTTTAAAAATAATTAAAAGTGTGAATTTTGATGTCGTTTCTGTCTGTTTTATTTTTGTTTGTTTTTGTTTATATTTTTATTTTACTTCCTAATATAATTGTGTATGTTTGTAAATATCTACTGATATTGTAGTATTACGTTATTTTGATTTACTTTGTTGATATCGTGTGGAACTTTGAGATGGCGGCATGGCATCTTTTGCTTTGTTTTCTTATTGGAGGTCGATCGTATAAAAATAATATGAAAAATTCCCAATTGTATTTTTTCTTTTTTGTTTTATTTTAAGTAATCCTAAAAAAAGCTTATAAGTAAGTAAAAATATTATTTAATAATATTAAGCAATTTGTGAGTTGTACACGTTGGCTTGTCAAATATACAAAAAATCAATTATTTTAACTAAATGGATAATTAAATTATATTTTTATTAGTAAACAATTAATTTAGTTGAAGCTAAGTTTAAGCAGGTTATGAATGTTACGTTAGGTCCGATAAATGAATAGATTTTATTTATTTTGTAATTTAAATATATGTATATACTAGCGTTAACCGGCGTGCGTTGCTACACGCTCTATGCGTTAATTGGGTGTTTCTTATAAAAAGCTTTGTTGTAAAATGTGTAATTAATAATTTACAATATATTTTAATATTCTAAGCAACTTTAAGAATCATTTGTTCTTTTAAAAAAAATAGGTTCAGTATATTTTGCACCAAATAAAAAAAAAAATTTAAAAATGGCATAAAACTATCAATATTTGGACAACAGCGCTACCTACCGGATCCAAATGTAGCAAAGAACCTGACTGTAACTCCATGAGTACAACAAAAAACCAAAAACCATCAAAATTGGTCCAGCCGTTCTCGAGTTTTGCGGGGTCATACTATTTTTTTGAGTGCTCTAACTATCCCGAAGCTGACTGAGGCGAGCCTCACGTTCCGTTGACGATTCTTCATCTCTTGCTGAACGTACTCTTTTGGCATTCACGGTACTACGATCTATGTTCGAACGACGACGTCTTCCAGACATGACTTTTTAATTTCTTGATAGTAATAATCAGACTTAAATAAAAAAAATCTAAAATAACATTTGAAGAAACTTTGCTGTGTAAACAATGAGAAGCTGGAATATTGTAGTGACAGTAAATGCTTTTTCCATGAATTATAACACTATGCCTACTACATTAATTTTAAACCTATTTTGCGTATTTTTAAAGATTGAAGCGGTTAAAGGAAAAAAGCGACTTTGTTTTATAATATGTATAGATATAGATATAGATATATATATGTATGGAGAGTTAGAAGAAAATCCCTAGTTTTTGATTTCAGTTAAAAATTTATAATTCTATGTAAGCTTTATTATAGTGAGAAGGTTATTATTACTTAAGCCTGATATTTGTAAAGCATAAAACCGAGCTTTATGATCTCCACTTAATACATTTTCTTGGCATGGTTGGCAGCAAAGAAAATCTAGTCAGTTTAGTTCACAAGTCCATTTGTCTGTTTCCTTAGGTATTCAGTTTTCTTCTACACCATCTCCTTTTATCAATTGTTAGCCTTCGTGATCTGAGCACTTTATAGATCTCATGGTTGTCAAAGCTCATATGAAGCTCGCATAAAAGATTTTGCTAGTATAAAACTAATTTTTTAAATTTCTTTTTAAATTCTACGTAAAATGTAAAGTAGAGCGGATGTTTCTCAAGGTAGCGTCCTGGGTCCATATTATATACGATATGCTCTGCTGATTTACCATTTGTTAATAACATACATTTTAAAAAATAGTTGCTTCTTATGCCGATGTGTTTCATAATGCTATACTTACCAACTCAGAAATCAATGTTGAACGTTCTAACATCCTGCAAAAACAACTTAAACGATTGAAAAATCCTGGTTTTAAATCTAGAAACATCGCAATAAATACTGAAAACCCTAAGCGTATTACATTTAGCTAGAGATGTAGTGATTGTCTACCAGTTATTCCTTTCAAAGATTTAAAATTTGACAGAAGACCAACGAGGGAAAAGCACATCAAAAAGAAACATCGACAAATCAGTAATGAGGTATTTTGGTTAAACTGGCTGATTTTTTCTTATTCCTCGACTTGAGTACAATTTACTACTTTACAAGCCAATCATAAAACCAGTGTGAAATCAACTTTGGGGCACAGGAGCAGAATCCAATGTTGAAATACTGCTAAATTTTCAATATATGCTTTTTCACGGACTTGTCAGAGCTGTTAATACAGAGATTTTTGCATTCTATTAGAAGAGATCGTGCTGAAATCATGCTGGCATTCAATATTTTCGATATTAATCATCAGCGATTTGAGAAGAATCAAACGGTATCACTCGCTTGACATATCGTTTAGAGCAGAATAATTTATAGACTTAAGTAGTCTAACTTGTTTTCCTATTTCTATGTTATTATATTCTTACAGTAAATTTAGTAAAAGTTCAAATAAACAGTTCTTAAAAAAATTATGATGATAATTAAAAAAAAAAAAAAAAACAATGTTCTATGGAAAATTTTACAAAAAAAAAGACAAGTTTTACTGATTTCAAATTAACAAGTAAGTTATACTATGTACTACAATCTGTGGTCAATACTAGTAGCCTTCATTACGGGCGCCAATTTAAGTTGAATGACTTTAATACAAGTATGTATAACCAACCACTTGAATAGTACTTTATTCATACTTGGAACTAAGTACTACTTAAAACACCACAATAAGTATAACTTTACTTGACTGTGAACAAGTAATACTTGATTGCATACCGTCTAAATGTAAGTAGTTCAAGTTCTTTTGTGGTATTATACTAAGTATTTGCATGAGATTTCAATAATGAGCGGATCTAAAGCACTTTTCCGCTAGTTCGCATTGACCCTCAAAAGTAATTTACAAGTGTTTTTAAAAAATAACAACATTAATTTACCCAGTTTAGTTATCTGCTATTCTGATACCCTATTTCTAAATATGGATAAAAGTTTATAAAGTGTGAGCGTAATATCTAGAAGGACGCAAGAAAAGACCCCATAAATGTGATGATTTTATTAAAATTATCGTGAAATCATGTCATATTTAGAAAACTGTAATAGATAAAAAGCTGAAATTTGGTATTATGACTCGGTTGGTTTCGGAGTATATCAAAATTGCTTAAAATGTTTGCCTAGCCCCTGGTAAAGCTATTTTTTAAGATTTCAATATGCAAATAATTCATAGAAAATTTAAAGGTCTCCTAGTCAGTACGTTTTGTTCGAAGTAGAAATAAATATTTAGTTACAATTGGTTTTTTTAATTGTTTCACTGTTGTCTCTGATCAACTGGTTTCAACCAAAATTATTCGAGTGTAGATTAGTTCAAGTGTTGATCTCAAGTGTCATTTTATAAATGAACAATGTTTCCTTTTTTGTTTTATTATCAATTTGATAATAATAAAACAATACGCTAAAGTCATGGCTTCTCATTAAAAACTTGTTAAAATTAATTATTAAATTTTTCTTATTTTCATATAAATGTGAAAAAGTATATTAAATTTGTAGAGCTTTATGTATCGTACAAATATTTCAGCAAAGATAATAAAATGAAGAATTATATAGAAGTGTACGTAGTTAAGTAAAAACATATGGCTACCGATCTTTAAGATCAAAAAAATTGTTGACTTAAAATGTTGAAAGAATGTTATGCAGATTCTTGGATCGAAATTTTCATCATTCAAAACATTTTTGCAATGCCTCATAAAGCATAAATTATAATTATTGATATTGGAGGCAAATGCCCATGGGCACTTTACATCCTGTATAGTAATACTTTGTTTTTAAAGATCTTAAGACTGGGTTGAAATAAAATTGGATAAAAGTACTAGAAAATGTCCCAATGGAAACTATTTCTGCCACAAAATGTTGTGAGGCTGCTTTGGACAAGATATCTTAAATAAAGACTAAGGAGTTAGTTGATGTCAATCTACATAAAAGATTGAAATTTTAATGATCATCTTCATTTTAAATTTAAAGATTATTAACTCTACAAAAATATAACAAAATTATTGACATTGTATAATAATTGGATTAATTTGGATCAATAATTCTGTTTATATACTAATATAAACATTTCATTTCTTTTATGTATGTAGGGTATCTAATCTTAGTTGTAACTGAAATTTATCATTTTTTTTTTCTTTCTGTGTTTATCATATTTAGTGGTCTTTACAATGAGTTCATGGTATTTATGACCAAATAAGTCTTTCAATATGTATAACAATCACGTGAATTAATTGAAAAGCTTGTAGTAGCTCCATTATTTTTACTTATTGTTGTTGTTATTGTAGTTGTACCAGTGGTTGTTTTGGTACTTGCGACATTTAATTTCTCTTATAAAATATTCATATGTATGCTCCTATGGTTTGACGTATTGATATGTGATATGTATTTTCTTTTCTTCTCTCCCATAGTTAAGACCATCGATTGAGGATCTTTCATTATTAAAGAAACCAGTTCTTTTGATCGTTGCTAACTGTTGTCATTTTTGCTGTTGTTAATTTGTTGGAATGTTGCGTATTTTGGATCTTTCTCTCTAAGCGAACTCTATGATTAGTTAAACATTGTGTTGTAAATAATACGCATGATCCACAATAGATCCATCACTTTATTTAACAATATTTATGTTGTGCGTATGAACTTTGGATGAGATCATATAATATTGGTATTAATTAAAAAAAAAAAAAAAAAAATAAAATAAAATGATACTATACTATTGTATGTAAATATATGTATTCACATTAGAATATTTTATATTTAGATGTGTGTATTATTTCTGTCCATCCTTGAAGCAGTTAAAACTGGTAAACGAATTCGGTCATGATCGTGTGCTCAAAAATTATACAGGATTGATCTGGTAAAGACTCGTTCTTAAGACACAGAAAATCGTTCAACTGAGTTTGTCCTATATACTCGTACTCGTATATGTACAATATTAGATGAATGTGCGTATTATTCTTGATTAATTTTCATTAAAAAAGAAATTCAAAACTCTAAACAAAAACAAAAAAAAAATAAAAAATATAAATAACTAAAATATTTGCCATATCATAAATGAGAAGAAGAACAAATACAATATTATAGTAGTAGGTACATTTGCATTGAACGTTGATGAGAAGAATGATATGTCATTGAGTTGTAACACGCATCAAGCACGGCGGTGGCCGACAAACCAACAGAGTGACAGACCGATAAACAGACTGTCATATAGTTATTCAACAGTATATGTCATCCCAATGACATGTATGAGTTTGAATATTGAAGTCTATACATAAAATATGTATGTATGTACGAGTATGTTGAGTGAAGGCGCGCACATTAATTAAAGATGTCGCTTCTTCATTAAGAGCTCCCTTAGAAGGGAAGGCAGTCAACCGAGCGAGTCGCGAGAAGAGTTTGTTGATTCCGAGAATCAGTCACACTAATATGACTTGGTGTTCAGGTCTTCACATTATGTATATGTATTTACTTCACACACAGAGATTACGCACTATTATTATTATTAATATTATTATTATTGACATATGTACAATAATAGTTGCCGAATTTTAATAAATATAAATCATTTTGTTATTGCCATTTTCATTATTAGATAGACTAGACACTTTATGGAGATGCAGTATGGGTCAAAGCACCAGGCAAGATCTATTCCAAACCCCTCTTACGAGCGTACACAGATTGGGCACGCAAAGGGTACAAGGCGTCTTACTCACAGTATCGGAGGATGCCACACTGGTGCTCTGAGGCCAATAGAGACAGAAGAGCCCTATGACCGGATATCGCAGTTTCCTGAGGAGGCAAGAGTACAAAGAATCCAGTCGAGATGCTCAACCATGAGAACGTGACAGACCCATTGGGGTATCTCGACAAAAGGGCGCTGGACATAGAATTTAATCACCAGCATTTTTACATTTTTACCTCGCTCAGCCCCAGAGCGGTGATATAGATGATGAGGCCTGAAGGTATCCCACCTAAATCAAAATGCCGGCTAAGTTTGCGGCAGTCCCGTAAGGTTCCAGTACATTTTTCATTCATTGTTGTGTAAAAATATATTTCTTAATTTGCAATAAAGAACCAAAAAAAAAAAAAAAAAAAAAAATATATATAATTTAAGTGTTGGTAGCGATTTTATTTAGCTCTTAGATTATTAGTATTCTTTGATAAGACTTGGCGTTGAATAAAATCATTGGCAGGTCACTATGAGTAGAAAGTAATAGATTAAGATTCCAGTCGGTAATACACTAATCTAAAAGAAACACTTTAAGTATTTAATATACTACAATTAATCTAAAAGAGACACTTTAATTATTTAATATACAATATATTGGACATAAAAAATAGAAATGATTATCTCTTGAAATGTTCTAATATTAAAAGATTATATATAGTAAGTCCATTTAAATGAACATAAAGGTTCAAAGATCTAGATCAAGAAACGAGAAAAAGGCATTTTTATTTATTTTAAAATACTATGTTTTTAATCTTAGACGATTCTTTACTTCGGATTTTCTCAGTCCGCCTATAGAATATATATAAGTTTGGCACAAGATCTAAACATCAATGCAGAAACTAGATGAAAATATTGTGGTGATTTTTATACGGTTCTTAGGGTCATTAAGAGATTTTTTTCAGAAGGTTTATACGGTATGTACATAAACAATTGATTCCATAATAAAGAGATTTAATTCAATTCAAGTCACTTCTAATAAGTTGAAATTAATTAAAAAATAATAATTTTCTCCATTGCACGTGTTGTTCTTTTTAGTCTTGACCAGGATAGATATAAATGCCAGAGAGCTGGAGAATCCTCCATTGAATGTGAAGTTCGATTTAGTCTGGACAGGAATAGAAATAAGTAGTTCTTAGAGAGGCAGAGAATTGTCCTAATGCAGGTTCATGAGGACCTGTTCCTATAGTTCCAACAGGTACAATGTCTGTTTTCTGCGAATGTTGCTCTGCTTTGAATAAGAAAAGACTTATATTGCTTATAAGGAAAAATAAATTTAGATGAAAGGCTTCATCCACGCGAATCAAATATCACCGCGTGATGCCGGACGGGTCTAGGGCTAGCTTAGCTATTTTATTTTTTTTAACACATGCAATTTTTGCAGTGCTTGGAATTTTTATATGAAATTATATTTTGTTAGAATAGTCGATGATCTTTAAGGATTATTAATGATTTTCTAATTCTTGTTGGATTTAAAAGAAAAATATCAATAAAAATCAATTAGAAAGCCTTAACATTAATTGAAATGAGTTAAATAGTTTTACGTTTTATGTACTTGTATATAAATAAGTATGTATTTATTTAAAATTTAGTTCAAAAAACCCCAAAAGTAGTTACCCAATATTGTATAATCTTGTTAACGTTTTAAACGTGCTATTCAACTGCCCAATAATTCATAACTCATATCAACTGAACCGCAACGAATTAGTTTAGATATAATACGTAAATTGAATGGGTAAAAAATATACTTTTATATATTAAATTAAATATTATATTATGTATGTAACTAACATTCTAAGTAGTATAACAAGTAATGAACACTGGAGCATGCCCCCCTTTTGGGGCTCTCTTAATTACAGTCATTGAAGTCGATTATTATGAACCAGTAACAACAACACACGACTATGTACATAGTAGTGTACATACAAGTATAATGACTTAGTGTACCTTATTTTGTACTGTCTATAACTGTTAAATGGTTATTGCAAATATTATTAATACCTAGTACTATTGTTATTGTTGTTTATTGTTTTCTATTATTGTTATTTCCTTTGTTATTGTTTTCTTATAGAGAGAATGCGCCAAAAAATCAATTCACACAGCAGTTGTGTTCTCGCACCGTTACGGTCAACTTATTCAACAAAACTTACCTTAATAAATACTATGTAGTATTAGTCACTAATGCTATGAACAATGAAAATCGAAATTGCTCTAAAAACTCATTTAAATTCGGATAATTGGAGTAGAATCAAACTTACAAATACAATGGCTTTCATATTCTATCTATTCCATATTAAGAAAGGTATTTTTTTTTAACCGAAATTGTTGTGCAAACTTATCTTAAAGCTTGTGAAATTTTTGCATTTAATTATTTAGTTACTTTTGCAGACAAGACAAATATTAAGTATTATATATGGGGATGTACATATGTTCTATAAGACATCCAAGTATAACAATTAAAACAACAACATGTGTGTCTGTAGTAGTACTTATGTACTTATAATAAAACTCCAACAACACATACACCGCCATATCTCAATAACGCTCGCTCGGACTTGATGTCGCAGCTCGATTCGGAGTGGATCGACTTGACGGCTTGACGGCTTATCTTCTCTTAGTATGCCGCTGTACACGAGTTCATATAAAACGAAAGGCATACATATGACTTTTCTCATTTAAAATTTGACGTTCGCAACGAACAGATGCGCGCGTTGATCGGTGATCGATATTTTTGTTGTGTGGATATCAAACGGCAAACATAAACGGGATAAAAGCAGGAAGCACGAAATAAAACACAACCAAACTGCATTAAAAAAGAATAAGCAGCAACAGGAAGGCTGCGTTGTGTAGTTAGTACAATATTAGCATAAAAGTGAGAGTAAACTGAGACGAAGAGTGAGAAAGAATTGCCTGTGGGAGAGCAAAGTGAAAGCAATTTGGATTTTACTTACTTCAATTAGAATTGCTGGCTGATCTTTATTTCTTTCTTTGCATTGTCACAGTCGGTGTTCGTGCTTCGTGCGTCTGTATATTTGTTATGATAAAAATAATATAAGTACATTAAAATAAAAGTGGCAAAAACACAGTATAAAATAATAATAAACTATTGAAATCAATTAAACAAGTGTTTGTTTGTTTGTTTGTTGTTTGGTCCTTTTCATTTCGTCACATTTAAATTTTTTACTCTCCTTGTGTTTGAAAAATCCGTTAAAGTGGCGAAGGAATTGGCAAATTTGTTAGCATTAAGACAAAATACTTACGAAATGACACAGCAACCACAATGGGGAATCAATTTATCGCGGTGTAAGTTTTCTAATTAATTTTTATTATATTTTATTATATCTATGAGAAATCATTATATTTTTAATTATTTTCGGATATATAAAAAAAAAAAAAATAAAAAAGTTTTTAATTTAATGCAATAATCATCAACAATAAATAAACAAAAAAGTTATGAAAAAAAAGAAAGAAGAACAAAATTTTTAATTATTATTTATATTTTTATTTAATGAAAAATATATGTTTTAATTTTTTTTTTTTTGATTCATTTTTATTATTATTATTTTTATTTATTTATAATAACCCAAAAACACAAAATAGAATGAATTAAGTAAAAATATTATAAAATGAAAAAAAAAAAAATCCCGTGCAGGACTCGAACCGCCCGATATAAAAAAAAAAATTCCCAGTACAGGATTCGGTTTGCCAGTAGAAAAAAATATGACGATTCTTTTTAAAGCATAATTTTTTTAAATTTCACTCATGCCGTACGTAACGCACATAAAAGAACTACGCTCTAAAAAAACAATGACAAATCATTTTGGAGCAACTTCCGAATTATGTTTATGGACTCTTTTTATTTATTTTTATTTTTATGTCGTCTGCTTATTTTTAGTCTTTATATGTAAATACAATACTTATTATACTATTAAGTATGCGTTGCATGTAAAACAAACAATTTGAGTATTTAACATGACAAAAAAAAAAAAAAAATATATATACAATATATATAAATTATATATCCAAAAAGAAGACGCGTTTAAGAATTGTTATTTATTTGTTATGAAAATTTCTTACCAGTTAAGAGTTCATTAAAATAAAAATAGCAACAATTTTGATGTGTTTCTGAAAATTGAATTCATTTTTCATTTTTGAACTAAAATTTAATAAACACCCAAATTAAAATAAAAAAGAAAATGTTTCGATTAAAGTTTTATTTATACTTTAGTTCCACTCTAAAGTTATAAGTACATTATTTGTGTTTTATTTAATTCAACATTTGGACTATTATTAAATTTGCTTATTAGTTCTAAATCATTATTAGCAGTTTTGCTTGGTCAGTTTTTAATCGATAGTAGATAGTATGTAGTAGGATCCAATCTGTTTAGACTGTGCTTTGTGGTTGTAGTACCTAGCAGATTGACACCCAAAGGGTTTGCGTGACTTCGTGAATGGCTTAGACAAGGGGTGTCTAACTTTTTCGATTTCCATATTGGTGATTTATCCAGAATTGTGTTGCATTTGTATATAGATTGCGGTGAATGTTTTTTTTGCTCAGTGATTTTTCTCAGAGTGAGGTTTTGGTATATCTGCTGGATTTTGATGTTAGGGAATACAGTTGTGCCTAACAGCTGTGTGCCATATGGTCTGTATATAAGTATGTATAAGCAAAGAATACGAACATTGTATGGACTTTCTCATCCGTATATTCTTTTTGAAAGTCAATCTTTTATGAACAGAAATTGTTTTCATGTGAAAAGAGTTTATACTTTTACATGAACAAAATCAACTTTGGATGGAAATTGATCCTCAAATCTTTACACAACTCTCCTCTCCTCCTTTTTGAATTATTAAATTAAATTGTTACATTTTATTTATTTTTTTAATTTTTATTTGTTTCTGCTAATTTTTATCACTCTCCATTCTTTTAAATAACAATTTTGTTCCATTCAATGAATTTTTTTTTACTCGCACGTATTTTATCGTATTAATTTGTATTTATTTTCTTCACTTCTCCTTTTCCATCTTCTTTATTTTGTATTTTTTTTTTCTCGCCGATGCGGTCAATGAACACATAAAGTGACAATTGTCAATAATATTATTGAGTAGCTTTTTTGTATTGTATCGTCGTTGATGCCATACAATTTGATTTGATAACATTTTTATACATTCAGTTCAGTTGTAGTTTTGGTTCATTGAAAGGCGGCGAACTTTTGTCTGGGGCTAAACGCATTCATTGTTTAATGCCAGTTTCCGTGAAGCCCAAAGAATTTTGCAAAAAAAGCAAGGAGGAATACGAAAAGCAAAGTCTTTGCATAAAACTTGAAAAAGGTTAGCAATCATAGATAGTGAGGAGAGGAGACTGGGTAACTGCATACATATTGTATTTCGATATTGGTATTTGACACACATACTTAGTTTTGTTTTTTCTTTCCATTTCATTCTTGATTCAATGGGTTTCTCTATAGGAAAGCAGTTTCAACCGGTCTAATTCCTAAAAAAAATAAACAGGTTTTCCATTCAAAACTTCAATCGCCGCAGTGACGCAATATCTTGGCGTAGTATGCAAATTTAATTCTGAGAAATTTCGATTTCGATAGATTCAAAACAATACATAAAAATAATGAGTCAAATTGAGCTATAAAGTCGATTGACTTTGATTTATTGTTGAAATAATAAGTTTTGTATTTTTAAAGAAATAGTTTATTATTGTAAATAATCAAGTTTCATATTTATGTGTGGAGGAAAGCGTTTGTTTTTGCAGGATATCAACTTTCTTGAGATAAAATATAAATGTATAGATATAAAAAATTATTAGAAAAATTATGAATATCTAATATGAATAAATATGGGAAAAATGGAAAACTTTTTGGATTTAAAATTGATATTAAAATCGTTTCGATGACCCTTGGCAATGGTGGCATAATTTAAGAACCGCTGTAAATAAATGAACTTGAAATAAATGAATATACAAGCACATGTCTTTACTTTACCCAAATTCTCGTGAAGAATAGGCCAATCATCTCATGACTAATGTTCAGGGCCACTTCCATAAATGCAGTCATTTAAAAATAAATCACGTAATTTTTTACTATTATTTCTGTTGTTCGAATTGAAATTGCTTTTTCGGTATGTTTGTCATCTTCTAGAGATTCTCTAACAACTTGTCATACTTACATGTGATCTTTGTTATGTGCTTAACATGACTCGTTGGCTTTGTTAAAAAGATAGAGATTTCCTCAAACTTCTCATGCTTAATAAATGAGCTGAAAAATGAAGTTACTCATATAAATTGTTTTTTTTATTTAATTTAAGTAAGCTTCTATAGATCGTTTGCCCATTATTTTCTGTTTTTATGACTTGATGGGATGAATAATCTATCTTTTTTTTTACTTTTTTTACTTACATTATAAATAATATGCAATAACAACAGATTCATATAAAAATTACGACATCATGAAGAAGTCTATCTAATGGAGCAATGACCTGCTGCTCTGTCTTATAGGCTGATAATTTGCAGATACATATGTACATACACTACTCGTATGTCATTGGTTTCAGTTGAGCATGGACAATTCTTTGTTTCACACTTACTTAATCTGAGAAAATTGAATAAGATTTTTCATATTTTCCATTTATTTAAATTTATTTTTTTAATTCTTTTATGATTCCATTCTGTGGAAAAATACAAAGATGATTATGGCCATTCATAAATACCATGAATATGAATATTACTAGCAGAATAGCAAAATAAGATAAAAGAAGGTCAAAAATATTATACATACATACATATATTAACGGATGGATATGCTACAATATTATTATCATAAACAATTATAACTGAATAACTTAAATATTTTGTATATAATACAAACAATAATTCAGTTTTTTGTTTTTTTTTGTTATATTTATTTGGTTTGAAGATTTCATTATAAATTATTTATTGTAAACTTAAAAGAACTTAATTCTAATTACAACTATTGCCTTGAGCTAGGAAATCGTAAATAATTCATAAAAAATAAACTATGATAACATAAATAAAGATATACAAAATTATATTTGTAAATTTGGTCATTCTTTAAAATATTGTAAAATGCTAATATATAAATTACAAAATATAAAAAGAAATGCAAAACATTTATTTCAGATCAATGAATAAAAAAATATGTGTTTAAGAAATCCGCAAGTTTTCCATCAATATTATTGTATAATATCTTTATCAAATACATACTTTTTAGATCGGTCAAATTTCAGCATTTGTTGAGCAAATTGGGTCCGATTTCAGCATTTGGTATGGAAAACTTAGACATACTTTTTATAAATTGATTTTATACGTAAATAATTTTAAATTTAAGGAGGCCATGAGAAAAGAGAATAAAACCAAAACATGTACGGGGTGATGGGAGCTACTTCTTCAAGTAATAGAACATATTAGCTCCGTATGACAATCATATCGAATGGAATACGACGAGCATTTTAAAACACAAAAAACTACCAAGTACGAGTCACAATCGGACACGGAGGGCTCCGAACCATCGTACAAGTTTTAAAAAGAAACAACATTTGGGTAGCTCTGCTGTCCGTCTGTCCATCTGTATGTATGCAAACTACTACTTCAGTTTTTGAGCTAGATAGCTGAAATTTATCATGAGTATCATGAGGGGGGACCTCCCATACAAACCACACATTAAAATTCAGGTTCTTATTAAAAATAATTTCTGTGTTTTGTTCTATCGAACTGATTTGATTTTGACACTATAAGTTTTTAATCCATCTGCAACAATCATGTGAATGTCAAGACTCTAGGGTTAACGGATCGTTTAGCTCCCATACAAACCCGTACGTTTCTTGTATGGGCACCCTTTTAAACTTTTTGTTGCTGTAGCCCCAATACAACTACTCATTCTAAGAGCCCGAGGATGGAAGGATAGGCGTAGCCTTAGTAATAGCGTTCCGTGCGTACGGAACCCCAAACATCACACCCAATAGCCATGCAAAGTGCAAATACATGTTAACATTTGCATTACACTAGTAAAATATATAAAGAAATCGAGGAGGATACTCTGAATTAAAAATATGTAATAACAAACCAATAAAGCGCATGACCGGAAAGAATATACTTAGATATGACAACAATAAGTATGATGAATGAATTAAGAAAAAATGCGGAAGCTTTCTTTTTTTGTTTCATTATTTTTGTATTGTGAAATTGTCTCAGTAAATCCTTTATATGGAAATTACAAATTTAAAACCAGTTAGGAATTCAATTACTTTATTGGAAACTTTAAAAATTTGACTCAGAGGAAAACACAGTGTGAGAGAGAGAGTGAGGAAGAGAGAGTGAGAGAAATTTTTAAATTGCTTCAATATGAATGTTTATCAACTTAAAAAATTTTATATACGAATAACAATAAACCTGTCCAATCATTATGATTGAGTATGTTATATTGTTATCAGAAGAAGCCAACTATAAAAATGTTTATAATGATAAATGAAAGTGAAATACGACAAATAAGATTCTAAAATATATGGTTAGATGATAGACGTGGCCGTACGTAGGCAACTAAGGAAGCGCGATGTGATTATTATACTTTTAAAGAGATTCAAGTACTTCAGTTTCTTGTGATACAAATGTGAACTCTAAGTAGGATCTTCTTTTTATTTGCAAATTACTAAAATAATACATACCGACTTATAATTTGATGAGCTCTTACATCTATTGAGCCCCATTACCACAACAAATCTTTGCAGTGGCGCTGCATCACGTTGCATTATTTTGGCGTTTACAGTGTCATTTCTGAATCATGAACAGACTTTTCTATGTTGGTGTGCAACAAAAAAATCAGAAATTACCGAAAAACTTCTAACTTTCATGAGCAACTTGGCCAACACTGAGAGTGAGAGTGACAATTTCCCAAAAAATCTGAATTATGGCGAATCAATTCCTGATTCGTATTACATTTTTTCTTGTATTTGTTGTCGAATGGGATTCAAATCAATGGTCGCATCACTATTGATTCAAAACATGGTCCACTCTAAAAGGGGTGTTAAGCATTTTTGGTTTTGTTTTATTTTTTTTTATAAAATTAAGACACTTTAAATTGAATACTAAATGTTTAAATTTATTTATATTTTTTATACAAATAAGTATACTTATATTGATAAAGAAAGAATATCCATACTACCAATCACTTGCACGTGTTCCACTTATTTGTGTTTTAAAAGAAGTTAAGAACTTTTTCTTGCGGCATTTCAAAAAAATGTATATAAATTAATAAATGAAATTGTCAATATTTGTTGTTAATTAAGAAAACCTTAAGTCAATAAGAAGCGCGGGAGTTTAGTTGCAAAATTTCATCATTTAAAAAAGACGTTGTTGTACTACTAAGTATCACTACCCAAAAAAAGTGACGTCTATGTGTCATTCCGCTTTATTGGGTGGGCTTAACTAATTAGCATTACCTATATTCTTACTCTTACTCTTCCCTTTCCATACACGCACTCCCTGCTGGCAAACTATTTTGTCTGGTTGTTAAGAAAATAGGAAATATGAAAGAAAGAAAGAAACAAATAAAAAAATAATATAAACTTTATTATTGTGTAATTATTTGCATTTTGCGTCAAAAATGTGTAAATATCATGAATATACGAGTACACATAACTTATAAATGAATTTCACGTATTTTATATACAAACACATGCACATACATACAATATAACACTAAGTACTATATATTTTATACAACGTCCAAGTGCATATAATTACGGGTATAAATGTGGCAATTTAATTTTATTATTTTATTGAAGTTAAACTTTATTATTATTATTTTCTTTTCAGTTCAGTTCAGTTGTTTTTTTTTTTTTTTTTTTTGTTATAGGTATATAGATGATTTATTTTGTTTTATTATAAACTTTATTTAATGTTCAATACTATTATTATTATTCGGTTTTGTTTTGATGTTTGAAACAATTTTTTTCGTATTTTTTTTTTATTTTTTTTATTTTTCAATTTATTCTCCTTTTAGCTCGAAACCTTTAGACCAGCATTTTTCCAAGTAGTAATTTTTCTCAAGATCGTCAAAATAAATGTTTGTTAACGCCGAGCCATTTCTTCAAATTTGAAAACATGGGATAGTTGCAGAGGGCTAAATTTGGAGAATATGCTAGATGGAGTAGATCGTACCTTAATTTATGGATGTTTCCCATGGTGGCTACACACGTGTATTGTCAAGATTTAAAAGCACTTTTTTCTTCCCGAAATGTGGTCGTTTTTGATTCAAATCAATGTCGTATCTGTCCAAAAGTTCTGAATAATATTCGTCGATGAATGTTTTACCTTGTTTAAAGTAATCGATGTGAATGACATCGCGTACATCCTAAAAAACTGTCGCCATAGCCTTGTTAGCCGACTGATCCACATTGGTCTTCTTTGGTGCACGTTCACGCGGAGAGATTTCTCCTTTCTGCTTTGAATTTTCCTTGGTCTCTGGTGTATTGTGATCGATCAATGTTTCGTCCACGGCGCAAATGCTTGTTCGGATTGCTGTTGAACATCGGCGAACATATCCAGACCTAGCACTATCTGATTACCATTTATTTGGTGGTGTAACAATAAATTCCCTAGACGACTGTAAAATGATATTGGTCCAGTTTTTTGATCAAACACCTTCAAATTTCTACAAAGACGAGAAAAATGTCTGATGAAATAAAGTTTGTTTGTTATCTACACTCAGAGATATAAAAATCTATACATATAAAAATTGACGAAAAAAATTGTTTGACTGAGCTAAACTCCAACACCGTTTGACAGATCATCAAGAAAGTTGGCACATACATATATGTAACGTTTCATAAAGAAGGTTTATATGCTATCTACTCTCTTGTAACTCACCAGTGTTTTCATAATTTCGTATTTGTTTAATGAAAGTGCATCTATTTTTAATCTAATAGCGAATGATAAACATGTTGTTGCCATTGATCGATTCCAATCGATCAGAGCTCGTATAACAGAGGCATTGAGGATATTATTGTTTTGCATGATTCGATATCGTTCAAATCGTAAATTGTTGCTTTTTGATCTTTGTACTGGAAATCCAGATTCTGCTGAAAACAAACTTTGAATAATATTTGATATACGAACATATAAAGTTCTTGTAATTATTATGTTATTGTTGTTCTTATCAAAATCTTTATCATTTACCCTCCTGACTCTTCACTCAAAGCCATTTCACTTTCATCTTATCTCGAAATGTAATCTTTGACTTCTATGCTATAAAGTTTATAGTCTTCTTTTTTTTATTAACGGAATTACAAATGTAGGAAATGTCAGTAATAGTATGTCTTATATTTTATCGGCGGTGTGCGCAAATTATATGTATACACACATAAAATTGTACTCGTATATTATAAATTCCTCGCATGAAGCATGTTATCTCAAAGCAATTTGCAACTTTCAATTGCGGTCATATTTTTGTTTTATTTTTATTTTTTTTATTTAACTCAAACTCATAATAAAATATGTACTACAATATAATACCTTAATTGTTTAAATGTGTTTAAATATTATTATCAATGTATATAAGTATAACAAAATAAAATAATTGGATCAATTTATGGCAAGTAAATGGAGTCATTAGTTTGAAAATAATAGGTAAAATACATAATAACATGATAACTCGATTGATCAATTGTTTTATGTTATGTTCCACACGATAATTTTTTTGTTTTTTGTTTTTTTTTTTTGTACGTTGCTTGCTCATATTTTGAGCTATGTATGACTTTATAAAAAAAAAAAAATAGATTTTTAGATAAGTAGTTACAAAATAAAGTGCAGTTAGTAAAATCAAATTGATTGATTTGTGCTTAATTGAAACTAAACACGAAAGTTTATGAAATTAATAAATCTATTTGCCATAAATTGTCATACAGATCATTTACAATGGTTTATCTAGCAGAGCAGATAATTTTTTGTAATTTTAGAATTCTATCTTATTAGATATATGTGCGCATAGGCGCCTGTTTCTAGGGGCAACTTGGGCAAAGGCCCAGAGTTAAGATAACAAGGTTGAATATTTCAAATGTATTTTTTTTAGAATTTTTGGTTCCAAAAATCGTTAAAACGCGCGCCACTGCTTGTGCACATTCAACTCATTAATATAATATTTGATGACACGATATAGTAAATCATATTGTATAGTAAATATCTTTTAAATCATTTACATTCGTTTTCATTAAATGAAATTGTTCACTAATTTATTAAACAATAAACTTAATGTTTTATTTAATGAACTCATTTGTGATTGTTTCTTATGGTTTTGATTTATAAATTTCAGATTTTGTCATACCACAACGTGTGATACTTTCCATAATGGGATTTCTCGCAATTCTAAACGCCTATACGATGCGTATTTGCCTATCGCAGGCGATTACAGTGCTAGTGGTAAAACGAAATAATACCGAGGATGATAGTCAGGCGATCTGTACACCGGATAGTTTAGATACGGGTTCAAATGTAAGTAGGAAAAAAATTTGTGTGTCTCAAGTACTAAACTGTTTTAATTTTCTGCACTCTCAATAGCCTGGCGGTGATTATGATTGGTCTGAAGAGCTACAAGGTTTCATATTATCCTCGTTTTATATTGGCTATATTGTTACACATATACCTGGAGGTTTACTAGCTGAAAGATTTGGCGGTAAATGGACTTTGGGTTTGGGTATCCTGTCTACAGCAGTATTTACCTTGCTGACGCCAATTGCTATACAAGAAGGTGGTTCAACGTGGTTGATTGTAACGCGAGTTCTTATGGGCCTCGGTGAAGGTACAACATTCCCGGCTTTGAGTGTTCTGCTTGCCTCTTGGGTACCTGCCAAAGAACGTGGTAAATTGGGTGCGCTCGTCTTAGGTGGTGGACAAGTTGGCACAATTTTGGGTAATTCAGTATCGGGTGTACTACTCGATGCCTACGATTGGCCATTTGTCTTCTATTTCTTTGGTGGCTTGGGTGTCATTTGGTTTGTTATATTCGTACGTATCTAGAATTTTTTTTTTAATGTCTCTAAACAATTAGATAATGTTTCTCTTTTGCTGTTATCTATATGAATAGTGCTTCCTGTGCTTCAGTGATCCTACCACACATCCCTATATCAAGCCTAGTGAACGTGAATTCTTACAAAAGGAAATTGGTGCAATTGGTCGCAACGAGACTTTGCCACCGACTCCCTGGAAGGCTATACTCACAAGCATGCCTATGTTTGCTTTGGTTAGTGCACAAATTGGCCACGATTGGGGATTCTATATAATGGTGACAGATTTGCCTAAGTACATGTCCGATGTATTGCAATTCTCGATCAAGGCCAACGGTCTATACTCCTCACTGCCCTATGTTATGATGTGGATTGTTTCCATTGGTACCGGTTTCATTGGAGATTGGTTGATCACGCGTCGCATTATGAATACAACAAATACCCGCAAAGCAATGACAGGTCTAGGTAAGTAGAGTAATTTATAAGATACTCTACTATGTAGTATTTATTTTGATTCTTATTATTATCTATAGCTGCCTTCGGTCCTGCAATCTTTATGGTGGCCGCCTCATATGCAGGCTGTGATCGTGTTGTTGTTGTTATTCTTTTCACAATTTGCATGGGTCTAATGGGCGCTTACTATGCGGGTATGAAACTGAGTCCACTCGATATGAGTCCTAATTATGCTGGCACACTGATGGCGATTACAAATGGCATCGGTGCCATTACAGGCGTAATAACACCATATCTTGTGGGTGTTATGACTCCAAATGTAAGTGCATATTTTCAGTAACAAATTTTGGTAGCAAACTAAATGACGGTTCTTATACTAAATAGGCTACGCTGCTGGAATGGCGTCTTGTGTTCTGGGTTGCATTCGGTGTGCTCTTCATCACTGCCATTGTTTATTGTATATGGGCTTCCGGTGAGGTACAACCCTTTAATGATCCACTCTCATCACGTAGCGTTGACTTTGAAGTTTCTGAACGTAAAGCCGAAAAGGAGAAAACAAGTCAAAGCACTTAGATAAAGATAAATATACAAGTACATATACTTAAGTTCGAACAGAACGATTCTTACTTATCCTTTAAGCTGTGCCATGCTACAGTTATTGCTTTAAAAAGAGAAATTGTTAATACTATATGTATTTTTATATGTATATATATATATATCTCTTGAAATCCCTAGTGTTAGTTGCTTTCATCTTTAGAACTACTATGTCTTCTATGTACTTTATATTATATTGTATCATATTTAAGCATGTTCTGAACCATTGTTTCGATCGATTTATATATATGCATGTCTTGTCTAATAATGTGTTATTAACTTTTAAGATAATCAAAGAGTTTAAAGAAAAAAACCAAAATCAAATTATCGGAAACTCAATTATATCTTAGGATCTGTTATACTTAGTAGATCAATTCATTCCGACATAAATATTCCTAAATTTTTTTTACGATTATGTATAAAAAGAAAAACTTAAGCGAATTTATTGAACATAAAAAAAGGTGTGCAATTTTTGTAAATTCCCAGTCTTCAACAAACGGGTTATCACATGATGCCACCTTATAGCTGTTATATTTAATTTTGTTAAACTAAATTAGTAAATCTAAACATTAAAGTATCTTAAATTGAGATTCAAATATGAATTATTTTTAACGTTCCTGTTTTGTTTCATATAAATTTTAATTAACAACAAAAAAAAAAAAAAATTGTAATTAGCCTACCAAAGTATGTTATGTAGATGTATATTTTTTATTGTAATTAATATATTAATTTTCCGTCAAATGTTTTTTTTTATTTACATTTGTATTAAAATATTTCCAATTATTGGAAGTTTATGAAGATTTGCACCAATCGCAAATGCCCGCTGGTAAGAAAATAGGAAAGCATGGAACGAATTCTCTGTTCTTGTACATCTTGTATCGAAATAGTTATATGTGAATATATGTGGGTATATTAAGATTAGATGAATAATAGTATGAACTGTTAGTCATCTTGAAAAGTCGAATCAAATCCGTGCAGTTGAAAATCAGACAGTTTCTGAATTATTGAAATGTCCGCATTACCATGATAGAAAAGAGCATGAAAAAATACTAGTGACTTTCACTCAATGTACATTTCCCTGGCCTAGTCCTCACTATTATTAGACAGTCCTTTCATTTATTCTAAATAAACTGCAGTACATTTCGAAGCTTTTGAATTACTTTTGAAAAAATCAGAAGAATCAATTATGTAATTTGATTTAAAAATTGACATTGTATGCATTACAATATCTGAGATTTTTGACAAAGACGGCTTATTTGATACCTCTATAATTTCAATTTCAAACTTTTACGGTTCATGAGTTACAGCAGGATGGACAGTGGAGGCTTCGTAATACAGTCCCGGTGGCACCCTTTGGTTACAGAACCCTCAAAATCTACTGAACTTCTAAGTGATATTCTTTTTTATTTAGTAACAATTATTTTTGCTTCAAACATTTTTATTATTAACAGGATGTAAACCCATTTAATGGTTTTGAAAAAAAAAAAAACTTTGAATTGACAATTGATGTCGAAGTTTTGCTTCATTTTTAGGTTTCCGGACCAAAGGGTACCAAAAGGAACCCTATTGCAGAGACTTCGTTGTTCATCCGGTTCGTGCGTCCGTCCATTCGTCCATCCGTCCTCGGGTCATATCTCATGAACCGTAATAGCTGGAGAGTTGCAATTTTCACATATCTTTCCGGGCGTCAGCAATAAATACTAAATCTAAAATGGCAGCTATACGACCCAGAAATCCCACGATCTTGAAATTTAGAAGGTTGGTGGCTATACATCAAAAACTTATATTGCCAAAATTTCAGTTTGATCAGACTACTAGGGAGGGTACTTCCCATACAAACCCCAATTAAAATTCAGGCTCTTATTAGAAAAAATTTTTTGTTCTATCGAACAGAAATTTAAACACTATAAGTTATTGATATAGACGCTACACATCTGTTGGAATCAGCCAAATCGGCCAACTAGGAGGGGTACCTCCCATACAAACCAACCATTGAAATTCAGGTTCTTATTCGAAAAACTTTTTTGTTTTTTGGACTATTGCACTGAAATTTAGACATTATAAGTTTCTGTTATAGGCGCAGTACATCTGTTGGAATCAGCCAAATCGGACCATACAAATCCCAATCTGGTACGGAACTCTCCGTGAACGAGTCTGACTCGCACTTGGCCCATTTTTCTCTTTGTAAGCAACACTTCTTGGGAAAAATGTTTTAAAATTTCCCTGGAAGTGAGTGCTTGAGCTTGTGAGTGGTTTTCATTTATATCGTGATTGATATAAATAGTTGAAGTTACGTAAGTTTAGTGTCGCCATTCATCAATTTCATTATACAATTTCAAATAAGTCAACTATATCACTTGAGTTATTGGGCCATAACACCGTAAAAGGAATAAAAAACATTGACGATAGTTCAGTTTTGAAGTTCGAGTAATATTTTGGTACATAGTTTGTATAAGAGCTGTGTAGTTTAGCGGCTTATCGAGATCTGATAATTATGCAGATAGCAAGTTGCATTGGTAAACAGTAGAAGTAGTTTACTTGTTAAATTATTTTCTTTTAAATTCTTGCTTTACCTATAAATGATTTTTAAATCTTAATATGCAATTTAAGGGCTATTTCTGTCAGATTCTTTTAAAATAGTGCAGTCTTATTTGCATTATACAATTGAGAAAATGTGTAGCCCATTTCTGCATGTATACGAAGCAACAAATTTCTTTTTCCAGTTCTAAAAGTAAAAGACAAATATGATTTTTTACCTTACTTAAATAAAATTTATCTAACATCTTATTATTTGGTCATGATTCTGAATGAAGGTTCTTCTTTTTAAAGTTCTTCTTATATAACAAAATTGAAAGTATGATGAGAAGAAAGGACACGAATTTATATGTCATGTCGTTAGTACAGGCTTTATATCATACCTATGTTCATTAACTTTTAAGAAGTTGATCTTATGTTGATATAAATATATTCATATTTGGCATTACTTGTCATTTAAATTTCAAAATTATAATGTTGTTTGTATATCCATAAAATTGATTTAAAATGATTCTACAGAAAGTGAAGGAGTTATTCCAATGTGAGTTCTTTCAAGTTAAGCCTTTATGTATAACAGCATTCTAATCTTGATTAGATTTCATTGTGCCACAACGTTTGGTTTTTTGTTTTCTTGGTTTCTTGGCCATTATCAATGCCTATGCGATGCGTTCATGTTTTGATCTTGCCTTTAGGCATATTGTTAACAACAATGACCAATCGAAATTACAACCAATAATCCTAGAGACAACAACTACAACACCAATGATCATAGAGACAATGACAAGATTTCCTGCCACACGACATAGGCCAATAAAAAGAAATCTACGAAATTCTGGGAAAATTGAGATAGGTAATTTCACGCTAAAGACGCCATCCAGACCTTTGATTGAAGAGAATAAAACTGACCAACGTTGGTCTAAAAGTATCCAATCGATTGTGTTAATCTCATTTTACGTGGGTTACATTTGTTCGCATATACCAGGAGGCCGATTAGCAGAGCGTTACGGCGGCAAGTGGGTACTGGGTATAGGCATATTACTTAGTGCCATTTTTACCTTACTAACGCCATCTATAATAAGGCATGGTGGCCCATTGGCTTTGATTGGAACTCGTTTCGTTATTGGCTTGTGTGAAGGTCCAACATTTCCTTCGTTGTCAACCATGTTAGCACATTGGTTGCCCATCAAAGAACGCGGTAAACTGGGTGTATTTGTGCTTAGCGCTGGTCAGATTGGAATCGTTTGGGCCCATTTAATGAGCGGCATTATAATTCATCAATTCAATGATTGGTCAATGCTATTCTATTTCTTCGGTTCTTGTGCTTTACTTTGGTTCTTTGTCTTTGTGAGTAAACCAATTATGATATTATACAAAAATATGTACTAACATTTGTCAAAGGTGCTTCTATGTTCGAGTGATCCTGCTGAGAATCCTTATATTGAAAATGAAGAGAAATACTATATTCAAAACGAACGTCGCTTAAGTGCAGGTAATTCTATGCCCGATTGGCGTTCTATGTTAAAAAACACACCATTGTGGGCTCTTGTATCGGCTACCATACAACATGATTGGCAACAAATGAGTTTAGCTAATGATTTACAAGTTTTACTAAATGAGTGTCACATTAAATCCCTCCCAGAGTATCTTTATGCATGTCTAGTATCACTTCTACCTTATATTTTGAATTGGGTCAGCTGTCTGTGCTCTGGTGTTTTAAGTGATTTTGTTATTGAGAGTCAACTATTAACCACCACTGTGATGCGAAAAATGATGGCAATATTAGGTATGTACCAACCGTTTGGTTTTAATTTGTACTATCTTCATTAAAAAAGATATTCCGTTTTAGCTATGGCTAGTGCAACTTTGTTTGCCAGCTCTTCAGCTTATAGTAAAAATCTTGTGAATTTGTTTACATTCCTTTGGTCTGTACTTGGTACTGGTGCTTATTATGCTGGCGTTAAATTGCTGCCACTCGATATGAGTCCCAAGTTTGCTGGTACCATTATGGGAATTGCAAATGGTTTGGGTACGCTGCCCAATGTCATTATGCCATTTCTTCAAGAACTGGAACTTGGAAACAACAATATCATTGTTAGTTTGCGTGCTTCGCTCTGGTTATTTACTACAATACTAATTTCTGGTGAGGTACAGGATTACGAAGATCATGAATCGGTGGAATCAACTTCTGAAAAAAATAAGTAAAGTTTAATTAAAATGTTTGTAATTTTTTGAACAATTTTCTTTTTGGTAATTAATATATATATTGCTACTTACAACCAACAAATTCTGTAATCTTGTCTAAAATAACACTATGGATGGGTGAGGTTCCCAAGAACTTAACGAATGTAAAGCTATGCATTACTATGTTTAATCAAACGTGGTGTATTTATTGTGAAAGAATGGTATGTTGTGTTTTATGGAATGAAGTACCATTTGTTTAACATGCTCGCCGGTCTAGGAAGACTTAAGAACACGGTGCCAAACACATGGATTTATAAACGTCAATCAACGTCGTCAGAAAGAGCCTCTGGTTAGACTTCGTACCCGCAGGCACTACCAATTCGAACTCCAAAAAGTTCATGGGTTGGTGGCCCATTTTGACATCACTTATGTAGTAGCCAAGAAATCCTATTTATAGAGGATAACCTGGATCACAAATTACAAGTGAATAACAATGTTCCCTCCAGGAATATGAGTTCTAGGCAATAAGACTTATAGAACTCAAAAAAATTTCCCAAAGGTGGTGAGTTTTATGGAATGTATTGTCTGTCCATCGCTAGCCACTACTTTTACCCCATCTTACTGACAGCGTACGGATACTGCGTTGGAAGTACCCGTCACCTCTTTAAGCTATCCACAAATCGACCATATTTGTTGGTATCTTCAGATGATGTAAAGTGCTGCTTAGACAGGCCAGGTGATAGTCGGCAATGCCAAATATAACTCGTATATATGTAACTACTAAGTCTTAATATCCATGAGCAAGGTTTAAAAATTGAAATCTTTTTAGGCGCCTGACATCCGTAGGTCATTTGTAGCTTAACACACACATTGCTAGTTCATTGGCAATGTTCTGCAACTTATTGATATACGAATATGTGTGTAAGCTACACTGCTGGTTTTATCCTCTCTAAACTGGCAGTTAACATTTGAGTAGCACAGAGTAATGGGTCAATGCTTACAAAACTGTGGACAAAAAAGAGCTGAACCGTAACAGTGCTGTGTAAATAGTAGGCAGTGGAAATGGGAGCACATGCATCTTGTATGGAAACCCCTTTAATTTTTGTAAATAGTTCAAGTGCCCACCTATTACGGTTTACGAGATACAGTACCTTTTGTGTACGGAACGCTAACAAAGGTCTTGCTTTTTGGAACAGTGCCTCTATGGCAGAAACTGGCTTGTATCTCAGTTAATACATCTTTCCATTCTTTGTATTTCAGCTGTATCTGTTTAACCTTAATATGGGTCGTCTTTTCAATGTTACCGGGTGACGGTTTCCTTGCTTTAAGATGAAAATTGTTTGAACAGACTTGTGCTGCGATGCACAATTGGATTCTTAAAGATTAAAAATATTGTAAATTTAACTTATTTGATATATTTTTTTTTATTGTTTCATTAAGTTACTACATCTCAAACTAGTAACAATTCTTACATTATAATTTATTAATGCGTCATTGCATATAGTATCATTCTGTATGTATATTCTCTCCTCTACTCCAGAGCAATAATAACAAAGACTTACACAAAATAATTTTTAACATTCGAATTATACAGAAAAAAAAAAACAAGAAAATTCAAATCCTAAACTTGATCCTGATCCTACTGTGTATCGGGTTTATGCTGTGTGTAGCTGAAGGTATATTTGCCTCTAAAAACAAAAGTAATAAACGTAAACTTTATTATTAACTGATTTTGCATCCAAAATTGTACGGTATCTTGAGTAGGACATACGAAGCGTAAGTGCATTTTCTGGTTATACTTTTGATTTCAAAATTATTTATTTACTATTATAATGCGTGTGCAATTTACATGCCAGCCGATTGAATTATCCCAGATTGCGCCATTGCAGATATTGTCGTCATATCGATACCCAATTTGCGTGTAACATTGATCTGGGCAACAGCAGCATTCCGTAACGAATATATATGCACCATTTCAGTTTGACTCTTGGCATACTTAATCGCTTTTCAAAGAGTTCCACAGCAACTTCAAGATTGGCCCGTTGTACTTCGACAGTTCCCAATGTCTCGTAGGCCAGTTCGCATTTTGGATCTACTTCAATAGCCCGTTTCAGTATAGCTACAGCCTTATCGACATCACCACGCCATTGCAGCATCATGATAGCTTGATGAACCAACAGTGTTGGGCTGTCTGGCACCAATTTCATTGCTTTATCATAATACTGTTGCGCCTCTGCGAAACGTGTTTGATCGCTATACACCTGTGCCATTAGACTGTGACATTCGACGCAATCCGGGAATTTTTCTATTGTATTTTCAAAGTTCTTAATCACCCTTTGCATTCGGTTTGAATCATTTGTCATTATCGAGAGACGATATTCTGCATAGCACTTTTGTACTTGTGCGATAGCATGGTCTGGTGCAAGTTCCACAGCTTTATTGAACTCTTCTAGGGCCAACTCGACTTGTTCGAGTAACAGCAAAATCTGTGCTCGTTGATGGAAATGTCTGCATTGCCCGGTTGCAGTCTTTCTGCCTCCTCGAAGTCAGCTAGACCTTTAAGTCTGTCTTCAATTTGGATATGAAGAGAAGCCCGCTTCATCAATGCATATACCCGCAAAATATCATCAGCGGCAGCTGTATGGAGAAAAACATTTCAGTAAGTTGAACATTTGTAAGAGATGTAACTTGACTTACTATTTTCGATAATGGCATCAAAATCATTTTTACTCTCTTCGTATGATCCGCACAGCAAGTGGAAGGTTCCGCGCATCAGCAAAGCTTCAGCTTTGTATTGTGATTCCGACTCTGACGATTCGATTTCTTCGGTGCAAGCGGGTATCACATCCTCGTATTTTTGCTGATCAAAGGCACATTTGGCGCGTAGGAAACCCCGTGGCGGAGTGTCAGCAACATTAGCGGGTGGCACAACCATTGTCTGTAGTGGATCACTTATGAAGGAACGTAAATACATGTTCACAAAAGTTATAGACGGCAACATTCCACACGGTTCTTTGCTCCTTGTTCTGCATCTATACGACCAGTTTCTTTAAGTATACGATCCGCAAACATAATAGTATTGTTATTTTGAAACATCTCCAGAATGCATGTGGCGGTCACATCGTCCAGACATTCGTTAAGACAACCAATGGTTTCGTTCACACGTGCCCGTCTCATGTAAGCCTTGGTGTAGCGCGGATTATACTCCAACGACCGTGTACAATCTGCTTTAACCATAGACCATTGATTAAGCACCTCATAGGCAGCAGCGCGATTCTGGTAGAAAATCGCCATGTCAGTGCGATTTTCTTCTGGACACTTGTTGATAGCTTTGGTATAACAATTGATCGCTTCATCGTATTTCCCTAAACGATAGCAGTTGTTGCCTTCGTTTTTGTAAGAGTTTGCCTCATTCAGTGGTGTAAGCGCCTCACCCACGAGCTCTGCATTCTTCTTTTTTCGTTCCAAATCTTTATCTGACGCAGTTCCATCTATAGATAATGCGTCTTTACTGAGTTGCTTTGATTTTCAGATTTACCAGACTTCAATTTTGATTTGGCATGCCGTCCAGACCATTCTTTGCGCCATCTGCTGACTTAGAATCTCATCCTGTTGTAAAAATATACACCTACACCGATGGCCAGCGGTGTGCTAGAAGCGCTAATTGCCATTTGTTCACCTTAAATGATCCAACGCTATACATTTGATGATGCGCTGCAACGAAGCGTGAAAGTGTAAAAGATTGTGTAATACGCAGAGCAATAAAATTGCTTATAACAAACTTGTGCAGATTCAATTGGCCTAACTTATCGGAAATGATGGACAACGTGCAATTTCCCATCGATTTTCCTTATTGACCGATTCATAACAATTTGATAAACTTAATGATGATGACTTACTTTGCTAATGCTGTGATCAACTTGAAGTTAAAATCAGTACTGCGAAAATATAATGAAACTTATAATCAGCATAGTGTGTGTTCCCTCAGCTATGATCACTCAAGTAAAAGGGTAGTACTGAATTTTGAAACCGGCAAAATATGGCGATGAAGTGTGTGTTCCCTCAGGTCACTCAGTAGGGTAGTCCATCAATTTTTAAAGAAAATATTATGATTGATGTCTTCCCAACACGGTCACTCTATGTATGATGTTGCTTTAACTGATTAGCCACCAATTTAAGTTAGTAAAATTCAATGAATAATTTATGCATTTATTTCAATGAAATTTGATTTTGTCAAGAGATAAAATGGTGTAGATCATAGATCTGGCAACGCTTTATGTTGACTCTTGTTAGCAGCTGTGAGTGTCAAACGCAATTTCGTTGTTTCTAGCTCAAGTGAATTATTTTCAATCCGTGATAATCGGCTTCAAGTTTATAAAATCCTTTGAATTTTGGAAATAATTCTATAGTTAATATTGCGATGGCACCAAAAGCAGGCAGCGTTGGCTTCAAATCTAAAAATCAAGCGTTTAAAGACAAATCGAAACCCAGCGATGTTCGCTTGTCCAATATTCAGGCAGCAAAAGGTTAGTTTATATATGAATTTGTTTTTAAATACTGAGAATTTCATGAAATCTATTAATATTCATATTATTTATAAAGGAAATAAGAAAGTAAGGGTAGTTTGTTTGCATTTACTTTTAATTAAAGGATTAAAATTAATATTCATAGCGCAGTTGTATACTTTTTGCCGGCTGTTCATAGATCAGATTAATTTAGCGTATGTAAATTGATGATAGTATTGCATACTCACAGTTAATGTTATTTTTCTCCTTAACACCCATACACAGCTGTTTCGAATGCAATCCGTACCAGTTTGGGCCCTAGGGGCATGGACAAGATGATTCAATCGGGCAACGGTGAAGTTTCGATTACCAATGATGGTGCTACCATTCTTAAGCAGATGAATGTTCTTCATCCAGCTGCTAAAATGCTTGTAGAATTGTCCCGAGCTCAAGATGTTGAGGCTGGTGACGGCACCACCTCAGTTGTGGTTATTGCAGGGGCTTTGTTGGAAGCTTGTGAACAGCTTTTGCACAAGGGCATTCACCCAACAGCAATTTCGGATTCTTTCCAACGTTGTTCGAATAAAGCCATCGAGATTCTGACACAAATGTCGGTTCCCATTGAGCTGAACGATCGTGAGACATTGATCAAGAGTGCCGCCACCTCGCTCAACTCGAAAGTTGTGTCACAGCAAAGCAGCCTTTTGGCTCCAATTGCTGTTGATGCTGTTTTGAGGGTGACGGAACCTGGCAAGGAATCTTCTGTTGACCTTAAGAACATTAAGGTGATCCAAAGCTTGGGTGGCACCGTTGAGGATACTGAGATGGTTGAGGGTTTAGTCTTCACCAGTCGTTCAGCCGGCACAAACGCACCTAAGCGCATTGAAAAGGCTAAAATTGGTCTGATTCAGTTCTGTATTTCGGCACCAAAGACAGATGTAAGTTGTTGAATTCTGGACACTTAAATATGATTTTAATTTGGAATACATTTTAGATGGATCATAACGTTATTGTCTCCGACTATGCTGCCATGGATCGCGTCCTTAAGGAAGAACGTGCCTACATCTTGAACATTGTCAAGCAGATCAAGAAAGCTGGCTGCAATGTTTTACTCGTACAGAAGTCCATTTTGCGTGACGCTGTCTCTGATTTAGCTCAGCATTTTCTCGACAAAATCAAGTGCCTTGTTGTAAAGGATGTTGAACGCGAGAATATTGAATTCGTATGCAAGACCTTGAATTGTCGCCCTATTGCATCATTGGATCACTTTACCGCTGAAAACCTTTCAAGCGCTGATCTTGTTGAAGAGGTAGCCAGCGGTACAAATAAATTTGTTAAGATTACTGGAATACAAAATCCCGGTCGCACCATTTCCATAATTTGCCGTGGCTCGAACAAGTTGGTTCTCGAAGAGGCTGCACGTTCGTTGCATGATGCTCTCTGTGTAGTGCGTTGTTTGGTTAGAAAGCGTGCGCAAATTGTTGGTGGTGGTGCGCCTGAGATTGAGATGGCTCTGCAGTTGGCTGCTATTTCACAGACTGTTGGAGGAGTCGATGCTTACTGCTTCCGAGCCTTTGCTGATGCTTTGGAGGTTATACCTTCAACACTGGCCGAGAATGCCGGTTTGAATCCTATTGCGACAGTTACAGAGTTGCGAAACCGCCATGCACAGGGCGAAAAGAATGCTGGTATTAATGTGCGCAAGGGCGCCATAACAGATATTTTTGCAGAGAATGTGGTACAACCGCTGCTAGTCAGTATTTCGGCCATCTCTCTGGCAACTGAGACTGTACGCTCTATACTGAAGATTGATGATATTGTAAGTTTATCGATTACAACATAACTTCTTTCTATGTTGCTAATATATGCCTTCTCTGTTTATTACACAGGTTAATACAATGGGTTAAGTGTTCATCTTCTGCATTTCATTATATTTACTAAACATTTGGAACGCATCTACCTTATTTTTCCATTATAATCACTATTATTATCGCAAGTTCGATGTTGGCCTCCCCTTTGACACTAATTTGGATCCTGTATTCATCCCGCTACGAATCAAATTTATGGATTAACCTTATACAATGTTCTAATATATTTAAAAAAGCCGATGTATGGATTTGTATTAACACAAAACACATAATAAATGTGCTTAACTTAAAGACTACGACATTTTTATTTATTTACTACGCCTTGACGCCATATGCTTCTGGCATACGTTCGATGGCATATTTATGTGATGCAACATACATTATGGGTACGCCAGGTATTTTGCGTATGCGATTCTTTAGGTCCTTATCATTTGTTGCCACAATATAACACTTGTGCTGCCGTACGCGATCAATGAGACAGTCATCAGCATAGGTACCCTTGTGTAGGCAGGGCAGACGTTCAAAACGCGGATCGGAAATAATGCGCAAAGCCAACTTGTACTTATTTCCTAGTTTTTCCAATTCAGCGCGTACACAATCCGATATGTATGGTATACACTTGGCGTACAGACAATCCATCATGCCCTGCACGATGTCGATTTTGTTCTTAATACTAAAGTTTATGAAATTTGTATCGAGTACGATGTGGTACGGTGGGCCTAGCTGTGTGTTGTATTGGAAGAACAGTGCAGAGCTTTGTTGTGGAACTTCGTGTACTTTGATTGCATGTGGATCCTCTTTTGTTTTCCGCTTCTTACGTATATCCTCCTTGATGCGTGAATCCGTTGGTTTCATGAGGCGGCTGAGTTGAGCCGTACGTTGTTTTTTAATTTTTTGTGTCTTCTTGTGTTTACCCTATTTATTGAGTGTTGGAATAATATAAGTTTTTTGTTTATTTTTTCATATTTACATTAATAATTACCATTTCAATATGTTTTAATGCAACAGGATATATAAACTTTGTAGGCACAATGAGCGTCCGCACGTTTTTCTTTTCTGCTTTAATGCGATCAGCTGTTTTGAAAGAAAGAGCTGCCAACTTATTGCAACATAAGCAGTGTTGCTTTGGAAATTTTGTCAGTTATATTTGAAATGCTTCCAAACGATTGCATGTAACAAAATATTATTCTACAATACATATAATAGTCAGAAATTCCAAAAAAAAAAGAAAACAAAGATAAACTGCAAACAAAGGACAAAATTATTGAAACAATTACTATTTTTTACATGAATTAATATTTTTCCCGTGAAAAACTATATTTCACATTAAATTTCCAATTGACTTTAATGTACACTTCTTCGTCTTTCGTGCTCATAATAGTCTTAATAGTAGAGTGGGTTGTATTGTTTGCACAGGATCAGATGGCAAAATAGATAACTTATCTCAATCAAAGTGTGTATGAGAAAGTGTGTACTTGGGGCTTACAATTTCTATAGTTTGAAAGGGTTGATATTCTTTTTTTTTTTGTCATATTATAGGCACCTTTTTTTTTAGCTTTGATTTCCTTTGTTGTGATGTGATTTTTATGATGTGCGTTAAATGATTAAGCCACTTGAAATTTGGGGCGCACTCAAATTGACAAAAAGGATTAGGACAAAAGTTTTGTTTTCTTAACACAAATTCTTTGATTCACACTTTGATTACCTACGTATTTGAACTGAATGTGAAGAATCTCAGTGCAAATAGTATTGTGTGTACAGAAAGAGTTTGAGAGTTAATATGATGCCTTAGTTAATTAAATGTGTAAACATGATTTTTATTTGATTTTTATCTGCCTTCCTCTTTTTTTTTTTAAAGTGTTAAGTTCCACATTATAAAGATGTAAAAGAATTCGATTGTACCAAAGAATGTTTCTTGAAGTTTGTAGCAATTCAATTAATAAAAATGGTTTGTTGATTCATTGTTTTCAAGACTCCTTATGCAAATCCTTCACTTCTCTTTTCGCTTCAAAAGAGAACTTCACTTTTGATTCGTCGAATTGATGAAATTTGTCATGGCTGCTCAAACAAAGTTTGATGGTTTATTTTTCTCAAAACAGAAAGCACGAGGGTGAACCCCCATGATTTGATTTCCTGTTGAGCGATGTTTAGGGTTGAAGCGGGTTCTTGTTTGTAACTTCTGACATTTGTTAAGCAAATATTGGCTCAAAGAATTTTAATCTGCTACTACTCTTAGTTTTTTCTATTTCCCATTTTTACTTTGAGCGTAATTTTGCTTTTTAGCTCTATTTGCTTGCTGCCTGGACACACATAATCATTGTCATGTCGGTTGCCCTTTTTTAGAGGGGTGTTGGGAGGCAAAGACGTTCCTCTCACTCATGATGCTGCTGGTCAAGTGATTTTTGCTACTGCTTTTTCTGTATAAACATTTTCGCTTCACTTGACAAATATTTAATGCGGTGCTGCCCACTCTTTTAAAATTATCTTTTTCTTTGTTGTTCCTATTACTTTGTTCTTGGTCTTGGTCTTTGCTTTGCTTTTTGCGCTTTTTATTTTCGCTCAGCAAATTGTTTACATACAAGTTTTTTTCTCTCTTATTTTTCACTCGTTTCTTTTTCTTTTACTTTTCATAAATTTTCATTGTAATTCAATTGTTTTGTTTGCATTTCGTTTGTTTCTTTTTTTTTTTGTGGGTAAATATTTGCACAAATTTCCAACGCTTTCAGCGTACAAACATACATTTTCTCGTTGTTGTCCTTGTTCCTTGCTTTAAAGATTTTCGAAATTATAATTCAAAGCATGAAATGCACAAATCAATCACGCGGCTTAAAACATATTTATGCTATTCGATAGAAATTGGATGGATGGATAATGTCGAGTACTTGATTACCCTTAATTTAAAATCTACACTCTTCTCCGGCTCTCCAGATCTCTTTCAAATTATAAATTTAAAGCGACTTTTTGATAGATCTTGATTCTCATAAGCCACTAGAAACAGCTAAATGTTTCTTTTTAGAAATAATTATTTCTATAAATGAAAGTCAGCCAAAAGAAATCAAAAATTTCAAAAATAAATAATGTTATATTTAGAATGGTGACAAACCTCTCTAAAACATAATAATTGTAGGGTATATTAGTTGTCTTAGTATTGACATAAGTATGTTTACTAAATCTTAGAGGGTACGCATACATCTGTAATAACAATGTGGCATTTATTTTCATTTCAACACACTTAAAAATTTTCATCAGCGACCTTATAAAATCTGTTGGCTGGCAGCTTTAGACATACAAGCTTCATATGAATCTGAATTATAATTCATAAAATTCATTCTCCTCTCAAAATTATTGAAAGTTTTCTTACTGACATACATTTTTCTGTGTTGAAATTAGTGCTGCAGTATCCTAGGGTTCTATGCTAAACCCCAATCTAGGTGTTGATCCTATACCTACTCACGACACAACAATTTATGAGCATTGTGTTACTTCAATAGATGCTGATATTACTTTTTATGCGAATGATAATTTTTAGTGATAAATTTTGCTTTTATTAAGAGAAATCTACAAAGTGGTTTTATGAAATTACTTATTGATCTACTTCACAAATTAGAAAATCAAATTGACTTGTTCAATGGGAAAACTATTTAAAATAACTTGGACTACATTTATGATCGAAGTTAACGTTCAATAATCATCATACAGCCAAAAAAGTAAACAAGGTTAACATGACAATATGCATCCTTCACCCTTTAATAAAATAATTATCATTGAATGTGGTATAAGAAGATTTCACTACCTTAATCGCATATATAAAAAAAAAAAACAAATTTAAGTAATGTGCCTCACCCCCATAAGCACAATGTGGAAGTGAAACTTCCTTAGCGAAGGAGGTAAATCCAAAAATTAGAAAATGAAATACCTATGACGAAAATCAAAATTTGAAGTTTCACTTTCATATTGTATTTGCCTAAATAGCTCCAATATAATAATAGCATCGATAAATTTTGATTTTTGTAATATTTAATTTTCATATTTTTTGGATTTACTCCTCATCGTTAAAGAAGTTTCACTTCAAAAAATAACATTCATAAGATGATTCTTAATCTACCATCTTCTTTTCTACAGCTTTTCTACATGAATAAGCAAACGACAAATATATTCAAGATTCAATTAATATTGCTAAAACTAAATTTATTGAATAAAATTAATTTAAACCCTTCATCAACTCGGATTCTTTTAGCCATAGCCTCAGATTAGTGCGATTAAGAATTGGTCTATTAGTACTTGTATTAAGTTTCTGATTTATCTAACATTTCTTTTTTCTTTATAATAATATATTAAGCGAAACTCTAATGTATAGTCTAAATGTAACTAGGTTTTATGTATAAAGGACATAACTAAATAAAAATTATGTTGATTGAATATGAAAATTCCAATTTAAAGATATTTTTCCACTAACTTTACTTCCAAGGCCCATCATCAACATGATTAATGATGAGAATTTATTTGATTGCCTTATGTTTAAGGAAAACGTATTGCAAATTTCATTAAATTGTTATAAATGAATTCTCTATTAAAAAGAACTAAAATACATTTCTCAAGTAATAAATAAGAAAAATGGTCGTCACTTAAAGAAAAGTACAATTGGCTAAAGTAAACGAATTTAATTTGCAAATGTTCCTTGTGATAAACTTAGCAAATATAATAGTTAAATGAAAAGGGACTCAAGTATATTTATCAAATGGCCGAATCTATTGTAGCCGATCTTAGTACTTGTGCGCCCGAACGTATGCTACGATAGAAATTATTGTAAATAGCCAAAAATGTAGCTAAAGGCATTGGACACAACCCCATTTGCAAAGGCCAACAAACCAAATATAAATTGAAAATTCAAAGCAATTTTAGCTGAGTGACCAAAGCAGAAACATACATACTCAAACATACATAATAAGTCTGCATCTGACCGATAACATTCAAAGGCGGCTGATCCCTTTCACAATCATTTACTCGTATTCAAAAGCGGTTTCGAGTACCAATTATTTACCAGTTGTAGTCATTGAAGTTCTCTAGCTGCTAAGGGTATGGGACACAAGTATTTGCACGGGGTTAAGAAGTATTGGGGGCTGTGCTGCTATGGACCAGTTAGCTTTATAGTGTATTTGTGTGTGATGACTAGAGGCAAAATCTTTGAATTATATACTTACAAGAGTACATTGTACTGGAAAGAAGCCTCTAAATAAGAAAAATGAGCGTTTTCAAAGATTCTCTAATGTAATGTGTCTTCAATATTGAACATTATAGACCATTTATATTCGTATGGTTTGATAATGTTCTCAACCTCTGTATTTTTTATTTTTTAGAAGAAATATGTCAACAGGTCATTTTATAAATGGGCACATAAGTGTTTTTTAAGGGCGGAAAGTTGTTTTGATCCAGTAAAAAATTAATTTAAATCTAACAAAACTCACTTCAGTGACTGTTTTGTACTCTACTTGGCATGGAATTAATTCATTTGAAGGATTAAGTCTAACAGTTTGATTTAGTTAAAAATATTATAACAAGAATAACTAGAATAGATGAGATTATTTGTATAAAGTTACAATTTACAATTAGTTATAAGGATTGTTAAAGCTATCGATACATTTATATTATGTTAAATTGGAATCTCAAAGGTTAGTCGGGCTGGAGGTTCCTCTCCAATCTGCAAGAACATCAAAGCGAGCCCATGTATGGTGAATCTGACTCTTGTATGGGGTCCCATATATAAATAAGTATAAAAGAAATTGATGAGTTCTACTCTTAAAATAATATTTGAATTTGAGTTCAGTTAAGTTTTCTGAAGCCTTGAAAATTGCGTTAAAATATTAGTTATTATTAGATATTAATATCTTCCGTTTTATAAAATGATTAAGAGTTAACTTATCTAATAAGTAACAAATATCTAAAAATTGGAATCAACTTATTTCTATTGTATTTTATAAATCATTTAAATAGCGCCTTCATATTACAAAACATTATGTCAAATGAAAATAAATTTCTAAGCGACCAAAGGACATGTGACACATACACTTATGTATATATTTATATCCTGTAGTACAAACAAACGAATCTTATTCAAAGCCTGACATTATTGAGGGATATCAAAGGAAATGCCAGCAACAAGAACAACATTTGACATAACTCAACTATGTGTGAATTTATGGTGGCCTCTCCTTCTCCTTCTTCATGTCTAAACCCTTTTTTATAGCCTAACATCGGAATAAAAAAAAAAAAAACGAAGAGGGTTGGGCAAGTATAAAGGATTTACACGCTTGCTTCGATATACAAATAAGGGTTTATAGTATAAAAGGCACAAGGCAAGCAACCAGAGTTTGCGACATATTGAAGATGAAGTGATTTTCTTTTCATTTTTTTGTTTTTTTTGTTTGTTGCTTTCTTCTTCTACCCGTTTTCGTTTTTTTATCCAACAAATCCAGTCATTCGACGATGTCATTGGTGCCTGAGATTTGTGTCTCTATCTTATATACATACTCTATTGTATTTGTGCTTAAAGGGGTTATATTTCTTTCGAAATTTTGAAGTGGTGTGGCGGAAGTTTATTAAAAAAGGAGCAAACATTTGGCGCGTGGCATTTGTATAAACAAACTGTGTAGAGAAGTAGGAATTTGACAAACTGAATTCAATTATTAACTAAATATGCTTAAATATTTATACAAAGTGGTTTTATGGAAGGGAAGGAATCTTTACACTTAATGAAATTGTATGAATAATGATTATAAATCTAGTTAAAAGACTATGCTAATTATCACTTTTTGCTTGGAGGACAGGGATTTGCTCAAACTGCTCAGAGGAAACCATATTTTCTGAAAAATTATTAAGAATTTCTTGATTTATGTATATTAAGTATCCATAACTAAACCACCAGTAAAATGCATCATTAAGATATATTAAATATTTTATTTATTATATGTATTCACTATAATTAGAGTATTACAATTTACAATTGGACATCGTACAACAATATCTTTCTCAATTCTTGTAACAGGACAAGATTATTGTACACAAAAATCTATACAATACATAGATATTTCATATACTTATTATAAATATTATGCCTATTATACTTATTATACTAGATAGAAAAAGAAAAATTCTATAACTAAAAAACTGTAGGAACTCTCTCACATAGTACATACATACATAGCATTATTTATTACTGTAAGGATCAAGTATAAATTCGTTAAAATGCTGATAGATGGAGGATCTTACGTACTACATTACGTTGCTACGATACTAGATGCTGATATGGATACGGAAATGGAATGTTACGGAAGAAGAGAGACTATATATAGCTCGTTGAAAGTCTATAGTGTTCTTTTTTTTTCAAGATTTGTTTGGTATACAATACTTTAGTTTCGATCAACGAGTATTTACATAAGTAAGGTACAAGTCGTTTCATTAATAAGGACTTGTCGGCAAGTAAACGGATGCGTGTCCCATGAAACGATCATACCAACATCATTCGGGCTTTCCAGCATAGTGTGGTGATAATGAACTAATCGAACTACCACAGTGTGAACCATTAATAGACTCATGACCATTAGCAGACATGCTCAATGCATGTGGTGGAAAACCAAAAGCACTCGAAGCATGTGAGCTCAGTGGTGTACCAGTGGGGCTATCTAGATCTAGAGAGGGATTGATCCGTTTTTCTTTCTGACGACGATTACAGAACCAAACACGTACTACTTCTTTATCCATGTGTAATTTATCAGCGAGTTGATTGATCTCTTCACTTGTGGGTTTGCAGTTGTGCATGAAAGCTTTCTCGAGTGTAGTGCGCACTGTGGTCTCAATAGAGGTGCGTTTCTTACGCCGTCGTCCCATAATGTGGTCCGGTGTGGAAAGCGTAGTCGTCATAGTGTTGATATTGAAAATGCCACCAGATTTTGTGACGCTTGCATCGGCATCTTCAAGCCACTTTTGTAGTAGTGGCTTCAGTTTGCACATGTTCTTAAAACTAAGATTGAGGGCTTCGAATCGAGAAATTGTCGTTTGAGAAAAGTCATTACCATAAAGTTTACCCATTGCAAGGCCCACGTCACCTTGTGTGAAACCAAGCTTGATACGTCGTTGTTTAAAGGTCTTTGCAAATTGTTCGAGTTCTTCAAGATCGGTGGTTTCCTCTGGCGATTGGTCTAGAGTGCGTGCTGCCGTCGACATGGCAGAGTTGGAACCAGAACTAGGAGCAGTGCTATGCATCTTAGAGTTTTGAGGTGTGCTACTATAACCGCTTGGAAAATTTGGAGTCATGCCGGGAGTATTGGGTGTTAACACAGCACTGCTCATCCCCAGACTATGCATGGAGTTCGGTGGCGTCTTTTGTTGGCTTGTATGACCACTAGCGTTACCATTGGGTGTCGCTGTAATGCGTCCAGTACTGCCATGTCGTGTGACAGGACTCAGTGAAGGACTACGCAACGGTGACTTGGTCACTGGCGTGGAGTAATGCTTTAGTTCCCTTGTTGGACTGTTAGCAGGCGGTAAGTAGTTTGCATTTTGTTGTTCCTGCTGGTGTTGCTTCACCTGTTGCAAGGCCTGTAATTGCGCCATAGCTTGAAGCGAATTCTGTAAAATAAATTGTGTTGCGGCTGGATTTTGTTGTAGTGCAGCTTCATTAGGAGCCATTTGACGCATTAATTCAATGTAGCTCTGCAGTTGAAGTTGAAATGCTTGTTGCATATCATCAGGATTTAAACCGGCGGCAGCCAAACTAAGTGGATTTTGTAGTAAAGCCAGTGAGGCAAGTGGGTTTTGTAGAGCAGCTAACAGATTTGCTGTATAGGGATTACCAAGTGGCAGTGGTGTAGATTCTCCTAGATCTAATGTTGATTCATGTGGTTGCTCTGGATGCTCTATAGTTGTTTCTGTTTTGATTTTATCAGGTAGTGGAGATGTTGGTGCCGAAGAATATGGTAGTGGAGGTGTTTGTGAATATTTTGCCGATCGTTTTGGTGAGCTACGTGCCAAATTGAGCACTTCATTCCCCTGCTCAGAGTCCAATTCGGAAGCGTTGCGTTTATTGCTGAGATTCTGTGGCACTTCATTCTGGTCTGTTTCTGCGTCTGCTTCTGTTGTGCTCGGTTGTTCATCGCAATCTGTAAAAAACATACGAATGGAGATTGTTTAGTGCCTTTTCATGCATAACAAAAATGATGCTTCGACTATTAATAAAAATATTTTGCTTTTCAATTTTCCAATTCAATGAAAGTTCAAACGACGGAGAGGATGGGAATAATTTAATTTTTCATAGTGTCCTTCATTGTAGCCATACTATACTTCATTTTTGTACGCTTTACCAAGGCAAATTTTATTCAATCTTCCAATTGAGTGCGCCAGGACAGCACTGCACACAGAAGGCAAAAACGAGTCCAGAAAGAAAGAAAGGACTTTCTTGCTGTGGCTGTTGCATTTCCGATAAGCTTTACTCCCTTTTTTATTCCTGTTGTAAAGGTTTTTCTTTTCTTTTTTTTTGAAATTACTGATGTCCTAAAAGGATTTTCAATTTTGGCTTTTGTGGTCTGTCTGTGTGCCCATGAGGAATAGAAAAGGGGCCATAATGCTAATTTGGGGTTAAATCAATCATGCATAATGATTGACAATCAATTGAATTTTATTGAAATGTGCGTTGGCGTTTCTTTACTTCTGTTGTTCTCTTGTCCTTCTACAATATATCCTGTCATCAATTGTCAAACTAATAGCAAATGGTTTTGGAAGGTTTTTGTTGTTGTCTTTATAAAACAAAGATTTTTTTTAAAAAAATTGAAGGCTCAAATTTCATTATGTTCATAGAATTATAATTTGTCATAATTTTGAAAGGTTCAAGACCTTCAGTTTTACAATATATTAAATGGCGAAACAAAAGCCATTTATAATGTAGTTTTATACAAATTCCTATTTGCAGGAAGTTGATTATGTGTTATAAATGATTTTTACAATGGCGGACTAAACATTTTAGTAGCCAGGGGCGGCAAAATTAAACAAGTCTCCAGTTAACTCAGAAATGTTTGATACTCGTAATAACTTTAAGTTGAACTCAAAAAAAAAAAAAAAATTATTGAGGGTTCTTTATTTTAGTGTTTCGGACCCAAAGGGTATCAAACGGAACCCTATTGCAGAGATTTCGCTGTTCGTCCGTCCTCGGGTCTCATGAACCGTAATAGCTAGAGTGTTTAAATTTTCACAGAATGTGTAGTTCTATCCGGGCATCAGCAACAAAAACTTAAAGGGATCCCCATACAAGAAACCTTTTGGTTTGTATGGCAGCTACATGAACCAGTAATCTCACGACCTTGAAATTTAGATGGATGGTGGCTATACATCAGAAATTTATACTGTCGAAATTTTGATCGGACTACTAGGGAGGGTTTCTCCCATACAAACTCCCATTAAAATTCAGGATATAGGCGCTATACATCTTTTGGAATCATGGTTGGTTTAACCATTAAAATTCTGGTTCTTATTCTAAAAACTCTTTTGTTTTTCGGACTATTTAACTGAAATTTAGACACTATAAGTTTCTGATATAGTCGCTATACATTTGTTGAAATCAGTCAAATCGGTTCACTAAGGGAAGTACCTCCCATGCAAACCCAACACTTCATTTGTACGGAACCCTTCGTGTGAGAGTCTGACTCGCACTTGGCCGATTATTTTAAAAATGCTATGATGCTTCGAGACCCTCTTCTTCAAATTCGGAGGCCACTGCAATGCAACTTTGCCCTGCATTACTCCACAATACTAGTGCATTTTTCCCATCTTCTTATTGAACATCATCTTAACTACATATGTATGTATGTATTTGTAAATTGTTTTAAAATTTTTTGTTGATTTTTTATGTATTTTGAAAAGAATGTCTGGACAAACTCTATAATCTCACAGTTAAGCAGTTTAACATTTTCTAAATTTTTAGAGTTAAACCTTTTTTACGCTTGCAATTTATATTGGACGGCTTAAGTCACTTAGCCACCCGCATGACGGGATTCTCAATTTCCAGTGAACACTTTGATTTTTGACTTTTAACTGATGATAATTCGTAAGCCTAGTGAATTTATACATTTTGTTTTTTTTTTGGCACAGCTGTTTTTATGTTTTTCGCCAATGTTAAAAATCGGTAAATATAATTAGTTGCAATAGTTTTTATTTTTGGGATTTTAAAATTTATCGGATGAGGGTGCAGCAGCCTAACCAAACCAAACTATTTATTTGCCTAAATTTGTGTGAACCACCACCCTTCATAGATGAACGAATGGATGGATGCATGGATTGATGAATAAATGGATGGATGGCAACCCTTATCTTATTTAGATCTATTGATAATTTTACAATTCGTTACATTTATTGTAAATTTTACTAAGTTTTTGCATGCCACCGCGATTTAAGGGTGTAAGACGGATTGGTCCATTGGTCGCACAGTCAAAAATTAACCCCTCACTTGAAGGGTAGCATTATGTTAGTTAAAAGGGTTTTTAAAAAAATAGCAAAATACATAAGCGCATCATTTGATAACTGAAAATGTAGAATATAATACATAAATTTTGAAATCAAAATGCAGTTTTCAAAAGTTGTTCAGTCAGTCTATATGTTTTATAAGTGAAACCATGGGGGGTCTGCGGTCATGTGGCTTTTTGGGCTTACTATGCTAAAGATGGAGTCAATACACCCCTTACTAAGACTCATTAAAACCATATGAGAAAAGTGCAAGCCCAACATTTTCTTTGCAAATAACCAACATAAGAACATGGAAGGAATTCTTTTTACACCGAGTTACATAAGTTTGCATTGCCTCAAGTTTCTTGCTAAGTAGTACATTGTTCCAACTGTCAAGAAGTCAAGCTATGCATGATGGTATTGTCTCCTCATCTTTCAGGTTTTTCTATTCTTGCGTAAGTATTTTAACACTTTTGCTTTGACAATCTCATTTTTATAGAAATAATGTCTATGTGGAATATTGTTTGAACTCTTCAGGTTTTTATCGTATACAAAATAATGGCACCTCTTGTGCTTTGTCTGCCTCAGTCGGGAGCACTCTATGTAGTATGTAGTATTTATTTTATATGACATGTTCTCAGATGCTGTATGTAGTACTTTATACAATTATTTTAGCACGAATTGAAAACCAGGTGTGTGTTTATGCACATACTTACTTATGTATATGTGTATCTGTGTGCATCTCTTCCGAACCCTGCCTCTCCTGACTCTATTTGTGCGTGAGTTTCATTTCACTCAGAAGCAGCTGCTTTGTCATTACATTTGGTTGTTATTGTTGGCATTATTGGTGTACTATAGTCTAAGTCTGCATTAGACAATGACAAAATGTGTGAATTTTTGTATATATTGACAAATGGTGAAGTGTATATTTTGATGCCTTTAACTGGTATCTATTGAATTTAGTTCGGTATACTCGTAAATTGATTTAAGAAATAATAAAATAATGGTGGATATATGTACCAACAATACAATAAAATGATAAAAATAGAGACAGAATTTTGGTTAAAAGTCAAACATCTTCTATTAAAACCTTATAATTGTTTTTCTTTGGAGATTTCTATATGCTCCAAATAAATTTATTAGTAACAAAGAGTTAGCATTTTAGGATAAATATTTATTTGTTTCTATTAAAAAAAATGTGTCGTAGTTCTCCTAATTGTTGAAATGGGGGCCATTACATTAAGTCCGAGATTCTGAATTTTTTTCATTATGATAATTTAAAAATTTAATGGCCATAGAGGAAATGATGATTTTCTAGGCTTCTTCTTCGTGGCCCTTACGATTTGTATTTTATTTTTTATGAGACCTAAAAACAATCAGTATTTTTTAATTGAGAACCGAAATGATCCTGAGCCACTGCTTTACTATTCAAGAATTTCAAAATATATGAGTAGTTCTACTGAATCTACACTCTAAACGTAATTTCATGCAAATCTTGACATTGATTTTATAACAAAGCACCCATCATTAGCATTACACATACTTTTCAATAAACAATAATTAACGATCCTTGACACACTTTTGTTACTATCCAAATTACGAATCCAAAACCGCTGATTAACATGCCAAAAAAGCATAAAAGTCAACATAACAAGAAATCAAAGTCAGTTTATTTGATGTCTCGGCACTCACCCCACTTAGAACACTTTAGCGTAACGAGTAAACCCTTAATTATGCACACGCAACTTGAATCCGTCAAAGCCAATAATAAAAATGTTAAAAAAGCACAACAAACGAACCCTTTTATTATCCTTTACTAAGGCGTGTAATTTGAATATGACAACAACAGAATGAATGAACGAATGAAAGAAAGCAACAAGTTTTTAATGCCACTTAAAAAAAGGTACCATAACCCTATAACATACCCAACCTATCATCAACACCATCAACACACATCGTCAACATCCTATTGAGTCCTTTATGTTATTTAAATGATATGCTAAAAAAATGAGAGAAGCAACAGTGTTCTTTTGTTGCTTATTCCCTTCTACATCTCCAGTTCTTATGCAACCCTTGCATTTGCATAATGCTGAAGGGTTAAATTATCCAGTTAGGTAGCACCCTATTAACGTATCAACAAAAAAGAGCCCATAGGATGCGCGTTAATTGAACTGCATATAAAAATGTTAATTTGTTTGTGTATAAACTTGAAAATGGCGTTTAATTTTAATTGTCACATGAAAGTTGTTTTATTAATAGATATGTATTATACTCGTTTGTACCTGAAACCATGCCTTATCGGAAAAGTCAGAGGGGTCGGGGTTAGTTTAACATAACCTTGACGCGTGCTCCTTTATAATATTTAAATTATTACGTAAATAAGGGGTGATCACCAAGGAGTACAATGTCCTTGTTATCTGTGTGGTATATTTAAATTTTTATTCTCTGCCTAACGAGGGTTGATTACACAATTTTACATACAATGCATACAGAGAATATACTATTGTACGAGTACATAGGATGAATGAGAGAATGAGATTATATTATGGGTTTTGTGACCCAGAGGGTGCCTTATTGTTTTGATGTTGTCTGAATTTTAATTTCGGGGCGGTTTTTAATTGGCAAACATTTTTGCATGAATGCAAAGGAAATTTACATTTTGACAAATTGTATTTCTCCTTGTTATTATTATATTATATTTCTTTTAATAGTATGTATTATTTTTACTGTTGTTTTGAGTCATTGGTGGGTTAAGGGTCAGTTAGAGTCAGAGAAGGTCATCTCATCTTTTGTTAATAGATGCGAAAACACTGGTGCTTTGTTTGGCCATGCGTTGTAAATTTATCGAATCGTTATTGAAGTTATTGCAGTCTGTAGGGGGCGTCTACAAAATGAGTTTGTTAAGAAAATCGTTAGAAATTATCACCTTATAGTTTCTGGTTTTCTATGAGAGCACAGAAACCTCCCTAGTGGTCCGATTTGGCTGATTCCAACAAATGTACAGCGCTTATATCAGACACTTGTAGTGCCAAAATTTCAGTTCAATAGTGTAGAAAAAAAAAGAAAAAAAGTTTTTCTAATAAGAGCCTGAATTTTAATGGTGGCTTTGTAAGGGAGGTACCCTCCCTAGTAGTCCGATCAAACTGAAATTTTGGCAATATAAGTTTTTGATTTATAGCCACGAAACTTCCAAATTTCAAGATCGTGGAATTTCTGGATCGTATAGCTGCCATACAAACCAAAATGTTTCTTGTATGGGGACATATGGGAGCTACTTCTCCTAGTGGGTCGATTTGGCTGATTCTGGGAAATATATAGCGCCTATATTGGATACTTGTAGCATCTAAATTTCAATTCGATAGTACGAATAAGAACCTGATGCAGCTGTTAAAATAGAGAATATGTTCCCAAAGTGGTAGTTGGATAGTTTTCTTGAAGGCAGCAGAAGGCTCGGAACAAATTAGGAGGCGTTAAGGCAATCTAAAGGGGCAACGGCAGAATTATTATTATTTTTTAAAGCTCAAAGTGGGCAGTGGTCAAAATAAGTTTGAAGAACTATGTTATAGGGATAAATTAACTAGTTTCCGCTGTTCCCCCATTGTAATCGAATAAAGTTTATAATTAAATGCCACAGAATCTTAGTCAGACTTCTGGCACAAGTTTCAAATTCATCATACAATAACCAGAAGCCTAACATCAGCCTTACCAACAAAGATAGGCCACCCCTACATGATTTCTTTATAGAAATCTTATTGCGCACAAATCCGATCATACCAAACCCTCTATCTGCATTTATGAAGAAATCCATTTTCTATAGGGTTGAATACAAAGTCGTTCAACTATAAAATTTTAACAACAACTACAACCGGGTGTACATACTGCATCTAAATTCTATTTCAGTCCTTAATCAATAAATGTTGTAATATTTTATTTTTGGGTGCGGTAAAATTATTTTTCAATCGGTAAAAGAGCAAAAGACACGCATTTGGCACACGTTTTCCTCAAGCCAAATTCATTGCAAATGCAACAAAATTTTGTATTTCGACTGGAACGTGGCAGTTTGGCAACTAAAATTGTCGGACATGTTCATTGAATTGTGGCAAAGGATTATGTGAATTATGGTTACATACCTGATAAGGAGGAACGCATTGGTGATGTTGTTGGTGATTTGGACATACTATGTCGCATAGCTGCAAAAGAAGAAATTATTTAGTGTAACCACCAAAGACCACGTTTTAATGTTCGATTAACAATACAGTTAAAAAATTCTGTCATCCATATTGCAATGGTATGTGTCATTTTCAGAGTGACCAACTCTACAAATATGCAAATAATATCGATTTTTAGGCAATCACTCATGCAAATTTGTATTTCATTTGATATAAACTACGCAGTAGAGAAATTCTTGTTGAACATGCATATGTGCGTCTACCTAAAGTAAACATGAGTATTTACTTGGTTTCTGAATAATGACCATCACTACACGAGGGTTGTCATGCTTACTTTCTACTACTTGAGTGCTTTAAGGGGGGACTTGTCATCTTCATTTATCTCAAAGTTTAAATGCAAATGGCACGTTTTGGCTTGTCAATTTGAATTTGTGAACTTATTGCTCTATGTATTTGTATATAAATGTGTCTACATCTATAATATACTATATCTGTATCTTGTTGCTCGGTCATCTGTGTCTCTGACACATTTGTCAACAGTACAAAGTACACAGTCAAATATGTTAGTCGTAAAATGTCCATTAGTATTTACGATTTTTCGTAGCGTAACATGCAAAAATGTTTCAAGTTGTTATTACAAAAATAAAATCGAGCTATATTGGGTTTGGTCTCGTATGGGCACAGTGTGTATTTTTGGGCTTCTCTTAGTTTGAGCTTAATTTGCTTATTGGTTTGAAGTTGAGTGAGTTCTTTGAATCACATAAACATAAATTTTCTTACAATTTTGTTTTTATCTTAACACAAAATGTAAGAACCAGAAGGGTGAGTTATGAAGATATTCTTTGTCTACTTTTATTATTTCTATGAAGCAGAGTCCGTTTGTATTTACGATTTTTTATTCGCTACAGAGGGAGTCCTGTTTGTGTTCTAAGAAGAAATGCAGGATAGTCACATAGGATGTTTAACACGCTTTCTACTTTTCTTCATCTCTACAGTCTTAGTGGGGCATATGCATCCTTTGAGTTATTCGTCTGTTGGTGCAGTACCCTGTTTACATTCCCTTCATCTTCCGAATACTATATATTATTGCTAAAGTGTAGGAATCTGTTTTGGTTTGTATCTACGCAGGGTGTCTGAAAGAGCCAGTCCCGCTTATTTGCCAACAATATGCCACCCAGTTGCCTGCTGGTTTTCACTATGGATAAAGCTTGTACTATGTTAGTTTTCTAAGAGTTTGAGTTTGATTTGGTAACTGATTTTAATTTGAGTAAGTTCTTTGAGTGAGTCAAACAAGCTTAGACATTTTGTTGATTTTCTTAACTCATAATGAAAGGATCAAAAGGGTAAGGAAGAAAGTTTTCTTCATATTAGTTTTATGATTGTATTGTATAACATTGTGAGGGACAATCTTGCAACCAATCAGAATAAAAAGCTCATATTCAAGGAAGGAAAAATCTATTATTACGCATATAAGCAAATCTTTATAACTTTTTTTTTTTTGGCTTTTTTCTGAAGTTGAATCTTGAAATATCCTTTCTTAAGTTTGCTATGTCATTCATTTTTGTATTTTTGTGTTGTGAAAGTAGATCTTAAATTTATAGCTCCCTTGGGGCGTAAACAAAGTAGTAAGCATTCAATGACATATATTTATGTCGATATGTGCTATCCTCCTATCTTACAAGGATAATGTTGTCCACTGTCCACTGGTTTGTGGCTGTTATAAATATAAAGATTACGAACAAAAACTGTAGGAAGTAAGCGCTAAAAAAATAGCTTTGGGATTCCACTTGTCCACTCAGTTTGGGGTGTTAGACTAAAAAATGGCTATACATGCTGGAGCAAAGCTTCTTGTTGGCGAGTCCTTATTTTCTTTTATTATAATTCATACTCTACATAATCAGGGGAGGCGGCTTTTTATTATAGATTACAAGTGGCACAAAGCGAACGTGCTTACATGTAAATTTTTATGCATAAGTCCTTCGTCTTTGTCACAAGGGGAAAGAAGTCAACTAATCTCATATAATGTTCTGACAAACAATGCAATCTTAAATACAAGTAATTATCCTTGCAACATTTTGTGCCCAAAAACATAAATGCAATTAAATCCTCTGTGTGTATATCCTTGCACCTATCACTTAGTTGTAATTACAACAAATTTGGCTTTTGTGGTCGCTTGAATGAAAATGAAAATATAAAAATTCACAAAAATTGCACGCCTTAAAAATTTCTACTTAAAAAATGAATATAATTTTTTTTTGTTTATCTTTTATGTTCGTTTTTTTTAATTTCAAAAATAGACGACGGACGACATGTGTCCTTTTTCAAATTGTTTTCTTTTTTGAAATCTTCAAAAAGACAATGAGTAAAAATCTCTGGGCAAGATGCAAAATACCTAAGCACAAGGACACAGGTAAACATGCATATCCTTAAAAAAGAAAAAAATCTCTGCTGGGCCCAAAAAATGCTGGGCATAAGAAAATGAACGAAAAGAAGAATCTTGTGTTGCACAAAAATGAAGAACAACAACTACAACAATTGAGAAATAGCTAGGAATGCAAACAGAAATGATCACACGCTCAACAGGATGTCCTTTTTGTAAGCATTTTTGTCTGGATGTCTCCTTGGGCAGCATGCAAAACAGCCAGAAAATTTCGAAGATCATATAGAATCAAAACTATTGCAAGACCATGAAATGGTAAATTGATAACCAACTGTGGTGTGTCCTTTTTCCTATTTTTTTGCTTGCTATTATATATTATCCTTGCTGATGTGGGTGTGCGGGCAATAATGATCTAAAGAGAAGAAGGGCAGAAAGGGAACAGACAAAAAGAAGCGCCTATCTTTGATCGCCAGTAAGGTATACAAAGGAAAAACCATCTGCAGGTGTTTGATTGAGTGAAAGTGAAAAATAATCTACAATAGCAGCGGTTCTTAAGCTGTGAATCAATTTCAGCATTAATTTTGCATACTCAACTTTTTAACATTTTACCAATTTTTAATATTTTCTCCAACATTATAATGTCAAAAATTTAACTAGGAAAGGAAAGGCTTGTTGAAGATGAGGAATCACAATGCCGGCTTAAAATTCTTAAAGTTCTTAAAAAACACCCAATTATAAAATAGAAATCTTTAAATAAAATTACATCGAAATAGTTTCTTTTTGGAATCTAAAAAACTTTAAAATATTTAGAAAATTAAATAATATAAAGAATGTTTTATTTAATTTTATTGGTTTCATACTATTGTTCTTGATTTAGTGCCTCCACCTTCTCAGTCTCTTAAATCATTATGTACGTAGATCAATATAGGTTTTCCTTCCCTAGCCTATGAGATTATTGAGCCATAAAATATGTTTTTGAGAAGAAAATAAAATACATGACTTTGAATTGGTTTCGCTAAAAAATACTTATATTCTCTAAGGAGGATTCTACGAAAGGAAGCCATGCAAGGGGGAGATTGTGGTCTTCAAAAATTTAAGAATCGCTGTACTACAAATCCTTTATTTAAATAAAAATTAAGTCTAAGAAAAGTGTGTTTTTTTTTTAAATATATTTCAAATAAATGCACCTATATTCTTTATTAATTTTTTTTTGGTTTCAAAAATTGTTCTTGATTTAATGCCTCCGCAATCTCAGTCTCATAATTCAATAAATTTTTTTTTGAAAAAACTAGAATACGTAGATCAATATGGGTTTTCATTCCCTGGCCTCTGGGATTATTGAGCCATAAAATATGTTTATTGAGAAAGTAAAACACATGACTTTGATTTGGTTTCACTAAAAAATACTTATATTCTTCAAGAAAGGCTCCACGAAAGGAAGCCATGCAAGGAGAAGAGTTTGTGGTCCTCAAAAGTTTAGGAACCGCTGTACAAAATATATTTTTTTAAAAAAATATATTTCAAATAAATATGTTATAATTAATTAAAAATTTCACCTACATTCTTTCTCAATTTTTTTGCTTTCAAACAATTGTTTTTGATTTAATGCCTCCACCTCCTCAGAGTCATCATCATCATCGTCAGTGATTTCATGTTTAATGCGTGCTGCACAAGGACTTTCATTGACCAGTAAACGTTGCGCGATATCAGCATCTTTAGTGATATTTCCATTATTATGATTATTATTATTATTGTTATTATTATTAGTCCATAGCATTTGTTGTTGTAGCACCATCATTTTGGGAACAGTGTTGTTACAGTATATTATTTTCTATTCTATTTTGTGTTCACATATAATTATTTCTTTTTATAATAAATAATAAAAATTTATTGTAATTTATTTAATAGTCAGATTATTTTTAATAAATAAATTTCTTATTTATTATTTTCATATTTATGTGAACAGTTTTATTTGTCTTTTTAGTATCTTTCCTCTTTTAATATGTTTCCATTTTTTAATTTATAATTATTTTCTTTTTATAAATTTATTTATTTAAATAAAAAATATTTTCTTATTTTCATTTACACTAATGAATGTCAAAATTATAGAAATTTTATTCAAAGTTGCACTGCACAAAACATAATCAAAATTTTCTTTCAATTTCCCTTAAACTGACGACAACAATAACGACTACCATATATTGTATTTCGTATTTTCTTTTTGATTTCAATAACTTTGTACGTGTTTTAGTACTTCTTTTTCGTAGTGAGGTGAGTAGTCGTCGTTGTCGTGTCGTCATGTGCGACTTGCTTCGTGCGCTCGTGAAATGCAACTGACTCGGCCACTGCGTTCGTTCGTCGCACTTCCGTCCTCGCCAGTCTTGCCATAGTTGCTTGCCGTTATATGTTTTTATGATTTTAACAGTGACGACGACGACGTTGGCAGCATTCTTGGCACCCCTCACACAGATACTCTACCACACTCAGACAACTACTACTACTACTACTACTACACTACAATAGTACTTATTTTGTGTTGTGAGTGTGGAACGTATTCTTTGTTGCTGTTATTCCCATTGTTTTTGTTGTTGCCTTTATGTGCATTCTAATAAGATTTTTATATGCACATACATGTACCACAAATATATATTTTTGGATTTCCCCTGCCGCTCTCTCTTAGACACACCATTATGCATTAGCATAGCGCAATACTCTGTACTGTACTGTGCTCCCCTCTTTCGTAGGGTAACAAGCAAAATTTCTTGAAAGACTAGTTGAGGAAGGTGACGATAAAGAAAGGTTTCTCTGTTTAGTTTGAATGAAACTTTCTTCTTTCTTTTTTTTTTTTTAATGGGTGTGGCTTATGCATTTCTCATTGGATCTTGGAGAATAAGAGAATCTGCATGTAACATGGATGCAACAGCAGAAACAGTGCTGCAGCGCTTCTTCTGTGACAATAATTCCTGGATTTTGTTTTGCTTCTTTTCATATTCTCTCCCTTCACTTCCTTATTTTTCTTTGTCTTATCGTCTTACCACCAAAGATATCATTATATGTGCATTTTTATCGATATAAATCATAATTAAGTAAGGTGGATGTAAGCTTTTTTTGGCTTTTGGTTTGATTAGTGGGGTAAATTGGATTTTTGGCATGAAGTATAGATGCATAGACAAGCAAATGGAAGATTGGGTATTATGTATATTTACTAAGAAATAGAGAGGTCAAAATCCTTATGATATAAATGACTATAGTTTAATCAAATTTATGCCATAACACCATACACAATGTGAATACCAGAAAGAAAAAATCAAAGCTTACATGGCTAAATGACAGTACTAGCAAAATCTTAAAAATTATGTGCAATACATAGATCAGCAATGAGAAGAATAAGAAATGCAGGAAATTTAAAAAAATGAAGATCATCTCTAATGTTTCTACCACGACACTCATATGAACTCGCATGAGGTCTTGGGATCTGGAAGGATTGACAGTCTAAGTGACAAAGATTTTCTAGCACTGCTCGAATCCTAAATAACATCCTTTAATACAAATAAATGGAGAGTGAGTGACTCCATCGGTTACCTTAACCTAACTAACTACCATATATTGTTAGATGGTTACTTTTTCAATTCTGTGTTAATATGAATTCATTATAAGCATCCGTTCCTTTTTTCACTTTCATTAACATTTTGTGCCACTGTACTAAGTAGACGTTCTTCTCATCTGCTGGACGATACGACGACGATTGACCCCCATAATGTGGAACATTTGGTGTGATTATATAAACACAAAATACACATTCATATAAACATCAACGCAGCCATTCCGACTGAGAGTTGGGAGTAATTATAACAAGTTGTTTTTGCTGTTATTGTTACTAAGCGAAGGGACGAGGAGGATGAAAACGAAACGAGACGAGACTTCGATATACACATACATATGTGTGTATGTTAGCGGGTGTGTACTGGGTGAATGAGTTTGTCTGAATCCTGTCTATAGATATATACGTATGTATGTATGTGTGTTTACTCGGTAGGCAGAGAGAAGGACACAGAAAGGATATAAGAAAAAGTTTATGTAGTATGTACTACATATGCATGTGTTTTGTTTCATTAGTGCAGTGTTTTACGTTCTTATGAGGAGATTGGAATGGTGGAATTGATGATTGTGGAGAGGATGAAATGCAACTTTTGTGTGGCTGCCACTTAAGGTAGCAGTTAGGTGCCAGGCATCCAGGAATGTATGGTGACAGCATATTTTTTATGTTTATGAGTTCCTCCTGGTACTGGTCTTTGTTTAACAGGAAAAAAGAAAGATAGAAAGAAAGAAAGGAGGAAAAATGATATTCAGTGTGGGTGGCAAAATAATGCATAGGGAAATGATGCTTGGCGAAATACTTATATGTACCATATATGGTAAATACCAGATGAGGGTTGAAAAATGCAAGTCCTCTGGCATTAATTCAGATTGTGAGTGAATGAACACGCTTGTGGGTGTATGAAGGATTTCTTTTGAAAACGATTTAATTAAAACTGCAAAATTAATGTGCATATTCTTGTGTGTGTGTGTGTGTATTTGTGTCTGCCTGCCGTCAGCTTTTCATGACAACTGACCCCGGAACAACAACGCGTTCTGCATAAAGGATAATGATTTAGTTTTCATTTGGAAAAATTCAAAAAACAACCACACAAATGTTCAAACATTAAAATTAAAGTCATGAAAACTCCTTCACAAACAATAATTTAACTAATTTTGTTTTTATTTTTTCTGTTCTTTGTCCTTCGAGTGTTTTTTTGTCCAGAATAAACTTGTCATCTTGCATTCGAAATTGGCGAAAAATAAAAGATAAATATTCTTCCAATTGAACTTGATTATTTGCCAAAAACAGACTTTAGACAGACACTACTAAAGGACCATTTTGTATGCGTATGCTTATCTGTATCTGTGTGCTGTCAGGATACTACGTTGTTGTTCGGCAGGATGTGATAGACAGGCAGCCAGCAAGACAGTTCACAATGTAAATAAGAAGCGCAAGTTTTGTGCACAAATTAATCAAGAAAATAAAGCCAGAAAACTAAAAGGGGAGCAACTTGGAATTTTTGCATGCAGACGGCAGTCGAGCAGGACATGCCAGACAGAATAACATTGAGATTGAGATTGTTCTGTACGAGTATAAAGGACAAAGGCATGACGTTGTCGCATTGAGTTAAACTGACAGATACAATTTTCGTTAGGCAAATATCGAAGTTGTGTATGAGTGCAGCCAAAGAGAGGGTGGACTTTAGTAAGACAAAAAAGCATTGGAAGATTATACACAAATGTGTAAGGACACTAATGGTTTTACTTGTTTGAATTTAATTGGTGGAAATTCAATTTTCTTACTGAATTTTACTAGTAATTCAAGTGGAGTTAACGCAAAAGGACATTTATTGTATATACAATTCTTAATATAACTACAATACTATTGAACACCTGGAAAAAAACGCGCGAACTTTGGTTTTCTTTCAATGTCGTCATACCATAACGTTTAACTTTAACGAAAACACAAAGTGGTGTAACAATGCATGAAAGGATAATAGTGAATCCTTTGAAATTCGACATTTTCCAACCCAAAATATCGAATAGAAAAGCAAATCTTTAAAGATGCTGCGCGCCACAAACAAAGATATCCTTTCGAAAAAAGCAAAGGCAGCCTATAAAAAGTAACGGAAACAAGCGCAATTATTTCAATAACACAAAAGAACGACAATAGCAGAATTGAATCCTTTACGCTGATGTTTCCTATTTCCACTTTTCACAACTTGCCATGAGAAATTGATTATTTATTAACGTTTATAGATATTTTCTTTCCACGCCGTCCTCCTCTAAATCAAATCAAAAACAAATCTTTTTTAAGAAAAAAAAAAGGTAAAATTTAAGAAAAATCAATACCAAAGGATCACCTTAAAAAAAAGTACTTCTTTTTCATTAAAATCTAAGGACAAAAACGCAAATAACGATCACTTCAATACGTTTCCCTTCCCTTAAAAAAACTATATATAAGAGAAAACCAGTAATGCTAAATCAAGGGTAAAAATTGAGGATCACTGTCAGAGATTACACACAGAATAAAACAGGAGACACACACACGCACACACACACAGACAGCAACTCCTAGCAACCCTTAAAATGTACATAAAATTCTAGGGGGAAGATGCACAAAGATTTTTTTGCGCCGTTTCTTTTTATATATTTGGTTTTTTTTTGTGGAAAAAATATAAAGAATTGTGTAATGTAAAAAAAAGGTAAATTTTTAGCTAAAAAATTGCATGAAATACAATTTTGAAGGATTATTCATTTTGCTCCTTAAGAACAATTGCTTATTAAGGCTACTACTGTTGTACTGTGTGATATATTGACATGTTCAACAATTGGGTGATGTACTATATTTTTATATTTTCGGTTGGGTGTCGTTCGTTTCGAGTCTTAAAAACGTTATTTAACGGAATTTTTGCGAAATTTTCTCACCAAGAAGAAGATTTTTTTCCCTTTTTTGCAACAAAACAAAAAAAAAATAGTGAACGTGAAGAAAATTTTATTTAAAAATGAAGTTTTGAATGCGAAAGAAAGTTTATAGAGGCGCCATTTCTTTTTAAAATTTTCGAATGGTAAAGGGTTCTATGTAAATTTAACCCTTATTTGATTATATGAGGTACCCTCCCTTTTTGAACTGACTACTTTCAGGTCTATTGTATTTATCACATCACATCATATCAGAGAGTGATGATGCTTTGATAAAAAAAAAAAACCAGAAATTCAAATCGCTGTACGCCATTTAAATGTTTGGCAACCATTTTTTAAAATTTAAATCTCATTACGAATCATAAGCTTTTTGAATAACAGCAACCCTCTTTTGAATTTAAATTCATTCTTAACCTTTGACTCTGAATCCTCACCAGCCAGCCCCACCCTTGCAAGGAAAATGTAAAAAATGTTTTTTTTATGATTTTTGTGCTTTACAAGTTTGTAAAGTGTTTTTATTGGATTTGCGTTTTAAGCACAGCGGGCAACAATCTATTGTATTGAAGCATAAAACCCACACCAGACATCAACCCCCAACCCATTCCAACCACCCGCCATAACTCACCTGGGGTAGCATTTGAACACCATACAGAGTAAATGGTATAAGCTGCACTGCAGTTGGTACTGACACCAGTTCCATTTCGCTTAAGTGTTTTTTACTGTAATTTTTCTAAAGCTTTTCTTTTCCTTTTTGTTTTTTTTTTTTTTTGAAATTTCTTGTGGGGATGTTTTTTTTTTACTTTGGTTTTATTTTGGTGTGGCTTCGACATTCTCATCAAAGGTTAGTATTCTGCAATAGAATTGTGGTCTTTTGTATACACGCTTCGAGGCATGTTGCTCGCACCCACAATGATGGAGGGCAAGTAAAGTGGTTTTAAATTCCATTAAATAAAGTTGTAAAGGTTTTGCGAATTGGAATTTTCACGCACATTTTGCACAATTCACACTTCTGGGAAAAAATTGTTTATTAATATTTTAGTGATTTTAATGGAGTTTCGGGTTTTCTGATTGTGAGTGAACACTCAAAGTTTTGGAAGGAGAAACTCGTGGCAGTTGATTGAGTTGAATGACTTGATTGTATTGAGTGCTTTGGAAAGAAATTAAAATTGTCAATTCGTTTAATTTAATATGACTAAGTGTGGGGAAAGAGTGGTGAGACCCCACTTTAGATAGGCATGAGGCAAATGTTCAAAAAGGGGTTAGCCTTTCTGTTACAGGGCAAATCTAACCGATTTAAGAAGATGTGCTTACATGCCGAAAAAGATATACAAACGAAAAATTGTATATTTTATTGCTTTTATCTTCATTTCTGAGAATACTGGATGCCTTTGTTAACTGAGGCCGTCATTGCTTCTCAAAACTAGCAACATACCTACTGATATTTGAATGAAATATACTGAACTCTTTCATCATGTGAAAAGCTCTTAAAAAATATACACTTACTATAAAATATGTACATACTCATTTGTTAGCTTAGTATCTCCATTTTACTTACCTTCTTGTGTATAATCATTTGACGTTAAGCAATATTGGCGTTTGACAAACTGCTCTTCTTTATAGTCATATCCTAAACGTTTATTCTCGCCATTAACTCCATCAACACAACAATTTTGCTCTAAGACAGTATCAGCTTCAGTATCTTCCTGCTTCTGACGCACGACAGAATCATTTGCAACCTGACCATTGCCAACAATATTGTTCTGTTGTTGGTCCTTTAGCATCTTTGGAGTCATACCACAAGACACATTAAAGTTTCGTGTTGTGTGTGCTACACTCTGTTCATCCTCATCAGTTTTTGCTCGGATTTTTTCATTAACGCTACTAACACGACAACAAGTTTCACGCAAAATATGAGCAGCCAAAGTGTTCTGATGCTGGGATTCGCAGGATGTCCTTACATAGGGGACAGTCATAGCCATTGTTCGTTTAACATCATGTGAGATGCCATCATAGAAGCCATTCCAATGATTGTTATGACTAACAGAAAAAGCGTCAGCAGCTTTGAACAGAGAATCATTATTCGAAGTAGTGCTAACTGACTCTATTTGTCCTTTGTCCTCTCCCAAAATTTGACCCGGCGAGTTGGCTTCGTCTTGCGTTTGGGGCACATCTCTGAGTCGTTTTAATTGATGCTCGCGTATGCGACGATCTCGTTCGTGAAAGTGACGTAGAAATAAATGTTCTCCATTGTTTCGACGTATTGTCTGCGGAGTTGGTGGAGGTGTCGACGAAGATGTTTCTGGTAAAACTTCCGAGGAGATTGCTGCCGTTGGGGTTAATGACTTTATTGTGGTATAACATGGCATAGCGCAGGATAATGTCTCAATTTGGTGATGGTGGCTTGTGGGTGTCATTGTTGGCGGACGTAAGACGGGCAGACTATTAATTAAAATGCCCATTGAAGGTGGTGGTGGCTGTTCTACTAGATTGCCACTTATTCCATTCTGTTGTTGTTGTTGTTGTTGCTGCTGCTGCTGCTGATAATGTTGTTGAAACATAATTTCTTGCAGTGGGAATAGGAAATCTGGTAGGGATTTATTTATGCGTACATTTGAATCCTGTTGCTCGCGTCCTGCTGCTGTTGCTGTTGTTGGGTAATTGTAGGCCCCACCAATAACAGATTTGGTATCTGACATTGTCATTGTTGTCGCCGGCGTTGTCGTTGGTCCAAAGAAATACGGCAGACATGTCTGTGGTGGTGTCTCGCCTGTTGTCAACATTGACAGCGGCATCGTTGGCAGAAAGGTATTTTGTGTAAGCCCTGATAAATGTGGTGAATTTGGTGGCGTTATTGTCGTTGTCAATGTGTTGTTGTGCGTTGTTCTGGGATAAGGCGCCAATGTCACGTCTTCCGTTCGCTTGAAGCGTTTCTCGTATTTATGACTTGCCATTTTTGGTGGAGCAACCTCTGCCGCCGTCATTTTTGACATGATATTGGCGGAAGTCGAATATGATGACAAGATGTCAGAGACGCCAGTTCCTAAGACTTGGTCATTGTTCCTTTTGCTGTTGTAATTATGTTGTACGTAATGGTGATTATGACCGTGATGATGATGGTGCTGCTGATTATGCTGATGATAATGATATTTCATTATAAAAGATGAACTGAATGCTGCTTCGTCCTGCACTGAACTTGTTTCAAAGTGCGAATTTATTGGTGTTAAATACCAAGGATTAAGGGCTGTTGTTGCTGCTGATGTTGATTCCTTTGATGTTTTTCTTGTTCCTGGCAATGTTGTTGTCATCAGTGATTCATCTATAAATCAAGAGCAAACAAATTGTTTTTTTATAAACTCGTGTGAAGAAAGAAAAACTACAATAAATATGTGTAAAAAAGGTTAAAATTCACCAAAAAAAAAAAAGAAGAAAAGAAAACAAGAAAAACAATTTTATTAAAAAAGGGTTGATATCATAGTATAAGCAACGCCTAACAATAAAAAGGGGTATCTCATCAACACCATCATAAACGACATCATTATCAACACTTGCTGCCATCATTTCGTACGAGTGAATACAAACCCCCTGACATATGTATGAATTGGTTATGCTTAAACAAAAAAAAAAGAATCAAAGCACCCCAAGCCCTTGTACTTCTTTTCACCCTTTTCATTCAACTCTGTAAATAATAATTTCCTTATGGTATAGCATAAAAAATGATTTGAACTAACAACAACAAACTTATTCGATGGCTATGTCACTATCAATTATGACTAGAGACCTAGACATTACTATCGTACATTGTAGTATCTATGATATGCTTACTTAAGTACGCCCCTGTAGGTGGAGGGACTGTTTGTCCTATGATGTTAATATGCGTTCCGTTCATTCATTGGCCGATGTCATCATTTATGACTTTGATTGATTATGAATCTGTTCATAATTTGTATTTTATAGTTCCAAGGACCCTCCTTACATTTGGGGTGGTAGTTGGACGAGTAGAATTGGAAAAAAGTCAACATTTGTGCGCTCATAATCAATTTTTAAATGACTAATGCAAAGGCGTATCGTAATAGACAATATTGCTTATATTGATTATATTGATGGGTTAAATATAGTAAATATTCTTTATCATTTATAAGTATGTACATGTGTAAACTTTTGTAAATTAAAGGAAATTCATTTCAATGTACAAGAAAATTATATGTGCGAATAAACATTAGTAAGGGGAAATGATAATGGAATATTAAAGCCAAAGATTAGAAGAATGTCAAATATTTTATAATTCATTTTTGTTTTAAGCTACCGCTAGTGAAGCCATTTGACACAAGAAGCTTAAAAAGGATTGGTAAATAAGAACTCGAAGAGTTCATTATGAATTACGTTTTGTATATCTTGTAAATTTAAAAATCCATTTATCCATAATAAGAAGAAATAATTTTGATAGACTGAGAAATTAGTAAATATAATTTTGAACTACATATTATAATAAAATTGAAAATGAATTCAATTCATAACTCATCAGGTGGTCGTTTCAATAGATTTCTTGGGAAAAAAAATACACTTTAAACTTAATAAAAAATTCCAGTAAAAATTAAAGCAAATCCAAACAATTGAGAAGAAAGTAATTAAAAAAATTCATAAAAAATATATATATTTTTTTTTGACCTTAACAAAAGATACACCTACCAGTAATGAGTGACATTCAACTGTATCCCAAATAGAATTTGAAAACCTTTACAGATTTCTTTTTAATATTCCTTAAGCAGCTCCCTCCCTTACGTTAAGAATGCATTCGCATGCCGGTGTAGCAATTGCACAAATGCTACACAAAGGACACAAAAGGATATTGCCGCAAAGTAATAATAGTCGTAGATGGATCCGAAAAAAAATATACGAAAGCAATAAAATTGAAAAAGGAGAGTACAGGGTCCTTCCTACTAATGTCTTCTGTCTGTCTGTCTGTCTGTCTCTCTGCATATGAGTGAGTGTATTTGATCAGTTGCGGTGTTCGTGTGTTAATCGCCATGTTGCAGGTAAATCTTGCGCAACGCCAAGTAACAACAATGCCAAAGGATTTAATAATGACAAAAACCGCCAATATCCAAGAATAGTAGATTCTTTTCTTATAGACGTTTTTTTACATCTTACTCGCTATTGACTTGTTGTTGTTTACAACATTGGCACAGCTTGCGTTAAGTCGTTCTTTGTGTGACTCCTTTCGATAAGCGATGAATATACGAACAATTGTAGAATGAAAGAGTATCTTTTTTTAAAGGATAAAAGTATTGAAAAGCGCGCTTTCATTGGTGCTTGCTTGGGTTTTGCTTGTATTCCTTTGCTTTGGTTCATGTTTGCGCACATGTATCAAATTGAGCCTGAAAAAGGATTTAATACGCGTTTGTAACTATGTATTGGTATTTGGCTTACTTGTTCGTCCTGCAGCTGTTGGTTGTTTTTCATTTTTTACTTTTGGTATAAAAATCGTTATTTTTTCAAAGCATTTCCTGCTCAATTGAAGACGTTGGTTGAACAACTGAAAAAGCAAACCAACGAAAGAGTTCACTTTTCAAAGGATCTGATTTCAGTTTCCATTTCACGAGCACAAGAAAGCAGGAAAACAACTCGGAGACAACCTTTCACTCTCTTTGACAGAAGGACATAACTAGGAAAAAAAACATGCTCATTCAATTTCGTAATTAAAAAATCAGCTTTCGCTAGGCAAAACGCCCCCATTCTAAACATCTTAATTTTCCAGACTTTTGCTGTTCTTTATTCACTCTCTCCTTAGATTTTTGTTTAAATTTCTCTTTCTTCTTGGCTTTAATCCTTTTCTTTAGTGCATTTTGTCACCTTTGGTGATTGCCTTTGATTGCAAGTCCTTACAGCTGCCTTGACACGCGCATCGTTTGACATTGGATTCGTGTGTCAACGTTTTAATTTCCTGTCACTGTTTCTTGCGCAATCCTTTTTCTTTCGTTTCCCTTTAAGCAGAGCGATGTCTTTCGAGAATTGGCACCCCTTAGTTCAACCCACAAAGAATAATGACGACGATAACAAGAGAGAGAGAGAGAAAGAGAGAGAGTTAAACGTTTTCTTATTTGGGTATTTATGATTTGGCTAGACGCGTGTCAGACACACTTTCATTGCTTGGAATCTCATTTGCGATTTGAAAGGGTTAGGAAAGTCCTTAAATATAAACTTATAGCATTCAACAAACAAAAAAAAAAAAAAGGGTGTTAATGTTAAGTAATATTTCCGTTATTATGCTAAATTTGTTTCTATTTATTTATTTTGTATTCCTCTCTCATGTTTTTTTGTAATAACCAACAAGTGAATTAATCGTTCCAATGCTTTCAATCTAAACGTTCTCACAGCCCCCGAACTCACTGTCTTGACTACCCGCTGTTTTTCTAGTTCATTTTTTGATTTGGCCATTTCAACGCTTACTTTAAACTTTACCGCTCATTCATTCAAATCGGACACGAATTCATTAATCAAATTTATACCATATCGTCGTCCACTGTATGCTGTTGGATTTGGTCTTCGCTTAGAACATAGATTTTTGATAGATTTGCTTAAGAAAAAATGCCCACAATTAGTTTAACCACACGAAATGCCTTTGGCAATTTACAGATCAAGATGGTTAGTTGTTTACATGACAAGTAGCTGAAGAATTCTTCTAAAGTGAAGGTTTATTATGATTTACTAAAATCATTTGTTCTCATGATTTTATATGTTTAGAAATTAAGTTTTTGGTTGTGTCTATTAAGATTCATCCTCATCATCAGATTGTATCTTTCCTAAACTTTATTTTTAATTCTATCTTAGCATAAATATATGGTACAGAATAAATCCTCAAAATTATTTGCAAAAGATATCATACATACATATACAAGTAAATGTATGTGAGTAGGTCAAGGTCTTTCATTTAAAGTAAACAAAATCGGCTTATTGAAATTTTGGTTTCTATTTTCTATAAAGAAAAGCAAACATTTCACCAAAAATTTTTTTATTCTTTAATTATAATGAGGTCATTAACATGCGACTAGTATAAATTTAAATAACAAGATGTTGTTATATTAAAGTTTTTTTTTTTTGATTTATAATTTGTGATTATACATAAATGGGTCATAAAATGACAAAGCGCAGAACATAAAGCTTAAAGTTATGGTCTGGCTAAGAGAAAGGTAAGAGTCTGTTAAAGAGTAAGAGAAATGATGTTCAAAAGAGACTGTGTAAATATAGGAGTGCCAGTAAATTGGTAAACAAAAGATCGAAATTTACATATTGTTCTATCATATAGAAGAATAGATATCATGTCATAATGTAAAAATCGTAATTGTGTCAATGGAAACTAAGTCGGCATTACTTGAAAGAGTTCCAGAAAATCGTTAAGATTTGTTTATATCTATTGTAATCTGATGAATACGCGCTTGATTGTGTTTGCTCATTAGAACTTTAACCTAGGCACTGGATTGGACTTTCATGTAGTTTGTATGAATAAGATTTTGCTAATGCGATTTTTTGCGGTTTCTGTTGAGAGAAATGAGTGAAATCTACCAATAGATCAAAAAATAAAAAAAAAAAAGCAATGAAATTGCGTTGCGATTCAGCAAACGATTATATCCAATATGATGCGCAGTCAAATTCTAATCTATATAAAGCATTGATGACCATGGCCAACAAAGTTTAGAATATTTAAAGCTTTCAAACGAATCAGATCGAGTTGAAAAGGTGCGGAACATTTTAAATGAATTTTGTATTGTAATTTCGAAAGGTCAAGTTCACGCGTGAAAATAGATCAAATATTTTCTAAAATGCTCTTATCGTCATCAGTTTACGGTCTATTGGTCATGTTAATGTCATGTTTAGTGATGCTTATGGCTCTACTAAAACCCACTGCGGGAATGTCAATTGGAATAAATAAAACTGAGACAGTGGATTTATTTGAATTACCAGTGCGTATCGATGATTTGGAGGATTTGCTTGAGCAATATGGTAATTTTATGTTGGGAAATATAAATCGCAGCATAGATCCATGCGAGAATTTCTACGATTATGCCTGTGGCAATTGGAAGGAGTCAGAGGTTGTACCCGAGTTGGCCAGAAACGATACATTTCTGCATACCATACAAGTAAAGTTAAATGGATTGACTAAGAATTTCTTGGAAAATGCCACCGACATAGAGTTGCGAAATCAAACAACTAAGGCGGAGGTAAAGGCGAAGCAGTTCTATCACAGTTGCCTGGAGGCAAATATGGATATGGCACGTGGTTATCGGGATTTTAATGCTACGATTGACAATCGTTACGAGGGTGAACGTAATAATGAGACTCAGGATTGGATTTATATAAACTTTATGAGTCAATATGAAATGTTTCCACTGTTGCCACTAAAAGTTCATTACAATACAGAAATGCGAAAGTTTGATATATCAATTTCACCACCAAAAGTTATATTGGGTGACAAAAAGTTAGTGGACATCAAAAACTTAACTAGGGATTTCAAAATTGAAGATGCAGAAAAGTTTGAATCTGAATTCAATAATCTTGTGTTATTTGAAAAGAATCTTACAGCTCTGGCAACAAAAAAGAATACCACGGAAGTTCTTAACATTGGCGAGTTTTTAAAGGGGCATATGGGTGATAAATTGAATTGGACACGTTACTTCGAATTGGCATTTAATAGTACACAACGTGATGAATGGTATGTGTTGAACTCAATTGATAATGTGGATAAACTAGTGCGATTTCTTGAGAAATCAGAATTACCTACATTGCGAAGTTATGTGAAATGGCGAGTGTTAATCAAGTTTTACTATAGCTGGAAAACTGAGACTACAGACAAAGAACTTTCCAGTGCTTGTCGTCAACATACTGAAGAATATTTCAATTATGCCCTGTTGCCGTGGTTCATAGAACAAGTTTTTGATAGCGATCAACGGGCTGATATACTAACGATAGCTAAACATATCAAGGAGACTTTTTATGACAAACTTGAACATTATACATGGTTAGATGAAGAAACAAAATCAGAAGCCAAAACAAAGCTCTCTTCGATGGATTTCGTAGTCGGTTATAGTGATGATATGCAACATCGTGATGTGATCGACAAAATCTATGGTGATGTGAATATGACTGCGGATTGGTTTAAGAATCTCGCATTTGTGGAACGCAATCGTGCTAGTATACGCATGCGTTCTATAAATAAGGCATATATACCTTCATTAATGTCGACGCGATCTGTAAATGCATACTATGCAGATTTCCTAAATCTAGTCCACATAACGATTGGCATGGCTCAATGGCCGCTCTATCATAAGAAGTTTCCAGCATCTTTGAAATATGGTGGCATTGGTAATATTATCGGGCATGAGATGGCCCATGGCTTTGATTCGTATTGCTATCAGTTCAATTATGATGGGAAAAAGCAGAATTGGTGGACAGAAGCTTCTCTACGGAACTTCCGGGAGCGTTATCGATGCCTAGAATCTCAATATAACAAATACATCTTGCTTGGCGTACAAACCAATGGTAATCATACATCAGGAGATAATATTGCCGATAATGTAGGATTGAGGATGGCTTATTATGCTTATATGAGCAGTGGTGGTGGCAAAAAGGAAGCCGAACGGAAATCTATACCCAGTTTGGAATTTACGAATAAGCAATTGTTCTTTCTGAAGTTTGCTCAGTCCTGGTGTTCTGGCAAAGATACTGCGTATGTTGTTAAGAAGCTTAAGAGTGATGCGCATGCCTTCGATGAGTTTCGAGTTGTTGGTACTTTAAGTAATATGCCGGAATTTAGTGAAGCCTTTCAATGTAAGTTGGGCACGGATATGAATCCTTTGAAAAAATGTATTGTTTGGTAATAAAGAATGTATAAAATAAAAATTATTACTGAAAAATTCATGTCTTATATGAAATCTATACAGTTGTTGATTGTGGGTCAGACACTTATACTGTTCAAATTTCAGTTCGATAACACAAAACCCAAAAAAAGTTTTTCCAAGAAAAACTTAAATTTGGGTTGAGTTTGTATGGTAGTAATCCGTTTCTTAATATATATAGTAAAAAGAAAGATTAGTGCAAAATTTCAGCTCTCAAGCTCAAAAACTGAGGGACTAGTTTGCATACATATAGACGGACAGACGGACATGGCTCGAACTGATCGGACTATATACATATACTTCATGGGGTCTCTGATGTCTCCTTCTGCCTGTTACAAAGTTCATGACAAACTGCGTGAAGAGTATAAAAATTATCATCAAGGACAAACGCTGATAGGAAGTTAGTAAACAATATGAAAGAACAAAATTTATCCATTAAAAATCCTTTGGAAGATCTGATCAGAACATTAAACTTTGTTTCTGCCGAACTTGGCCTTTCTAGTGAAAATTAAACAACAATATTTCTTCAGTTTTTTTTTTGTGCCTTCTAGGGATTAAGAATATTTACAAAGAAATTGTAGTTTTTGTCTCATATTTGCAAATTAATGTTCCGATACCATCAAAGCTTATGCCGCTTGTTCTAAATATTCCATTTTCTATTGTCCAAAATGCATACGCTCCAAACGCCTCCATGATAACGTATACAATAGAAGCAAAAAAGAAAAATCTTTTCTTTCTCTTAAATAATGCCATTAATTGATTAGAAGCATTACCTGCCCTGCTTGCCTGAACAAAAGACTGCAAAGGAGTGTTAAGCATTATTTTGCAGTCTGAATCGGTGACACCTTTCCTATTACAAATTAATGACATTTCGAATCGAAGAACTACTGAAAAAATAATGTATAAAACTAAAGAAACGATTGACGACTTTAAGACAATAGGGACACGTTTCAACTTGAGGAACACAGTACACAGGTGAGAAAAAGACAATTGGCCAAAGTAGAAAATTCTCAAAAACGAAGTGAAAAAATAAGATTTTAAAGTAAAAGAAAACAGTTTTGCTATCATTAGTCAGTTCCTTTAATCACTCCAAGAAAGAATAACAGTAATGTTAAGTACAAGTAAGTATATGGTAATGTAGTAACAAATTCAAGTAAGTGAAATGTGCCGACGTGCCATGCATATAAAATATGACTTTCGACTTTGTTCTTTTTTTTTTTTTTGGAAGAAGTTATCCTTATTTGTTTAACGATGCCAAATGCGATGGAGTTTATCTTGACTCAACTCAGATCATGACAGTCTAACGGATTTTCATGCATTTTCTAAGGGATTTTCGGCGCCAGAGCTCTTATACGATCTAAGAAGGACATGTTTTTACCTACCTGTAGAACACAATAGCCGACGTCCTGTGCGTATGCTCAGCATCTAAATGCTGGCTATAATTTCATGACTTGTAGACTTTTTTTTTGGCTAATCTATAACTACGGGTCATAAAATCACCTGAGTCGATCATTAATTTTTCTGGTTCTGCCTTACGAAAAAAAAAAAAAACAAAAAGACAAAAAAAAAATAATTTATCTTTTGCTTAAAAGAGGTCGAAATACAAAAACAATAAGTAAATTTTCCTACGATTAATGTTCGATTTGAAATTAATCTGCATTTGCACTTTAAGATTTTCTTTGACTTTTGAAAGACCCACCAGGTTGTGCGAATGCACTCACTCAGTCACAAGGTTTTGCGAAATTTGAGTATATTACGGTAGGTGGTCCTTATCTTTATCATTACTATTCATATTGATAGTAAAATTATTGTATTCATGAAATGGAATATCCAATTTCGGAGAAAATTACATAATTGAACTAACATAAGTTTACAATTTGAAAATCAACTAATATCATTTACCAATCCAATATCAAATGAGCAATTATTGAGTATTAGTTTTTGGATTTACTTGTATGTACATAAGTATTATGTGGTTTGATGCTACTCAATAAGGCACAAATCATTCAGTTTAGTTTAGTTCGGTTATCTAACTGTCTATCTACAATAGTATGTATGGTGTAGCCTCCTTAACTTAACATTGTTTGGTTGTTGTGTACGCCTTGATCTTGGCGTTGTTCTTATAAATTTCATTTATGTAAACCAGTACATCTGACAAGAGAGAAACAACTTGTCTTGTCTGCGTAATATGAAAGGCGTGGACCGCATTATGGCAAAATCAACTCAATAGAATGAACTATGCAATGTTGTACAAGATCGTGTTTGGCAAATGAGAAATATGAATCTCAAACTATAGGGTTGTCAAATGTTTTATGGAGAATTGTAAATTTTGAAGCTAAAGTTTTAAGAAATCTGTATACAAAAAGTTTCTGAATCAGTTAATGTAGTCAGTTTTTATAAGAAGTTCCATGTTCCTAAAGTTTACAATATTTTTTGTTCATCAACATTTTCATAATTCTCTCTATTATAAACTGTTTCTAATCAGCAGTTGACACTTTCTTTATGTCATCATCCCAATTTGTAAGCTGTCTCCCAGTTCAAGTTGCTGTTCTTTTATCTTCTTATTGTATTTTTCTCTATTGCATAATTCTTTTGCTACACCAATAATCTACCATGCCCTGGTTGCTCCACATTAGGGACCTTTTATCTATGGATGTATATCTGAATTAAAATTTTTTTTAATACGCTTTGGCAACCCTGTGCATTTACAGAGTGCATCCACAACTTTCATGTTACCATAATTACATGCAGAAACTGCAGCAATCGTTGCAACCACAAAGTTGACTGTCTTTGATTTTACTCTTTGGTTTGGTGGCTTTCTAAGTTGCATCAAATCTTGCAAATGGGGCGTTAGCCAAGTAACTGCGATGACTATGTAAGACAGGGGCATGCAGCAGGTAGAAAAGCCGTCCTTGGACCAACAGTTGATTTAGTATTGCATGTGCTCTGTTTTGGCTACAACTTCCAGCTTGGTCATGGTCGCGGTGAATTATGAAAATCATTGCAAAATTAAGTTAAGTTAAGTTAACAGAACAGTGCATGGATCATAGTGCTTTCCTCAGAAGCAGCGGCAGCTGCTGCCTACCTGGAGTTGTGCGCAATCGGAACTTTATTAAATGGAGATGATCAATTTAAATATTTTTTTGTACGATCTGCTTGACCCCACCACCGCCTGCATATTCATCATTCATGTTGCATGAAGTCCAAGCAAAAATTTGTTTCATTTATTTGCGCCAGAATTCTTTCTTTTCCTTTTTGATTTTGTTTTGTTTTTTGCCTCTGGCAACGCCCCAAATGAAACGCCCGTTGGATGTTAGCCTGGATGGGCTTAAACAAATCGCATATGGATCGAAGCATCTTCTATGGCTTTAAAGAGTAGTGGTAGTGTTTTGTGGTAGCCCAGTTGGCCTTAGTGTTTCAGTGTTGCGCATGCGCGTCGATTATCTAAATTGCATACGAAATTATTTTAATTAAAAATATAATATTTTGTTGTTGTTCCATTCCAAGGCTGCTATGGTTTAACATAAATTTCTTCGTACAATACCGAGGCTCTACTAGGTTTCTTGGCTTCTATTTTTTTTTTTTTTTTTTTGAGGTTTCTTTTTCTTTTCTTACTTTGGTTGTTTCCTTAAATAAGTCTGGGAACTTCTGTTCTGATCTTTTTTTTGTTCCGCTTGCGTTTTGCTGTTTGTTCATTGAACCTTTAATTTGAACGCGATTAAAATGATATTAGTGCCTCAGTCATTTTGTTGGGACTTATTCGAGTACTTACACTAACATAGCTACATGGTGCACATATGTTGCATGCAATTAAAAATGTTTATCTATCGATATGTATATTGTACAAGACAATAGAAGTTGCATCGTCTTCTAAAGGTGTAAATTTGCGTCATATGTTCGAATATTTGAGTTGTGCCTAAGCCATTTATTGATTAATGATGTCTAATTTGAATTTATAGATATTGGGATCTACTTATAATACATTGGGCATAGCAATTAACACTTTCCGGTCTAAAGAAATTATCAAAGAAGTTTCGTGTTAAGAAAGTCCATGTGTTCCATTTCGGTATTTTATGTAAGTTTACACGAGAATGAAATTTTTTTTTAAGATTACAATGGATATAAGGATAAAGTGTAATATACTCGTAAATTAAAGGGAATTTGAACTCTGTGTTTACTCACTGTACGTGTATATTCTCGAATGTTTAATTTTCTATTGTAAAGATAACTTTCCCATAGTAAACCAATGTAATTAAGTTGAATATTGGCATTACATAATCGAATTGGAATTGACAACCACCTCCTGGTGTATTTAATTTAAATAAATGTTTGATTTTTATTTAATTACTGTGGAACCTGTCGAGACACGGAACAATACAATAACCACAAACTATGAAAGGGGGAAAATCCAAACAATCGAAATGAAATAAATCAAAAATATTGTAGTTGCGGTTGCTCATGTGAAGATCATCATTATCATTATCATCAACATCAGTATTATCATCACCAGTAGTAACAGACATTTACTTTATATTACTGCGACTTACAAAATCAAATCAAAGGGATGCGCTAATCACATGCTGCGGCAAATAGGATCTAATTTCCACCAAGAAACTCATTTTTTATTCAAACGCAATACAAAATGTATTTATGAAGTGATCAGGTGTGCCATAAGCGAACAACAATAATGTTATAACAACAACAGATAGTGAGTGAGTCGGAGTTGCTGGCTTTGAAGACTACTGAGTTTCATTTGATTGACGTTTCGTTTTGTTTCATTTGTTTGTTGTCTGTCTGTTAGTCCATTTGTTCATTCGTCCATGCATTTGTATCTTGCAAATGCTGTTTGTAAGTGAAAGGTTGAAGATTGAAGCGGGAAGTGAGTGTGTAGCACACAGATGAGTTGCATTCAAATTTTGCGCGCAGTTGAAGATAAATGAATAGAATAGTAGCTAAAGAAGTAGTCGTTGCACTGACTGTGTAGCGAATCGATAACAGGTACGTGGGGCTTACCCATGCACTGAGAGAAACTATTTTTTATTATTATGTACAATACTAGATGGATACTAATAGATTAAAGAGACGTCAGAGAACATGTCTAAGAGCCATTTTGAAGTCTTGAAGATTATTATTCTGATTTTGACTTTAACATTATTAACATGTGATGTTGTAAACTTTTCTGCAATAAGAAGAACTTCAAGGCGTTTAACCTAAAATAAACAATTTGTATGTAACAAACAGTCGAACTTCCCTATAGTGAGTTCCCTCGGGAACAGAAAGTGACTTCAGTTCTATATTATGAATTGACTATACTCGTAGGAATATGAGGTTCCCATTTATAAATCTGCATAACTGGGGGTTAAGCACTACACTCTATCTGGTGACCCCACGAGGCAAGTGTTGAAATGGGGAACTCGTATTAATCTCGACATTTGCAATAGTTGCCTAAAGTAAAATGAGACTATCTACGTAATTATTTTCATAAGATTAATCCCAAATCATAATTAAAGAAAACATAAAAATGTTTCCCAGTGTACTTGATCCAATAATTTGAGCAATAATTAAGCGCAACAATGGATTTTATTAAGATTTCCATTCACCTTCTCAATACTCTTCATTGTTTGTGTTGTGCTTTTGTTGTTGTTTAAACTGTGGTTCTTTGAGCCCTCAATTATGGTAGAACCACAAACACTTGTAGGCTGTAGTATTTTGAATCTAACCATCTAACAATTTACGAATATCTTTCTATCGACTATAATACAATACAATATCTATAGAAATGCGTAGCGCATGCAATTATCATAATTATGCACTCACTTTTTTCTATAGAGAAAACTGTGAGTTGAGATCACATTGGCGTGATAAATTTCACTAAACCTTTTTCTTATTTTTCTTATTACAATGTAAAGATTGTTAGGTATTCATGAATGAATACTTATACTAAGAAAGAATATAATGGTGTTCGAGTATAGGAAGCCATTCTTTACACATATTGAGATAAGGATAAATTCAAATTTGCTTTTAATTGCATTTCCGGCGCAAATAGTAAGTATCTTGATATTTCGTTGTTTTTTTTTTTTTTTTTTTTTTGTTTTGGTGGTTTTATTGCTGATCTTCCTTACAGCTTCTTCTTTGCTGAAGTTTCCGCTTAAGTTTCATAAGTTTTTCTCATTATTTAATTGACAATTAAGTAAATTATGTTATAAATTTTTTTTATCTGCTGCAATTTTTTCTCATCGACATTTACGCCTTTTGGTAATTGTATTTATGTAATTATTTATTTGTTTGTTTGTTTGTTGTTCAAGTTGTTGTCGGCGCCTCATGTTCAATGTCAATTTATCTATATCCCACTACCTTCTCTCAGTTCCACTCGATGTCCCCATGCTCATGTTGTAATGTGTAATGTGTGTTTTTTATTTTTTACTTTTTCGTATCTTTGCGTTTTAATCTATAAATTCGCTCCTTTGGCTATAGCTTTTGTTTGAGTTCAAGTTTTTCTCATGATTATTACACGCGCTTTTAGCTCATTTTGCTCATGTTCACAATCAACACGACATTTATGGCAAATTATGTATCTCTATTGGTTTGTACGTTATGACTGATTGCTTTATGAATTATGATTCAGTTTTATTGTAGTGTATTGTATTGTTTGTATATATTTCTATATCTTTTTTATATCTATTTGTTTTCTATAGACTTGATCTTGTGTGTCATGACTGACATGTTTTGTTTTGTTTAGCTATGATGCCAAGATGTGATATGAGTATTGAGTGGATGTCAAAGTTATATGTGATCTGACGACTTATGATATCGATGGATTATACATTATTAAGGAATATTTAGATGAAATTATTCACAAAGTTTGAAATTAGTTATTCAAAGCAAATTATTTCATTTGATTTAAAAGGATTAACATTTAATTTGATAATAAAAAATTCAACATATTCATAGTATATAGTACAGTGTGCTTCAAATTCAACATTCAAGGGTCAATTAATACAAATTAATGTAGGTAAAAGTATTTATACAATGTGAGGCTTTAACTGCGAAGTAGTTTTTTTATACTTGATACAAAAATATATTTAAATTATTGTTTGATTCTTATTGCTGCTAAATATCTGTTTGAGTAGACCAAACTAGTCAAAAAGGAACTAAATCTAAACTAAGAAAGGAAAATATAGTGTCTCTTGAACATATTTACAATGGTTTTTGAACCAAATTGGAGATCGATGACTTTCTTTTTTCATTTTTTACTTCATTTTGTTGTCATCAGCATGTATAAGAAATAAACAGTGTTGTACTCTGATCAATATGATTTCTTCAGCAAATGATTGACATGGGGAGCTTCCATTTATGATTTTGTGTTTCTAATTCTGATATAAAATGATAAGGACACATTTCATTTTAGCAGTATTTTTATCATAAGAAAGCAAATAAGGTATCTCTGTTGTTGTTATCCATTAACTGATCACAGCTCATCTCACTGATGTCAATATAAAATCATTGTAAGACCAACAAACTGTTTCTTTTTTCTACATCAATTTGTCTGTTGAACTATTGAACGATCTTCATATGCAATTACTACATAAGTATATTATATATAATATCCCCTTTTTGAAGTAAACAGATTCAATATTATTTCTGATATTTAAAAATTCATCTTGAATTTAGTTAAATTGTTTTAGTATCTGCAAGTATATACTTGAGTGTATAGCGACTTATAAAATGTCACTGATATCCAATATAAAACTGAAACTTCATAATCGTATTGACTAAAGTCAATCGAGAAACAACTTTGAACAGCTTCAGTTCAGAAATCATTTTATGAAAATTACTTTAATTTCCGTTCGCGTGTTTAACTTCAAATTTGACTCATAAAAAAAATCAAAATCAAGATCAAAAACCGACAAAACAACAGGTTTGGGTCGCATTGTTGAATGAACTTCTTTTTATCTTTTAGACACACTATATTTTAACTTTATTTGTTTCATTTGTTGTGGGTTTACATTAAAGCGCATAATTGCCACGCTACTTAAATTTGTATTTGACCACAATGAGATTTGTACAGAAGCTACGAAATCCAAAAGTTCAACTCAATAGAAACTTTGCATGTCATGACAGCATTTCCGTTGAACCATTGATGAAGGAAATACAGTAGATTTACATACGATGACTGACTGAATGATGTGAGATGATGAATATACCTAAGTAGCATTAGTGAATGAATGAGTGAGCGAATGAGTGAGCGAATGAGTGAGCGAATGAGTGAATTAAGACTTAAGTGGGTGGCTATTAAGATTTATTCAAATGTACTAAGTTTCAACACATGAAAGAATAACAACAATTCAACCACAATTGAGGCCAATGAAATGAAAACAATTTTGTGAAAAAATGATGACATGAAGATGTTTAAGATCCCATGAGTGCCAGATAAGCAATAAACATATAACAGAGTCATAAGAATTGTGCCGAAATAACAACGATAAAGGTTAAAGAATAACATTGAGTAACATTTTAATAATCGAAAGAAAACAAGATATTTCCTTTTTTATTCTTTACTCTCTCTACATAACTATCTATCTCTCATTCTCAGATGAGATATAAATTTTGCCCTTTAAGGTAAAGGGAGTTCGCTAAAGGCATATCATTTTGCTGGTTGAGACCTTTTGCACCCTGTGTCCTTTGATAAGCAGATGCACCCTTTTTCTTTTTAAAAGTATTGTGTCTAGAGTCACAACCTTTAAGATCGATGAAGTGTTTGACAACCCTTTCAATCTTCATAAATGTTGGCTGGCACTCTTACGACAACTCGATGTAGTAAACTAACCCAAACCTTTGGAGCAATATTAGCTTAAGTGTGTGTGTTTGGCAAACGTTTCCCTTGTGTCACATGATTCTCCTGAACCCTACCTATATCCTTTTTTTTATTCTTTTGGTTGGAAGAAATCTGTTTAAACGCATAAAATATTGAAAATCTCATAAGCATGCGTTTGCCACGAGTTTGTCTTGGATTGGATTGGGTTGGGTTGGGTTGGGTTTCTTCAATAGAGTTTAAGGGTTATATCTGTCATGTTGTATTGGATTGAAGTTCAAATGAGAGAAATAGTATTTTATGTTGTTAACACATTGTAAATACCTCATTTTTCACTTAACAGGTTCTACATGTTATTACAATATTGGGATCAGAATGATGATGGGATGCCCCCTCCTTACTTACCCATGATTTTTGTTATTGATGATGTTGTTGCTGTTGTTGTTGTTGAATCAAATGGAAAAGTATCCAAATCGTGTGTCATAAATTCTTGTTTCACTTGGATTTGCGGCAATCGTTGTTGCATTGTTGGTAACATTTGATCATTTGTGGGCGTCTGGGCAACGACATCCTCATTAACAACATCAGAAATACCATTAGAAAAGCTTGTTGGCGCTGTGTGACCATTTAAATGTGTTGTAAGCCGCGATGGTGGTAATGATGTTGGAGTTGATGATGACGTTAAAGAAGTTGCATAATTAGTAGCAGCAATAATTTTGTGAACTAGACTAGAGCTATCACTTGCAGCAGCAGCAGCAGCAGCAGCAGCAGCGGCAAGAACATCAGCAACATTAGGAACGCCTTTAGCCATAATTTGACCATTAACACCTGTTGGCAATGCTGTGTTTGTTGCTGCTGGTGATAATAATGAAGTTGAGCGGGCAATTGTTGCTGTTGGCGACTTAATTATCATTTGTGTTGCTGTTGCTGTTGGTGTTGGTGTTGGTGTTGCAGTTGTAGTTGTAGTTGAAGATGCATCTGCCATGACAACCATGGTAGTTGTATCTGAAGTTGCATTCAAGTGTTGATGGGAATTTTGCGCTTGGGCAAGTGTTGCCAACAATAATGGCATCTTGTCAGCCGTATTGGAGATGTTGTCAGCGTTGTTGTTGTTGTCTGTTTTTGCAGTTCGTCAGTAAAATTGCGTCGCTTTGATTTATGACTTTGCAGTCGCTTCTGTTCCTTTTGTAACTTGGTGAATTGTTGTGGTTGTTATTAGTGTGCGTCTTTGCTTTTAGATTATGATATTGACCCATGCACCGACGGCTATTTGTTATTTGTTGTTGGCTTTTACTTGTTGCACCTACTCCATTCAGTGTTGTTGCTATTGTTGCCTCCTCAGTTATGATGATGCCTGTAAATGGTTGATAATTAAAAGTGTCTTCTTGGGTCTCTTTTCTCTTTCTAGTTAGTTCTTTTAGTTTGCTTTAAAGTAAGTTTTTCTTGTGTTGTTGTGATTTGTTGCAAGTGTTTGTTATTTTGTTTTATTTTGTTTGCTTCTTTCGTTGCTTCAAAAGTTGCCACTTTTTATTCTTTTTTCTTTCTTATATTTTTTGTGCGTTTTTCATCTTTAATGAAGGAGTTTTGATGAAAGCTTAATTTGCTGTTAAGTGCTTTTTAAAAAGTTGTTGTTGTTGGTAGTGGTGTTTGCTGTTTTGTTGTTGTCGTATTTGTGGTTATTATTTCTTTATAATGTCTTTACTTTTAACTGATAAGCAAGTATAATTGATTTTTTATAGGAAAAATTAAAAAAAAAAAAGAAATAACAAAATTTATTAACATAACTTAAGGTCTTTTGGGACTTCTCAGAAGGGACACTTGAGTATAGTGTGCGCAATAGTAAATTTTATATTGTATAAACATCGATGAATAATTTTATATCACGTGTTCTTTATGTGATGACGATAAAGAAATTATTCCGGTTTCAATTAAAGTTTTATGCTTAACAAAAATTCGTTATTGCTATTTAGATTTAATATGTCGTTTTCTATTATCAATACATATTATAAAACAAAACCTATCTGCTGCGTCTGTCTGTCTGAAAACGATAAACTCAATAAGTACCGGACGTATTTTCATACTATTTTTACCAATGGACGGAGTGTGTTGTGAGAAAAGTTATAGGAATACTATTTATTTGGGTTTCGTATGACGAAGTTTATTATTATATTTAAGATATGGAAAGAAAATCAATCATATCTTCATTAAACTCCATTTAGGAGACTTAGTACACCTGGACATATATTAACTACACCCTGACTACAGCTGAGGAACATGCCGCACATCTTGTCATTTTATAAAAGGTTTCCCATGTTTATATGGCGGCTGAATATAATAATATTTATTTATCTGAATGATCTTAATATTTGGATATGAAAAATTTAAAAAAGAAAATTCAGAAATTGAAGAACTGTAAGATATTTTCCAGATATTATGGGTAACTCAAAAACTGATATAATACTAAGTCGGGCGAAATTGACTCCATCAATTAAACTTTACTAAAATTGTTAAAATGACAAAAAAAAAAAGAAGAATAGTTTTCATTGATGAATTGGATGCGTCTTGAGTTACAATATCTGTGGCTAATATAAATAGATGTATACTAGAACTGCAAAATTTCTCACAGTGCATGGCATATAACAAGGTTCAACTCAGATAAAATTTACAACAAAATCCCATATAAGAAAATATTAAACAAGTAAACATTATGATAAATCATATTTACATTCATATAAGGAACAAAAAAATAAAAAAAACTGTTGTAAATTGAAAACAAATTGAAGTCATGGCGATAAGGTAAAATCAAAGAGAATTGAATATTAACCTACACCATGCAGGCCTCAATCGAATACGACAATGCACTATGAAACGATGACGATCAAAGCGTCGTCTGCCTAATGAAATGATAAGATAATGATGAATGCAACTTGAATGCAGCGATATAGTTAAAGTAAGTTCTTATCTACAGATACAATTGCATATTGAAGAAAGGCAGGCGCGGCCCATTTAAATACCAAATACTTGTATAAGAGCAAAAACTTCAGACAAGTTTAAGTGACATTTGACGCTTATGTTAAAGTATGTAGAACGCTCTTTCTTACACGCAAGTACACTTAGATAGCAGATAGCAGATACCAGATACAAGATACACAAACGAATGAACGCAAATTAGTCATGTAAATGCCATCATCATCATCATCATCATCATCTGCGAATTGTGGCAGTCAAATTGTCTAGCAAAAGATACACATGATATTCATATTCATATTGTTATCAATCAAAATCAAGTGCTTGAGTCAGAAATTATGTTCTTTGCATGTCAAAAGACAATTGGTGGTGATACCGACACTGTCATCATCAAAGACTTTAGCCGACATTTTGATAACTGATAGATACATATGTATCTGTATGTATCATTCTTTCAGTCATTCACATAAAATAGTTTTACAATATTATTATGTATTTATTAAATTGCGCATACATTAAGATAGTTTTTATTACTAAGTACATACATACAAGTTTGTCTCGTCGATAGGAAAGTTGATAATTTGTCATTATTGACAATTGTTTTAAAATCAAATCGAATAAATTTTTGTTCGTCTAATCACATTATGTTGACTTTTTGCTTTAGTTAGAACAAATACGTTTAATTGTATTTGTTTTAGTATTCATTAAATAATAAGATATTTTTGGGGTTAGATTTTCATATCAAAGTGATAGAAATTGTTAAAAAAGCCTATACAGGAAACCTGAATGGCTATTGTCCACTAAGATAAAATTCTTAGCACCAAAAAATATCTGGAAATTAGATCCCCATAACATATGCCAAGCAGCATAAATTCTTATATAATATATAATTGTAAAGAATATAGGTAAAAGTAATAAGCCAGCATTTAGTAAACTTAAGAAAGGAGGACATTTGGGATAGTTTGTATTGATAAAAAATTTAGTTAAAGGAGCAACATTGCAGTATTAATATGGTGCGTCCCATAATCATAGGCAAATTTTAAAATTCAACTTACATCCTTAAATAAGTAAAAACATTTGAAATGGTTTTTTTTTCTTCTTTGTCTATGACAGACTCAATTTAAGTCATAATTTCGTTATCTTTTGCTTGGTGAGTGAAGTTTTAAAGCTCTTTTTTTTGTTTCAAAATGATAAGGCAATCAATCGCAAATTTCATTTTAAACCATTTTAACATGTCCATTACATTTACTCGTGTTTTTTTTGAGTCTTATTGATTTCACATGTATTTTTAACAAAAATACATTGCATTGTGGGATAAAGAGGATGGAAATATATTGGCAAACATACAACGAGTCTGACTGTCACCATCTGATATTTTGAAAAAAATTAATACAAGTCGTTGCGTAGTTTAAAATTTGTTATGAAATCCCAATATCGATTAGACATTTAAGTCATTTGGCAGAAAATTGACGCTATTTGATCGAAAGCGAACTATTCTCAGGAAGGGTCGAAAATCGACTAAATTTTGCAAACTTAGCTTGGCAACTAAATTGTATAATAAAGTGTCCAGTTACCCTGCAGCTCTAAAACCACAATAAAATATCTTCATTTTGCCACATCCAAAGAATAGCATCTAACCACTAATTGATCACAAAATTCATCTGTTTAACAATATTTGTCAATTTTTTAGGATAAAATGTGTGAATCATGATGGCGAAGATAGAGTGACTTTTAAAAAATCATCTTTACTATTCCATACCCTGGAACATGCGTAATGCTGACGATTGCCTTAACATCGATAGCCACACTTGAATTGTAGTTCATATCAAACAAATGAAAACAAGGGATTACTTCCAAATATTAGAGAACAGTCTCCCATATTTTGTCGAGGCAAATAGGGAGATATCATAAATTTTCGAGAAGAATATCGTTCTCCTTCATGTAAGCAATAACATAAAAACCAATTTGGAAGATGATATGATTTGTACTAGGCTGTCTTGTAATCTGGACTTAAGCCGACAGAGAATGTAAAATGGGTTTATGCAAATATTTGCCAATATAACATCATTACAGTGCTTGAAACAATAATTGTTGCTAAAAGGACTAAAATTGAAGGCCCTCTTTTATTAAAGTTGTTTAAATCTATAATAAAAACGATTGTCTCACATTGTTGTGAACTATTAAAAAGTCTATTACCTACAAAACAAATTCAAAGGATTAATTTCTAACCAATAATTAAATTCACAATTAAAAGTGACTTATCAATATGAAACACCCTTAATAGAATTAGCTTCTTATTTTTTTTTTTTTTAATTAATGAACTAAAGTTATAATGTATCTATTAAAATTTGTTTATTATGTTACTAAAATGATGTATCTCATTCAAAATATTTAAAGAAATCTTATGATTATGTTACGCATCATATTATACTCAATTTGCAATCTGAAAGAACCCGATAATTTATACCACTTTGTGGGGAAAGGTATATTTTTAAAGCATTTAAAATATGCATAACTTGTAAAGAGCGTTTTGGATGAAAATTAACTTTTACACGTTTCAAATTTTCATAATAAAATAATTAAAGCTTACTTTAGTATCGCGAAAAATCAATTTTATAATTTAATTATCGAATATTCTGTATACCAATAATTATTAATGCAATATTAAAGGCTTGCAAAGAGACCGTCGGTATTTTGAGCTCACTTACCATTTAAGTTCCCTTCACCGAGATTAATTCATATAAATACTAAAAATTATTATCAAAAATCATAAATATCTAACTTCAAATATTTATTTAAGTATCAGTATTTGCGAGTATAACAATTGACATTCTTTACTGGTGCAGCATGGAACATGGACACCTCAGGTGACAGTACAACGATACCGTCAATACATTTGCTCGTAGACCGTGAATTAAAGGATAGACAGCGCGACGCGTGAACTGACAGACAGCACTTTTCAGTTTGGGCCCAATGACATTAAGGTTCACACTCACACCCTGTTGAGGTTGATGATTAAGATGCGCCCACGAAACACATAGCTCAATGATGTTCTAAACTGAGCTGAGTGAACCGACGCGACGTGGTTATGCGTTTGATGAACTGATTTAATTTAATTGTTTGTTGCTGTTTGTTTTTGGTGCAAAATAATTGCAAACGCGGCACTTTAGTTATTTTTTTTATTGTAGATATTTCTTAAGTTAGTTTTTGTGTTTCCTTTTGGATTGACTGCGCTACATTTAGTAGCCAGCTAGGTAGCATGTGTCAGCCGGCTTCATCAAGTGTCGTCGCTGTAAATGCTTTTTACGCTTGAATCCGTAACGAATCGCAGCGAACCGAACTGTATGAGACACGCTTTTTGATTGACTTCCGACAAACGACTAAAAAAAAAAACAACACAATAATAAAACCCCATAAGATACGAGCTAGCGAGTGAATGCTCGCAAAAACCCAATAAGACGGAGACAATAATGATGAAGAAGAATTTTGCGCGTATCCACAAATGTCACGATGACGATGATGATGATGATGAGATGAGGAGGAGCAGGAGAATGGAATAAGATTGTCGCTGAACGCTTCGCTTTGAGAAAAATACCAGGTTTTGGGGGATTGAAGACTCTCAATAAGTATCTATAAGCACATATACGTCGCTGCCTCGTTTGTATGTTTGCCCAAGTGGGTGGCGTTGGAGTCTACTTCACTTCACTTTCCTTTACCTTTTTGTTGTATTGTGTTTTATTCCTTTTTAAGTTTCTTTTTTCGCATGAAGTTTAAAATCAAATTCTTGTACTGCGCGCGCTCTATAACACTATGAGTATATACTATACCTACTGATATAGGGGGGGCGTATGTGGGCTTATGTTTATATGCTGGCTATTGTTAGTGTAGCCTGATCGGATTAGTCGAGTGTTTGGGGGGTTGACGCTTCAGCTACTACATACTACAGACATAAGTTGATTTGTTGCGCTGCTGCTGCCTTTTGTTATGCAGGACAAAAAATGGTGTGGGTGATGAAGAATCCAATTAAATGAGAAAACTTTCGGTTTTTATTTTTTTAAAAGAATTAATGACTCATTCTAAGGTCGAACTGATCATTAACTTAATTATGATATATACAAGTGAAGTATTTCATTGATTTAAAAAAACATTTGCCGTCGGTAAAATGAATTTTTTTTTTTTCGTTTATCAAGTATACGCCCCCTTTGTCAAATTCAATTTTTTTTAAAAAGATAACCCAAGTGACTGCCAGAATAAGCATAAAACATAAGAATTATTCGCTGCCCATCAAAAATGCTGAATGTCAACAAAACAAACTCAGAAAAAGAAAAGAAAAACAATCGAACACAAAACAAAAACAAACAAAAAAATATACAAAAAGATACAGATGGGAATCAAAACCAATGGCAGTCGATGCAGGACAACAAGAACAAAAGATACAATAAAAACAACACAGCGATAAACGCATAAATTAAAATAATTACGGCAAATAAAAGCAGCGTAGACGATGGCCAAAAAGAAAAGAAACACGTCGATGATGATGATGATGATGATGATGATGATGACGACAATGAAGATGATGATAATAGCGATGATGAGGTAAAGTTTGCGAGAACAAAGAAACGCACCGACTATGAACAATAATGGAAGGAAATAGTGTCTGTGTTAAGGATGAAAACAGGATTTTCCTGCACTTTGTCGCTGTGGCTGCGGCTGTTGTTGTTGGTATTTTGTTATTGTTAACGCGCGCGCGAAAAATACAATGAAAAATTTGCACGCGCGACTTTTGAGATACGTAAATACTCATAGCAGATACATTGCTACTTAGCTGCAATCAAAGCAGCAAGTGCTGCTGCTGATGATGCTGTGCAAACGTTTGGCAAAAGTAAAGTGCAGCAGCCACACTACAATAACAAAGAGTTAAAATAAGTTCCACAATCTCACACAGATACATATACAAAAATTACAATAGTGTTTGCATCTGCACTGGCAATTGAATCTATGAATTACAATGTTATTCAAAATGGTTTGTTTATGCTTCAACGATGCGATACGGTACAATACAGATACAAATGCATGCATGAACTCTGAAGTTAAGGGGAAATTACAATATGCTCTCTCATCATCTCATCATATAGTACAAAAAAGAGATACACAGATACATTTGAAGCATTTGTCAGCCAATCAGCATGCAGCACGCTCTAAACTTTTGGCGCTCATTTGGCGCATGAGCTGTGGAGCGTATCTGTATATCTGCACCTATAATCATACATATAGATACGTTTAACTATTTACGAATTCGCCGTCATTGCCGCAATTCGCTGTGTTGCTGTTTGAGCTGCTGCATCACACAAATGTATCTCAGCTGCTGCTGCTGCTGCTGCTACTGTTGTTTTTCACTGAGTTAAGATTGACGGTTGGCTGTGACTGCTGCTAATTTCTGTTCATTAAAGTTGTCGTGAACATTTGCCGCGCACTATTTTCCCTACTTTGGTCATTCTTTTGGCAACCAAAGCTCTCTTCCCTCTCTGATGCCATGGTTTTAATGTAGTGTAGTTGAAGCCGACACAAATGTATCTTAAAGTGTTTTTCTTGCAATTTTTGGTGTTGGTTTTTCGGTTAATTTTTTCTTTGGTTTCTTTTTTGGGGGGATTGTTTTGTCTTGGTCTTTACAGCTTTAATTTCATTGATTAGCAGAATCTCTGTTTTTGGTTGAGTTCATTTATTACTCTTGTTGCTCTTGTTGGTGTTTTTGTTACTGCTTTGGTTTTGCTCGCTTTCCTTTCTTTGTTTTTATTCATGTATGTGTATTGTATAGTATCTGCCATTGTAGGTACTTATAATAATATTTCTTTTGTTTTGATATTTAATTTTGTATATTGTATCTGCATATTTGTACTTTGCTTTATTATATGTATAACAATAAATAAGTTTGAACGCAAATCAATGATACATTATTGCTTACTATAATATGACTTTAACATTAATTTGTGTAATGGGTAATAGATTTTATCACTTTGTTGTGTTGCCATCTGTTCGAGTTCTATGAAAACTAGAATCTTAGTTAGAAAGCTTTGACCTTAGTGGCCTGCACAGATTTCATTGTATGTCACAATTAGAATTCTTTAATAATTGGGCAAGGCAGAGTAGTTCGCTTTCCAAATACCATTCAGAATCATATTCTCCATAATTGAAGTTCTGTGATGTCAAAGCCAAATTATATGAACCCCTATAAATATGCAAAAATTGGCTCTTGTAAATCAAAGTTAACATTCTGCAATGGTTGATTTAATAACGTTTTATTAATATTTTCATTAAAATAAGATATTTTATTGTAATTTATGATATTTATTATATTATAGCAATATCTTTTATTGATTTCTTTTTTATTAAGATATTTATTTGTAAGTAGTACGGAACAGTTTTCAATTTATCATGGTTTGTGTTCAGTCAAGACTTGGAATTGAATGTTTTGAAAAATATTCTTTCTTTTTAATATCATAATATATAATATAATAAAATTAATTTACAAAAAAATTGTTGCTACTTTCTGGAAACATGGTATCCATCACTCCCAAAATATCTAAGAAAAATGCAGATAATTTTCAATGCGCCTTAGTACATCAGGAACTTGATGCTCTATAACGACATCTGCGTCCTAACAGTTCTTCAGGAAATAAATTCTCATACCCTCTTCTCGCTTACAGGATCACTAATCAGGATGGTGATTCATAGGCGCTTAGAAAAAGTTGCATCCAAACGACTTATCAATAAAATTCAATAAAATTCTCCTTCTTTTCATGTGATCCAATATTTGATATTGTAGCTTATGGCTGATTACTGTTTCAATAAAATAAAAAGTAAAAATTATAAAAGAGAAAATAAATCTCCTTTATGTTTGAGAATAACAATTTATTGTTAAATTTACAAAAGTTCCATTTATGTTTTATTTATTGAAGTGAAACTTTTTTAGTGAAGGGGAGTAAATCTAAAAAATATGAAAATGAAATGTGACGAAAATCAAAATTTGACAATGTTATTATTATATTGGAGCTATTTTGGCAGATACAATGGAAATGTCTCCGTGGCTTAGTGTTTAGAGAGTAGGACTTGCAAACCGAGGGCGTTGGGTTCGAGGTTCTGCTCGGGGAAAACTTTTTGTTTATTTATATATTTTTGAAGTGAATCTTCTTTAGCGAAGGGGAGTAAATCTAAAAAATATGAAAATGAAATGTGACGAAAATCAAAATTTGTCGATGATATTATTATATTGGAACTATTTAGGGAAACTTCTAAAATAGGTGGTCAAGCAACAATACAGAATATTGTTGTTTCAATACAAAAAAGTTTTTTTATTTTTCGGTCATTCGGCCACTTGTTCGTACATTCTTTCGTAAAGTATACATAATCAGAAAAGCATTTTTATCTCTCTCTAACGTCACATTTCATTTACTAATTTTTGGATTTACCTCCCTTCGCTAAAAATGTTTCACTCCATATTGTGCTTATGAGGGTGAGGCACACTACTTAAATTTTTTGTAAAAGTCATATTTCCCTTTCCCATACAAAAATTATCCATGGAAAATCCCGTTTATCTGAAATGGTTATATCTATGATATGCTATTAATCCAATTGACCTAGTTTGAGTTATTCAAAGCCTCATTTAATATGCTAAAAAAGAAATAAAATTATGCAATAAACACCTTTTGGTTTAAAATAAATGTTTTCAAATTGTAATAATGTGTTTAATTTATTTAAATATTATAGCTTTTAAATCTTGTTTATTTTACTGATATCATAAGAGTAAAACTTGGCTTTTGGCCAAGGTATTGTTCAGCTTAGAACTATATTTGTACTACATACACGTATCTAAAATAGTTTTCAAAAGTTCTTTACGAGTTTTCTATTCAACAATACGTTGTAGGTACAATGTATTTCTAAATAAGTATAAGTCAAGTTGTTAAAATATTGAAACTATCTTATGCATCTTATGTTCAAACTTGAGTGACTTTTATTGGTCTATCTAAGTGGATGCATCTAAATACTGTACATATAAATACATCTAACATTTAATATATAAGGCAGACGAGGGTAATCCAACCAGAATTCTATTAGGAAAAACAAAAATAAATAGAAAAAATCATTTTCAGCTTTACATACTAGTACAATTTTTTATGCTTCTCTTATGCCAACCCATGCCATTTTAGTTCTTTCATTCTTTAGGAAGGCAGCAACAACAATAATCACGAATCTATTCAAAGAAAGATAAACGCCAACATAAAGAGTAAAAAGGCAGAAATGCTCAAAAAGCAAAACAAAAGTTTACTCCTGAAAACATTTGCCTATATGCAGAGCATACAACCATTTACTCCTCCCAGAATACTCTCAATGGAGTTATATATAATACACATACATATATATTTTTATATAAACATATAAAGGCCATTTTATATACTCTCATAATTTTTCATTTTATATATTGTACACAAAAGTCGAGCTTACATCGTATGGCATTTGTGAATTTTCCATTTCCATTTTCTAAAATGGGCATGGTCATGGACAACATCTTATGTGGGTGCACTCCTACACTTCTTTGCTGTCATTTCCGCCAACCATCATCATCATCATTATCATCATCATCATCACCATCCGACTTCATTGGACTTTGTTTCCTGTCGCTTGTCTTTCTCTCTACTTACTCCATGGTTTTTTATCCAACGGGTATTTACATTATGCTCTGGACAGGTTCAACAAAAGATGCTGCGCATTCGACAACAAAAATAAAGATTCTAAAAAGGCAAAACACAATGCCATGAATGAGTATGAACATGGGTGTATCTGTGGATGGATGTTGGTAGTGCTGCTGCCTAGAGTTGGACGAGTAGGTGCAGTTTCTTAGATCCGATCTGATCTGAGTTTTGATATAAATGGATATGGACGAGTATGTATGTGCGAGTATATACTATTTACTGATGCTTTTCCTTCATCCTTAACTTTATTTTTCATACGATTATGTTGCCTGACACTGGCCCCAGAGTTTGTTTGTTTCTGCTTCAGTCTTCGCTTTTTTTTTTTCTTCTTTTACCTTCTGCCAAACCACTTCAAATTTTCCATTTTCTATGAAATTTTTGCTTTTCATTTTTTCATGGCCTTATTTCTTTTCTTCCTTTTACGTTCGTTCGCATATATTTTAGCTCAGTAAATGGCTTTTGCATTGTAAAAATGTTGCATACATTTGCTATCGTGCTCTATACACATTTTTACGACCATTTTTGTGGGTGTACAATGTACTTACACAGATATCTATATAGTCTTATATATATTGAATACATACATACATATGACATAACTTTATTTGTATATGTGAGTTCCAAATGTGGTATATAGTAGAAGAAGGAATGCCTGATATACATGTGTGTGTGGAAGTGAGCCAGATCATGTGTTTGTGCCTCACTCAATCTCATTGTAGAATATTTTAAAATTTATGAAAAATAATATTTTCCAAAGTATGCACAACAATGGGTAAGAGCAAGACGTTCTAGACGTTCTTGGGAGGATCCCAACGATGACTTCCACTCCCAATTGTACGGATACATACAACGCGCACAATCAGAATACAATGCGACTCCCAATTGGGCTTGGGAAAGCGAGTTTGAGTTTTGTGGTTACGGTATGATTTGGTACAATAACCAGAAGGTGTATAGGGTTGTCAAGTTGTTAACAAAATTTGGTTTGAAAATTAAGATATTAACTTTTATATTTTACAATTATTAGCAATATATTATTGTTTGCCATAAGATATTGTATTGGATACTTAGTAATATAAGTATTGAAATTGATTCAATTAGTGCAGGACTCCCTTAAGTCGGTTATTACCATGCTCTGGTTTCTGCTTTGCAGACTTTGTTGGATGTTTTCGCAAGCTATGGTCTCGTCAGCCAAAATTATGAGTTTGATGATAAACAAATATTTGATAACCAGGTAATATACATTTATTAATTCGGGATTGTTATTTAATCAAAATTTTATAGTACAAGTAGAATATAAGTAGAGTGTATGAATGTTTGGTAACCCTGTTTTTATATATGCCATGTTCAAGTCAAAACCATTTCCATTATGATAATGTAAGTGCACAATTTTCTAACTTGAATACTCTCATTGAAGTCACACACTTAGACTTGTTAGTATATACATACATATGTTGCCATATTCTGCAACCAACTAGTACAAAGTTGTGCGAAATTTTCATATCCTCTTTACAAACGCATGAAAAACTGCAAAATTGCTGAATTTGTCGACAAGGCAAATGAAGGACGAAAGGAAAAAAAAAATGTAAAAGAAATGAAAGAAGAAACCCATTGCTGAAGCTGCACATGTGCAACATTAGAACTTTAGTCGATGGTTTCGTCGCAAGGATATATGTATATATGTATGTATAAAATATATAATAGCAACTGTTGGACCAAAGTACAGCTGCATACGAAAGGTATTTTGTGCAATATTACGACAGGATGCAGGACAAAGTAGCAAATAAAATTGAAACGAAAGAACAGAACAAACGAGTCAGAGAATATACATACTATGAACATTATGCTTAAGAACCACACTCATCTATATATGTTTATATGGATACAGCTGAAGTAATTTTTATGTATGCAACTGAATTTTGCCAGGCATAAGCCGGAACAGGTCTGAACAGAACAGAACAGAACAGAGCAGAACAGGACAGGCTGTCTTCTTACTTTTGTTATTACACCACATATTATTGAACGAGTAATTGCAGTTATAGAACATCCTATATATATACAAACATACATATACCAATATACTTACACTACATGTAAGCATGGTGGCTTAGAAAAGACTTCTAATGTTGAAATTATTATTGGTAACGAAAAAAAAAAATTTCATACATAATATAATTTTGCTTATGTAAGCTGCCACAACTGCTCAATGTCCCCCACTTACTATTCTGCTATCGACGTCACTCCTTGAAACTTTGCGATTTGCTGCTATAAAATTAAGTATGAAATTGAAAAATAGCTGCTCAAGTTTCACCCAACACACAACTGAAAGCCGCCCAAAATACAAATCCACACACATCCACTCACCTAATACTACACTTACTCACTTTCATGACTTACAACAATATTGTGAAATTAATTTTTAAATATTTATGAGAGAGAAAGGAGCAGGAGTTCGTCTTTCTATACAATATTTGGTTATATACATACACGTCACACGGTTGTTGGAGTGAGTGGCCGAGTGGATTTCGTTTTTATTCTTTTTTTTTTGTTTATTTTTTTATTTTTGTTTTTGTAATATCTGCACAATTTTTATTGAATTTTGAAGTAATTCAGTGCTTGGTTTTATTAAGGGTGTAGTAGTAGTAGTATGAGCAGCAGAATATATAAATAGGGGTCGTATGATTGATATTTTACTAGCTAAGCCAAAGTACAATGTATGAAGAGTAAAAGTAATAAGAATAAATATTAATTATAAGTTAATACACGTAATTTTCAAAATTTTCAAATTATATAAGGAAACTTAAGGTAAAATTAATTTTATTTATGTAAAATGTCATACCTTTCATAAAAGACTAAAATTTTTATTAGAAGCATTTGGTTTGTTAGATTGTACCGATGCATTGCCTTGTCAAAATCAAAGTCTCCATTTATCATCAATGGATTAGACCTAGATATTTTCAAAAGGTATAATCGACATAGGCGACGTTGGGTTCAGACAGCTTAACTACTAACTGGCATGAAAGCTACACAGATATATGGAGATACCATGAGCAGCAGGTCAAATCTCACAAAGAGCTATAGTGTCAAAGATGATAAACGAAAACTTTTGCATTTCTTAAGGTTCTTCAGGAGAACTAATAATAATTAATAATGTATCTTAAACTAAAAGAGGCTCCTAAATTTATTAATAAGAATTGACATGCTTTCATACTAAGGCAACATTCTTATAGCATGTTTTTGTTTTTGAAGTCCTCTTTTACAGTCATTGATTGCACTCACCACTGGGTTGGTTAAATACCATGTTTTGAAAGACTTGACTAATATACGTAAGAAACAAGTATCTTATATTCCCTACTGTTGGGAATCTCGCTCATGAATTGAACTCCTAAAAGCTCAATGCATTTGCGACATATTATTTAAAAATTCCGGCATCGACAGAAAATTTCTAACTTTTTCTCTATTTACTACACTTTCCGATCTTCCGATGAAATTCCTGATGATGACAACAGAAGCGATGGTAACAGTGACATTGAAGCTGTCATTACAAATTATTAAATCATATGAAATATACCAGCTATATTCAATTTACTTTATTTTCATCATCAAAATTCATTGTGAAACCTGCAAATTAAAATAAATTTTAAAAAGATATTATTACCAATTGTGACTAATGGTTAATTAAAATATTAGCCACAATTTTAGCCACTATCCAATCTGCGGAAGAGTATTTTATTTTGCCCAACTTAATACAAATTTTTAAATACTAAGTACTTTAGGATAAGGTTCTGTTTTTCATAAGCCACGAATACAGATTAACTAGTACAGTAGAATAGTATAAGAAGTAGTTCTGTACACTTTGTTTTTTTTTTATTACTCGTTGCTAGTGTTGTGCGTTCCACAAGTGCTTAACAAGCTGTTTTGCATGAGAATATCAAAAAGCTTAAATGTCTGTCCCCTCGTTCCAAAAGAATGGCATGCATAAGCCAGGTAGTCAAGCATCATCAGATATGAACCTAATGTGGGAAAAAACGTCAAGAATGCGCTTCGAACAACGCGCATTTGGTCACTCAGTAAAAACTCTGTTCAATTTTTTCGTTTTACCAATTTTGTGTTGGTTTTTTCGTTCTTAACCAGAAACATATGCAAAAAAGTGGAAAGCACTGAAGCAAAACACTGCAGCTGCTCGTTCAGCTAAGGTTGCTACAATTTTTGATATTTTTTGTTTTTGTTTTTGGTTTGTTTTGGTCGAACCCAAGAGTAGTCCTCGTAAAAGAACCTCGGCCTGATTTAAGTTGGCTTCCGTTTGCAAATTTTGCGCTTATCTGGTCAACAACAATGCACTCAATGCTCAATGCTTGTAGGCTTTAGGCTTCAACACACACATACTTATATGCTCTTATTCAGTTGGGTTACACTCTGATTTAGTTTGAAAGGATGCGCATGCGCAAACGAAACAATTCACACCCGTGGTTGGCATGATCAGCATGATCAGATTGGGAGAATGAAGTGAAGTGGAATGAAGGGGCATGTTTGCTTATGTTAAGGATGAAGGAGTTTGAAGTTGGCGTGCGTTCTTTAGTCTTATTATGTTGCGTGTTTTCATGCAACTCAACTCAACAGAGTGAAGTAATTCAGATGCCGCTGATTTTGATTTGGCTTATTTGCTTAAATAGCCTACAGGGACATCGGAATCTGTTGTTAACTCATGATGCGGAATATGGGTGGCAGTGACTATATGAACAATATCTTATGCCTTTGTTGTTGTGGCCTTGTTTATTGCTCCTGATGCTGCTACTGTTGTTGTTGTTGTTGTTGTTGTTGTTGGTGGTGGTGGTGGTGTTATAATGTAGTAATGTACTCACTTTAAACTCGGAAATGCACAATTTTTGTGTGGTTTTCGTGTTTATCTCATTTGCACTGTTGCCCAAAGGAAAAGAAATTATGAAATGCTTAAAGCTTCTGTTTAGATCTAGTAAAAGGTGGTTTTGGTTTCGAGTTTTTCCTTATGAATGAAACTGACAAAGGCGTATTTGTTTGGGATTTTTGTTTTTCTTATTTAAGGAAAAGGTATAAAGTAAATTATACAGCTGATTTTCGCCTATGGTTTGTAAATGAGTCCATTACGGAAAATCGAAAGTACCGTATTGCAATCTTTTCATATAGCAGTAGTATGTAGTCTGCCTTTTCGCCTTAACTTTTGATTGTCCTTTAAGTAAATTGGTTTGTATGCGATGCTCTTGTTTCATTTTCTGAACCTTCTGACTCTACATGATCCATAATGAGTGTTTCTTTCATATTTCCTCTAATTGATTGACTCATATTAATATGAACATAAATTAAAACGAATAAATTTAACAAATTCGCATATGGAAAATAACTATAAATTATGTAGGTATATAATAATAATTCAAAAAAAAAAAAAAAAAATAACTGATATGAGTGATAAAAAAATCAGCAGTTGATGTGATTCCGCTTTGTCAAATAATATAATAAAACTGAAATTTTGGTAATAATGATAATAAATAATTTTGGTAATAATAGAATATACTTGTGAGCTGAAAGTCTTGGCCCCTTGCAACGCTCATGTCTACATTCAGTACAAAAGTATTTCGCCCTTGTGAATCGAATTGTCTTTTGGCTCTTGCCAATCAGAACAATATGAGTATTTGGTCACATTGCAAAGTGTATCTTAAACAAAAGACAATGCAATAAAATTGTTATTGTTGTTGCTGTGACTTTGGTTGTTGTTATTCTCACCTTTACAACTGTTGTGTTTTTTTCTTCTTTTGTTTGTTTTTGTATCTGTTGCTGCTGCAACTAATACAGTATCTGCTGTTGTTTTTGTTGCTAGGAATTGCATCGATAACAGCATAAGAAAATGGGGAAAAAAAATAAAACTGCAACTACTAAATGGTTACCCTATTAAAGCTCATTTGAAATCAGACACGTCCGATTAAAATCTCATTTCTCACCTTCTGGCGTTCGACGTTCATTCGATCGTTCTTTCTTTCTTTAGTTTGTTTGTTTGTTTGTTTGTTTGTTCGTTGGTTGTTCGGTTGAATTGTAGGAAAATTGTTCACTACTCGTAGTAAGTTGGTTTATTGAACGCTTCTTAGGTGTTGGAGTGGTGGTTGCCACACACATCCACATATAGATATTTACCAAATGCTCCTGACTTGAAGGGAACAAACAGCTAACAGCTGCATTCAATATGATTCAGCTTGGCAATCAACATGTTGCTGCTTCCTCGTCATTTGCTGCTGCTGCTTCTGCTGCAGCTTCTGCAGCATTGACTTTGTTGCTAGTGAAGCTGATAGCAACATCGATAGGCAGCATTAAAATCGACGAAGGCTGTTTTATTTCACGCCTTTTTTGCTTTTTGATTGTTTTTATTGTTTCTGTTGTTCCTGTTGCTGATGTTGTTGTGGTGCTCCTTCGATTATTATTATTTTTATTATTAAAATAGTGAAAAGTCTTTATGCCAAGTCTCGAGCGAGTGTTAAGTGCTGAAAATGTTACCATGTTGCTGGTGTGTGGGCCGATTGTCAACGACAGTTTGTTAGTTGCATGACTTTAAGTGTCTGCATTGACTTTGTGTTGCTTTTTAGTTTCATAATTTTGTCGATGATGGCGATGATGATGGTGATGTTGATGGTCTCTTATCGTTTGCCATTTCTTTAAGATGCTAGTGTGCTGTCTCCCTATCTAGGCTATCTAATGTTTGTGGCATATGAGTTTCTTTCTCATTGGTATTTCCATGTGGGAATAAAATGTTCGCTTGATCTGTTGATGAAAACTCCATATAATATTTTCCAATATTTTAATTGATTTATTGGTTGATGAGTTTCTTTTAAGTATAAATCAAAATGTCGAGTGTCATGGGGAAATGAATAGTCAAATAGGCAATGAATATCAAATTGCATTCAGAAACTATTCAACTGGAAGCAATTAAACATATGTTTGATCAAGATATTCCTTGTTTATCCATCAGTGATGTCCTTTTGGTAAGCAGAGAACTTTAATTTAGATTTTCTTATCAAAACATACATACATATGGATGCAAGGACTGAACCCAATCCTTTCTTCTTGTCACGATGATCATTTTAATATATTATTCATTTTAATACATTATTTCTATGTATTACAAGGAATAAGGAAAACATATGTATAGAATAAAGATAATTAGGAATAATATGAAAATTTTTCTTAGTTAAGTTTGTTTTAATATAAAATATCTTAAAATTGGTTTACAAATGCCTTAGTCATGTGAATTAATGCAGAGGGGACTATTGCAAAACCTGTGCCTTTTTACATTCTAATCAAAATTTTTAATTAACTCCAGTGAAAAAAATTCATTACCTCTCTCCCTGGACCCATTAGGCAATCAAAAAATTATTAGGTGCGTGTAAATGTTCGATCATGAAGAGAAAAGAAAACAGCACAACACTTGGACATGGTCTAAGTCAATTCAACCACTTATTACAATGAAATAACAAAACACAAAAAAAAAAAAGAAGGAAGTATCTCAAAGAAAGAAGCTATGAATGAATGAAGGAACCTTTGATTCAGCCACTACTGAGTAAGTGACTAAGAGAATAAGTGAGTAAGAGTTAAAAACAGAAAAAAAAAAATCGCACGCGAGTGCCATGTAACTATACGCGAAGTCTATGATCGTAAATAAAATTGTAGCCCTAAGCAAGGTAACCCAAGACCAAACCAGACCAGTTAGAGTGCATTGGAACGATGCTCACTTATTGTGTAAGGTTAGGCCATGAATTGTTTGGTTTGGTTTGGTTTGGTTTGGATTCGTTAGGATGGGTTGGGTTCGGTATTGATCACCGACTACTACTACAAACTGCGCGCAATGCGATCAAGAACGGGTAAAGCACAATTTGGCTGTAAATTGGCTGGTTTGTGCTGGACAACAGTCCTTATCAGTGATTTCAGATCACACAAGCTGATCAAGTAATGCAAGCAGCAGGAGAATGAATACTCAAGACCATAGAGCAAGTGCTTCCTGTACTAAGCTGGTAAGTTTAAGTTTCTGTTTTATTTTTTTTTTGTCTTGACTAAATTTTTTGACTTGAACTTGCTCTAAATGTTTGGGGTATGCGGGTGTTTGACTGCGTTGACTGTGCGTGTTCTTTAATATTTAAGATATTGTTTTTTTTTTTAATTTATTTTTAAGCCAAGTTAATTGCAAAAATATTTCTGAAGTATAGAGGAATTAAAAGGCTTATGCTTACTGTATGGAAGTGGGTGTGCAAATGAATCTACTCCAAGTAGTCAGCATTGCGTGCGTGCAGATTTTCTCCGGTTGATTATGGGTGAAACCACATTTTGTTTACTTGTTTTTAACAAATTTTCATAGCCACATTTTTTTTCAAAAGTTTATATCGATACATAATGAAAAAATATAGAATAGTTAAATTTTAGTTTAATTTATGGAAAAATCTAACTTTATTTATTTATTTATTATAATTACAAATTATAAATTAATTTTTAATATGAGCAGCAGAGGCCTTCAGCTCATTCAGAAAATTAAGAAGGTAAGGAGGAAATCACATAAATAAATATTTTTGACAAAACACTCCAATTCCATGTTGGGACGTTAACAATATACTTTGGGTGCTTGCCAATAATAATGCAACTTACTTAACGACAAATATAAATGGAATGACGGAGGAGCAATTAATGCTATACAAAAACAAAAAAAAAAAAAAAAAAATTTAAACTCCTTCGAGCCGGATTCGAACCAGCGACCTATGGATGTCTATATATTTTTCAAAATTCTACAGTCCACCGCTCTACCAACTGAGCTATCGAAGGTCTTGACGTTCGGTCACCAAAATGTTACTAAATTATTTTTAAATATTATCTCACAGTATTTGATAGTCTAAAAATATATATGATTTTGACAGTGATCCATAATTTATGTAGATTAAATTAAAAAAAAAAATTAAAATTATTAAATGAGTTTGTTTTCATTACAGAAATTTACCTAATGAATTCCTCACAGTAGGACTATATTTCTCTCCTTTTTAGGAAGGATTTAGAGAATGGATTGTTTTTTGCCTCTTTAAAACTTAGTGGCTATTTGGGAAGAGGTGTCTATTCTGAAAAGCTGGATATCAGATGTTTCTTCCAACTACCAGATTATTGTAGTATGTTCTCTGCTGAAGTCATAGCAATAAAAGAGGCCTTATCTTTTATTAGGATCACTCTATGCAGTATTAATAAAAGGCGAAGCATTCTTAAAAGAAAAGTTGCTTATTGCAACAATCTGTTAAGTCATCTAAAAGAATAAATTCATTATTAAATAGCTATGGATATAAGGGTCTTTGCTTAATCAGTAGATTGTTGCAACTTTTGTAGAAGCTGTCGGGGTAAGGACCACATAGAGATAGAGGATGTAATTGTCAAGCTTTATGCAGGAGAATGTTTACCAGCCTCAGGCTTTCGAAATAAGGTTTCAGAAATCTCTTAGATTAGTTTACCAAAATTGCTCACTTTTAATAATTGTTCAGGATGGCATAACAAGGATCCTCTTATGTTTGTGTATCACAATAGACTTCATAATGTGTCTAGTATGTGTCTAGGATGGCATTCACAAAATCTAATCTAACCTAATTCTCTTGATTACAGCAGAAAAATATAAAAAAATAAAGCCGACGGCAATTGTTTATTAATTCGATCATACTGTTTCACAATATATGTATATTGTATAATACAATATAATAGTCTCCTCGAACATCGAGAAAATCATTGCCGTCAATATTTCAATCTTGGTTAGATTTGTTTGGCCTTTGGTTTTTTATTACAATTCTTACTAAAGAAAAGTTGATTATTTTGAGCGCGAATTTTCTGCAGTTTGCCGTCGCCTGTAGATGTCAGGCAAGTACAGTGAACTCGGTATAAGAGAACAATCAAGTCGGTGTACTTGAGTAGCATAGTTGACCTTCAGTTGCCTATCGTCTCACATTCTTTGCTTGCCTTTTTCGCGATTCTCCTTTCTTTTACTTTTGCTGTTGCTGTTGCTTTTGCTTTTGCTGCTACTTAACTCGCTTTCACTTGCTTACGCCTGATAACTTTGACTGGTCTGGACTGGACTCCTCTCGATGCAACAGGATTCGCGTTTAATGTGCTGCATGTCCTTGACTTGCGCGCTCTGGCGACCCTAAGTCTCAGACTGAGTATTTATCTCTCAGTTTGTATTGTATTATATTTCCTTTGCTCGCGCAAAACACTTTATTGCAGTTTTTCTTGAATTCTCATGTTTGTTTTTAAGATACTTTTCGGGCTTTAAGGTTCATTGACAGTGTGAATGAATGAATGAATGAATGGTGGTGGTCTGTTACTTATCTTATATAAGTCGTCTGGCATCTTGTGTAAAGTTACACAAGATATATTTTGTTGATACTTGTTTCTTTTTATTTTTTGTTTGTTTTTTGGAAGCTAACTTAATGCTAGACTTTGGTTAAAAATGTGAATTACAGCAGACTTGAATGTATAAGATTATTAAATCAAGATTGGAAGAGTGTTATGTAAGTGTATCTTTTTCTTTTTACTTGCCGTAAGGTAATTTTAATACATTTTTGTAGAGTACTAAATGTGCCGCCAATTAATAGCAAAAGTGATTTTAAATATTTTGAGCTCGTATCCTTTTGTAACAAGAAGCAAGTAAATGGGAAAATACAGTACAATAAAAGCAAGAGAACACCAAGACCAAGAAACATAAAAATACTTACTAGAATACAAAGTGTCATTCCATCACTCACTTAAAGTATTCATCCATTAATTGCCCGAAAGCAATTGGTAGCCATTACGGCACATTGAATGACTACGGTAGATGAAGTGAACCAAGACTAGAGACATTCATGAATAGCACAAAGGAGATGTAGACAAGACATACAAAACCAAACTACACTAAGAAGAAGATGTAGAGAATGAACTGGACATCGAATGACGGGCGCCAACTTGAAAGCTAAATAAGTGTGGTAAGGCTAAGCAGAACAAGAAGGCTACAAAGTGAATGAAAGAAGTTAAGGCAATTACCATGAGTTGTTTGGAATGGAAATGGCGCGACACAGCGCATACATTGTCACAAGAGTGACAAGAGTATAGTGGCAGCAGAAGGACCAGTCAACAGATTGACAGATTTAAATCAACACAACTCAAAAATTGCCGCCTTCAGGTTTAAGTGTATGGGGGGAACCAGGCATCCGAAACAAAGTAAACGCACCAGATAGAAGGAACATGGCCTGACAAGCGATGCCGCAAAGACAAAATGACATCGACTGAAAATGAACAATAGAGGAGTAGAGGAGGTGAGGACTTCGGTCTCTTCAGAAAGATATTCAAAGTAATTGCTTGAAAAATGCAATAAAAATGTAGTAGCAATCGAATGAAAAAAAAAGGGTATGGAATGGAGAGCTAGAGACTGAGATTAGAACAGAACAGAAAAGAACAGAAAAATGGTGGAATTCTGTCGGCACGTTGGAATATGCGCCAAATACAATTGATATGAAGGCCTATAAACAACGCGCGCTATCCACATTCAACTCCTCAACTTAATTCAGAGAAGAATATAAATACAATAAAAAGGCAAGAGAAAGACAAACTTTAGTTTCACCAAAGCTAAAATACACTTTATGAATCTTACTTATCCACAATATTATATTATATTACAGAATGTTTGCTTCGTACCGCCAATTTCACTATTTTATCCAAGGAATATCTTTCTGGTATGCAAACTTTCAAATGTTTTTTTTCCTTTTATTTTTTGTTTGAGATCTGGTTTCCTTGTTTATAATAATTTGTAGCAAACATCAGACTATAGTTATAATACTTTTCCCATCTAGTGTTCTGTGAAGTGCATACAAATATGAAAAACAAAAACAATATCACAGATAAAAGGAACTGGTCAGCTTACCGTGATTGGATGCATATCAAAGTAGACAGCTCAAGCGACATTCGTCGATTTGTGAATTTATAAAGAAGCCGCCACCGTTGTTACCGTAGGACCCGCCTTAAAAAACACAAAAGTAAATTTAAACTTAACTCACTGGGATCACTCAATGGCAAGAAACAAAACACACAAAAAAAAAAAAGACTAAAAGTTGCTTACTAAAAGCAATACTCAAAGTTAAGTGGCCACCATTTTTTTTTTTGTTCTTCTGTCGTTTACTAAGTTCGAGTGCCACATTGCCATTGAGCCCTGATCTGTTGATATATGATATGCGTGAATGCAGTTGGATTGGATTTCAGACTTTGTTAGTTGTGATGAATATATTGTTGATGCTATGATTGTTAAAATGTTGTGGACTGGATGTTTCTCCTGGTTGGTTGATTCTTATGAAGATTATTGTACATGCACATACATACAATATATTTTTTGTCACCAATCGAAAGTTCAGAAAATAATATAGTAATATCTATATAATATATAATCAGTGAGTTGATGATACATAATTCAAATTTAAAGGAGCTTTGATTTCTATGAAATATACTGTGACTTTAAATGTATTCACCTGCTCTACTTCAAGTTGTTTAGTTGTCAATATTATAATGGCCTCCGCGAATGTTATGACAATTAAACAGAGTTGTCAATGTTAATGATGACGATGAGAATGATAATGATATTAATACTAACTTACTTATGTTTAATTAAGTCAATGTACAACAAATAAAAATTGCAAATTTATGAACAATTAAAACACAACATTTAATATACAATAAAATACACTACAATACAAGATGCAATAACAAGTTGAACTCAATACAATATAAATTAACAAATTGTGACAACAGCACGACATACCTTAATATCAAATTAAATAGATCATTTTCCACTCACTCAAATATCGAATTGGACAATTGGACGAACGCACAGAGGAGAGAGGGTCGCTTGCATTGAGCCTCATTGTTGAATCGTAAAAAAAAAAAAAAAAACTAGAGAGAAGAGAGAAATGAAATGTGTTTTTATTAATGCATAATTAAATCAACTAAAATAGGTAATATTATTATTATACTTAGTATTGTATTGTAGCATTATTTACGATCGAGACATATGTCGCATATAGTACAATATGTACGTACATTGGGAGGGGGAATAATAAATGAATCGAGAAAGATAACGAGAGACATTTTGTTTTTGACTTTCTGCTATAGTTGTACAACATGTCGTATAATTAATAACGAATAATGTGCAACAATGTTGAAATGTTGTTGTCGTTAAATTTACAATAACACACACTTATTCACATCTATACATATGTATGCATATACATATATGTGTATATAGAGAGAGAGAGAAGAAGCACGAAATTAAATCGAAATAATTATTAAATTCTTATTTACCCTTAGCATGTTTCATGTTGTACGAGAAATGTAAGTATCTCTCCATTATCCATCTTATGTCTCGATAAGCAATGAACTTTTTAATTAAATTATGTCAAATGTACAAAATTGTATATTGTGTTTAGAGAAGGCAGATTTGTTTTATATGTTTTTTCATCCAATAATTTTCTTTATCACAAATTAGAATTGTTAAAATTTTCATTATTCCAAATGTTGTAATCTGATTGATATATGTTTATTTTCTGGCAATGTGTCTTTAGTCTAATGATTATTTATGTATGTCATATATAGAATAAGTTATAAAGCGAGGGTTGTTTGATGATATCATAATTTCAAACAAATAAAATTAAATTCAAATTGGCTACTGTGAGCGAATAGTAAGTTGTCGCTAAACAACAAGTTGACTATCTATAAACAAGTTGTGGTCCCTGGTTGGCGATACGGCAATCAAATATGGGGGACTGCGGCTCCATATATCATCAAAAAGTTGCAAGCTTCTCAAAACAAAGCCTTACGATGCATAACTGGTGTACCATGGTATGTTAGAAACATCATACTACAACGCGACCTTAAGATGGCAAACGGTGATTGAGGAAATAAATTTTTTCAACAGCCGTTACAATGATCGCTTCCTAAAGCACCCCAACCCCCTAGCAAGGGCCCTAATTTACAACAGAGCTCCTCGTCTGCTAAAACGGATCTTCTCATAAGAACTTTGTAAATACTTAAGGTATCTGTTTCCTTTAGGCACATGTGACTTTCCATTGACGATACCAATATGTAAAAACCTTCGAGTTGATTCATCATATTTTAATAAAAGCGAAAAAAAAATATATATAATTTAAAACATAAAATATTAAAAATTTCGAAGTTGCCTATAGCAGGACAATATTCTTAGATATAGTCAGAGTATCATAGTATCATATCATAGATACATAAAGTCTAATAGTCCCCGTTTCTGAATGAATAAGTACTAAAAGTTCTTAAAACTAGTTGCTAATGAATTGTGTATATTCTGCGGATTAATTATAAATAAAATATAAATTATAAAAAGAAAATCTACTTCTCCAGTTTTAGTTATTGTTTTATCACAGATATTGAAAAGATTTCTCATAACATACCATATTGTACTTTTGTAGACTTAAATTATATTGGAGTATTACAAAAAGAAAAAAATAGAAAGAAATAAAATCATGATGTAGTTGTTGTTATTTATATTATGCATGGAACCGTTTGTCTCAGATTTCTGGACTACGAATAAAATACTCTTAACTTATTTGAAGACTTTGGTTTTCAATTAAAACACTGAAACCATTCATATCATAATTTATTTCTTTTCTTTCAAATATATTGTAGTAAACTATTTTTAATTTTTGTTTTGTTGTTTTATTTTTTTGTTATTCACTTATCATACAATCCTCGTTTATTAAACAAACTCATAAATTCATTAATTGGCTCAATGGGAGGCGCTTATCATAAAACCTCATTCCTCATTCCATTCCGAAATTCTTCGTTTAATTTTTCATGTTCGTATAATCATTTTCAATTGAAATGCATGAGATAATAACCTGAAATGATTCATTTCTTTTTCTGGTCTAATTAAATTCGTTGAATGTTAGGCAAATCTAAAACTGATATGACATATAACTAGTAATGATGATGATTATACCAAACCTTTTCAATTTATTGTGTGTACTATTGCACAATATAATACTTTGGATTCTGTTTTTGTTTTCGAATCCAAGGAATAAAAATATCACTATTGTAACTTAAACTGATGACTTTTAGACACAACTTAGCTGAGATAGGTTAAAAAGTAATAATGCACACGTCTCATAAACGTTAATTTCGACAAAGTTGAAGATCAACAATGGCATCAGCAGCAGCAGCAGCAGCAGCATCAACAACACTTAAAAAATAATAACGTGCCTTGATCATAAAAACAAAATCTATCTACAATATATCGCAGATACGTGATCAGCGCATATTTATCGCGCGATCTGTTGCTCTCCTACCGAGCGCTCGTTTGCTCGTAAGTACTTAAGTTTTTTCGATCGTTCTGCCAACACAAGAGAAGTTGAAGTTGAAGTTTTGGCGCATCTTGTTGCCATTAACAGTCAAGTTTTTCCAATAACTAGGCTGACTACCTGTTCCTTCCTGCCTTGTGTCTCTCTTAGCTCCTCTACATTGCAGACAACAGTGAGAACAACAACTCACTACCATTTAATATAATTAGGGCTCGCTGTAGTCTTCAGCTTATTGCACTAGTCTGTCGGTCTGTCTGTCTGTCTGTTTATATGTCTGTCTGATCTGTCTGTTTGTCTCTTTATATACGAAGAACGACATCGACATCGATGACGATCTAATAAGCAGATCTAGACAACAGATTTCTGGCGTTGATATGGTAAAATGTTCTCAGTCTGCATAGCCTTTTCTATACAAGAATAAAATACTAGAATTGGCCATGAAGCTATGCAGAGCAGTGCCAAGCAGCTCCAAAAGGCTCAAAAAGGCGTAACAACACCAATGGCAAGAGCATAAGAAGTCACCACCAACAACGGATTCTCCTCAAGATCAATATCGTGTCGGCATTGACTGCTGCGTGCTGAAGCTGTCAAGTGTTTCTAGAATTATTTTGTGTAAAGTTGAAGTTTTTTCTTCTCTTTCTTTCTGTGTACATTGAAGTAATTATGATTCTCTTAAGTTGTAATGAGATTAAGTCAAGAGCCTGAATAAGAAAAACAAAGCTTATGAGTTTATTTATGCTTAGAAAGAAAGGAAAATAAAACTGTTTTAGGCTTATGAAAGGGGTCACAGAAGTCAGAAATGGATTAACCTATGAAGAAGCAAGCTCCTAGGCAATCCAAGCTTCTAGACTTCTCTTGCTTAAGGTGACCTTAGGTTGTTATTCCTCATTATACTACCAGTATTTTTGGTCATCCAAGATTCTGTTTAAAAATGAGTTAGATTTAAGAGGTATGAGATCCACTTAGAGACATAAACATATCTTTAACCTTGTATATTTTGGAATGTCATTTAAAATTTTAAGTTTTCTTTTAAAATATAGAGAACTAAGAGCAAATAACTAATATTTGAGGACGATACTAGGAATAGCCGGTTGCCTACATTAACTTTATGGATAATCTGATAACATATGTACATATATAGTATGTATAAAACTACGGGGTATAAATGATCAAGAATGGTTCGCCTACTATTCAATAAAATTCAATAGTTAAAATATCATAACGTATATTTTATTAGCAAAAACGTTCAATTAACTCTTTGTTAAACAAAATTAACCTCTTTCATTGAATACAACTTAACAATTTCTTTATACAATACTTCATTGTAATATAAGTAGATATATTGAAATGCCAGCAACAAATAAATTAAAAACCAATTGGCAATCAATGGAATTCTGTTGAGGATCACATCATTTAGTATAGTATCGTATTTAAATGACCCTCATAACAATTATGCGCACAATTGACAAGGCACAGCAACATTTGAAAGATGAAAGAATTAAAAGCCAATTAATTAATTAAGTAAACGGGGGAAAAACACCCACGCTTAGGAAAAACACAAGTTAACCCAACTTGCGTTTACATAAATTAAATGAAAATTTATTGTCGGCAAGAATTTGTCAACGCCGCAATCAATAAGAAACACAAGTCAAACACAAATTCTCACAATTATTATGCAACATAGTAGAAAACAACAAAATAATTGTTAAGTCGGAGAAGTCAGAGGAGACCCGCGTATACACAAGCGGCGTCATCAAATTGAAATCGATAAGCGATGATGTTACTATTCCTATCCTCTCTCTCTCTCTCTCTATCTCTCTCTTTTCTTACACTCTATTGGGTTGGGATGATTTGTACTATTGGAGGTCTATCTAATTATTCAATTGAAGACATTCAATTTATTTCAATATAATCGAATTGAAGTCAGTTTAACGCCAATTGAAATTATATTACAGATGCCATAACACTGTCAGTTTCAGGATTACTTTACTATAGATGATGAATATATTGAGATGGTGGGGGCGGGAGACAAGACTCTGGTCCCACAAAAGTTAAACAAATTTATTAAATGCTTACTTAATTGTGTAACAATAATCAGTTCATAATTTGTGGGAATAACAAATTTAAATGAGAACTTTTACTTACTTTAATTAAAGTTCCTCCTACTAAGTACATTGAGTTAATTGTAATTTTTAATTGATTTGAAAACAAAAATTACAACAAGCTTTGATGATTTTTTGTATGGGAGCTACATTGCTCTTTTTGTGATCGAAGAATTTTGATCTTAACATAGCAACTGCATATTGCCATTTCAGCTTGATTGCTGATGGATCGATTTTCCTTGTCTAACAGATCATTTCCATATCTTAATCATAGGGTCTCCATAGCAAATTTATATGCATTACAAATACAAGGTAAATTCAGTATTGTGAAAGGCGGAAAAAGGCAAATAATTGGAAAAACGTGTTTCATAGGCCTACAAATACTAAACACAATTAAAAGGGCAACTTAATGCTTTTGTCTTCACTTACTTACAATTAAATGCCTTTTCCCTGTTGGAATACTACGATGTACATATTTTTCTCCCACCAAATGGTATCTTGTTGTCTTCAACATGTTGATGCCACATATTATCGCTGTTTTATTAATTTCCTATATAAATTATACAATTTTTAAATGCATTTCATTGCAACATTAAGTGCATAAATATGCCACGATAAAAAAGACATTTCATCTGTAATAAAACTTGTCCAATGCATATACATACATACAATACAATGTGGCTACTGTTAAAGATTGATCTTAACTTCTTGGCCAGTGCATACTCGTAACATTTCCGTTAACAAGTTGTGGTGTGCCTAATGATATATATGTATATATATTCGTAAAGACAGACAATTGGACAAATGGACAGACAATGAGACAAATGAACGTTTGTCATGGGTATGAGGTAAAGGCTAATAAGATAAGGCAACAACTACAGACATATTTAGTTGGCGACATTAAAGTTGTTGCTTTTGTTCTACTGTCTTTAAATGTTGCTGTTTGCTGGTTACTTGTTGCTGTTGCTGCTATTGATGTTGTCGTTATGAAATTAGAAGCAACAACATTTCAACATTTCATGCTAAAAATTGCTTATTGACTGAGTGAGTGAGTGAGTGGAGTGACAAACTCGGTTGATGATAATAGTACAAAGATGAAGAAAATTATGATGAAAATAATGATGATGTTGTTGATGATGAGAGACTGATGATGTTAATCATGATGATGATGAGGATGCCAATGTTGGCGACAAAAAAGCATAAATTAAAAGACGACAATCAACAGCAGAAACAGCAACAACAACAACAACAACTGTTTGTTTTTTGTTTTGTTAGCATCTTCTTTCTTTCATCGTTGACTCGTTGACAAATGCAGATGGCGGCAGCCTCTGCTGGTTTATAGTCGCCAATGGTAAGCTAAAGAGTTGGCAACATGTTGACAGATAATAAGTAGTTTCAACTACAACATCAGACAAAAGAAGATGCAGAAGCAACAAATGTGGCAGTTTGTCATTGTTGTTGTCCTGCCTATCAGTGTTGTTGTTGTTGTTTGTATTTTGTTGTTTTTTGCACCTTGCAATGAAAATTTTCACATGCCTCAGTTTGCCTTAACATATTTGTTTGTGCTATTCTTTTTATGCGCAGCAACATGTTGCAGAACTCTCTGCATATCTGTATATATCTGTATATTGTCTGGTTGCAGACTATTTGTTTGTTGTTGTGGCATGCAAAGGCTTTTTGCAAATAAAAAAACTTGATTGATTGGTCTGCCAACGAAGACATGCAAGTCAATGACAACGACAATGGAGACAGCAGCAATAACAATGATTGTTGCTTCTGATGTTGTTGTTGTTGTTGTTGTTGTTGGCTGTACCACGACGCGTAAAAATGCAAAAATCTTGCAGTCAATAGCAACAACAATTGCTGCTGCCTGCTGCTGTCCAACTACTTAAAATGGTTGCCTGTTGCTGATGTTGCTGGTGTAGCTTTTTTGCATCTTTGGCTGCCATATTTGTTGCTGTTTCCTTTGTCTTATTTTTTACATAAATTATTTTCGAACGTTTTTTTATTGTCACGATTCCAACCATTTTGTGGCATTTCCGTTTTTAGAAGATTTCTCCTTATTTCTTTTATTTTTTTTTTTTGTTTGTATTTATCAATTTTTAACATTTTATTTCTTGATTAATAATTTTCAAACGTTTGCATTCATAATTTATTGTCTCGCAGTTGAAAGTTTACATTTTTCCAAGAAATTCAATATTTATTTGTTAATATCATCATACCATCATCAACAGCAGCAGATAAGCGTAAGGCACTAGTAAACCGAAGACCCTCCAATAGCATTAGGGTCTAAGTACACCTATGTATATATGTAAGACAGGTTCGTTTTACCATTTGCCGCGAAAGGTGCAAAAGTAAATAACAAAACAATAAATAAATAACTATAAATATAATAAATTTGTTTATTCATGAATGCAATCGAAAGAAATTTGTAGATAACACAATCAGATCGGAAAATGTTATATACATAAATATTATGAATAGTGTTTTGTGGTGTTTTGACTACGCTTAGCTTTGTTTATTTAGGCCAATTTTCTCAACTACTTTTTTTTTTTTGTTGTCGTTGTGTCACTTTTCAAGTATTTTTAATGAAGTCATGTTCGCTTTTGGGGTCTTCATTCATATGTACATGCATGCATGCATGCATGGGATAGTTTTTGATAACTATACCATATAATTTCACTGAGTAATCGGTCATTTGTATTGAGTAAGAGTATGTTAAAATTTATGCGCTTACTTTGATAAGATATTACATACAATACATAGTTTCTTAAACATTAAAGTGTCTTAGATTCTAGTTTAAAAGTAATTAACTTTGAAAATTTTAATGGGCGATATTTCTATATTTATAACAGTAACACTTATAAAAATACTTATATTATTACAATATTTCTGGTTATTAATTTTCATAACAAAGCATTTCATACTTGGGAATGTTAATAATTTCATTGTGAAATCTTTTATTAATACAATAATATTGTATTTTATAATATAACTCTATCAATGCAAGTATCTACTAGTTGGATACGGCAAATGTTGTTTCGCTTTCAAAGTACCTTTACCCATATGATAGAAAACATATTAATAAAATATTTGTGTTTTATTGCTACTAGCTAATAAAATGAGAGATACACTTAAAAAGCATTCATTGCCTTTTAAATCTTTCAAAGTTCTATTCAATACTTTTAATTAATTTTTGTGAGCCATGATAGTTTGCCTCAAATAATAATACTATGTAATTCATCTAATACTTTCGCCATAACTGAATGTGGTTTGATATTACATACTGCAGTCTTATTTGTTTGTATGTTTAATGGTTCTTTGAGTGTTGAATGAGCTATTCACTGACTTCTATCCAACCATGTTCCGGACAATCAAATGGTCAATGGAATTTTTCATTCATAACGAATAAAGAAACTTTTTATTTTTTTCGGGATACATATTATTGATTTTGGTTTCTATATTTGGTCATGTTGGTACACTACTTTGAGCAAAAAAGACTGTTTATAAGTGGAAAAAGCTCTCTTCAGAAGGCCGAATAGATGTTAATGACAACGTCAAAAACCAATGAAAATGTATGAAGAATCATCGAATCACTATGAGAGAAGTTGCTGATGGTATCGGCATATCAGTTGGCTCATACCAAGCAATATTTTGCAAATTTTTTAGGGCAAAATCATATCATAATCATGTCTCAGCTACCGTAGTCCCAAAAATAAAAAGAACCTTAAATGGAATGTATCTTTTCACGATGGAGAAAAGAATGACTGCATCGGTAGAGCTCTACCAAAAAGCGCATATCAAAAGTGCTTCGAGGATTGGATAAGACGCTGGTACATCTAAGACGGATTACTTTACTTTTTTACTCTAGCTAAAAAAAACTGTGAGATTAGATTGCATATATACTTGTCTCGTCGAGTTGATGAAAGAAAATCTTAGCTCGACAACTCTTATGGTTCCGGAGAGTAACGCATGTTACTAAAAAACGCACGAACTATTTCATGTATACGATTATATTATTGACAATATATTATTGTATAATACCATATCGCCATATCTATTCACCTAGTTCTGTAATAGTTAGTTCATTGGTGTGTTTTCCGGGCAGACCAAACTAGATCTTCTTTCTATCTCTGTTTTCAATTTGTGGGCAATTATTCCATATATAGCGAATAATAAATAATAATCCTTCATTATTTAGCTTTAAGAAGATAATTCTACTTCCGTGTATATCAAATTGTTTAAAAACATTGTTATTAATCACTTAAATCATAAGGATCCTTAGGAACTACCTTTTTGAGACGTTAAATATTGTTATAACTTTTCCCTTTATTTCTGTAATGTTAAAGTTTTCCATAATAAATTAATAACTTTGTTTTTATTTCCGCACTTAGTAATTGAATGTATAAAACTTTCTACTTATAAGTATATTACAATCACATGATAACTAACAGTAACTCGTATTATAACACATACATATGCACTTATTCAATGAGCTTAAGGAGAATATAAATTGTATAAAAAAGAATCGAAATCAATTTGAAATTGAAATTTAATATGCCTGATCAAATAATATTAAATGAAATTATCTTCGGTTTCACTGCAGATTTTATACTTTTCTTACAAACGAACTATTTCATACAAAATGTTTGAATTATCATTTTAATATTTGATGCTTACATGTTTTAGTAATCTGATAATTCCCATTTAAGAATATAGTGTGTTATTATTATAATTTTTAATAAAGTTTGACATATCTAACTGAAGAAGTGAAGTACTTAATTGTTAAGACAAAAAGTATCATTTCCATTGATATTTCCTTCAATCAAACATCGCCACGAAGTGATAATACCTAATCAAAATATTTGTGAAAGGTATAAAAGAAATATCCATAGCAAAAATAAATTGAATGCGATAAATGCTTATATGAAAACATTTTAATCGACATAACTGACTCCACGCCCTCCTGGGATTAATATTCTTTGACATTTACATCGTACTAAGTATATACAAAATATAAGCCAATGAAATAAACGGCCAGCCTTTTTTTTACTGTCTTCGCGTTTTATTTGTTTTACCATCCTTGCAACAATCATTTGATACTTTGTGACAATTAATACGCTAAACGTTTGACAAACGCAAAAGGAAACTATTATCCATCCAACAAGGACAATCAGTGACGAATCCAAATGTAGAATGTTTCTCACGGAAAACCACAATTCCAAGACTAAACTAAAGAGGGCAGCTAACGCAAATTGCCACAAGACACGCGCCGCGGTCGTTTAAGTTGCGACGAGTTTTTTTATGCCGAGCCATCGGACGAATGGAAAACAAACTGAAATTAGTTGGAAATTATGTACACCCCCCTCTGGCATGAGGCCATGATGTGGCGTGGTGCGTCGATATGCGATAAACAGATAAAAAATGAAATTTAATGCCGCCAAAACCGCAAAGCAAAAAAAAAAAAAAAAATGAAGGCTCTTGAGGATGAGCAAAGAAACGAAGGAACAAGGAAACGGTTGAGTTGGCGTAGCGCAGGGGCAATGGATAATGACAGTAATAAGGATTCAATGATTGTCGGGGATTTTAATCGAAACGTACCGAATCAAACGTTCGATCGAACGCACCCTTTTCTTCATACTACTTACGGTCCATTAGGCTATCATTTGGGTGGCGAGTTATTCTTGCTTATATGGACTTGTTTTGTTGTAGCTCATCATTATCATCATTGGGCACGCATTATAGCATGCGTCAGTTTCTGGTTTTGTCTTTTTTCTTGAATGAGTATTTTTGAAAAACCGTTTGCATGTTTTCGTTTGATTTTTTTTTTGCGTTCTTTATTGAAATTGTCCTTTTTTAACGTTTTTGCCGTGTCCATTTCGATGCAAGGCAACGCCTATCAATTATTTTTCTAAATGATTTGCAAATCATCTTGACATAAATACGAATAAAAAGGTATTAATGGATGAATGTAAGACTTCCTTTTATAAGAATATCTAAGGAATATTTTCACGTTTTTCCATAATGTATTATTTGTTTATTAAGAGAAAGAAAAATGCAAATCATTTTGAAAATGATTTTCCGCTAAATTTCCATTTCATTTTCCAATGTTTACCATGTAAATGTTGCATTTAAAAATTCTTGTCAAATTTTGATTAATTATATCAATATAGCTTATTCTACATTTGGAAAAATATGACAGTCATTCGGACAACACTTGGGATTTTGAGTGCATGCTGCCCTGCTGCATACATATGTGACCGTAAATATTTAGGAATTAATAATGATACGATAGCAACTTCAAAGAAATTTTTAAAGTATCACAAATTTTTGTTATAAAAAAGACTATTATTTTTTATTTTTTATAATTAATTATTTATTTTGTAATGTGGACAAGGACAATCAAGGCATGTTATTTGGATTCGTTGAATCAGTATCCCACTTGCAGGATATGGGAAACTGGTTCATTGGACTTAACTCTTATTAGTCGCGTGACGTCGCTTGTGATATTTAGGAGTTGTATAGCTTTTGTATTAGGTTAGTGAAGTAGTGAACACTCAATTTTCAATCAAGAGCGGCTAACATTAATATCATTCAAGCAGCTTATTCTAAGTTATTCCTTACATCAGTTATTATTCAGGCTCTTTGTAATCCTTAAAAATATGACAAGCCTATTAAAAAAGACATATGTAAGTTCATTAATTTTATTATTTAACTTAGAAACTTAATGAATCATAATTAAAACGATTCATGGAAACCGTAGCAAAATATTGTAATTGTTGTAATCAGGAAATTTAATATCTTAGATACTGATTTCATTGGAAAAGGGACAAATCTAGGAAGGGCTGTCGGGCAAGAAATGCATCACGATATATTATAGATACATATGTTTATTTAAGTAAATAAAATGCTGAGCTGAAAGAAAATCATTTAAAATAGAGCGAATTGAAAGTATCTAAGTCGAATATCAGAATTATTATGGAATCTTTTACTTAAATACGTAGGGCAGTGTAGTGTAGTAAATATCTTGTACTAGCGATATCCGGTGCGCGTTGCTACACCCTCTCGCTCAAGTGCCTCTAGCGATTTTTTAAGGACTGAGGCCTTACCAGAATTGTTGCTGATGTTGGAAGCTTGAGTGCTGAATGAGTAGTGCTGAGTTAATACCCGATGAAGCGATCAAAATAAAATTATGTAACCCACATCAGCTACACTGATTTATATTGTCTACGACATTATCGACACCATCACGGCATTACTTTTTCTGACAATTTACACAAAACCTTACCTATAACTTTTCTCATGAATCACTCCGTCCATTGGTGAAAACCGTATGAAAATACGATCAGTACTTTTAGAGTTTATCGCTTTCAAACAGACACATAACACTTATAGACATATGATCTCTTCAGTTTGTTTTAAAACATACAATTTCTATTTAACCATCTTCACAATTCTCCGGTTTGAAAACATTTTAATTTAAATATATGTAATTTTCCTAATTTCATTAACAAATTCATAACAAGGTACAAATTTAATGATTTTACATAAAGAAATGAAAAACACCGCAAATGATAATGAGATACAAGTAAATTCACTCAAGTGTCATACATATGATTATAGTAGAACCAGGAACCCCTTAGTGATATGGTGAGATGTAAGAAAGCATAACATTGGGCAAGGTGTCATGATCATTAATAAGCCATAATAATGATGACAATCGTGAATATGGTAATGAAAGACAAATATATACACTGACTGAGTTTGAAATCAAAAGTGAGTTTAGACTATTTTGTAGGGGTGTAGTTTTCACTATTAAATTGACACACTGTCATTCTTGTGGTTATTTACCATATGAGTGGAATAATGAATGAGGGTTTTTTTTTGTCTTAGTCAAGCACATGTTCCGTTTTAAGTTCCTAGTAGAAAAAATATCCGACGGGAAGTTCTTAACCACTGACAGTAATATGTATAAATGTAATTTTACTAATGCAGAACTTTATGAATATGAAATGTATTTTAGTACAATAAAATTGAATAAAGTTGATTAGAAATGATTGACAAGTTCTTTTCTAAATAGTAATACGTGTATTATGACCGTTCAAACGTCAACACTTTCTTATTTCTCGAGTTGTTGGAAAATTAATTTTGTAATTCGGTGAAATATGTTCATGAATTATTTCTCAGTTGTTATTGTAACATGTCCTTGCATGTTGTTGTTGTTGTTAGTTGTTTTTATTGACAGTTCCACCTGATCGATTATTGTATAATACAAAGTCAATATATTATAAATACATATCATGACACATTGCATGTTACTAGATAATTTTGTGGTTAACACACAAAGCGAAACACATTCGAAAAGGCGAAACATAAAAGGAAAAACAAAAATTAATATTTCCGTTTTTTAGTCAAATGCCAAAAGGATCATAAAACAATAACAATAATAACGACAGCAACAACAAATAACAATAATTTCACCTCATCGGAAATATGATAGCCGGCGCCACTTGCTGCAGTCACTAGTTGTCTTGTCTTGACTTGTATTGTATTGGATTTGATTTTTTTTTTTGTATCTGTTTTGAATTGAATTGCAACATGATGCACTAACAAGTCATAGGAACGCCCATGAAAAGCGCCCACCGCCACAAACTCTGCCACCACCACAGCCGACAATTTGGTTTGTTGTTATTGTGTTAAAGTATCCAAGTACAAGGAGCTTAGTACTCAAGTACGAGGTGTGTTCCAAAAGTATCCAACCTGGGGCTCACAACTTTGCAAAGGAATTTTTCTTCTTTATTCAGAGTAATAATAACCAATGGACTGAACAGCAAGCTTCTTTATTGCATGCGTTGCGTTGGCATTTAAGCATTTCCAATCTGTTCTGAGCGGAGACTTGTTTCACTCTACAGACGCTTGACACAAGCCACATATGTATGCCCGTCATCCAGTACACGGATCACTCTCAACAAACGTGCGATTACTTTTACCATTCTTCAATAAGTGTTTAGCCCACAAATTTGTCCCCAAAGACCATTTCAATAGGTTTGGAACAACTTTTTCTTTTTTGAGTTTAATGTAACACATAATTCGTTAAAACTTGAAAGTAAAATATGGTGCTAACTGGCCGGGAGTTCAGACGTCGCAGTATAGTGAACGCAAGTCGGATACTTTCGGAACACACCTTGTATGTAGATACTTTTAGTACGAACATACGAAATACAAATTAATTCTTTGCATATTGTATAAATTAAATTTGCTTACAGTTCCACGCCCCATGCATGTTGTTTAGCATATAAACGCCCATCGCCCATTGTTGTTGGCACGAAGTGGGTCTCTAAGTGAGTGTGTGGATATACTACCAGCTGAATTGGCATGAGGGCTCTCTCCATGCTTAATTATAGCTTATCACATTTCCATAGTTGAGCATCTTCGCTTAAACTTCGATCGATCGAGTTACGTTTCATCGATTGTAAATGTTTCTTCATACTTGCAAAAGCTGAATAAAAGTCAAGTTCGCTTCGAGCTCGTTATTCATTATTGTCATTCTCAATGTTTAAATGGAAGCATAAGAGTTATATACAGACTGAGAAGGAGAGTGTGGCTGTTTTCCTTTCTCCTGGTTAATTGTTGGTTACGGTCGTCGAGTTTTCGCGGCTATAAATCACTGCCATCGCATGATTCGCTTGCTAGTTGCCTGGAGACATTCACTTCTTTCTCATCGTGGATGCTGCTCGCTAGTCTTTCCAAGCTACAAATCATCTCTTATTACCATTATTGCTTATTTAGTTAAAAGTTTAAATGCTCATTGAGTTATGAATAATTTTTGGTAAGCCCATATCTTTTATACACAAAAATTCTGACCTTGATATTTATTTTGCTCGAAAGTTTGTCATTTGAAAAAAAAAAAAAATGAAATATTTCTAATTGCTTTGTTTTAGGCAAACTTTAAACCACAAAAGAAGCTTAAACAGTTAGGAATGCTCATGACGAAAAACAAGGTAAAATAAAATCTGAATCTTTATACAAAACATTCCATTCATACAATTGCTTTCTTCAAAACGAATTCATCCACAATTGTCATGAAATCAACGCATAAAGAAATAAAAGAGAAGTAAAATGTCTCAGACATAGAGAATTCCTTATGGAGTTTTTTTTTTCTACTTGCGCCACCAACAAAAACAAGAGACACCACAATACAACACAACCATCACATCACATCACATCTCATCACATAGCATCCTTGGGCTATTTAAATTTTGATGTGATTGTGCGCATTGACTTTCAACTGTTTAGTTTAGTTTGGTTTGGTTTGGTTTGGTTTGGTTGTGCTTCATTTGAGTTTAGGGTCAAAGCGAATCGTTTAAAAAGCCGACAAACATTTGCGGAATACAGTAGCCCGCAATGAAAGTGACTAGCAGCGCAAGAAGTTTACACATTTAAGGAGCAGCTATAGCAATAAGACGCATTAGCATCATAAGAATATATCAGGCATGAAAGGTAAGCGACGCAAGGCATTATTTTGATTTGATTTGGCAAAAGATTGGCAATATTTCATCAAAAGAAGTGAGTATGATTGAGAAAAGCAAGTGCAAAGTGTTGTCGAGCTTATGAAATTTTGTGATATAGGAAAATTTTATAATAAATGTTGGTGTGAGAGAGAAATATTTATGGCAAGAATGTTGTTATAAGTTTTGAAAAGTTTTGTTCTTAGGATTAAAGTGATATCACCTAAAGGGGTTTGTATGAACTTCTCAAAGGCTCTTCCCAAATCGGGATGATGTTCTCAATCTCCAGAGTCCACATTCAATTATCAGGTATAAATAGATTGTATCATTTTTCCTGTACCATCTGCAATTATTGCCTGAAGATAATGACCAGTGACAATTCAAAGCCAAAGGTTGCTTGGCACTCTTACCAATTTCTTATATATTTTGGAATTAAAAATCTCTTAGAAATACTTTTGTATTACACATTCACTATTTATTTCTTAAGTTCAAAGTTCATTTCTTCATTAATGTTAGATGACTATCCACAGAAGCGTTGAGGGCCATTTATAATCGTATGAAATGCGGCTGCTCTTCTAGCTTAGTCATAATCTATTTCTTTGCATAAGTTTTCATTTTGAAATTGCTAACGCTAACATAATTTAGTTTAGAAATTTAAGAGACCTGACAATCCTGTTGTCAAAAATGCTGCTGCTGATCTTTGTGATTTAAATTTGAGTAAACTGAATGAATGCTTTGTCATTTTATTGTTGTATCTTTGGTCCTATGAGTTTGTATCAATCATTGCGTATTTATGCATTTTGAATCATTTCATTTCAATGCGGCAAAATGAATGATTTGACGAAAAGATGTCAAACTGGCAGAATAGATTGAAAAAAAATATCAAAAAGGAAAACAAACAAAAATCAACATTCAAGCAACAAAAGAATGCGACAGAAACTTGCAACAAACAAAAGCACAAACACGAAAGCACAAATAAACTGAACTCAGAATCGAAATCAAAATCTGAGGTGGCTGCTGCTACCGGAGGCAACAACTTTTGTTATTTGATGCGTATTCTATAGTGACGGACGGATGGATGAATGGATGAATGGATGCATGGATGGATAGATAGATGGATGCTTGAATGGTGGAGAAATGTTGTTCGTAGCATCATCATCGACCGTGGTGGATATTAGCGAAAAATACTTGATCCTGCCGACAATTTAAATGCGCAAGCGATGGCAGCGGTCTTTTGAAGCAAATGTTGTCGTTTGACGAGCCTCATGAAGATCTTCTCGAGCTTGCTACCAAGTTGATGAAAGCGTCAGAAATTGATGGATGATGTTTGGCTGCTGCTGTTATTTGGCATCGAATGGCTTTGCTGTGCTTTTCTTGGTTCAAATTGACTTACTGACGGAATCTTTCAAAAGTCTATACAAAACGATGAAAAGTCAGTTAGCGGCATTAATCTTTTGATATTTTACCGGTAGCAATTTGTGCTTTAATTTGTGTTTTAAAATATGCTTCAATATCTGGCTATTGTTTGTTTTTCAATATCTCAAAAATAGTTGAAATTAAAGTCTGTTCTCTTATTTTATATCAATATCAAGAAATATTTGTTTTGTTTTCCTAATAAAATTTTCATAAAATTCACATTAATTAGAAATAAAGACTTGAGTTTCCTTTGCACACAATTTGATTATGGTTATTTTCGTATCAAATTGCTGGATTTCACCTTTAATGGCTGCTTTCAACATCTGAGTTGATGATGTTGACATTTCTCTCAACATTCTTCATTTTAACCTTTTTCAGTTGACTGGAGTTGGAGTTGCCAACTTGGTCAAACATCATACACAAACCGCCCACTTTGCCACCCCATTTATCAATATTCATTTGGTGTCGTTGCTGTCTTGATTCTTGGTTGTTCTTGCAACATCTTCTCTATCCACTGCCATACATTGTGGTACTATAACTTGTTCTTACTTTGAACGTGGACTCTCTTCTTTGGCCGCTGATGTTCATCATTAACGCTTCGTCTAAATTAATTGAAGGCGCATAATGACAGTTTATTTTAGCAAAGAACGAAAGAAAAAAAAAATTGTATTTATAAGTGTTAAGTTTTAATTAAAAAGAATAAAATATATGTTGTATATGTATTTCCATTGGATTGACTTTGGTCCACTGGCACTTGCAACAGGAAGTGCTCGTCGCATAGTTTTCTTTCTATAAACTTTATTATGCGCATATGCTGAGGTCTTTATACTTAGTATGTTTGTAATCTTCTTAAGGCCGACCGATCCCTTATTTGTTCTTCATCATTATTTGTCCGAATGTGTGTCCTGGTCCTTCTTAATTATTCCAAACTGTTGCAAGTATATTTCATCATTTTAATGATTCCCATCAAAAGTTTTTCTTTGTCATAAGTTTCATTCTCTAATGATACTATTGTACATGCATCCTTTGTTTTTTGTATCATATCCTTTTTGGCTCGTTAGAACATTGGAAGGAATGCTAACCATGGGCGCACCGAAACTAAGCTAGATTGGGGTCGACAAACTAAGTATTTAATGTAAAGTGTTGAATTATTGTTTAGAGAAAATCCGTACATACGTCCATGATACAGTAGTTGGTTGACATGTAGTTTTATGATTATGAGTATTTATTTTTAGATCGCAACTTCTTGATTAACTTTGTAGGCAAAAGAATATTAAGATGTTATGTCATATTAGTTTCGTTACAGCAATTCAGCAAGTTCCATAAGGACATAATTTTAAAGATTTACTTAATATTATATTGATACCATCAAAGTGATCCTGATTATTCTATTGTGTAAACCTTCTTTATTACCATCAATTGAATTAATAAGGTTGGGTAGACAATATAAGATACAACGGCAGTTAATCAAAAATGTAAGAATGCAGTAGCGCGATGCTACTTCAATGCTTAATAATAATTTAAAATCTAAAATTTCTTTATTTTCTATGAGCATGAAAATGTGAAACCTTTTGTACAAAGGACACGCTTAACAAATGCAATAAAAATTAAATAAAGTCATCAAGTCTATTTACAATTTTTATTGTAAATTGTTTCATTCTTTTATTTTACTTTATATTCTTTCAATTTCTATTTTCTTGGCCATTGTCAACGAATTTTGCAGTTAGTTGCAATTGAAAGGCGACTAAATGGAGCGTATGAAGTCAAAAAGCAACATGCAACAAAAAGGACAAAAAGAACGAGATTGCAAGAGTAGCTGCAGCTTGTGCGGCGTTGAGTAATTTGGACAGCACCGCACCCTCGCCTACTTCAAATTTGACATTTTTAGTAATAACTGGGAACTTCTACAGGATGAGAGTATAGTCGATTTTTGTTGTTCATAGAAATGAGTCGTCAAAAAAAAAAAAATATAGAAAAGTGCACACAGCGCCCACAACCAGGTGTTATCTACCAAAATAAACTGAGCTAAAATATATTGTAGCACTATCTAACGATTCAACTAACTATGCGTTGACTTTGTTTCTAGTCTCATCTCCTGCTGGTCAACTCTTGTGATTTATGACACTTTGTCGCTTGATTTTCAATTGAATTTCTCTTTTTGCTGTTGAAAAACAAAATGTGAATTGTGTAGGCGTCGTTCAAAAGCCAGATCTATCGACCTAAATGCCACTCGATTCGAAATGCAATCGTCCGCCAAGTCCTTTTGTTAATACTTGCATGCAGCATCCTTTAGTAGAATCGTCATCATCATCATCATCATCATCATCATCCTGTGGTCAGCTGCACACAAAGCGTTCAATACATTTGTTTCACCAACGTACTTTTGGCACGCTTTATACGATTGTAGGGTTGACTTCTAGACCCCTATTTGTCTGTCAGTCTGGCAAAAACCTATTTCAACCCTAACCAAACCCAACTGCTACCGCCACCGCTCTTGCTGTTGCTGCTGCTTCTATTGCTGTCTGACCACTCTATTGTACTAGGTTTGAACTCCCCTGCTTCTCGCATTGTACTTGAGTCACGCGGAATTTCTTTGTATTACTATTTGTACTAAAGTGAATTCAAGGTATTCTGTCTTTCATTCTTTGTTCTGATCCTTTGTCAATTAAACACTCCCGCGCTTGGTTGCAGAGTCGTTCCTTTCCCTTTCAACAATATCTTAATGATTTACACAATTTTGTCGGAAACCCCAACCCTCATTCTCTACTAACACTGTGTTCGTACCACTCTCCTTAGGTCGTCGGTCCACTAAATGCAACATTTAGGCGGTTTTTAATTTCTCAAGTGGCGTTCTTCTTATATTGTATTGCATTAACAGCGATCTTTATCATTATTATTATTAAACATCCTCTTTGGTATCAATAATACTGAATTATGTAATAGTGCTAAGTCATTCATTTATCGGGGGTGTTTTCTCTTTGTTTTGTATCCAATTTTTAGAAATACTCATTTATTTAAGTTAAAATTGCGTGTTTCTCATCCTTCCTTTTGTTATTGTTGTTTATTATGACATTTAACGCGTGTTGTAACAATTCCTAAACGATTTTATAATGATCCAAATGAGGTTGAATCAGTATGCTTAAGTACTATATGAAATGAAATGAATGGGGACATACCCCATTCAATAAGAACTTAACTGTCTTTATAAGAAGATTTGATTTTTGGAAATTCCTCAAACTTTGATAAGGAAATTATTTGGTACCAATCTGTTACTGAGTAACGCTCAGGCGCTCATTTTATAGCCTTTCCAAATACTTTTCGATGTATAGCCCATATATTTTGTTCTCTAAGAGTCTCTTCACAAAAATGAAAAAAAGTCTAATCCAATTTGAAGGCTTGCAAAGAAATTTGAGGTAAGCGATAAAAGTTCTGAAAAAAATTCAATAAAGCAAACAATTTGTAGGATGTTATTACATCAACGACAATAAATCATATACAATATATATACAAAAAAATATGAGCAGAAAGCATAATAAAAAATGGACAAAGTGCGAGTCAGTCTCGTACACGGAGGGTTCCGTACCAGATTGTGGTTTGTTTGGGTGGTACCCTCCCTAGTGGTCCGATCAAACTGAAATTTCCACTATAAAAATTTCTGATATATATCTACCAACCATCTAAATTTCAAGATCGTGGGATTACTGGATCGTATAGCTGCCATACAAACCAAAATGTTTCTTGTATGGGGACCCCTTGCAGTTTCAGAAAATATTTTAATTTCAGTATTTGTTGCTAATGCCCGGATAGAACTACACATTCTGTGAGAATTTCAACTCTCTAGCTATTGCGGCTTATGAGATATCAAATCCCTCATGCACCTCCTATTAAAAAATACTTTTTTCTTTTGCAGGTAGAGGGACCACGGATCGCAGTTTAACAATTGCTGCAAAATACGATGATTCAAGTAAATTACAATACATACAATGTAAGTACAATTATTTTGATTATCCACTCTGAAAGTTGTTGAGTTTTGTACGAAATATAGAAATGATACTAAGTATAGTACTACACTCTCTAATGAAGATCTTAACCTCCACACATATACGAGTAGATCCACACATTTGCGACAAAGAGTAATTAAAAACGCAAATAATTTCGACTTAATTTAAATAAATTAAATTTATGACACATGCAAACCCAAGCGAAAACGTTTGAATCAACTGATACAAGTATCTGAGCTACTATAATAAATGACTGTTTGACAAAGTAACTAACTGAATGACTGGCTGATTGTACATATGAATGAATATGAATCAAGCGCGAATGCAATGCTCAGTTCATTGTAGAGGAATATGAACAGATGATGATGATGATATCCAAGTAAAGTATCTACGCAAGAGTATCAGACACAAGTAAACGATGATGATTTTGACTACATGAATGAATGTTAAAATGCGCTTTTAATTGGCTTCATGTTCGCCGCCGACATAATACTTTATTCACTTACATTTACTCAACTATACTAAAGATACAATACTATATAGAGACAATCCCCAATGTAGTATGGGAACGTTTGATTCACACTTTTTTATGATTCACATTTACAGCGAGTGACAGTGAACTAATCATAATTTGCATAGAACGACACAAGTTGCAAATATATGCAATTAAATCTAAAAAATATCTAGAAACTGCAACTAAATAAAATGAAAATTGTATGATATCAAAAAAAATGGAAATACAACTAAAAAATATTTTCCAAAAGATCAGTAACTTTTGAGCTTTGCGTGTCGGGGGCGTCTGCTGTCTTTCTTGTCTTTCATTTGGATGCAACCAAGCAAATGCATTTCTGTATATCATACAATTGAATTCTCTGGGTCTTGACTTTTATCTGTTTATCTACATTGTCCGTTTTTATATATCATTTTTATGTCTTTGCATGTTCTGCATGTTTGATATGAATCTCAGTTGATGATTCTTCTTCTCCCTGAACTCAAAAGAAATCATTGCCTAGGTAAAGTACCCAATGCACACATTTTCCCTATATACATACGTATGTATGTATAACTGAATATGAAAACTCAACTTGATACAAGTGTATTATACTATTATATAGACTTTTCCTTAATTAGTAATATATAATCCAATTGTTGGTTGAGTTTTTATGATTTTCATTTTTGCCAAATGATATTCAACGCCTATTTCCGCACTCAATGAAGAAATCAACAACACAAGTAATATGAAAAATCAACGACCATAGCCACTGCTAACTTTAAATTGAAATTCGTCTCATTTAGTTGTAAATCGTGCTTTCTTGTCTTTGTTGAATAAAGTGGTAATCATAAAATGTGTTTTTGTATCATCTTCATACTTATTCTCTTTCTATTCAATTGCTAGGCGTTTCTCACAAATGTTGTGTTTGTTGTTCTGATTGACATGGGCATAATGGATTTGTGGGTGAGCACATAGTACCTTCTTAGAATAGTTTAAGTAAAAATCATAAAGCGCATTGGAATATTATAATTGGTATCATCAGGCATGAAATTAGTAAGTTTGTTTCTTATTCAATTATGAAAACTATCAATAAGTAATGAAGAAATTATATTAGCTACAATTTAATTAGAATTTATCTCCCAGTTAGACATTTATTTCTATTTTGTATTATTTTTATTAAGAGCCTGTTGAGCACCAATGTTTTGATTAGTTTTATAAGTTTATTTACATATTTATCCAGTTGTCATGATATCAGACCGCAATTGTAGATATTGACCCATAACAACTTATCACCTGATCAATGCAGCTTCAATTTGGACTATTATAATATACTAACCATATGCTACAACTAAAACTGCTCCGAAAGTCTTATATTCTAAATCTTTGATTGGTACTTATGAAGTTTGCAATTTCTGTTGGTTCTAGGTAGTGGATACCTAGGTGTAGAAGTTAGAAGTATGTTAGTTGCTAGACCAATTACAGTGACAGCAATTATTATTATAACTTTAACGAATGATTCTTTAGATTCCTTCCCTTCTTTTCACAACAATGTCACACTGTGCAACAATATTTATAAAGTATAAAAGTATTGCAATATAAAGTATACCCACCACCATATAAAGCATGAAATAATAATACATATTAACATATATTGTAGTATAATGAATAAGGTGTTCGTGAATTTAATACTATGTACGTTATAAAAGAAACACCTTCCATGCTGGGTTAAAGTTATAAGCTTCTCAGTCAGTCAGTCTTTGTCTTGAGTAAAGAAATATTCATCTTTTTGGAACAACAATCGCACAATCAGAGAAACTGAGGCATAATGAGCATGCAATGAAATTAAAATGCTAAAAAACAAATAAAATACTTTGGAATATAAAAAAATCCATTACTTAAGGTTTTCCTTCAACCATATAATAATCGCATGTTGTATATGCATATTCGTATTACACGACTGAGAGAAAAGAGGAGAGTGCAACACTTTAAAAACTCTCACATGCAAAGTGGCATGGCTACGATGGAGTCATGGAGAATGATGACTTTGACTAAGTCCCAAGTATTTTTGCGCTTCAGTGCGGCTGACAAATTTAAAAGACATGGGTGAATCTTCAAGCTATTCTGTGGACTACAATAGAAAGATAGATACTTTATTATAAAACAATTAAATAATACGAATAACTTTATGCAAAAATAAGTACAATGAATATAATAAAAGAGGTCGGTCGACTAAAAAGCAAATAATAATTAAAACTAAAAACATTTAATGCAAACACAAAAAACAAAAGGAAATATTTTACTTAACTAATTTTTAATTAGTTTAAAATTCAAGGAAAAGCAGTCAGTCAGGCTGCATTTGAGGAGCATATTGAAGAAGGGTGTTTGGAATTGGAATATGCACATAGGTACTACTACTTAAGTTGCATGAGCGCATGTGCGACCTTTGGGATATTTTACAAATTGGACTTAGAACTCCGACTGGGACAACCGACCATCTAGATATATTGTATAATACAATATTTAATGCATGGTAATTGGAGTAGGTTTTTTATTTTGGTTTTTTTATTTTATTTTTTATTGAAAGTAAATTCAAATTGCATAATTTTTTTTTATATTGTTTTTTGTTAGCTGACTTTTGTTGTGACTCTTACATATACCTATGAATGAACACCTGCAACAAATAACAAATATTACAATTACAATTTCGTATTGAATTTTTGTAATTTTTTCCATTTGTGGTTTGAAGTTCATTCATTAAATACACGCAATTGTATACTTGGTACTTATTGTAAGTGTAAGTGGAACGAACATATTAACTAATCACTAATTTAGAATGAGCAAATGATATTTTATTGATTTTTCCATTATTCGAAATAATTGTAAGGCAAATGAATTACAAATTTATAGTTACGAATTGAAAAAATATGCACTTATATAGTAATGTGCTATAAAAATGATTAATATACTGAGAGCAAATCTTCGGAGGGCCCAAAAGGCCCCATGCTATGGGTGGAATGGATCAGCTTGACGTTACGAAATGATTAAATTATGTCCATGTGCCTATATGTTCATCTTTATGCCCACATGTCACTAAGTTCTTGAATCATCGAGCAGACATGGCTTAGTAACAAATAAAGAAAAAAGGAAAAATCTGAACCAGTGCTTCATGTTTAGGATCTGTGGTCCCACAGCCTCAAAATATAAATCTAAACGTTAATCCGGGTACCTGACCTGTCTAGGTATCCTGATAGCTGATGAGTGTGTTAGAAAGGGATCGGAGCTGTTAGTTTCTCTAGCGGTTATTGATATTCACAGATCTTTAGAAGTTATCCTTTCATGTTTAGAAGTGAAAACCAGAGAACTAGGAGACATATAGTGGGCAAAAGAGCCAGGCTGTAATGTTGGTCGGACAAATTGGCCTACCAAATGAATTGGACTTCAGAGCTTATACAATTTAATAAGAATAGGATTCCGGATAATGACAGAATTTTAAAAAACATGCTTGAAATAAGAATTTAAACTTTATTTTAAATTCAAATATTAATATTTGTTCACACTCTCTATGTAGTCAACTTACTATGTAGTCATGTATTAATAAAAATATGTGAATTTTATACATAATCTCATAAATAATTTTCATTTAATTTGTAATCGTGCTAACTACAGAGAGATGAATAGAGTTTGATCAATTTTAGTTATTCAACTCAAAAAGTAAGGAACGACGTTCTGTAGCAAAAAAGAGGAATGGATAATTAACTTCATATATACTTTATGCGATCTTTGTTTAAGCATTACAAGAATCATCTGAAAGTGATAAGCTAATAAGTCTTTTTATTATACAAGTAAATACAATACAATATAATATAAGTTTCAGTTACCTTTGCATGTCTTCTGTGACTTGATAAGATCGAAACTGCAAATAAACCTTTGTACGCTCTCACATAATTTTTGCTCTCTTTGATGTCTTCATTTTCTATTTAGTTTTAGTTTAGTTCAGTTCACTTCAGTTGAATTAAATGTGTTCGCAAAACGCATTCGCGATCCACAGGAGCAACACGTAAATCAACCGATTTATGCATAAAGTGGTCGCTTTATAGCTGTAAAATTTCCATTATAAGACATGCATATTCATATTAGTAAAGAAAATCTTCCTAATACGCGTACATACGGATACACTTTTTTCTATATCAAGTTACATTTTCATTCGAATTGCATTTGTAATGACTTTACAACTTTGAAACTAATTCCAAACTATGTAATTATGCCATAAAAGCTGTGGCCGTTGATGTCTTTGATGGCACTTGACAGCCGACACAATTATGCTGCTACAAAAGTTTATAATCGCATCTAAGTTTGTGAGTAAGTGAATGAGTGAGTTTGTTCTACGGAAGAAGTCTTGTGTCTTGAGACGGAATTTAACTAATACAATTCGATAAAATAAATCTGACTACTTTTCTAGTTTATAATCTTTTATCGTTAAAAAGGCTAAGAAGAAGATTTTTGTACATGAGTCAGTTTTAAATCAGAAATTCTTATAATAATGAAAGATAATAGGTTTTAATTAGTATAATTTGATTAAGTTTTTCAGGCTGGGTTCAAGAGGGAAGATTTGTTTAAAGAAATTCCTAACTTTTATACTTATAAACAAAGTTGTACTGTGAAAATTATACAGAGTGATTGATGTCACAGTGAGTAAGAACTACAAATATTTGGTTTTCAAAGTCTAGATGATGCTGCTTACGCTTCTGGTAGAGATAAAACGGCCCATAGATGTTTGCGGTATTATTACCCTTTAATTAGGCTAGAGAACATTGAATATTTGTATGATACTGTGGAAAACAAGAAAAATAGTTTCTATATTTGACAGCTCACGCGTGATTCGTGCTCAGTTTGCATTGCCATTTCATCATAAAGACTCTTAGCATACAAAGGCTCGTACTCGTATGTGTTTGGTGCGAACGGGTGAAAATATTGTTGCTGTATCCTCCAGTGTTGACGAGACCGTGATATGTTCATTCGTCGCCCGCTATCGTTTAATGATTTCGATCTTTTTTTTTGTCCAAAATACACGAGTTCTCTTGGTCAACATGTGATTCCAGCAAGACGCCGCTACAGGACCAATTTAGAAATGAGTTCAGTAAGCAATTTATTTTGCTTTATGATCGCCGCTCGCCCAGATCGTGCGATGTGACGCCTTTAGCCTATTTTTTATGGGAACACCGTCAAACCACTTGTCTATGCCGATTAGCCACAATCAGTTGCAGCATTGAAAGACAAAACATTACTCGTCTCATTAGCGGGATTCCAGCCCATATGATCAAAAAAGAGTCCCAAAATTAGACTTGTCATAGTCGTGATCATATTTCAGTGTAATAATCTTCAAAGAGTCAATGGCAAGTATTGATTTATTAAATTCAATAAAAATTTCATACAGTTTTGCACAAATTTTTAGCCTTTTTTTAAATGAAGAAAGGAGCGTTTAAAAAATTACTCTTTAGTATTAGATGCTAAACAGACGTTGAAGCAGCCAGCCGAAATGGCGGAAGCGGATGAGAACACGTTTATTTTGGACTACATCAACAGGTACCATTCTCTGCTCTGCCAGCTTTGTGGGACTTTAAGAGTAAAAACTATAACAAATGTGACATGTATTAATAATGAAAGTCTATGCTCGCTTTGCGTACAACATTCCTCATCTTAACTATATCAGAAACTTAAAGTGCCTAAATTTCAGTTCAATAGTCCAAAAAACAAAAAAGTTTTTTGAATAAGAACCTGAATTTTAATGGTGGGTTTGTAGGGGAGGTACCCTCCCTAGTAGTCCGATCAAACTGAAATTAGACAATATAAGTTTCTGATGTATAGCTACCAACCATTCAAATTTCAAGATCGTGGGATTACAGGATCGTGTGGCTGCCATACAAACCAAAATGACTCTTGTATGGGGACCCCTTTAAGTTTTCGAAAATATTTTAGTTTTAGTCTTTGTTGCTGATGCCCGGATAAAACTACACATTCTGTGTAAAAACAGCGTCAATACTTTTTTTATAAACTGCCTTAAATAATTTTAGGATAATTAAATGCATTAAATGCTTTAACTCCCAATACTTGAATTTTCAAATTTCAATACTTTGTTTCTCTTAAGATTTCCAATATAAAATAAGTTTTGTTTTGTTTTCTTTTATTGTTGATCTCTTTGGAGAAATGTTACTTCTTTTGTTCTTATGCAATTCACACATAAAATAAAAACACACAACCTAAGGAATTAATTCTTGTGAAATCGTCAACATCATCATCATCATCATAACATTAATTACTTGCAATTTTCCTTGAATTAATACTTAAAAGAATCGCAAAACATCGCACAATTTAAAAACGACTTAGAATACAGACAGCCATAGATACAAATACACAGTGTCTATGTAAATCTACATATGTATATGCATGTATATGTAAGATAAATAGAACCCTCTGCCTCATTGGATCAACAGCAAAGTATTATACAAAATAACAATTCATGCTCTGAGACAACAGAATGAACTCGTCATAAATAGTATAAATTTCTACATGACACGCGATGATTATGCGCTTTTCTGTTTGTATTCATCACATTTGCGTACGACAATGAATTGTATCTGACTGAACCTAGGGCATACAATATACTCGTACACATACTTATAGTTCTTCACTTCCTCCTAACCAAACTGGCAGAAGCATCGACTTCGTCGCTGGCATTGTCGCTATACTCGCCTTAATAATGATCATTTAGCATCAGCATCTATGACCGATGTCGTAGTTGCGGTCGTCGAAGTGCTAAGTATTACTTTGCAAACAAATTTTAATTGTTTAAAGCTTTCCGAACGGCGTGACATGTCAAGCCTTGTGGCATCAAATGTTTCAGACCCATATCCGCGTACATACTTCATCCACAAAGCGAATTTAAAATTGTGAAATCGCAGCGCCTTTAATTTGCAAGTGCGGCTAACTTGTAAAGTGTTACCCTCTTGCCCCACCATTTACTCCGTTCTATTAAGCATTTACAATTCATATATGAGAATATATAGTAGAGTATGTGATGTATCTAAAGCAGCTCATCTGCATGCAACAAACTGAATAATCTGAACCTGTGGAGTGACTCTGGATCAGTTAAGTTCTTTTATTTGTTGGTATTGTTTCATTCAGTCAATGTGGACAGTTGTTTAACTGCGGGTGTCTGTTTTTTATTAGCTTTACTCCAGCAATGTTCAGTTCCAGTTCAGTTCTGTTTAGATCAGTCATAGCTGAGCCACACTAAGATAACCATTGAGCGGCAACAGTGAAATTCCATGAATTAATTTCAGTTTTGCATGTTGTTATTTATTAAAATTTTCCTTTTATTCGTATTTTATTTTGCATTTTGCCGCCTTTTGTCTTGAACTACACAAAAAATAAATACAAATTGTGATTGTTATCGCCAAGGGGAGTGTGGACATTATTCATGTGTATTATTATTGTACTATAAAATACCCTACAATAATGGAAACTGAACTTTTGTTATGAAGAATGTGAATATCCATTTATTAGAATTATGAAATGGAAAGTAAAATTTTTGTTTTAAGTAAAGATATTAAAATTTATAAATTAATACAGAATTAAACTTCACATTTAACACCTTGAAAATTATTTTTTAAAAATGCTATAGAATTCTGCGTTAGAGAACACCTAGATTTTGCTACCGTGACGGCAAGGCTGCATTACAAGCACTCAACGCCTTCAAACTCAAATCAACGCTAATTGCTTAAAATTGCTTAAAGGACAAGCATCAAACAACTATGTTAATGTAATTTGGATACTAAGAGACCGTTGGGAACGAAGAGGCAGATAAACTATCCAGGAAAGGAGCTGTAAACCTCTTTATTGATAATAAATCATACCAACATAGGTTGGACACGACTTCCAGAACTCGCAAAAAACACAAGAAATGCTTCGACACGGGACGGTGTTTTTGTATTCTCAGGTGTCTTTACAGGATAATGCAGGAAAATGCTGATTAGCATTTACTATGCCACTGACAGGTCTTTATTTGGGCTGCACTCCGCTATTGAATCAAAAGATTTACCTGCAAAGAAAATCTTGGAATTCTTGATGAATACCAAAATTTTAAAGGAACTGCTAATAAGGGGGTTGTCACAATAGGCAGTGATGAGGTGATCTTAAATGCCACTTTTCCCACAAACAAATCTTTATAAAATTTTTATATTTTTTTATACTCTTCACTCAGTGAAAATAGAATTATCAATTTGAATTGAAGTTTGTAACAGACGGAAGGAGTCCCATAAAGTATTGTATTTTATTATTCTTGATCAGCTCGACGAGATGAGACGCCTGTATGTAAGTAGGCAAACTAGTCCCTCAGCCAAATAGGACCACTAGGGGGTACCCTCATACAAACCCATATTCAAATTCATGTTCTGATTAGAAAAGTTTTTTTTGTTTTTTGTATAATCGAACTGAAATTTGGATTGTATAAGTGTTTGACCTATATTCACTAACCATCAAGACCATAGGATTACTGGATGGCATTGTTCCCAACACAAATATTTCGGTCTCAATGTTGAAATGTTGTATGTCTGCTGACTATACCTTAAGCATAATAAAATATTACTATATGCGTAAAGAAGCTTAGAGAAAAACGTTTTCTAAGTGCGTGCGTGAAGAGTATTACAATTTCGGCATAACCGAGGTTAACCTTTTTTCGTGATTATTGAACTGACTACTACTAATACTACTATTTATTTGAATTGATAAAATACAAACTGAAACTTCTCTCTTATTTCTGAAAAAGTGAATTCGGAAAATCAAAGAAATATATTTTGTTATTTTTGTTTTGTTTTTAAATTTTTATTTTTTCCTTTTTTTTTTACATGCATTAAAATTCGTTTATATATTATTATTTTTTATTACAAATTTCATTAAATTCATATTTATTAAATTTTCATATATTTATTATGTTCTATATATGCTTCTGTTAATTTTTTTTGTTTTTTAATTGATTAAATTACGCAACATACATAAATTAAAAGTTTAAAATATTACATAAATCTTTATTTTTATTGGTTTTATCACAGTATTTACGCAAAAAAATAAATATTTTTTATACCTTTTACGACTGTTATTTTCTAAAATTATTTATAATTATAATTACAATATTCAATTTTAATTTGTTTGTCATTTGAATTAAGATACTTACATTGTATTGTTTTGTATTATTGTTAGATACATTAATTTTGTTTTAAATTTTTATTTTGATTTCTTGTAGTTGACAACATTGACGACACACAGAAATACTTAATTATAATAAAATTTATGTACGTATAAATATTTACCATTTTCAACTACAAAACGAACATACATAAATTTTAATACCGTTTTAATGAAATTAATTAAAATAAACTTTTGAAAGAAAATTTTTGTTTGAATTTAGTTAAAAAATTGAAAATAAAATTTTCTAGTTAAATATTTTTAGTTTCTTTAGGAAAATTAAAAATAATTTGGTCTTAATATTGACAGAGAGTTTGGTTTTGACATGTCAAATATTGAAAGCAAATTAATTTTAATCATTTAATTTAAATTAGAATTGAATTTTGTTTAACAATCATAAATATTATATGTTTTAGTAACTAATTTCATATTATAAGTAGTTTAATTTAATGTAATTAATTTTAAATACACAGACACACACACACTCACACACAGACAGATACTTAATTAAAATAATTACATAATTAATTAGTTAATTAGTTAATAAATACCGTTAATAGTTAACATAAGTAAAACTTTGAAAACACAGTAATTTCTAGATGTGTACATAGTTCAATTGTTGGTTGTGTGGTTTTGTGTTTAATTTGAATCTGTAAAAATAATAATAAAGAAGGATATTTAATTATGTAAAATTCATTTAATTTTATTTTATTATACATAAAAAGAATGTTATATTTTTGTTATGGTATACAGCATAAGAAACTTAGATCTCTACACACCTTGTATGAAAAATTCGTAGTAATATTTCAAGTTCGCCTTAAAACTCATTCGAGTTTTTCTGCATTGCACAACTGCCTCATTTTAAGATATTCCAAATGATTCAATTGAAATATGATTCGATTCAGTTCAACATATAGGACTCATCGTCATGTTCCCCAGTCGGACTGTCCATGGACGGATTGATACGTTTCTCTTTCTGTCTGCGATTACAGAACCATACACGCACCACTTCTTTTTCCATGCACAAGCGATCCGCCAATTGACTGATCTCTTCGCTTGTGGGTTTCTGATTGGCCATGAAGGCCTTTTCGAGTGCACCGCGTATTGAAGTCTCAATTGATGTGCGTTTTTTACGTCTGCGACCCATAATCTCTGGTGTGGTGACGGTAGCCTGCAATGCTGCCGGATCGAAGACGCCGCCAGTGGCCTGTATGGTGCGGTCGGCATCGTCGAGCCACTTTTGTAGGAGAGGTTTCAGCTTGCACATGTTCTTGAAGCTCAAGTTGAGCGCCTCGAAACGTGAGATCGTTGTCTGCGAGAAGTCATTGCCATAGAGTTTGCCCATCGCAAGGCCCACATCACCTTGCGTGAACCCAAGTTTGATACGACGCTGTTTAAAGGTTTTGGCAAACTGTTCGAGTTCCTCGAGATCGTTGTCTCTTCGGGTGAGGGTTCTCCAGCGGCACGTTGTGCAGCAGCAGCGCTGGCCACAGTTTTCGACTGCTGTGGCGTTTGTGTGCCGCTTGTGGGAGTACTTGGCGTAAGAATGCCACTAACCTTAAGGTTAGTTGCTGCCGAATTTGGTGGAGTTATCTGAAGTTGATGCTGATGTTGTGTCAGAGTTGAGTGAGTCAGAGGCAGTGGCGAGGTGGCTGGGCTTCGCAGTTGCACTGGCGAATGACGATGCACGGTGGGTGTCGAGGTACGCGGCTGCTTGCTCAGCGGTAGCGGCTCATCTTGTAGCAACTCCTCCCGATGTTGTTGTATGTGTTGTTGCTGCAATTCTTGCTGTTTCTGTAAAGCTTGTAACTGCTGTGCTGCTTGAGTGAGCGCTTGAACACGACTTTGCATTAGGAACTGTGCTGCAGCAATTTGTGTTGCAAGCGTAGGATCATCCTGAGGAATGCCTAAGGAACCCGAACGTAATAATTCATGTAGCTTGCAAATTGCTGTTGTAATGCAACTTGTTGTTGTTGCAAAACTTGCTGGAATTGGCTAAAATCTTGTGCGGATATCGTGCCACCAAGAGCAGCGGCACCAGCAAAAAGTGGATTTGTTAGACCCAAACCGGCTGCGGCAAGTTGTGCTTGTGGTGAAGCAAGGCCAGGCATGGCGAGCATTGGTGATATACCACTCGCAATACTGGTCATACTGGGGGCCGTCGCTGCTGCAGCAGCTGCTGCTAGAGAAGTTGCTGGCATTGGAGGTGTCATTGGTGGCGCTGGTGCTTGTGGCGGTGGCGGCGGTGTGCGTGATGTCTGCGCAGTGCGCGCTGATTTAGCGGACGGCGTAGGTGATTGGGTAACACTGTGTCTAGAATTTTCACTAGTCAAATTCAATGCGCCACCATTGGCATCTTCCTCAGTATCTTCTTCCACTCCCTCTGCAACATGAAGACTACTACCGCTGCGTTTGCGCAATCCGGCAGGGGAAAGTGTACTAGGATGCACTACATGCTGAAGGGCAGCATGAGCATGTAAAGCAGAAAGCGGATGATGATGGATGTGCTGCTGATGGTGATGATGATTGTTGCGTTGCAACTTCTGTTGTGTCAGTGAAAGTGCCGGGCTAACAGGCGAACGGCAGCGATCACTGGATGTGCCCTCACTCGAATTGTTATCGTCGCAATCGGAAGCTGTAAAAGAATTCATATAAATGGTTAAATTAGTTTTAAGTATATAAATATGTATGTAGATCCTTTTTAAATATTTGCTTATGCTAAGCACACGTTGCGACTTAGCCAAGGATAAATTTCTCAAACTCATAGCAACTGACCATTTGACGCTTCATAAAAATGCAAATTTTCAAGGAACTTCACCTTTTGCATAAATTTAGCATAAAGTGTGGGAATTAAAGGAAAGAAAGTAAATGTATAATGTTGGTCAATTTCATAGTCGGTTGGATATGAATACAGTTTTCGCAACCCCTTTCTCCTGCACACCACAGAGGAAAAGCCTTTCACCAACATCAACGACTATGGTGGCCCAAATAAGCAACTTCATAGAGTTTATTATGCGAAAATGTGCACACGTTTTGTTTAAGGATGGATGGGGTGGAAGATTTGAAGGTGGCATGGCATGGTATGTGAAGTGAAGCATGGCGGTTGCTTTTGGTCTATGCTTCACATTATTCCTTGTGTGGAAGCCCAGCTAAGAAACATCAAATGGATTTCTTATGTTTGCTTTTCATTTTCAACTCTTTTTTTTTTTTTTTTTTTCTTTCTTTCTTCTTTTTAAGTGCCATTTTAGCATTTCAAATGGACCCAAGGAACAACAGTTCGATTTGTATAAATTTGCTATTTGTATGCATTTATTTAACTCGCTTTGCTCCCCCTCCCACTGTCACCCACAAAATCATTCATCCTGCCAATTGATTTGCAATAATATTTAAATTTACAACAAAGAAAGGAGGAAAGGAAATGCCTTTTCATGTCTGAATTGAATACCACCACCCTCATAGTATCGGGAATATGAAACTATTTTCATATACAAATAGCAATCAGAAATGTGTTTTGACTTCTTTTCTTCATTTCTTTTTTCTATATCCTTTCATGTCCTTAATACACATAAATGTGCTCGTTCAGTTTGGTCAGTCAGCTGTGTCCGCACGTTTAATTTTGGTTAGGACCCAAAAGTCAAGTAATTCCATCTCCCCCATCTTTGTAGATGGAAGAACTTATTCGAAATGCCTTTTACATATGCAGAAACGTAGGGAAAATTTTTGCATATGTTCTGCTGTTTCTACTTTATGTCGATGGCAGTCTGTTGACTGCTTGTCAGCAAAAGACGTGGGAATATCTGCTACCGCCTTCGCTTGTGAATTTGATGACTTACTTTGACTTACCCAGTTGAGTGTATTGGATACACTGAGTTGGTTTTTTTTAAGGGATTTTTATTTGGCATGAGAAGCTAAATATTTTTTTCTTTTCGTAAGACTACGTGCAAGTATTTGGTATTCAGATGATGTGCAAATTCGATTTGTACAAGAGTCTGTCTGATAAAGCAGTGACGGCGTATGATTTTCGATGATTAGAATATTTAAGGATTGGTCACTTTATAAAAGCCTAAATGTTTAATTTTAAAATAAAGTTGATTTGATTAAATTAATTGGCATTAAAGCTGAGATCAGATAGTTTGTTCTTCAATTTAATGTGATGCAATAAACGATCTCAGGAGTCTTAAATAGAGAAAATTAAGAAATTTATTATCCAATCAATCTTATATCCTTCTTACTATAATGTGTGGCCTTATATTCGACGCTACTGTGCTGTTTGTTATTGACTTTACCACCCAATGAAGTAAAAAAAACAGAAAAGAAAACCAAATGTTCATTCAATCGCCACAGTTGGTTACATGGCATAACTCTCCTTAGCCGTTTTCATTGACCATTACCCGATATACTCGTATGTATTCACAAACCATAACGGCATAATTTTTGCATAAAAAATATGTAAATATCTGTGTATGAAAGAAGAAACCTATAAGAAATCTCAGCAACTGTGTCCAGTCTCACATTTTGCTTGGTATAAAATTCAAATCAAGTGAAAATCTGTCAATAAAAGTAACGACAGAAGGAGAAAGTAAAGTTCCGCATGATAGGGAAATGCCGCAAAAACCATGACTAACGAAGTCCTTTTTTCAATGGACTTTATCATTATTGTCATCATTTATGTTGATGCTGATGATGATGATGATGATGAAGACATTGTTGTTTGTGGGTGGAAAGTGTGAATTGTAAATTTTTGCTTCAAAATTATGCATTGCCAATGAAATCTAACGAGTTATGAATAATAATGAAGTATCTAAATGTGTATACAAAATGGCGATGTTTAATGGTAACTTTAACAAGATACAATAAATAAACTCTATTAAGTTCATAGAATTTGAAATGAAACACTTTAAAATTTACTTAAGGAGAATGAAAATGTGTTTAATCACTATTAAATGGATTAGAAACCTTTTTAACTACTACTTACACCACTTTAAATGTATCTTGCCAATTACATACAATTGTCACCTTCAGAAACTACTTAAAAAGCTATAAACCGATGAGGAAAACATCCAAAACAACTTAATTGTTGAGTGAGGAGAAGAGGGAATCGTAGCTAAATTATTTAATGGAAAAAAGGGCTACACAGAAAGTTTTGACAATATAGTGTAGTCTTTGAGTTACTTATGGCACATGGCCGCATCCCTACAACAAACTCTTGGTTTTTTTCTTTTCTGTTAAAACTGTTGTTATTGACGCGTGGCTGGCAAACGTTAGGCATCCTAACCTTTAAGGCAAGGGTTGTTACCGCATCCTCATATATCTACTAAAAACTCTAAATTATATACATATATGTATAGCTGAACGTAAAACACGAATAAGATACAAACAATTGACATACGATGATGATGATGATGACGACGACGACGATGACTACGTCTCAATGAAAATGAAATGATTTAGTGAAATTGATTCATTTCGGTTTTCGGTCTACAACAATAATATTGTATGAGTACAATCGGGAGCAGATGTTTCCTTGTATTCAATGTATCTATGTCTCTGTATCTTTTGGTATGCCAAGTGGACAAATCGTAAATTTATCATGCGTATATTTGTCTGTGTATGTGTGTGTATACACAATACTTTGCTATAAATATGTTCAATCGTTCCACTGAATTCGTGTATGTTGAAAAGGGTTTTCCAACTGGTTGGGGTTGCTGCCTTATGGCGCATTGGTCTTTGGACAACAGCTGATGTCTATTTAAAATATATTCAAGTAGCTGAAATATGCATATAGAGAATAGTTAAAGTATTTCTTCAACTTACCATTAGATTGCAGTGGCGATGGCGATCTGGATAGGCGACTGATAACTGTAAATGGAGAAGAGGAAAATGGATACATTTTAGTATAAAATCAATAAGAACAACGACACACGTGCGAGCTATAAACAAACTGCAGGAATATTCTCATATACTCGTATAAATGGTATGCATTTTGTAGGAGCATGTAAATATAATACATACGTTGGCTTGGCTTGCTTAATAACTAATCGATATATGAGCAGACACCATTTGCTGCACATGAAAACTGACCAGGACACACAGTAAAAACTGGCAGGATGTTGTCTCAAGAGGTCATACGATACAATACGAAACCTTACGATTGAAAATGGTCATACATATACTACGAAGGATATTTTTATAATGCCACAAAGGCATCGTGAAGCACCTGGATAGAAAACTACAAAATAATAAAATGGAAATGGAAATGGACACAATTTGAATGCATGAAATTGAAATTTGAAAATGCATTTTTATGAGTTTCGTGCAAAATTATTGTAGGTGCGACTGATAGATACATTTCCTAAAGTCCTACAGACTTGCTACTAACGAAACTCTATCAAAAGCAACATAGTATATATAATCATGACAATGTCTCACCAATTTAGCAACAAAGTATTATCAACTCAGAGTTCATAGTTTGCCTTTAAGCAAAACTATCTCGCCATATGTGAAGCCACTTATGTCAGTATGTGTATCGCGCACTTAAAAATCGAACTAATTTTACAAAAATGCGTTAAAATGCCACATAAATTATGTTCAAAAGAAAATACACACCCCCGTGGCACATGTATCTATAGATACAATTTCTTTCTTTTCACACATGGAACGTGCCAAGCACGCTTACTTTCTATACAAATAACACCAAAGATTAACACCTACAAATGAACATTTGGTCAGCTGGCATTAGACACAAAAAAAAAGTATTTGCACTATATGAAAACCGCAATCCCCCCCAAAAAAATATTAAAGAAATCGTTTAAAAATTTTCTTGATTTGATACATTTTGGTATAGCTTACACACAGCGGGTTATCTGACCTCCGGTGGGGTGTCATTTGATGCCTTTTGTTAGTTAAATATGAGTATTTTGTATACTTGTTACTGTACCATATATTTTGCTATAACAAAGCATGCAGAATGTTTGCGCACGCAATTAATAGTTTCATTATGTGCTCAACTACAAAAACAATAACAACAATGTGTTGAAGATGAAGATGAAGAAGAAGAGGAATGAAAACAAATCATACTCAAAGCTCAGATACAATTAGTCATTGACCTCTAGCGGAAGTTCAGCAACATACATGCATCTAATGTAGTAACTGTTCTTGTGTAAGAGTATGAGTGTGTTTGAGTGTGTTTGTTGAATGTATCTTAAGTAAACACACATACTTATTGTATGAATGTTCCAAACACACACAACTAACATACAACTAACATGAACGTGTATCTAAAAGAATCGATAGTCTGCGCACGTGATATGTTCAGATACATTGTGTGGATGCTGCGTTGGCTTTTGGGAAAGCTTATCTATCGTCTATTCCGTTTCTATTTTGGCTACTCATTTACTCCACCACCATCCCCTTCCTATTCTACTACTATTCTACTTATTACTTCGTCTGATGAGTTTTTTTTTCTCTTTGATTTCTTTTCGTCTTTTGTTTTCTTTATTTTATTTTTTTTTCTTCTTTTTTTTTCTTTTGTTTTCTTTTTCCTTTTCATTCATGAAATTCCCGAGCAAAACAGAAAAAAGTCAAAACTTTAGTAACGAAAATGGTACACAAAGCAAAATAAAAATTATCATGAACAACAACAAAATGAAAATAATAATAATAATACGAGTAGAGTAATAAAGAAGTTAATGAATTTAAAGGCATTTGATTTGATTTAAGAAATCACAAACATAATAGAAAATGAACAATTTAAATCTAAAATGAATAGTAACTGAGATGTTTAACTAAAGTTGATATATTGCCTAGAAAGAAAGCTAAGTATTTCTTTTTTTTTACCGTAATCTTATCAGTTTTAGACCTTCTTTTAAATTATTTAGTAACATTTTATCACCCAAGAATTTTGTGATTCAAATTCCAAACTTAATTTATTATTTTCAGTTCTACTGTTCAAACATTGGAACTGTTGTTCAATTTCTATAATGTTATTATTCCTTTTGACCTGACAATTTCAAATCATGTGCAAGGTTCACCAAGTTACTATCCAGAAAAGTTGTAATGTTCTTGGATACAAAGCAAACTTCTGCTTTTTAAGACACATCTGTCCCAAGACTATACGGATCTGCATTGCAATCTTAGTTACCAATCTAAGTGGCATTTACAAATCTAATCAGATCCCGATGAAAACAAATGAAATCGGAATGTTTCAAAGAAAACATGCCTAGTACTTAGTTTGACTGGAAATCTTGCCATAAGCCTGCTAGACTCTAGTAGGCATACCAATTACCAACTTAAGAGAATACATTTTTAAGACTCGTTTTATTTATTTATTTATTATTTTATAATCTTAATATAAATAAATAAAAAAATCAAAAAAATCTCCTTATTAAATACAAAAATATAAAATTAATTAATTTAATTTATTATAAAATTTTATTTAAATAAAATAATAAATAATATAAACATTATAAACAATTTAAAAAATCTATTATATTGGCTTTCATAATTGTTTCCGGTTTTCATGGGACATATGTATGTACATATTTCTTATCAAATCTTTGATTACTTCTTTTATTCCATACTTCAATTTTCCAAATTTTTACATTACAAATCAATCAGTACAAAGTGCAAAGCAATGCGTCATTTATTGTGGCAATACGCAGTGGAGCAAAAAGCAAGTTTACTGGTTCTAACAATCATTTCCCTTTTCTATGAAATATTCTTAGATTTCAATATTATAACTACAAGTATATATCAACACACACCTCTAATGCTTAAAGAAATCAACAATGATAAGGTTAACAATCAATAAATGTTTTATATACGAAAAAAAAAAGAAATACTTATTAAGCTTTTAATAAAAACTCTTGTATTTCAACAATAAAGTCAAAAGAAAATTTCATTCTCGTCAGCGGTTATGTAGGCCGATTTTAAATAATTTCAAAAAATAAATGAATTTCTGGTTCTTTTGTTCGCAAGTGACTTTTTCAACAAACAAAACAAAACAAAAATCAAAAGCACTTGAAAAATTCATTTACGAAATTAAATCTTGATTTTAAAAAAAATATATTTATTTTCATAGAAAAATATAATCTATACATAATAAAAATGGGAAGAAACTTCTTGATTGTTTTGTACATTGATTGATTTGTTTATACTAAGTGGTATAGAAATAATAATGGCCAATATTGGTTTTTGTTGAAGTAATTTATTTACTTAGTTAAGTTTAGGTTGATTTGGTAAGCTGATGACCTGAAATTCTAACGTTTTAGAATCAGGTTGTTTTAAATTTTATATACGAATAAATTGTAAAACGCAATTTGAATTTGAATTGAATGGTAAATTTTTATTGCCCATCAATATTGACGTAATATTCTAGTGCCCATTCACATTCTATAAATATTCAAACCAGTCATTAACACTGATAATCAACAATAGTCACCAAAGTCACAAAACAAATGCTACAAGAAATTGATAAGCAACAAAATGTCTAATTGTTTATCATGGAAATTTACCGTCTCGCTACTTCACTTTATAACTTAGTATTTATAACGATTTACATGCGGTTCTGTTTTTTTACCATTTTAAGGCTTTTCCCTATTCACGTCTTAGTTAGTACGTCAAAATGTCTTGGGCTTTGAATGAAATGCATTGCGTAAGAATTCTTTAATAAATTATAATAATTTGTTAATTTGATTGTCGCCATTTGCCATGTCATTTATACAATACAATCAATATTTATGAATGTGACTTATGTTGGTTCTAAATCTGATCTACAATACAATAAATGAATTTCAAACGAGGTTATCTAACATTGCATACATGCATAGCATGGATAAGATTTATGAAATGCTCTATACCAATTGATATTATTAGTTCTTAGAAGATTATAGTATTCTGGAGGAGACACGGTTTTGAGAGAGATATACTTAATAAATTTATCATTTAATCACAACTGTAGTGTAATTTATAAATTTTTTTTTACAAATTAAATAAGATAGAATAAACATAGATGAGAGAAGAATAGAATAAAGGATTTTATATAATAAATTTGTCAAACTGTAGATGTAAAAGTGAGATGAATTGAACTTTTTACTTGATATTGACCAAAGGAATTAACTTTTAAGCCAAACCTTAGGCTTGCGAGATATACATTTCGAGATTGTTAAATAAAAATTATTTTATCTTTTACTCATCAGCATCATTTTATGATAAATTACAAATTTTTTCAATAAGAATTATTAAGAATTATTTTTCATTCATTATAATAATTTAAACTATTTAGATGAAAATGTCTTCATAGAAGAAACTTAACTTGTAAATTTATTTTAAATAAGAAAAAGAAAAAAAATATGTATTCTTTATAAAAGAATATATAAACTTACAGCGACTTTGCATAATGTGTCCGTTCGTTGGAGTCTTGAGTAAATCGCGCTTCAAGGAATTGTTATTATCCTCGGGGCCTGCTGTATGCCAATGCAGCTCCGACATAACCATTTTTATTCAGTATAATTGAATGGATTCAATAATTTTGTTTTAATTTTTGTCTTTTTTCTTTGTTTTATAATAATTTTCATATATTAATGTTTCTTAACACAAATGTATCTAGATATTGCTTTGATACACTTTTATTGTTTGTTTTCTTTAAAACTGAATGATTTACTGTATTTCACAAACCACTTTGTATCTATTTTTTCGTATTTTTGTTTTGTCCAAAATTATTGTATCTTGTTTATTGTTTGTTTTGCTTTGGTCACTGGACTTGAGTGCAAGCGCAACCAAACGCGTTCGTGTTTCGTGCGAAACTAAATTCTTGTTTGTGGCGCAAGCACAAGGACACCTCAATAAATGAATGAAAGGAAATAAGACCGATTCACCGATTCAGTTAGTTTGTGAGTAAGTGAGTGACTGAGTGAGTGGATGAGTGAGTAAATAAGATGGACAGGCAAGCAAAAAGAATGGTTTAGATGCAGCGCTGCTAGACTAACGGATAATCGTTGTTACTGCGTTTGCGGTATGGGGACTCTGCTGCTTCTGTAGTAGAAGAGACGTGTGTGTAATACTTTTGTTTGTTGCTACTGCTGCTTATTCTGATTGCCGTCGGTTTGTTGTTCTTCTTCCTTTGCACACTCTTTCCCCTACTGCTTCTCCGCAACCGGCTTTCCTTTTACTATTTATTTTATGCTGCTGCGCCGTTGATTCCAATATATTTTTTGGGTTAGAATTTTATATTTTTGCGCCCAAAAGAATCGACCGACCGACACTTAAAAGCAGGGGAAATGTCCTTAATATCCGTCGTCTAAGGGTTGATTTCTATTTTTTAGCACACAAATTACACTCAGTTCACAAACCACACACAAAAAAGTCACCTCATACTTTGCGATACTTTTTATCGTTCTTGGTTCTGTTTTCTGTATCTTCGTCGTTTGCTTTGTTATTGTAAGCTGCTCCAACATAAAGAAGATACGCGTTTAACTGGTTTCACGTCGTCGCTAGAACTGAACTGACTCAAGTGGCGAGCGAGCGCAAGCGATGAAGAGTAACGAATGAGCGCCGCCGTTTGTATAAATGTTGAAACCCAATAAGCCGCCATCATTGCAAATGTGTGAGTGCTTATTCCATTCATGTGTTTGAGTGTGCCGATTTATTTGACAATAACAACAACTGCGTGCTTAGCTTCCACACATACGAGCAAATAAATACCCCGCCATCGACGTTAGACAGAAAATTCTTATTAGAAAATCATACAATTGAGGCAAATTCAAGTTCATCACAGTGTGTGTGGATCTTATGCAGAAGGAAAGAAAACTCTCTCTCTCTCTCGCTCTCTCTCTCTCAATTCATACGCACATACTTACGTGTGTGTGCTGCTGCTCTCTTGCTTATTGGTTTTTGTTTGTGATTGCAAAGCAACGCAGGGGAAAATGCTTTGTATAAATTTGCATTGTGTTAGAGTATCTGTGTGAGAGATAGATAGAGTGAGTGAGTGTGGATTGGTGTGGATTGTAAAATGCGCGCGCTCCAACATTTTATACGTTTTAAAATCTTCATTGTTGTCGTTGATTATTTTTTGTTGCTTCTTGTTATGTGGCGGTGGCACTGCGCATTGTTTGGGGCCAGTTGGGCATTTCTTTGTGTATAGCGAGAAACTGTGTGTGCGTGCGTATGTCTATCTGTGTGTGACTTCTTGGGGTGTGGCTTAAAATTTAAATTTTTGAATGTATTTTATACTCGATTCAATGTATTTTATATACAAAGCAGCAGCAGTGGAATCAGTCGTAGATGCTGACGTTATTGTGAAGCAGCGCAGCTCTTGGCATGAACTTGGCGCTTATTGGAGTGTAGTGCTCTGCTCTGGGTGTACTAGACTTGGTTGGTTGGGTAGAATGATATTTAAGATTTCTTTATATGTTGTTTGTTTTTTAAAGAGGGGGTGGACGGTGGCCTGCGCGTGTATGCATATTTTTTTATGATTGGCGCAGCAGCAGTCACAGAAGCAGCAGATCAGCAGCAACTCATATGATATAGTCAAATGTATGCTGTACATACGATAAGTAGAATGAATGTGTTACTACTATATACAGACTATAAAATTCATATATAAACATATATAATATGAGCGAACTATGGATTGTTGTATAGAGTATATGGTGTGGTAGGGTATGGTGGGGTTTGTATGGCTTATAGAGGGAAAATGAATTTTATGTAAAATTTTAAACATTTGCCTTGCACACATACCAACTCAGTGTGTGTTATTTCATTCACTCTTGTGCTTTCTCTCTCTCTCTCTCTCCCTCTCTATCTCTCTATCGCTCTCTAACTCCTTTTATTTTACCATATTCTTCTCGATTATTGTCAACGATTTTGTTGTAAGTCCTGTTGGCATGGTTTGGGTTTCGTATCTGCATGTCAACGAGTATACGACCTGTGTGTCCTTCTTTTCATCCTCCTCCACAAAACTTACATACTCGTACATAAGTATTTACAATGTAAGATGCCTTGCCATTTGCCTTTCCAGTTATCATAAGGTGGTGGAGCATTTTCTTGTTTCCTTTGTATATGGCATTCTTTTGTGTTCTTCTCCTTCTTTCTTGTAGTTTTTACATTTATTTGCCATTCATTTATGCACACATGTCTTTTATGCTTTATTGTTGCAGCTCACTTTTCATGATTTTCATCTCCTCCTCTCATACTTCCTTTACTTGGTTTACCTTACTTCTTAACATATGTATTTCCCAATGTTGTGTTTGTTATTGTAAAACTCTATGAAGAGTGCATCCTTTTCAGCTCATTTGGCTCAATTGCTCTCAACTTGTAGTTTCGTTATTTTCCTTACCATATCATAGTTTGACTTTTCTTCATTCACCACTGCATATGTTTATTATTTTGCTGTTGTTATTTTCTGTAGTTTTACTTAAAGCTACTTGAAGTAGTTTTTTGTTGTCATCATTGAGTGGCAACATTCAAACTTCGTTTATTATTTATTTTATTTATCAAATTCTTATACATTATTATAATATTTTTTCTTACAATTACTTTCTAATGGATGATTCGATGGGACTTAGTTGTAAATACTAAACACGAGGGTCGGTCAATGTTCTTGGAAAATACGAGAGTTGGCGCTTGTAGCATCGAAAACTTTTTTTTTAAAGTTTAGTTGAAATCTCAATAATATTGATCAAATGGTTTCATTTTTATTGTCAATTAAAGTAACAAATTTTTGTGTATTTAAAAAAAAATGGGAAAAAGTGACTCATCAAGCACGCAGTAAAATAGGTTTGTCATGAAGTTTGTGACAGAAGGAGACATCTGAGTATATAACATATATTCTTGATAAGCTCGACGGGACAAGTTGATTAAACCATGTCCACGTGTCTGTCTATATGTGTGCAAAGAGAGAGCTGAAATGTTGTACAAAGTAAAATGGGGGCTACGTCCCATACAAACTACTCCCATAAAATTCAGGTTCTTGTTAAAAAAAATTTTTTTTGTTCTTGATCTATTGAATTGAAATTCGCACATTGGCACAGTTTCTGACCTACGTCCATCAACCATGTAAATTTCAAGAGCCTAGGATTACTGGATCGTATAACTCACATAACAACCCAGATTTAAATTCATGGTCCTATTAGAAAAACTTTTTTTGTTTTTTGTGTTATCAAATTGAAATTTGGACACTATAAGTGGCTGATCCATATTAATCAGCTTTGTAAATTTGAAGACCCAAGGATTATTGAGTAGTATTGTTCTCATATGTCGGTCTCATTGTTGAGAGTATGACAACTTCGGAGTAGCCAAGATTAACCTTCTTTTTATATGTTTTACATTCAAATGAAAGATTAAGGGTTAAATAATAGTGGTGTTTGGAATAGTTTTACTTATTTTTATGCACCTGTAAATATCGGTTATTTAACTTATATAAAATTTGTAAATTTGGGATGTTAGTTTCTGCTTCAACGATGGTAGGATGTGTTTGCCACTGCAGCTACAAAAGACTTCAAGGCTTAATATGTGAAGAGTGATATTGTTGATAATGCAACGATATATAGAAAAAAAGTCAGCAATGCGCTTCTCTCGTGAATTCCATCAGATTTAGTCAATATTCGCAATCACCGAGACTTCTGGCAAAGCAAAACAGCAGTGTACAAATATGAGTTCAGTTGTTCAGTAGTTTCATTAATATTTATTGGTAGCATATTTATTGTAAGTATAAGGTCAATCCTGTTAAATATTCTTATTTGTTTCCTTACTAAAATTTCCAACATATGTAAATTTGCATTTTCCCTAATATTTGTTATCTACAGTTTTTTGTTTGTCTTATAAAAATTAAATAAAAAAAAAACATTTTGAAGGTCATCATCAACATTCAAATTCAAAACAAATTGCATTTCCTTTCAAACAAACAAATCTGCACTATAAAAATAAAGAAAACTCAAATGCTTCAACTGAACTACCATAATATATCACACTGAAGAAATTTAACTCGTTGAACAATACATACATATATTGTAGAAAATGTACAAGCATATGAAAAGACAAACAAATTATGCCGAAAAGTCAATTTTTTTATATTTTGAATATGAAAGGAAAACCATATCTTATATGAATTTTACGAAAGAAGCACAAAAAAAAAAAACAAAAAAAAAAAACAGAACACTTCCAATCAAACAAAAGATCTACATTGAGAGATTCACTTTTTTTTCTACTGGCATATTGTTATTATAGTATATGATTTTTTCTTTTCTGAAACATCATAAAAATTCGTTAAAAAAGTCGTAAAAACAACAGACAAAATTGTAAGTTGCAGGTAAGTGAATTTTGGTTTAGGTTCAGTATAATTTGTCTTACCCAAGTCTTTATCACCTTGAGTTGTTGCCTTGTAATTGTGATAACCGCCACCTAGCCCGTTGTTAACAAAGTCAAAGGTCAGTCGGTCGATGGTTGAAGAGAATAAAACGAATGGTTGGACAAATGGAAGGATGAAGAGACGCTTGTACTTATGATTTTGCGCTTCCTTTATCATTCTTTAGTCTAAGAGTATGTACGAGCAGCTTGTGTATATTTTATGTACGAGTCTGCATTTTTTACGGTCTTTGTTGAACCCCATGGTAAGGCAGTAAATTAAGAGATTTCCATGAAAATCGTAAAAAAGAATATCAAAATATCTTTTACTTACTACTTTCGATCTAACTAACTACTACTACTACTACTACTACTACTATTACATAAGTATAACCGAAGGCAACAGCATCTTCGGTCAGAATGATCGACATGTTAATTATTAGCCAATGTTTGACTAAGACTTTGAGATCGGATTGATCTTGATCTTTTAGTTTTCAGTTTGAGTTTGCGATTGAGTTTGAGTGTTGACTACCGGTTTTGAAGTTTTGGTCTTTTTCATTGTTAGTTAAACTCTACTCTCACGTTCGCAGTGAGTTGTTAAATGGGAGAAGAGAAGAACTCAGAATGAAAATATTGACTTAGACTTGCATTTTTTACGCACCTACTGCGTCCTTGCCGTGTTGAAATCGTAAAATATCGAAAATAAGTTAAGTCAATGCATAGGCAAAGATCATAAAAACAAAATCTTATTTACCTTAGAGCAATCTGGGTTACAGCCGCCGAAACACATGAAAATTCATATGTTTTCTTTTTCACTTGGCAGTCATCAGTCAGGAAAGAAAAAAAGTGAACAATTTTTTATGAAGTCATAAAAAATTGGGTTATAACATACTTACTATGAACTGATGTTGATGATGCTAAGCTATGCGTTTGAGGCATTTTGTGGCAGGTTAGTTATAGTTATATAGTATTGTAGATACTAATATTTATCAAAAGAGTTTTTTATTTTCATTAAAATTTGTACTTACAATTAAAATATTTTTGTTTTTGTTTTGGTTTTACTTATTTAAAAAGAAAAATTTGATTACAAAGAAACGAAAGAATAAAATCTTTAAGATCAGGAATTTAGATTTTCTTCAATAATTTTTATTATTTCATAGAAAATTCTAGTGTTAAGAGTACAAAAGGAAATCATTACTTACAAAAACAAAAATAACGTGAGAAAAAATTGTAAAAAACTGAGTATATAATTCTTTATGTCCTCCAGATATTTTCCACTTAAGCAGAAAAGTAAAGAAATTAAATCAAAATGCAACAACCACGATTTATTCAGTTATTTTTTTTTCATGCAAAAAAGAAATACGCAATTAAATGTAAAAAAAAAGAAAAGAAAAGAAAATCAACCCCAGAAAAGAAATTACAGTAAATCTAAAAAAAATTACACAAAAAACTTGTATTTTCATATTGAAATTGGGATAAAAAACATGAAAATTTTCCTGCTTAGGGAGTCACATTCCTCTCCTATAAGCATCAACTAAACTACTCTTTTGCATGTACACATGCATATCCTGTGATATTGTCGCTGAAATAACAGTTAGTTACCTGAGCAACAATACCATTATGTGTGTGTGTGTGTGTGCTAAGGTAAGACAGAGTAGTCATACCATTTTGAAGGGTGGCTGTGGTGCGATGTGTCCTTTAGATTGTCCTAGCTTGCCTGCTTTCTGTGTTCTCTGTCTTTGATTCAGATTCATTTTCCCTACTTCGTGGTGTCAAATGCAATAGCACTCGCATAAAATACCGTAACGTATTTCAATTTTTACTTTACTTGTCTTTCTTCTTTTTAATGCGTTTCATTTTTCTGATAAAATAAAAAAAAAAGAATCTTTATCTGAATTGATTTCTTTTTACCTAAAAATTTCCTTAAAAAACCATAAGCAAAACATACATAAATAATGTCCTGTCTTCTGTCTTTAGTACGAAAAAACGAAGAAAGAAACAAAAAGGAGTCCTTCAATATTGATAAAGTACTTCATCATATTACACAACAATAGGTAAAATCAAATGATATTTGGAATCAAACGAGGGCTTTGATTTTTACTTGAGAAAAACACAGAGAGTAGAGTATTGAAGTCATGCATAATTAAGGATTTTTGTTGTGCCATTTTTTAAGGATACTATTAGGAAGCTGCCTTATAGTTTTTGGCGCGAAAAATTATTATAAAAAATCTTGAAAAATCGAAGTCATCCCTCTAACACTTGCTTTGCTTATAATTTTGAGAACTTTCATACAGAAACTATTATAAATAAAATAAAAAGGGGCATTTTATCAAAAGTAAATCCTTAAAATAGAAAGTAGGAAAGATGTTTTGATTTAATTAAAATTCTTAACTAACTCTTAGGGCGAGCGAGGTAATACCATATACATAAAATCAATATCAACGGATGAAATAGTTGAATTTCAACCACCGACTTATGCGAAAATAGAGATTTTCATAAATTAACATGAAAGTGAAATAGAAGGGAAATTTTGTGATTTTTATCAGAAATTTGAAGAGATAAACAACAACTGTTCCAATATACCATTTTAAGGGTTCTTATTGAATCCCAAACTATTGAACTATAACACAGATCAATGGTTTCAATAGATTCTATGCAATAAGATTTATTTAAAAATATTGTAATTCAAAAATATATTGTAATTCTCACTCACCCGCATTATTTTCAGGCTTTGACTCAAACTGTGGATCAATATGATTTGTTGATGATGAATTTGTAAATGGAACTTCATTGTATTTCAATTCATTAGATTCCACTGTAGCTGCCAATGAAAATTCCTGTTTAAGAGCTGCCAATGCTTTCAGTGTCACACGTGCGTGCTCAGCCTTCACCTGTTCCTGCTCTACATTTTCATTATCATTATCATTATCATCATCATCACCATTTCCATACCCATAACCATGTCCATCACCATTTCCATCTTTAACATTATCTAGTTTATCAGTAGTAGTGGCCTCCTTTGCCATGAAGTTTTGCTTTTGAAGAACATTGTCAATTGCATGTTTCATCTTTGCTGCCCACTGAAATTCATCACGTACTTTAAGCTTCGCTGGCGTTGCTACTGCCGCCTCCTCCTCGCTTTCACAATCTTGTCCTTGTTCTTGCTCCATCATTACTGATTCACTATCCTTTGAAACTTCCTCTGTTTCCGTTTTAACAGTCAATGCCGATTGATTCGTTGGAAGGCAGTCAAGTGTTAAGCTGCGTCGCCGTTTTAAATTCTTACTACTACCACTGGTGCTAGAACTCATACTGGTGCTGCCAGTATTACGCCTGCAGCTGTTGGCTCCACCATCTCCTGTTCTTTTATCCATGTCATGTTCAGTATTCTTGTTATTGTTATTTGTGTTATTATTGTTGTTGTTATTGTTGTTATTGGAAGCGATATTACTGTGATTGCTACTGTTGCTGACAACGCGAATATTTGTGTCAACAACATGATGCACTTCATCGCTTGCCGCTTCAACTCTTCTGTCTTCAATTGCCGTTGGAATCTCTTCAAGCGTCGCTAATATTTCGCTTGGCTTTTCATCTTCCACTTCACTCGAATTTATCTTTAAGTTTTCAGCACTCGCAGCAAATTTAAAAGGCAAAGTTGCAGGTAAATGTTGTTCAAAGTTATTGGCTGAAATAAAAGAAATTAGGAAAAATGTTCAGCCATTTTTATTATAGAAAACGCCATTTCTTTTTAAAATTATATAATAGATATTCAAATCTACCTTCACACAACATATAAACCCTTTGGAAGGTAAAATGAACCAATGAGCTTTCTCTCTGATAAAAAAATATTTTATGTGTAAAGAACCACAGCTCAAAAGGGTTGGAATTACCATAATCATTATATGGGTATATAAAATGAATTCCTCCACATTCAACAATCAAATATTCAAACTTCCAGGCAACCTCCGTACAACCCCTTGTCTAATACACAAAACATTTGAATAAGTAAATCCAAAAAAAAGGAAACTCATACTACTTACAAGTATATTCCCCAATGTGTCGTTTCGTAAAAAAAGGGTTGATTTACATAAGCCTCTTTTGTTAAAAAACTTCATTTTAATATTTCCCCTGTGTACACGGCGATATTTTGCCTATCCAGTCAGGGTTAAATCTGAAAATCTGTTTGTCACACTTCAACATTAACACTTCAATGACTTGAACTCGGATCTAATGTCGAGGAATGTTGTACGCAAACTCCATGGTGCCGCATGACGGCATTTTTTTAAGCATATCATACTTATATATACACACATTTCTAATATTGTACAAGTTTATGCCCACAGGCATATTTTTTTTATGAAATATGTAATGGTAAAGGAAAATGATGGCGCCCCCGCCGAGTGCGTGCTCTTTAACTTTTCAACGCCGTTCATTGGCTGAAGTAGTGTTCATTGTCTCATGTGGAGTCATAACCTTAAAAAATGGATAAAAAATACTTGTATTTTTACTTCAAAGTGTTGAAGTGTCACCTCACCGTGTGATGTAACTGATGCTCAATGAAGTGTATTTCTGGCAAAACGTATGGGTCATGTGAGCATGGAAAGTACAGGAGTGTTGAATTTAGAATGCTACATAGTACTTCTGTGTATTTTCATATGGAAATAATGACATTTTTTAGGTGTGAAGGCATGCAGTTCCTTTCTTAATTTCCAGCATCAGTTGGATGTTAATATGTTTAGAGTAAAATTTATTTTATGACTTATGGTAGAACAGTCAAATATACATATTTCATTTAATGTTGTCATAGTTAACTATTTCTTTTTTTCCTGTTTATAAAGATAAAGTTTGTTGCATGCTGCTAATTAATCCAATTCTTAGTCTCAATCTACTTGTATTTTCAATATAAAAGTAAAGCATCCTTATGATCACCCATATTGATCATTTACAATGAGTGAATTTATATAAGGACATTCTCTTAATCCAAAGTAAATCGGGTATTCTATGAAGGTTTTCCATTTGATTTCTCATGCATAGTAAACATTCCAATATTTGGTTAATTCTGTAGATAACCCAACAGATGCAAAAACTAAGGACAAATTTATTAGACAAGTGAAGTTGCGTCAATACTGAACACATTTGGAATTGGTTATTAGAGAATAAGTATGGGACTATTTTGTGCACCTAAGCGAATTAAAGCTATTACATCTAAATAAATCCTCGAATTACAAGATTTGATCAAGTGACAACAGTCTAAATAAACAAATATATATATGATAGTAACATCGTCAAATTTTGATTTTCGTCACACTTAATTTTCATATTTTTTGGATTTACTCCCCTTCGTTAAAGATTAAAATACTTTTTATTTAAATTATTATTTATTTAAACAATTAAACTATCCTGCTTCTTTATTAAGAATAAAATCTCATACGGCGTACTCCTATTTGACTGAATCACGATGCTAACACATATAATATCTTATTTGAGTGGTCCATCTAATAATAAATTCTTATGTATTTTGAAAAGTATCAACCTTTAAGCAATAAAACATACTTCCAAGACACAGTTGTTCTAGTGATGTTATTTTTGTTATTTTTAAAACTATGGAAATCTAATGATTTTCAGTTGTTCATTAAATCCTGTTTTTTGTTGGGAAAACCCCTTTCAAATTAGGCAGTAGCCTGACAAGTATTAAGAGAACTTTGATTCATGGGAACAAACCATTTAATGTTAGTTTACTAATAATGCTGAGGCCTCTGATAGCCTGACTTCGGAAATTGTTTCAGAAACCACCACAAAACCTTGCAAAATCATTTTCAAATGTCATAGGTTGAAATTCATTGAAATGTTAGAAAAGTGTTGGTATAAATGTATCATTCTTGATTAGTGTCCTTCATTTGCTAATGAATAAAACAGATTTTTGCCAAAAAAAAAAAATTGTTATGACTGTATAATTTCTTCTGTAAACTAAAAGCTTTAGTTTGATTCTTTATTAAATTTATTCTAGCTCGAACTCTACCACTGTCATTATCATGTTTTACGCTTGACAAAATTTATATTTTAAAAACTCCCGATTACGTTTTTGTTGTTACGGCTTTTACATTTTTTTTTTTGTTTTTTCCAAACATTGCACAAAACTACAATAAGTAAATCCATATTATGAGCCATGAAATGCCGTCAAACAATTTACTCAAATCCACTGAACGAACGAACACCTAAAACAATCTCTGGATTGACAGTACTAGACAAAGCCAAAACCGACCAACCTACCAACCAACCAACCAACCAACCGACACCTTATTATGCGACTTAAGGACACTAATGCATAAAAAACCAAAAACGAATTACGCACATATGGAACAAGAACAAAGGACGAAGATGTCGAAATAAAATGAAAGTAAATCCTACTAAACAAAAAAGTACAGAAATTGGAAATTATTACATTTTTTACCGTTTGACATTTTGTTACAGTGCAGCAGCAGCAGGAGCTGGAGTAAATACAAGGTCCAAACTCTGATACTCTGCCAGGATTCAAAGAACATTTTACTGGAATTTTATGCCATTCACTTGTCAATCGCTTGAGCAAAGAAAAATAGGAATCATCAAGACAAGGAGCAAGGAGCAAGAAGCAACAATCAACAATTACAAGGAAGCGCATAGAAATCAAAATGCACACAAAGCAAAATCTATTTGAAAGAAAAACCACCCAAAGCAGAAGAGGAGTAGCCGAAAAAAAAAACGACAGGACATAAATTTATGTCAGTGTTTATTTAATTAAGTACCAAAGATGATAAAGAATCCAAAGCAAAGCAAACCAAAGTAAAGAAAGGCAAATTTCAAATAGAAATAGTGAAATAGAGAAACAGATAAAGAACCTGCAAAATCAAAAAAGAATAATATAACTAAGTACATAGAACACAACACAAAAGTGTATAGTTTTGAAAATAAATTGTGTCCTGCTTGCATGCAACCAGGTGTAAATTTACGCCAAAAGAATAAGCCAAAATCATTTTAAGGAATCAAAAGGCAGTTGATGGTGCAAGAAGAACCGCAACCAAGAAAATATATAAAAAGGAATTGTTAATGCGTGGGAACGAAGCAACTTGCGCAAGAACCTTTTGCACACACAGATAGATACACCTATATACACTTACATAGGATAGTGACAATAAGGACAATGCAATGCTTATACATGTGTGAATAAAATGCAATTGCTTTTGTTTTCTCGTTTCGTCCCTTTGGGTTGCAAGTGATTTCGACTTTTTGCCGCGAATATAAGCGAAACTGTAACAAAATTCATCATCATCATCATCGTCGTCGACGTCGTCGTCATCATTGTTATTACCAGCATTAGTTTTTTGAATAGATCTAAAAAGAAACTATCCAAAGAAAAGAAAAACACATAATGTGCATCAAACGCAAGGTTTTGTATCTTACTAAGTACAAAAGATTTTTGATTTATTCTTTCTGAAGGAGTCCATTATATGAAAAGCAATCAGTTTGGATTATATTGTCTTCAAATCAATGGAAGAATACGTTAAGCTAAAATCAAATTTACAAATTTTTAAAAATTTTATATTTATTGGACATCAATCTGAGAAAAGAATATATATAAATAATATACTCCGTTAAGTAGAATTTGGCAATTGTTCCAAGAAACATACGAGTTAACTGAAAGCTATACAAAATAGTTTTAAAAGATCACATAGTGAAGTTGCAAAGTAGAAAACAGTCTTCCACCAAATCAAATTAGTTAAATGTACATGTTCATAAGACCAAATGGTGTGTGTCCAATCATCTGCGCTCCAGTTTAGCCAGGTTAGAGGAACTAAAAGAACCATCTCAAGCAGATTTTCAAATTCCAGGTGATGATAGATGATGGCGGATACTAGAGAATTGGAATAATCAGCATGTAAAAAGGAAATTCCCTAGATTCTCATAAGAAAGTAATGAGGAGGCTTTCAAAATCCAACAGAGCGCCCACAACGAAATATTTACTTTGGAGTAGAGTGCAGCATAAATGGAATAATATTCTCACTATCCCTGTTCACAATGTGGTGGTGCATGTGATATAGATAAGCCGAAGAGCAAATACTCTTCACACTTCACGTTTTTGGCTACATTCCTATGATTGAGCATACAGAAAAATTTCATTATTGTTTTGTCTTATACTTAGGGTAGAATCAGTATATTACAAAACCGTAACACCGAGATGAATTACAATCTTAGTTAGCTTGAACGGGCTTCTGAGAATTTTGAATTCAAAAGAATCCATAAAAAGCATCGAAATGATTGAGAAACATTGGAATCAATGTTTTTTTTCAGTTGATGATGTAAGTAGAATTTTTCCATAACATTTTTTATATTTGTTAAGTTTATCTGTTCAAGTGTGTAGAATAAATTTGTTTGGATTCTATTCGTTATAACATATACTCATATAAAAATATGTACATGTGAAGTGATGATAGAAATTAAGAAATTCATTAATTTAATAAAACAAAATAAAAATAAAATTAAAATATTTAAATAAACTTCTCTCACATTTACTTAAAATACTCAAAATGCACTTTACTCACTAAAACAAAACACAAAAACAAAAAAAAAAACAAAAAAACCTGGTGAAAAATATAATAAAAAATACATAAACAAAAATTAATAATAATAATAATATTAATATACAAGAAGATTTTATTACATTTAAACACGCAATTGCGCACGATACGCAGGCAAGCTGGCAGACAGACACACATAACGCAGCGCCATCTAATGATGGTGGGCACTTTTGCATATGCTTCTACTCTCATTACTCTTCATACGAGTTGTACTATGTTGAGTTCATTGATAGTTCCAGATAAGCGCGCACCCACAACATGCAAACAACTTACAACTAACAACGAACATCAACAATAGAAACGTGTGGAACACCATAATTAACGCTTTTAATTTCAACGTGATCATTCTTCTTTCCTGATCACCATCACCCTGATTACTCTCTCTCTCTCTCTCTTTCTCTCTCTCTCTCTGTCTCTTTGTATCTCATCGTCACGACGGCCCTAGTACGAGTATTTGTGATGATTATGAAGAACCTCCGCAGTGCTGATCGTATTTATTTCTCTTTGGGATGCGTAATTCATAAACTTGGCTTACACGCCTTCCTACACTTCGCTGCTCGTTTGCATAATTATGTTTTTGTTGTTCGCATAAATATAAACTCTATAGTACCTTGGAGTTGTGGCTTGGTCCCCACATTACCTTGCTTATACCCTTTAGATACAGATACATATCTATTTGTATCTGTCTGTAGGGATCACTGTACTCACTCAGATTTGCATGTCTTTGAGCTTAGTTCGCGTTAATCGTTCGCTTTGCTATGCTGTCTAACGTATTCATGTCTGAATGAGATGATGAAAATAGTTGTAAGTATGGGCATGTAATAAGTATCTTTATATCTCTGTAGAGTATCTTACTTAAGCAGTAGTAGCAATAACTGTAGAGGTAGTGTATTTATGTACATATCTATAGTCACATACTCGTATATTGCTAGATGTAGCCACGTGAAAATCATTTTAAACTGATTGTGTGTTTGGCTGCGTATCTTTTGTTGTTTTTCTGCCATTATTTTTGTTGTTATAATGCCTATTGCGTTTTGTAATTGCAGTTATTTCGTCTAACTTTAACATACACGCATGCTATCGTAGTAATTTTATTGAGATACATTTGGGGCAGAGAACCGAAGAGATGGAAATACAAAAAATTGTTTTTATTTTTAGGTAAAATGTGTATTTTAATTTAATTAAATAAAAAACCAAGAAATATATCTATTATAATACATACCTTAAACATTAATTATCAAGATATTTTAAACTGTTGTTAATGTCTTTAATGAGGGGTTTTCATAAATATTGTAAAAATATATGGAGGATATTCATTATACTTGTCTTATTAATTTGAATGTAAATATTGTATATTCATTCTATTAACATTAAATGGGTGTGTAAAATTGGTTTTAGATCAGTCGACAAACTGTATTTAATTCTTTTAAAAAAAAATCAGTCTAACTTTTATTGCACACATCACAAAACTAGTGGGTTAAGTAAATTATTACTTTAGTCTTTTGTTGGTAATATGTAGTAGGCACACACATTGTTGCAATGCTTCGGAGTCCCCACAAAGTGCGTCCGATTGAATGTCAGTAGAGTAGTCACATAAGTTCTACTACATTAGGAAATAGTACAATAATATAACCAAAACAGTATACTTTGATGATATTTTAGTTTAATTTAATAAATAAAGATGAGTTTTGGCTCAATGGCAATCGAGCTGCGTATGGACCTGTATGGACTTATTGGGCTGTTTATGTTTCAGCAATATAATGCAAATACAAGGGTTTCAGAACAAAGTTCTGAGATATACTGTGAGCATATAATGATGATGGAATTCCATTCAGAGTTCTCCGATTGTTCCATATTTTGTGGAATAGAAAACTTCCATAGATTTAAATAAATTAGAACAATTTGTTCCAGAGTCTGTAAAAAATACAAGATTGATATAATTTATTCTAAGCTATGTGTACTATTCAAATTCAAGTTATTTTGAGAACTATACAGTTTTGTATATAACATATGGAAGTGGTGAAATCATAGCATAGTCGAGATGACTTCCTTCAGATCTTGTCGGTGTTCTTATTTGCAATAAGCAATCTAGTTAACAGGCTTCTAATCATGTTAGAGTCCTTTTTGTAAGTGGATTTGCTCTTGAATTTTATTGAACTCGCTAATTGTAGTTAGGCTAGAAGCTCTGGGCAGTTCTTACGCATCCAATTTATAGGCCGGGTCTGGCTCCAAGTTATTGCTACCTGTTTCTGTCTATGGCGAATAGTTTTGCTGGTGAAAAATACGCCTCGATAGAAGCTTGGAAAAATCAATGTTCAATGTTTTTTGCCAATAGGGACAATGTTTTCTAAGAGGGAGGCATAATGATCTAGCTACCAGAATGGCAACAAGTAATTTATTGACCTAAATCAGATCAAACTATCTTAAACAAAGCCTTCAATTTCATTCAAAACAATGGAATTATTTTTACTACACGTTTGATGTACAATAAGCCATTATATGACTATTGAATTAATTAATAATCAAATTGAAATCTCAAATTTTCTGATATTGTATATTGATGGAAAAAATATAAATACTCGGTTGAATTGAATTCGATAATATACACAAGTACAAGTAAAAGACTCCTTTAGTTTCCCATATTCTAAAAATAAACAATGGCCCTAATCAAATATTTTATTATGAGTTTTGAAAATTTCTTATTTCTCACAGTAAACACAAAAATAATTTCAAAAAAAAAAAACCCTTCTTCATAAATATATTTTTGCAATTTTTATAATTCTTAAAAACAAAATGTAATATAGTTTCATTTGTTTTTTATAAAAATGCTTATATGTATTGAATGTATGATGGTAGCAATAAATGTTCCAACAAAATGAAAGAAAATGAAAATCACTGAAAAAATACGTTACAAAATCTCGTAAGAGGTTAAATGTCACTTAAGCCGATTTATCCAGCATTTTTCGCGCATTTTTTCCAAACAAAACAAAGGAAAAAATTTGTAATTTTTTGTGATTTTTCATTTGCACCAAAATGCAATCATAAAAAATCACACAATTTTTGCTTTAAAAAATTGAGAAATTTATGGTGCAGCTGCTAAAAAATCGGTTAAAAGAAGTGAGCATTTAAAAAAGGGGTGGCAGGACATACGGAAATGTATACAATTAATAAATGCCAGAAGAAGTAGAAGCGATGAGATTTGCAGAAATCGAAAATGTATATCCGATCAACCCTATTTTGCATGAGTCTGTGTAAACTGGTGACGCATGTGCAGATATTTTTTTTTTTTTTTTTTTTTGTTTTTTGAATTCGTTTTTCATTTTTTATCAAACATCGAATATGAACAACGAGATTAACCAATAAAAAGGCACATGGTATAGGAACAACGATAAATGAAAGGAGTAGGCAGGAAAGCAGGCAATGCGCATGCCAAAAGAGAAAATTGCTGAAGAGGCATCAATATTGATGATGATGGTGATCTTATGATGTGATGTTGTTGTCATTGTGCTCATCACGTTGTGCCAGTATACAAGCAAAAGGATCTTATAAAAAATAAAATTCTGAAAAAAAAAAAGAATACAGAATTGCAGCGCGTGCTGAGCGCACCTTTGACACTCTTTCGTTTTAATGGTTTCTCAAATTAAGAACTAAAAAATTTTGATCGTACATATAAAATATTATCCTTTGGGTGCTTTACTCGTGCTGCGCATGCGTGTATGGATATTGTTAGATGATTCTCAACTCTTCCTATGAGTTGTGAGTTTCTGAGTGTGCTTACGAGTTTGTTATGAAATACAATATGCGCTGCTGCTGCACACGCTCATTTTTTAGGGTTACTAACGACCATGGGTGAAAGGATATTGAGTTGCGTTCGCTTTAAAATATATACAACACATACATAGTAATTTTTTGCATTCTGCCACATCCCTAAATTCTTTTAAGTTGCCTAAATGTCGCGTAATGTGCCGGAACGTTTTTAATTTTTTGTTTTTGATTTTTTTTTTCCAATTTATCACCATTAAAGGACTCACGCGTTCAATAGTTACATATGTATCTACTCTGTATTGTTATTGTATATTATACATATGTATATATACAAATATCCTTTATACTATATACTAATTTATTTACATAGCCTCACTTTCAATTTCCTGTAGAAGGATTCACTACTCTCTTTCATTCGTTCTCTATCCTGTTAGTGTTCTGCAAACCAATGGCAGCTGTTATCCTTTCCCAACTAAATTTGTTTGTATTGAAAATAAATTTGACATGCAAACACACTTGAATCTGTGCCTGAATCCTTTCGCTGCCACCACTTCCTTTCCAGCCTTAAACTTGTAACTTAATGCGAGCGAAAGTAATTTTTGGAACAAATTCATTCATTTGTTTCTCGATTTCGATTTCTGCACCAATTTTGTTTTGTTGTTTATTTTGTGATTCAAAGTGAAAGCATTTGCAGATGTTTTGTTCAATTAATGCAAAAATTTTTATGAAAATGTGCGAAAAACGCGCATGGAAAATTTATTGAATATATAAAAATATAAAAATATCTTCTCCAGTAAAAAAAAAAATATACTTATATAAAAATTTGTTAAGGGAAAATGTTAACAAGCAAAGTTAATGAGCCGCAAAACTATTAAAAAAACAACAAAAATAAATAAATAACCATAAAAATATAGTTTATGTTTTGTAGTTGTTGTTGTTGTTGTTTTATGTATAATTTGTTGTTGTTGTAGGGGTGTAGTGCTATTTATCTTAAGTTCATTGCGCATAACAACATCAACTAGACAAGCAATGCAAAGGGGCCCAAACGAAAATTAAACACTTGCAAAAAAAAAAACAAAAACAAAATTGTTGAAAAAAAATTAATTTAGATAGTTTTTCAAGATAAAGTGTTAAATGCATAATTATATGAGTATTTTTTAAAAAAATAAATATTGTAGTTGAATGTTTTAATAGAGAAAGGTAAATTGTGTACCATATAAGGCTAGTGAGCTTTCACAAAGAATAAAATATATTGCATAACAATTTTTATTTTGTCCATTCATTTGGGAAATATAAATCTAATACAGGGGCTACGGGCTACAATACAAATTCGCATATTAAAAGAAAACATCTCTTAATTCAAATTATATGGATTCAAAGGGGACTTCACGCTCGTGCTTGTCTTAAAGATAAAGAACAAGTTTGCATTGAATCAATCAAAAAGAATTCAATACCTCGTACAAGTATGTGACTGCCTTGCTTTTCTTGGTAGATGAAAATCTCGGGAACCTCTTTTCGTTGATTTGGTCAGTTTTGCAAATTGCTATATGGGGATTTGGTTTTGTTCACGGTTTGTTTTGAGGGTTGATTTCAGTGGCTGAAAGTGACCTCTGTTATCATGGAGAGATTACTGTCAACTCCCTCAAGTGCATTTCTCTCTTATCTAAATTCAAATATCACAATGGGTCGTAGGGGTTCTGGGTGAAATCACGTACTTGTGGCGTGTGCTCTGCGTAACTTAACTTTTCATCGAATTAGACGGTCGTATAAGCTAATAAAATTTCCATAAACATACAATGAATTCTAAACGGGACTATGTATTATAAAACGTATCAGCGGAAAGTTCACGGTTTTGAAAACAACGCACTAAGTTTCTCTGCAACACTATCCAGTATTAAGCTTCCGAGAATAAATTTGGTCACCAGTTGTTACAATAAGCGGCTTCAAAGGCAAGATTCAGTTGGACAAAATATCATCAATTTGGGGTTCCTTAAGAAGTCATCGTGGAATTTATTTATTTATTTTATTTATTTATTTGTACTGATTATTATTTGCTTAGAGCCCTTCAGGACAGATTATAAGTATATTAAAATCTTGAAAAGAATATAACAAACAAGACAGACAATTAACTTCAATAACAACTCAACATCTTTCACAGCCCATATGAGAATATAAATACATAATTAGTATAAACTAATATTATGATTCTTAGGGTTGCTCAATTCGCAGCTTCACATATTAAATATTGGAATAATTGGTCATATTGGGGATCACTTTGTAAACATTTTTGTTTTTTGTTTTTTTTTTTTTTCTCCACAACCTGGCTTGAGTGCTGTGGGGCATATTAAGGCACTGTACTATAATTCTGATCTGCAAATTTTTTGTTTTATATGATATGTTAACATTATGAATTGTTTTATTTAATTAAGTGGAAGTTATTAAATAATTAAGATATCAGAAGGCAGTTTGAAAATCGAGGTTGCTTTAGTTTTTGTTTAAATTCTATATATTCTAGTAATTGGATATCGAATGATACCTCAAAAAGTGAGAGACTAATTTGTATAAGTACAGTTGAATCGACAGACAGACCGATTCTCCTCATCAATCTGATCATTTTCATGTACCTACAAAATGTGTAACTACTTTCTGATTTTACAAATAACAAGAGGAAATTATAAAGATATACAATAAATACATTAAACAAGATTTACTTGAATGGTTAACTAAGAAGCGAACAGCAAAAATAAAATATCAATTTATAAAGCAACAACCAAGTTTTTTTTTTTGTTTTCTTAACATCGGAAGTTTCTCGTTTCTCGAAGCTAATGGAAATGATAAAGATGACAATTGCATTTGACGATGATGATGACGATAATAATGACAACTCTGAGAATGGTGATGATGAAGATGATGATGATCATGATGATTGTATGCGACAAACATTTATTTACGAGTTTTCGTCATAAAGAAGACATTTGCATTAATTTTGCATAAAAATGTCAATGATTTTGTATCTTTTCCTCTTTTGGAACTTGTGCATACTTGTGTTTGTGTCGTATGAAATGAAAAGCAAAAAACAAAAACCGGTTTTTTGAATTTGGACCGTAGTTTTACAATATTTATATTTACAATTTTTTATACAAAAAAATACAAAAAAAAAAAAAAAGAAAACAGAAAACAAAAGCAACAAAATGTGAATCAATTATAAAAATATAAAATTCTAATAAAACAATTTCTATCTATTCTTTTTCTTAGCATCTGCCTTTAATACAATACGTACATTCCATTCCCTTCCTGTCTTCCTGTCTATTTATCAGCCGGTTTGGCCACTTCTATTGACCATTCAATCAAATTATTGGCTCAATATCCGTTGCACATATTCTTAGCGGGGGCGATTCGGCAAATAACCTGCTGGGTTACATTGAACTATGCCATGATGATGCTGATGTCGAAGAAGGAAGTTGAAAAAGAGTAGTACGACTCAAATATTTTCCTTCTTTTTGTGCCTTTAACAATTAAATTTCGTTTAAACTGAGTGAGAGAGAATAATAGGAAATGTTTATTGAATCTACTACTGGATAGCCTCTTACTGAGTATCTATGGTTTTTCTTTCAAACGCCAGCAATTTAATTTAATTTGTTTTTAGGTTGTTTCAGAACCAAAAGGCACAAAAATGGAAGAAAACATTTAGAAAAGGGTATAAAATTGGCCAAGAAGGAATAATAATAATTTCAGTTTTATTGATAAATGAAAAGAAAATTCACCAAAAGGAAAGAGGAACATATATTGTGCAGTTTGTATAGCCAAAATCAACCTTGTTTACGTTCCCACGAAGAATTGGGAACAAAAGATTTTTTCATTTGCTTGGGTGCCCATTCATTTTTGCTCTGTGTGCATACAAATATGTATGCAATAATAATAATAATGAGCACCTCATCTTCATTATCAATAGTATAATGCGAATGTAGTTTGAATTTCAACTAATCCGATCCGATTCGATTCGATCCTGTCTTTAAGGATAAGAAGTACGCTGCCTACTCAAGTGGAATTCATGCATAGTGAGGGTGAAAGTGCAGTTTTCTCTTATCCATTCAATTCTGCTTTATTTTGTTTCTTTTTCCACTTTTACCATTTATCAAAATCATTATGTAGATGATGACAATATTGCATACACATATTGTATGGAACTACCTGCTAGAGATGACCTGATTTGCAGCAGGTGAGTTTCCCAGGCTCAATATTATGTACAATAAGGATCTTTATGCAAGTTTGAATTTGCATGGGAAAACAATTTCAATTATTGGAAATGAAAGTGCATTTTCACGCTGTCAGATTTTTATAGCATAAGTAGTAAAGGTTATGGAATGTTTTATACATTTCTAATTTATCTATGCATATGAGTCATTTTAATTGTGGAAATCTACAATTATAATTACAACAATTATTACAATTATTTGTAATTTATATTTCAATAATTGGCCATTCATATGAATATTTTTAGTATTATTGTTTTTTCTGTTAATATTGTATTAAAGAAAAAAAAAAAAAGAAAAAATTAAGCAAACCTCATAGCATAGCGTGGCATGCCGTTTATGAATAATTGCCGATTTAGCTTGCAGCTAAAAACCTAACACGCTACTAATCCAAATTCAACAGTTGTAGCGCCACAGGCTATAGTATGTCGGTAGCATTAATATACTCGTAAATTTAGTTCGCTATATGTATTTTGCCACCTGCCAATGCGACCAATTTAATTTACTTTAAATATAATAATAAATTATTTGTTGTATGTATATTTTGTATACCCTTTAGATTTGATGTGATTCGTATTGTGACTACACCTTAGTATGTATAGATAAGCTAATAATTGTCCTTATGATTGCTAGTTGTAAAAATTTGCAACATATAACCAAAGCTTGGTGCTTTAAGAAGATTAAAATGGGAGGGTGAATGCTTGCTATGAGAGCAATGTTCTACAAGATCCAAATTGTAAGTTTGTCAAGAAAATTAGTCATATAATAACGAGTCATTAGGGTAGGAGCTACGAGTGATTGCTATGGGAGCAACTTCCTATAATGTCCTACTCAAGATAGTCAGTAATTCAGTATCGGCAATCAATTTCATAAGCAGTTAATTCTCAACTAGGAAAGTGTGAAAGTAGCATCCTGTCTATTCGATGTTCATTTCGTAAGTTTGATTGAAGTCAAGTACATCTTCTCATAAGAAAGTCAAATTGATCTTCTATCTTTTCTCTGTTTGCAAGTAAAGCCATAACAATAATTCAAATTTTTTCTATCCAAAGCGCCAACACAATTGTAAACATGTGGCAAGAAATGTTATGTTAAATTGATCAACTGCGGAATTCTTGTATACTAAATATTCATTCCCTAGTTAGTTACTAACACAATTCGATACTGATGAGTGACAAACAATCCCGACATCTTAAAAGGAATGCAAATCATTTTGTGAAGTCGGAAAGATTTTTGAAACGACGAGAAAATGGTAGCATTGTGACGCCTGTGAAAAATAATCCTCCAATTAGAACCTTCCCAAATAAGTATGATTCCGAAAAATATTAAAAAACTATGGTTAGGTCTTAGGAATCCCTTTTGTTTACAATAGAAAGAAATAAATGGATTTCGCAGAAAAGAACATAAAAATACCATAAATTTCAGGAAAAAACGTATTCTTATTCTATTAAGTATTTGTGGGATTTTATTAGGCATAGGAATGCTCAATGATTGATGGAGCAAAATAAGTCAAGATGATACTTCTAAAGTGAAATGACTTGAAGAAGGACTTAAGAGAGAGGGATATCCTACAAGCTGCTAAAGACAACATTTTCCTAAAGAAATAATAATATTCATAACAGATATTTTTCCCTGTGCCATTTATTGAATTTGTTCACATATCTCTTCATAAAAGTTTGTTGTGATCGGACAAATAGAGTATTAAAGTTTCAGTACGATCAAATTTTTAGATTTTTTCTTTAATTTTACTTTGGAAACATTTTCTCTTTTTTTTTTTGTTGTATTAAATTTGCAATGGAATTTGAATTTTTAATTGTTGTAGATTAATAAATAATTTTTTTTTTTAATGTTTATTTTACTTTTGCATATTTCATTAATATTATTAATTAGTCATAATTCGTTGCACTTTAAAACTGTATAAACTTTATGATTATTATTTATTTTTCGTAAATTTTTTTTTTTTTTTTCAAAAAATTCACAATTGCATCCTTTAATTGATGAAATGAAAAAGAAAAAAGTCAATTTCCTTGCATTTTATAGCAAAAGTCTAATTCACTTTTTAAAAACAAACATTAAATGTAAGCAAAACCGAAGCAAAAGCGAGCCGCCTCAGTTTATATCACAATGTCTTTGAACTAACCGCCAACAAAACCCTTTTCTGATGCACCTTTTCCAAGTTCCCCACTCGGATCAACCAACTGACCAAGCAGCAAAACGTCATCAACTTGCGACAGTTAAGCATCAAAGTCAAAGCGAAACGGTTCAAAATCATATGAAGTAAGACCAACCGACCGACCAACCGACCAACAGCCAACCGAATAGACTGACTGGCAGACAGACAAACTGACTGAGTGACGATGAAGCTTGTTATGATGATTTCTTTTTTTAATAAGAAGTTCAGAAGAGATGAACTAGCCACTAAAGAAGAACCAGAGGAAAAGAAACACAATGTTGCAGTAGTAGACAGAAGACAGCATCAAGAACAGAAGAACAAACTAACGAATGTGTTCGGGAACAAATACAAATCAAAATGACTAACAAAAGGCGAATGGTAAACCAAATGAAGCCACAACAACAACAACAACAAACGAAACAAATGTCAAAACGTAAAAGCCAACAGAAATACAAAAGCAACAATCAGTATGAGTATGAGTATCTAGTACTTTTGTGGCAAGTTGAAACTGTAGCACAGCATTACTGTAGCATTCAGTAGCAATATGGTCACAGTCACAGTGGTAGCCCAAAAACAAGTCTTAAAGATAAGTCTTTCCCTCTTCCCTTCGCCCTTTATTCCATTGATTTATCCATACTTCCTTCCTTTCATCTTCTAAGTATCCATCATAGCGCTATCAAGTTTGTTTGTAAGTTGAAGTCAAAGCGTGTTTCAAGATCAAAGAGATGACAGCGTTAAACAACAACAAATGGAACAACTACTGTACTGTACTCAAGACAACTATGTAAGTACAACTGCCAACAACAATAATAAATACCATTTTAGTTGTTGTCACTCATCGTCATCGCCATCGTCATCCTCATCATCATTGTCTTTGTCGTTGTCGTTGTTGTCGGTGCCACAGCAAAAGGCAGTCATCATCATCATCATCATCATCATCATGAACTAAAATGATATTTCGTGCTGTGGAGCGGTGCGTTTTGCTTTTGTTTCACTTTGTAACCATTATGAAAATGGTTGATATCAGTTGCAAACAGTTGATTACTTATTAGAACTTGCAACAGCAACAACAATGACAACAAAAATAATAATAATAATAATAATATGAATTGACATTGAAAATAATGCAAAGGTGACAAAAATAGAAATATCATGCAATTATTTTGTTCATATTAAGAGCTCTGAGGCGCACCCACAAATGTGTTACAAAATTAAATGCGAAATTTAATGAATTACAACATAGTAAATATAATGAAGTTTTTATAGAAAGTAAATACAATACTTTTTACATAATAGAATTACAAAATCGTGCAATGTTTAAATAATAAGGCATTTTAACAGAGAATAAAAATATAACAAAAACCCATTGACGAATGATGGACTATAGACAATATTTTTCAATTTCACAGAATTACTCTATTTATTTAAGGGAATTTAATAAATAAATAAAAAAAGAAATCTGTGTCTTCACGTGTATTAGGCGTGTATATGAACTAAACCTAACTTCATATAAATAAAGTTTAAGCGATGCCTTAAACTTAATAGACCATTGAGTAGTTTAAACCGCTTCTATGTCAATTTTGTGGATTTATTATGAATTGGCAAGTTTGCCCAAAAGTGAAATGCTTTATCGTGTAGGCAGTTGAGCGTAAAACACACGTTGTTATTCTTTGCACGATAGAGTGAAGACCCTTCATAAGTAAGCTAAAAATATGACGAACATCTGTCACAAATACATGTGACACAATATTTTTAAAATTATCCTTCATAGTTAGTTCTGGCATGCAAATATAATATAGATAAAGTTATCTTAATCTCAACTTTTTTGGAAATTTACATACAGTTGCGACACCAAATTTCACTATCTTATATAAGAAAGGATACTTAAACATTTATATTTGTGCTGTTAGCATTTAATATCACAATATCAAAACATTTGCAAATGAAATTCTTTTAAAGCTAAGGGCACCCACACAGCAAACCCTTGGTATACTGGATTTCGTGAATGCAGATGAGGTCGGGTATACTTCAGGCCAAGCAACTTTCTAGAGGGCAAGCTGTAGTGAGATCAGGGCCAGGTATAAGTATAAACATATGACAACACTGGTGGAGTAGTGCAGAGCCATAGAGGACCCACGAGCTTATCCCAAATATTGCAGATTGTCTAATGTGTCGCTCCAGGGACTAAGGATGTAATTGAAATTCACTGGGGCCTTACAGTTTCAATTCTACGGTAGACTGGTCATTCTTCTCTTTTGAAAATGGCAACATAATGCGTAGTGCTCGTATGTATGTGACAAGTGATAATCGGCCCCTAATGAAGTTTATTATACCTCTGGGTATTTGTGGCGATAAGGGTTTTTTAAAAGGTTCAACTCTTTTTTTCCAGATAGGTTTTTCAAATTCGACGTAAGTTGTGGCACGGCCCACAAGCATGTGGGATAAAAAAAGTTCACTGGTCAATCTTAATTAAATTTCTTTCTTGTCAATAACAAATAATTTAATACAGCCACCTTAAATCCTTTGAGAACTGATAAGTTTGAAAATGGTGAAAGATTTTTTTTTTTGTTCTTTACTCAAAATGAAATTTCTTGTTTAAATCTTCTCTTTGTATTTATTAAAAGGAATATTTTCATCCATTCACATTTTTTTTAAAATGTTAACTATAGAAAATAAGACCGTTATTACAAATCCAACCCCGTCTTCAATTCAGTTTACTTATGCCATACAAATATTTGAATGTATGTACCATATCATATACTCCCCCTACAACAATAGCAATAGCAATAGTATAATAGACTATACTCCTTTTCAAAATGTACACGATACGCAAATAAGCAAAAGTTGTAATTTTTCAATTGAATGCACATTTTTACTTTGCCACGCACGCATATTTGCCACATTCAGGGTTAAAATGCAACAATAATTATAACAACAACAACAACAACAAGAACAGCAACAACAACATTAGATATCGTATAATAAAAAAAAAAACAACTTAAAACTTATAGATAATACATCAGAACATGCAGTGTGTAATTAACATATAATTAATTGTGTATAAAAAAAATGAATGTTGAAACTGGATAATTAAAAACAAAAACAAAAACAAACAAAAAAAAATTTATTGAAACAATATACTAAAATAATCTTGTACAACAAACAAAGTGAACGGCATCGCATGCAAAATAAGTTATTGCAACAGCAAGAACAATCACAACAACAAAAACAATTGCCATAGAAGCGTATTTCTAGGGGCAACTTAGACAAAAGCCCGGAACGCCGAGTATTAAAGGCTACTGATAAATAAAACAATATGATTTATGATTTGTATGGAGCCTAGCACTTTTCGTAATTGGAGTTCTCTTATTTTATATCCTAACTGCTGACGGACATGACTAAATTCCTCTCGTCACTATGATCATATCCATACACAATTCATGGGAGATCTGACAAACAATTCTATGCGTTACAAAATAATACAATAATAATGTACCCTCAGATATATTGATTTTTAGAGGCAAGGCACAATGGCAAGTATTTATTTAAGATTTTGAGGCCTCAAAAGTCTATTTTACCCAAGGCCCCCACTAGTCAAAATGCGCCACTGACTATAGAAAAATAAATAAACAGCAGTTAAAACATGTAACATCATATCAAAAATTAAGGCAACAACAATTGATTGCGCACTAATTAGTTGCACAACAGACCGAAAAATACGCAAATCTAAATCTAAAATATATACAAGTACAATAAAGAGGTTTTGTTTTCTTTGTTTTCATAATAAGTACTTAGTCCCCCAACAATTGTCTCCTATACGCAGTAATTCGGTTCGTTTAAATTTCCACTAGTCGAAAGTTTAATAAAGAAAACAAAACACAAAATGAGAAGAACTACTAGAAATACTATTATTGCACCACTTAAATGTCTAAACAGGCTGTGAAGTCTACGCAATTTAATATTGTAAGCAAGTAGTAGTCGAAGTAAAACGAAAGACTTAGGCACCAAACTTTTTAGTTTCTTATATTACCAATGAACGTCATAAAAGAGAATTTACAACTAGAATGCACAGCATGCATTCTTAACTAGTTTCCAGAACACAACACTTACATATTGTGGAAGTGTACTGAAAGTGTCTATGATGATCTCATAATTTTACACTTTATAAATTATTTTTATGCAAATTTTCGATAAATCAACGATTTTTGAAGCAAAAGCAGCAAACTCAATTTCACCCGCTGTGATTTTTAAATTAACATAAGCCAATCCAACCCAATCCAATCCAATTCACCATGTGGTTGTTATCTTACAATGTGAAAACTAAGTATTCCATGTCTTATGGTAGTAAGTAGAGGCTTTCATTTCCATTCAGTTCAAAAAAGTCGACTCAATTAGTAGCACGCTTTTGGTTTATGGCCTACGATCCACAGTTTGTAACTTCATTAACAACTAAAACAAAAAGAAAAAAAAAGAAAAAAGTAAACGATGCACCCACTCTATGTTATTGTATTTGGGGTACCACGCGACTTCTTATTGGATTGTGACATTCCGCTTTGCCTTTTGCCCACTTTGGATCCATTCTTCTCCTCCATTGTCTTGTGTATTTAGTTCCATGGTAAGCAACATAGTAGATGCCACCCGTTTGGAGGTGGTAATTTATGTTTGAGCGCACATTACTGGGTAATTAACAAATGTTGAATTACTACTATCCAGCAATATAATTTACTTAGCCAATGATTCTCCTTTATCTTTGCTCAACCCTTCGTCTCTTCTCTTATACTATTGTTCTATATTCTCCTTTAATTTCATTTATTGTTCCTTGTCTGGGCGCCTCGGCTTTTGGTTCAACTAATTACTCATTGCATTGCGTTGCATTGCGTTGCGTTGCGATTGCATTCATTTGTTGTCAGGTTTGGCTTAGACTTATGTAAGTCTACCCCAACGAAAAGTTCTTTTACTTTTACAGTTTCCCTATATATATATATATGTATATTGTATACACGACTATATGTTGTTGCTCTTTCTCGTTCCTCCCCTTCTCGGGAGTTTCCAACTTTTTAACACTGCTTCCAATTGCTTGTCAATTGTAATTAGTTTTGGCTTTTGCACACATTACCAAGAATACCAAGTTAAGTTCGCTGCCAACATTCACTCAGCATTTCAATGCATTCAATGTCTACATATCTGTGTGCATATCTATGTGTATGCATGTGTGTATCTGTGTGTTTGTTAACTGTTTTTGTTGTTACCTTCTTCGTTTGTTTATCTGTTTTTACTATATTTATGGATAAAGACTTGCATTTAACCGTTGTTAATTACTGGTTTTGCATTATTTTCCTATGTTTTGCATAGCGTAAAAAGTAACTTCGACAAATATGAGTATGAGTACATTCGCTTTAGTAGCTGAGTCGCAGAGTCGTTGAGTTTGTAGACTACTTCGATTTACTACTTAAATAATCAAATAAATGCATACTCGTAGTAGGAAAACAGTTAGTAGATTTCCAACAAGAAAATTATGGATAGAATTAGGCAGTGACACGTTTACTATGGGTAAAGAGAAAATAAGTTTGAAAATAGAAATATTATAGTTGCGGTAAAAAAAAAGCAAAATATTACAAGAAAGACAAACAATAAAAAAGAAAGATAAGAAAATTCATAGTGAAGTCGATGTCTGGAGATATTCTCTTAGGTTTAGTCCAGAGTCCTGATTTGACGTATGGTCTTCATCTTCATCTAAATATAAACCACAAATGTCGATCCGAATAAAAGTCTAGAAATTTACATATTATGATTAATAGAATGAACTTGGAATTCATGATTGAGTTTGGACTTAAGACATGAGTCGAAGTTTTAAACTTCTTAAAGTGTCAATGTTTTAGGTAGAAAGAATATAACTGCAAACTTTTCCATGGTCCGTGGTCTTAGGCCTCAAGCTCTTTGGGTTTTAGGTTTTTGGTTAGACTTGGTAGATGGACCTGTGTTGGAGCTGTCGAGATAGCAAAGCCGCAGGCCTTAGTAATCTTTGCTTTATTATTAACTTGGTTTTTTAAATTCAACTAACTTAGGTTTCGGAGAATATGCATTCCTAACAAATGGATAAACGTTTTTTGAAAGCTAAAGAGAGGTTGCTGTTCACGAAAATAGTATTACACGTTTCTCTGAGTCTAATGACTATTATGGTTTTGCATCGTCATGGCATGTCGTGGTCCTATTAACGCTTCGCAGGAATTTGAGCTCATGTCTCTTTAGCCATCTCTCAAAACTGTGTACCACTTAAAGGATCATTTTATAATGCCTTTGATCATATGCATGTTTTCACTTGGGGTGATATACTGTGTTTGGTGGACTACTAGCACACTGTGTGTCTCATCTGTCCATAATAAGTTACAACCCATAGCGGCAGGCCGAAGACTTGCAAATTTCAGTCTTGCATCGCCGTGCTCCTTTATTAATAGGTAAATGGGCACCTCTCTCAGAGTTGTTGATTTCAAAATATTTATAAGATAACGACGAATTATCAAAGCATGGACTGACAAATTTATGTAATTTTCAGTTAAATTTAGGTTATTTTCAACCAATTTTCATGATGACGATACCTTGGTTTACCTAAATCGCACAATCCTTCTGTTGCGTTTCGGGTAGTTTCCTTTATTTATTGGGGCAGTGACCATTTTTCCAATATCCTTCTATGTTGTTCTCTGATTTCTTAAGCTATAACTACATATTAAATTTCTAGTCTCAGTTGAGGAATGCAGCCCATTAAAAGTAGAATAAATATTATCAGAAAAAATGTATATCAGAAAATTATTGGACTACTTGAGCACATTTTTATACCAATGTAAAGTATAATAAGTTTGTCATGAGGTGACATCAGACACCCCATAAATATTTGACAAGTTGATTAAGCCATATTCGTCTGTATGCATACAAACTTCAGTACTTCAGTTTTTGACCAAGAATGCTGAAATTTTGAACGCAGCTTCCTATTCATCATACGCCGTACATTGGTCGGAATCTGACCACTAGGTGCCTTTCATATAAACCACTCAATAAAATTCAGTTTCTTATTGGAAAAACTTCATTGATTTTTGTACTATTGAACTGAAATTTGGCCATTTTAAGTTTCTAACCAAAGTCCAACAAACGTGTTCAGGACCCTAAAATTATTGGATCGTATAGCTTCCATACAAATATTTTGGTCTCAATCTTGAAATTCTGTATGTGTACTGATTCAGTGTACTTCGGAATAGCCTTCCTATTTCTTGTTTTGATTATTATCAATTTTTTATATTTTGCCTTTACTTCAAAATTGTAGTAGCTTTTATAAAATGAAAGAGGACAACGTAATATGATTTTCAAATGGCACACTAGCCCACTCTTTCGGCCAATAGATGCACTTCAGTTTCAAATAATCGAAGGGTGAGTTTTGTTTTTCCACCCCATTCAGTTGTAGATCGATAACAAATGATTGATTTTTTTCACCTTGAATCCAACTAAACTATTTTATACCAATCAGAATAAAAAAAAACATCCCTCTAAGTCGAATTTAATGAACTTCTTCGAAATTCTTAAATAAAAACATACAAAAGATAATTCAAGCAGAATAAACTGCAATTGTTAACACTTCATAAAAGCAAATGATGAAATATGAAGAACAATAAAAAAAACCAATGAAAATATTTTTACTATTATTCAACATAAACATAACAAACACTTGCCTATAAAAATATTCCTACATACACATGCACACATGCATATACTACATGTGTATTTTGTTGTAGTTGGTTGCAAGTTACTAAAAAATAATTGTTGTTAGTAGATTGTTGGCGTAAGCGAACAATTGTTGCACTATCAAAACTACAACAAAATCAACAGGTGCAGCTACTGGCAACTGTTGAAAGCCAAAGTGTGAACGAATAACCAACCATGATGAATCATCATGACAGTCATCAACTTCATAACTATCAACATTACAATCATCATCATCATCATCATCATCATCATCATCATCATCATCATTACTATTATTGTCAGCAACATGTTGGTCAAAGAAGACAAATGCTTCAATAGTAGCATAACAAAAGTATCTTAATAACATAACAATGAAACTGAGCAACATCTTGCAGCAACTTTAATAACAATTATTCTTTATGGAGTTATTTTTGTTAATGTTGTTGTTGTTGTTAATTTTTATGTTTATTAACAAATATTATTATGTTGCAAATTACTTAATTTTTCATTGAAATAAAATATAATTTAAAAATAAAAATGCAAAACAAAATATAAAAAATATGAATTGGTTTCTTTTAGCACAAAAAAAAAATCCTGGGAAAATTTGTAAGAAATATTTTTCAAGAACAACAATTTATCACGTGCATTGAACACACCCCCACCACGCATAATTAACTACGCAAAGTATTCTTCTGTTATATTGAATGTAGGTATGTATCCCTTGAGGATCATTCAAATTTTCGACCTTAAAAATCAAAACAAGAAACAGCAAAGAATCACTTGGCACCAACAACTTGGAACAGCAGCAACCGGCAACAAAAGGTCTTTTGTACAAAACTAATTTCAGATATGCATCTTGAAAATATATGTATATATTTCATAATAATAACAAGAACAATATATGTATGTACAATATACATACGAGAGTATGCATGTGTGTGCGCCACAGTTTTGTTGTTACAACACGCCTTCATATGCTATAAGATTGTTGCTGACTTCATTGTTGTTGGTTGTCAGTTGTTGGTTGTATATGCGCTTCTGTTGCTCATTGCAATATAAAGAGAATATGAAACCAAAAGAATGAATTAAGTCCAAACCAATCACTGGTAGGAACAGTAAAAACACCACCAACAACATCAGCAATAGCAAACAGCCACAACAACAGTAACATGCAAAGGACCTACAACAATTCACGGTTCAGCTTCGATTTTGTTGTTTCCCTAAACTTGTAGTAGGTATATATGCATGTGTGTATAAAAGTAATATTCGTCATAATCATAATGATAGGCTTTCAAGTCAACAATGCAACAACAGGAACCAACAAATAAAAACACTCTAACAACAACAACAACAACAACAACAAGCAGTACCAACAATGATTACGTTGATGACTCGTTCTGGTCGTCATCATTATCATCATCGTCATCATCATCATTATCATCACCATAAGCATCATATCATCTGTATTGCAAACCAAAGGAAACGAACAGCAGCTCACAAAGTAGCCGCAACCAAATGCAAAAGAACCAAAACTGTGGTTAAAAACTCAAACTCGCGTACCGCGTTCGAATCGCGCACGATCCATGCAAATTAAATGAAACGTTCTTGCTACAAAAAAGCAAAATGTTCCCATGACCGATCCGATCCAATCCAATCCAGAATGCTTGTCTTGCTGCTGCCTTTGCTTTCAGTATCTGCCTTTTTCTTTATACATACTTTGAGTTGTGAATCTTGCTGTTGTTGCCGTCGAGGCTGCGCCTCATTTTCCCATTGAGCCATTCATTCATTGTTGTTGCTGTTGCTGTTGCTGTTGTTGTCCGCCTGCCTGCATGATTTCGTTGTTGTTGCTTGCGTTCAAGTGTCATAAATCCTTTGGCTTAATAATATGCACCTTGCTTACTTGCTGCTTGCTGCATGCCACAATAACGTTCAATATTCTAGTGCAACATCACCAATATCTCCAGCAACACCAACAACAACAACAACACAACAACAAAAATTGCATAGACTTGAAGTTTATCTTGCTGCAACTTCAATTACCTTACTTTAACATGACTTGGTTTGGGTTGGTTTGGCTTCGTTTTGTTTTGTTTTGTTTTCTTTTACTTAACTTTACTTGGATACATAAGTATTTCAATAATGTTTTGTTGTTGCTCCTAAGTTTTGATGGTGGTACATTATTGTTAATAGCTAATTGGTTATCAACTCTCTTGGGATTAGTTAAGGTTGTTGACAGGAAGTTGGGTCGATTGTATAAGTGAGTACATAGAGTAAAGTGAAATTTATCTATGAAAAATATTCATTATAGTTCTGAGTACATTTCACTAACAATTTTGGGATAAATTAGATCATTTTGTCTTTAGATTTCAAATCTCTCAAATGAGTAATTTTTTTCTCAAAAGCAGCCAAAAGCAAGATAAGATAATATTATTGTGTGTACAATATAAAAAAATATACTGATGTCTTCTTATTTGCTTTTACTATTTCAATTGACTCCTTGAAATGTCTAACGGTAACTGATGCTATAAATATTTAAGAATCTACTTTTAATTACAATATTTATGGTCAATATTTTAGTTAAACGGCATCTAGCAATAAGTGATTTGAAAAAAACATTCTGATCTATCCATGCCACGAAATAATCACATTTCATTTCCATTGGAAATTTCTTTTAACCACAAAAATTTAAAATACTTTTAATAAAACAATTTCAATGAATTCTTTTGCACTTCAATTTATAATGAACAAAACCATAGGAAACGATGCAACATGGTGCATGGCTTACGCCATTTTAGTTGCAAGTGTTTGCCACTGCGCGCCGCACGTACAACCACTTAAAGTTGAATGAAAATCCCCAAAGATAATTCTAAAGATTCTGCACAAAAAAAGGAATGAAGGGAATGAAAAACTTTACGTTCTTTTGTATTTTTAATAATATTGTGAATCTAACAGTTTCTATAACTCAATATACTCGTATTCAGAGACTTGTTTCTTAAGTCATAAGACGATTTCCAAGAACCCTACAAAATGAAATAAACACTTTTCACTTAAAACTGTTTCCTTAGAAATACAATACGATGCATATAACTCAAGATTCAAAACTAAAGAATTAAAATCCTTTTCGCCCCCTTTTTCGAGGCATAAACCCATCTTTGAAGTCAGCTTGTGCCAATTAGCAATAATAAAGTTGAGACGTGATATTTCATTTGGCCGCGCATTCAGAAACGAAACTCACAAATTTGCCTACGCGCTGAAGTAATAAAACATTTTAGTGTGTTCGAACACAGAGAAAAGAGTCACGATCCTGATCTTGGCAGCTGTCGATGGATGAAGATGGACACCCAAATCCGAATACGAATGTGTAAATTATATGCATAAATAATAATTCAAAAACAAAAAGGGAAAAAAAGAAGGATATAAATAAGTAAATACTATAACCAACAGTATACATACAGATGTACACATATATACAGATGATGACCACGACAGGATTGCTCAAGGAATTGAGTTCTGAAGCGAATTGCAGACAGTTGTTTGGATCGCGAAACCTATCATTAGCATTTCCGCTTTTTATTATTATTATATTTCATTGCTAAAACCAAATGGACGACGATGCCGCATGTAGTACCAACTAACAAACAACGCTTTTGACTGGGCGGAGGGGTGCTCCAAGGGCATGAACACCGATCATACTTAATCATAATTTAAGCCAAAAAGTTGTACGTCGCCATTCAAATTGGCTACAAAAATTTGCTTGTCATATGCTCGTACAAACAACCGGACAGACCCCAAATGGGAATTAGTTGGTTCAAAAAATATTTTTAAAGCATGATTTTGCTGAAAATTTGTTTAAATTACTAAAGCAATTTAGCTACTACAAGCAAATTCAAAATATAATGCAGTCAACAAAAAATAAAAGAAAGTTAAAAACTCAAAATCTCATAAAAATTTAAAATTAAGTTTCACAGGACCAAAACTTAATTGACTTTTTTTTCCTCACAAAATGAAATTTTAGTAGGCAAATTTCGTTAAAGAAGAACAAACACATTTCCTGGGAAGACAATTATCTTTTTGTAGAAGGTAGCTAGAAGCGTCAAAAACAGTTTACAGTTAGAATGAAATTGGCTTTTAAATGGAAAGGACCTGGACCTACCTGAATGAAACCTCAATGGTCTGTTGTATCTAACTTGAAACAAATTCGACTGACAACAAAATCAAAATGCAAAAACGCCTTCAATGGATCACCATCGTTCTCGTTGTCTTGATCTATGGCCAATGGTCAATGGTCGGTTAGAACAAAAGCCAATTCAAGTTTATGAAAACAATTTGTTATTCAAGATTAATGAATTTTTTAGAAATTCTGTTTTTGTTTTCGTCTAGAGATGTTTATTCTTGAAGCCAAAACAGTGGCGAATTGTTTCGACAGTTCTTGGTATTAATTTTTGAATTCATAATTTGTTTGAAATCGTCCTCAAATCATCCTCAAATCATCGGCATTCAGGGGCCAAGTGCTTTGATCTACTGCCTTCTATTGTAGTTCAGGCAGCAAAGGATAACAGTAGCTGAAATAAATGTTGGACGTTTATGCTTAAAGTTAACTAGCGAACAAACGAACGGACGAACGGACGAACGGACGAACGACCTTCAGCATTTAGTGCTTTCATCTACTTAATATGATCTTTAACTAACCCATCTTGAGTGGTGGAATATGTTAGTCTTCAGCATGATGAACTCTTTAAGACCTGGCGCTTCTTACTCTGCATGACTGGAAAACCACATGACGTCGTTGATTATTATTTTTATGGGTATCTCTTCTGTTTTATTTGTTTGGTCTTTAACAGCTTTTGCCACATTTAACGCCAACGCCATCACCAACAACTGGCTTAAACTGCAACTTGGACCTGGACTCTGAATTGTGGACTGTCGCTGTCTCTGTGCATTGAAGAAATTGTGCCAACATTTTTATTACTTTTCAACACCACATTTTGTTCGTTGGTCTTCAGTCCTTTAACCGTCATACCTGATAGTAAGTAGTTAATGCCACATTGCCAACACATGTTCGATGAAGTCCAAAGTTCTGTTGTACCATGTATTGGCAGCACTTTGTACAAAATTATCAACGGCGTCAGGTTATTAATATCAAATTTGTTGCAAGTGACCCAAGCAAATACTTGTACAATAGTACAATATAATAAGACAATTCCGGAAAAGTAAATGTGCGGTAAGTGAAATTCTATTTAACAAATATTTGTAGTTTAAGAATGCACACAATGACTCAATTGTCTCTTGGCTTTACTTTAAACCAAATCGAAGACTTTAAAATCTTAAACAATAATTAACTAGCAGCATACACAACTTATAGCAATATATACGTAATAATTCATGATGGCTGCCTGCACAACTCATGCCAATTTTTAAAACGAATTCTACAGAGAGACGACAACTGTCAGAATTTAATGGCGGCTGATGTTTTATAACTAAAGCACGACTACCGTGAAAATATCATGAAATACTTAGGTACAAACACTAAGCTAGTAAACCTACTCAAGTCAACAAGAAGAGACGAAAGAAGGCTTACAAATCAAGTACAATATAACCTGAAGACCATGTACAAGTGTATCTGCTGCAGCAGCTAAAGTTGAATATTACCAAACCAATCTGCAAAATGCAAACGAGCAAACTTGAAAACTACAAGAAGAATACTGACTGCATAGGAGAAAGACGAGATGAAAATGCAGATTTTAGTAGCACGATATGGACTTATGACGTGCCCACTGAGGCACTGAGCGCACCATTGACGACAGAAGATGGGCGAGTGAGTGGGTTGTATACCATCATGTGTCTCTTGTTTTTTTTTTTTTTTTTGTGTGTTTCGTTTTCTTCTCATTTTTTCTGGAGTATAAAGTTGTGTGACGCTCTGCATGCAATATAAGGTTCCCACAGTCTTCATGGGCTGCCACCGTAGACAGACATTGAAAGAGGCAAAAGCCCAAGCATTTTAGATTGAGCTGCTGCTGCTGAGGCTCCTGCTGTAGTGGTTTTGGTAACGCCTTCAAGAAATGATGACGTCGTCGTCGAGCGTCATCGTTCGAAGGATTCGCTTTCATGTTGATGACGACGTTAGAGCTTATACTTGACTATACTAGTAGTTCTCCAGTTCTTCTTATTGTTGATCTTTAGCTCATCTTTAACTTAGTGAGAAAGTGTAAGAGGGAGGACTCACTGCCTCATATGCATGCCAAGTTGGTTTCATCTGCTTTGTTCAAACCATTCCCGTCGCATCGTTGGTTTAGTCGCTTATCGCACAAAATTTGATCAACGTTTTCGCAATTCGGGAGCTCCGCCCCGAAGGTATTTCCATAAATATTCTTTTGCCCAACAAAACTGCTTTATTTTTGTGCATTTTGTTGTTCCTCTTGGGTCTTCGTTCGTTTGGGAAATAAATTAAAATTATGCATATCGCTTAGGCGCAGCTTTTCGTTGCCGATTTGGATCATCAATAGTTTTGAGCTCATCTTTAATCAAAGGCTTACTTGTATTTAACTTAAAGCTTCTTAGTTAGGGATTTAATATCATATCCCTGGGAAACACTTGACTCTTGAAAAACAAAAAAACGTACAATTTGTCCATGGGTTCATGACTTGCTCATAAAACAAAAATACTTATTTAGAACGATTTTATCATAATAATAATTGAATATTTTAATGACCAAATAAGTTATAGAGTCATGATATATAGAACAATACAATATTAATGACGTCTAGAAAGCTTATTCACAAATAGAGTACATAATATAGACAAAAGACTATGGGCACCGCATCACCAATGATTCCTTGAGGCTCTGAATGAATACAAAAAAAAAAAACAAAAAAACTAAAAGTTCTTCAGACATGGTGAAAATAAGTGATTGAAAATGAAAACCATTCCGAAATCTTATAGTTACCAACTATCTTACATCAGCTGTGACTATAATATTGTATATAAAATAGTAGAAAAAAACGTTCCTAAAGAAAAACTAACCTAATACAACTCAGAAACCCATTGAGTTAGTGGAAAACGGCTTAATTATATGAGTTGATCACCTTCCCATAGTAGTGTTTATGAGATTTTCATCAATAAAATAACCATCATTTTACCCAAAACACATAAAATCCCATAAATTTGATATCAAACATGCGTTTAACTTCAAGTTCATCCACTTTCTTGAGAGTCTTAGAAGTACAGGTAGCAGTAACCTATCACTCAAGTGAAGTGAACGTCTATTTGGACGTCAAGCATATCATCGCCAATAGCTCCCAAATTGCTACTGCAGGCTAAGAATATAGTCGTACAATACCAAGTCCACATTCAAAAGCTTCAAAGATCTTCAAATCTTCTTCAAAACGAAATGAAACAAACAGAAAAGAAAAGAAAAGAAAAGGTTCAGGTTCATCTTCATTTATCATTTTTAATAATAATAAAATCATAAAAGCGAAGCAACGCGCCACTCAAATGAATTGTTGCCATGATGGACAACAACATCAAACGATACAGATACAAAGATACTCGTACACAAACAGGCCAAGATACAACTTGAATGTGGTGTTTTGTTTTGTTTAGTGTAATCAACAAAGTCTTTGGACAATGAACACAGACTCTCAAAGATATACATACACATAAAGGGTGCCAGTTATTAAAAAATAATTTGCATAAAGCAAAAATGTATAAAAAACGCAACAACCATCACTAACACTAAGGCAAACATCAAACAATTCAAATCCATTTCTTGTTTTTTCTTTTTGTGGTTTTTAGCCTTGTCGGCTAATTCTAAAAATATACTACACTAATATAAAACCACAAGGATTAAGTAATAAATAACTTAAGAAATTGAGTTTTGAATTGAATGAACAGAAATGAAAGAATGATAGATTATCATCATCATCATCATCATAATCATCATCACATCACATCACATTACTTTGTACTCGTACATAAGGAGTGTGTATCTGAATGTTAATGATTGTTCTATGCGCTTTGAAATTATATTCAAATTAGTTAAAATGCTACAAATGGCATAATTACCACTTGAAATTACAACAAATTGTATTTCACCGCAAAGATGCCGATCCAGTGTTTAACAATTTCTATGTATCATAGTATTATTACCCAGCATTGTAACCCTGAAACCGGTTGTCCAAGTTGAAGTACATCTACCGACTGCCATTTGAATAGAGAAACTATTGATGCTGCCTTAAGTCGGTTGGTGTTTCTTTCTTCTGTCTGCCTGCTTCATTAACAACATGAGCCTGAGTTATTTTAACACCTTCGGGTTGGCATGGACTGACTTTTTTTCTTCATTTAAGTTTTACTATGAATTGATACTAGAATAGACTCATTTGTTCGGTCTTGAGTGATTCTGAGTGTCTGAGTGTCTATCTACAATATCTTTATTATCTAATTGACAATAAATGAGTTGATATTGTTGCGTGTGTTCTTAGCTAAGAATGAATTTACAGAATTGATTTCAAAAGTGTTATAAGTTTGGTTAGCATTCCTTTGAAGGAATTTCACTGAAATTATATTATAGCATTGTTATTTACAAATTATCATTAGGTAATAACAGGCGAATTTTAGCAAAACCCAAAGTGGCTTAACTAATTGAGGCAACCGGTATATTGATATCAACTCTTTACTTCACAGGACCTGTGAAGCTCCAGTGATGTCAACTAATATATTCTAAAACTAAACAAATAATACATGAAACCTTTTCAGGCACCTTATAATAGTTGAAATTGCATTTTTATTGTACAAAGCATCATAGACTGACTATCATATGCCTACAAGGGCTTCAAAACTGCCTTATAGAGTTGAACTTTGTTTTCTGTAGTAAGTTACGACCATGGTGCAAGGAGGCAGTGCATCTGTTTGCTTTTTGACGTGGTGTCTTTATTTTGCTTATCCAGAAAACTGATGATAACAAAGTAATGGGATACAGTTTGGTTTTGTAGCTACATATCTATCATCGGCATCTAATATCTAATTAAAACACTCGACATCGAAAAGATCAAAGAATTGGTTACGTTCAGTGAGGACCAAACGAAGAACTTTTGGCATTGTTTTGCTATATTAATTAGTAAAAGTTTGACTCAGAGAAGCTACGACGCTCGTTTGAGTTTCAATCATGAGTTGTCGTCAAGATCTTTATATTGCATGAAATAGTTTCTACAGCCGATTTCCTGTATAATAAAATCCCGAATAGGAAAAACTTCTCTGTAATAAAAGTGTTTTTGAAGACTTTGCGTTGTTTTTTTTTTTTGTGCATATATTTCGATTTTCATATAAAATAACCCTGTGTAACGAATTTATTTAAATGCAAAAAACATATTCATTGCAGTAACTATTATGATGGGAAGTACAAATTTTTTCATTCTATTTTCATCCTATTTGAATCAATTTCCAAATATTTGAGTGTCAGCACAAAATCTGATCATCAAAGGAAAAACACACGTGTGTAGCCATCACAAATAAACCTTAAAAAACCAAATGACTTCCGAGTCCGAGGATCATGGAAGCACATCGTGCTGGTATTAGACGGACGGACTCATCATGGTAAATCATTATGTTAGCAAATACAATAGATAAAATTGTTGAAATCCAAATTTTAAAAGCACATAGTGCTGATCAAGGAAAACAATAGTTTATTTGTTAACAATATAATGATAATATGATAATTACATACAAGTATAATACGCTTAAAGAAATTTTTATTTTTTATATTTATGCTAAGAAATGAAAGAAATTTACTACTATGAACCGAAATAAACCTTATTTTTTCTGGCAATAAGGCGACGCTGCCAGGAGTAAAATGGTTTAGGTTCATTCCTTTATAGAGAATTTGACTCAGACTTTAAGGCTCTCTTTCTGAGATTGTCACTGAGTTAAACTGTTATGAAACTTTCCTCTTCCAAAAAATAAGATATTTTCGTTTGTAGTCTGCATAGAGGAGAGTTACAAAAATATATTGCTTAAAATTACCATTAAACACTTAGCTGCTAGATAAAATTTAGTGCTTTACATAGATTTTTTCAAAGAGGACAACTGAAAATTTTTAAGAAACTCTGTTAAATCACAACAATGTTTAAAATTAATTTCAAGAAATTTTCGTTCCATAACCTTAATCTTTTTGAAAGATCTCTTTCATATTAAGCAATAACAAAGAAACGCGATAAAATTCTAGTCTAATTATTGTTGTTAATCATCATTAACATCACCCCACTTTTTTATTGCAACACACTTGTTAAGTACGTGCTCTGACACGAATTATGCTAATTCCCAGGCAATGAATGATAAATTTAAAAATCACAAAAAATATAACCCAATGAGAGAATATTCATATTTATATTAGCAGTTTTCCATTTTTTGATTCATGTAGCTCGAATTCATTCATGTTTTCAGATATCACAGACCAAACTGCTTGCGTGCAGACAGAATTTTATCAATTCAGCATGCCAGCCCAATAAAACAGAACCAAACCCCCAGAACAACTAAAACTAACCATGTTTATATTGTATGTACTCATATATTGTACTGGAAGAAGAATGAGATGACGATGACGATGTCGATGTCGCACCCAAAAGACCACAATAAGTAAAACGGAAGTACTATAGTTAAAGCAAAGTTAGGTTCGAGTAGAAAGGGAACAAAGTGCTGGATGATGAGCAATGGCACAAAGGCTAATGATATGAAAATGAGTGCCAGCGCGAGTGATGAAAAACACGAACATCGAATGTTAAAAGCCGAACTTGTGCCATAATAATTTTCATTTATGAATGAAATAAAAAGGGCAGATACTCGCACACATACGTATGTGCGAGTATATATGGTTATAAATATCAATCAGAAAATAAACAAAAATCCCATCCAAAACCAAAAATATGAAAATGCAACATTGTTGTATATGTGCTATCCACCTGACATGACACGCGAAAGTTGTCTCTGGGTGAGGGAAGTGACAGGAAATGAATATTATTTTTTTTTTTTTTTTTTAAGTAAAATGTATTTAATTGAAACATATCCGTTATACTCTCGTATCTACATAATTGTATCTGAAAGCCTAAATGTCGAAGTTATCAATGATATCATTGTTAAGTTACCTTCTTAGCCAACAAAAGTCAAAAGTCAAGTTCAAAGAAACCGGTTTAATACAAAATTCATTGAAATAATTGAGGAATAAATGCCAAAAATGAAAGACTCACCTTCATGGTTTTCCATGCTATCGATGTTGCTGGTGATGCTGGTGATGCTGGTGATGCTGGTGTTGTTTGCGACAGGTGGTGGTGGCGATGTTGCTGTTGGTGGTGGTGTTTGTGTTGATATTGTCGCTGCAGGCAATTTCACTCGTTCTTGATGATGTTCATTATTATTATGTAACGCTGCTAATGAGGCAGCAAAATTGACATGATTCTGTGCAAAACTAAAGGCTGCTGCCGATGATGTTGATGTTGCTGTTGCTGGCGCCGCCAATGTTGATGTTGCTAAGACCGATGGCGATGATGTCGATTGAGTTGTTGACTCAGTTTTAATTGCCGGTAACAGATTTCGTTGTTGTTGTTGTTGTTGCTGCTGATGCTGTTGTTGCTGCTGCCAATATTCATTATAGATTTGTTGTAGATTTTGTTGTTGATGTGGACCACTGACAGCCGCAGCAATTAAGTGCTGTAAGCCAATATGAGTTGTTGCTACATTTGTTGTGGCGGTTGGCATTTGTTGCCCAAATAGATTGCTTAAATGTTGTAATGGATTTGTGGCAGCAACATGTTGTTGCAACAATTGTTGTTGTAACAACAAATGCTGGTGTTGTTGTTGCTGCTGTTGTTGGAGGTGGTGATGGTGGTGATATTGAGATTGGCTATGATGACTAAGGTGATGCAGATGATGATGTTGATGATGTTGTTGCTGTTGTTCATGATGTTGTTGTTGCTCTTGATGTTGGTGATGATGTTGGTGATGATGTTGTTGTTGCTGTTGTTGTTGATAAAGTAATGTTGCAGCTGTGGCATTTTTTTCATTCGCATCTGTTGTTAGCTTATATTTTGCTGTTGTTGTTGGTGTGGACATTGTATGCTGCTGATATTTTTGCTGCTCTTCCTGTTCTTGCAGCAATTTACCGAAATATTTTTCTTGTTGTAATGTCTTCTCTTCGTCGTTGTTGTTGTTATTGTTATTGTTTATTGATGTTGTTGTTGCTCTATTTTTAATAAGCAATGTTTTATTATATTCAAGTAACATGCCGTTTTGCCGCGTCTTAGCAGCAACAATATACGCTCTATGTTGTTGTTGCTGGTGTTGTTGATAATAAGAATTCGCTAACAATAATGGCATAATCAATGTTTCATTTAGACAAAAATCTCTTCACTTAGTAAATGGATTTTTTTTTGTTTTGTGCTGATTGTTATTTTTAAATTGTAAATGAAATCGTAAGTTTGTAGAATTTGTTAAATTAATTTTATCCCATTGCATCAAATAAAGAAAGTTGGTTGGACCTGCAAAATAAAGAATTATATATGACAATAATTAATTTGATGTTGTTTATAGAAATACAAAAACATGCATACATTAGTATTAGTTTAATAAGTAAATTCCATTTTATATTTGCACAAAATATTCACTAAAATAAAAGCGATAAAAAATTGTGATTTCAAAAAAATATTTAATACATTTCGATATTAAGATTTGATATATTTAATAGCAAACTAATCTAAGCTGGCTAACATTTCAAGTAGCTTATAATATCATATGATGACTGAAGCTTAGTAGGGATTAGAGCACACCACGTGTATATACTAAGTAGTGTTAACAGTTGGCCATCACAGTGTGCCCACTATGAAAAAAAAAAAAGAATGCGTTCTGTAACGCAGTACCGATTGACTTATGCTTGGGGTAGATCGATCTCAGTATTCATACTATAATTCTGAGATCGAAACATTTGTATGGGAGCTATACGCTCCAGTAATCCTAGAGTCTTGTTATTCAGTTTTATAACACAAAAAAAGGTTTTTAAATAAACACAGCAATTTGAATTTTGGTTTTTATGGGAGCTGTACGATCCAGTAAAACTAGGATATTGAAATGAGCATGGTTATTTAATCTGGATCAGATACTTTCACCTTATAAATATCTGTTGGATAATACAAAAAAAGAAAAAAGTTTCCTGCCAAGAACTAAGAATTTAAACTGGGGTTTGTATGGAAGCTATACGCTCCAGTAATCCTAGGATCTTGTTGTTTACATAGTTGGTTAATAAAGCTCGCTCTTAGCTTCCAATAACAGAATAAAAAAAAAACAATTTTTCTAATAGGAAAATGAATTTTAATCTCGGTTTTTTGGGAGCTATATGATCCAGAAACCTTAGGACATTGTATAGGAAATACTCACCCTAGTGCTCCGATTCGGCTGGTTCAAATGTAAAAAAAAAAGTTTTTGCGCTAAATTTCAGGTCTCTAGCTCAAAAACTGTGGGAATAGTTTTCATACATTGCTTAATCAACTCGCTCGTTGCTCAAGGGGTCTTCCACTTGTAATCATGTATGTATTTCATTTATATAGGTACATATATACAATTTCTCTCTTAAATCTCTTTTTTTTTTAACAAAAATTATGAGACATTGACTTATAAGACCCAAAAAAGTCTTAAGTTCAAATATACTTATCTAAAGAAAAGATATGAACAATCACACAATTATACACTAATTGATTATAAGTCAAAATACAGTAAGTAAAAGAGAAACGGCAACAATTAAAAATTCCAAAGTATAAAATGCATGTTTGTACAATGTATCTTCATGAATTTTTACATTACTTGTCACCTTTAAGTAAATTTACTTACTCCCATTCTACAAGTATACATCTATGGATTCCTCTTCTGTTTCAGTCTTATTATTTTTTTTTTTTACCACATTTTAAATAAGAATTAAGCCTATTTTCAGCTTAAAAAGTATTTAAATAAATGCAAAGGCGGCAACAAAATTATGCAAACTCATGCAATGGATGCATAGACATGCTACATAGATAGAATATACATATATATGGTATTTTTATGATCACATTATAGGTAGGCAATTGATCCGATTGAATTAAAATGAATCTGTGAACGAACACACCACATTAATTTGTTGTCATTTTAATTAGTTCACTTGTTTGCTTGAACGATTATTTTAACAAATTTCAGTACAACAAACTTTCATACAAAAAAAAATTCATAGATATTTCCATTAAAAGGTAAAAATGAAAACACAGAAAAAAAAAAGAAAAACAAATAGTCAAATCATCACTACTTAATCGTTTTGGGTTTATCAACAAGAACAAGCCCCGAAGAAACAGTCAACTCAAGTCAAATGCACGAATATTTAGTACAAGACAATGAGAAGGCAAAAATACACAGTAAAAATTAACTAAAAATGCGTTAAGAAACTTCATTCAACTACTTACAATACAATAACAAAAAACATCTAACTGGTGGCAGCAAGGTACAATGTCCGTTGAATCGATAAAATGTCAAGTCATCTTCATCGTATAGTGGTTTATGGTGGATTTCTTCTTTTGACCATTGGGAAGTTGTCAGAAGCAAAAGTGTTAGAGGTAAATTTAATAAATACAATAAATTGTGTTCTTAGACAAATTTTCATTTTTGCCGCATAATTGCTGTCGTTAACATATGAGTTTGTTTATACTTGCTATTCGTACCATAGTAGAAAGAATTGTATTTGTGATCAAAATGATACGCCTATGAATTGAGAAGGGGATTGTTGAAAGCTTGAACAGAATAATTCGAAAAATCTTAGAAAAGGGACAAGAGAAAATTATAATTTGACATGGTCATAAATCAATTTGAAAATTTCTAATGAAATAGCTTAAAGTATTGCCCTGATTCTAATACACGTAATGATGATGATGGTGATGGTGATAATTAATGTGTATATTTGCTCATTGTAAATTATCATAACTTTTAATTCTATGTATCGGCACACAAATAATTATTTGTACAATATGTGAATTATATTTTTCAAAATAAATAAAACAGTTTTATCTGTTATCAAAATTATTGATTTCGAGTGAAATGTTACGAAATAAAAACAACAATTAGTGAGAAATTTCGATTAAATGTGAAAGGAAACATAAATTAAAAAATGTTTTCATAACAAAAAATTATATGTGCAAATCAGTTCTATCTGATCGTTTTTGGTGACATGTTCTTTTAAATATATTACAACTGATTAGATAAAATGCCTCGTAGAAGTACTTTGTCTGATAATGAACAAGGAAATGTAAAAGGAATCGCAGATATTGGAAAAACTCTTAGAAACTCCATTTCAAATAATTTTACAAATTAAATTGTATCCTAAGAGATATGGAACTCTCACAATGCCAATCATACAACCACTGGTATAAAAATTCCAACCCTTCCGAAACACCTATCCACTTCCCTGACTCCTGCGATCGTCCTACTTGTTCCTTGTTAGTTCGATTGAGAACGGGGCACAGTCAACTCACTCACCAACATCTCCTCGAAGGCAAAAGCCAACCTCCTTGTCCATTCTTTGGTGACTACTTGTCAATAAAACACTTGCTAGATGATTGCATAAATCACCACATCACTAGAACACAACTCTTTGGAGACATTCTACCTTCCACATTAATTCATAGCACTCATTAAAAAACTTAGGTTATATATTATAAGTAACTAAATGTATATAATCTAATCCTGTAAATAAATAAATTGTATTACTAAAAGTAAATATAGTCCAGCTTTACAAAAGCGATCGGAAGACCCACATCGTTATCCTTTGCAAACGTCAGATACAACGCCTTGCTGTGTCTAATTCTATGAGTAGTGGATAAGTTAAGGCACATATTGAGCTCCAAATAACAAGGAGTCCAATAGTCTTTTTTTTACCAATTGCCTCCCTCAAAACAGAAGCAGATTGTAGTTGGAATAGCAAATAAATAACAATTAACCATAAAATCTTGTTTAAAACAATACAAAAAAATTTGATATAGAATAGAAGTATTTATCGGGTGCCTCAATAAGAGAGTACTATCAAAAATTGTAATTCGTTACTGGAACATAATAACCGATTTTTTGTGGCCTCACTGAACGAAATATGGTTTCACGACGACACCTGCCATACTGCGCACGAAGCAATCGTTTAATTGCAGCTACGATATCCAGACCAAATCATCTCACGAAATTCTCATGTCAATTTGCCACCAAGATCATGGGGTTTAACGCCGTGCCGTGTTATCAAATCTCGGGCTTATGCGAATAAGCCCGAAACAATTTCTCAACTCAAGACCGAGATTCAACGCATCGTAGGTGAGATGCAGATACATCTTTGTCAAAAAGAGATCGGAAATATCATGAAAACACCCATGGCCTGTTACCAGAGCTGCATGGGCCATTCGCCGTATATTTTATTTCATACCTAATCGAAAAATGCAATCAAAATTTATTTTTAAATGAATTACTGAGATACCCTTTATTTTATATATCACTAGCCTTACCCGGCGTGCGTTGCTACGTCCCCTGTGCGTGCCCAGTTATTAAAAAAAAAAAAAGAAATGGGCCAAGTGCAAGTGAGACTCGTACACGGAGGGGTTTGTATGGGAGGTACTCTTCCTAGTGGTCCGATTTGACTGATTCCAACAAATTTACCGCACCTATGTTAAAAACTTATAGTGTCTAAATTTCAGTTCGATAGAACAAAAAACAGAAAAGTTTTTCCAATAAGAACCTGAATATTAATGGGGCTTTGTATGGTCCGATCAAACTGAAATTTCGACAATATAAGTTTCTGATGTATACCCACCAACCATCCAAATTTCAAGATAGTGGGATTACTGGATCGTATAGCTGCCATACAAACCAAAATGTTTCTTGTATTGGGACCCCTTTAAGTTTTCGAAAATATTTTAGTTTTAGTATTTTTTGCTGATGCCCGGATAGAACTACACATTCTCTGAAAATTTCAACCCTCTAGCTATTGCGGTTTTTAAAACATGACCCGAGGACGGACAGACGGACGGACGAAAAAAAAACCTATCCTATCCTATGTCCGTCTCCTGGTTCTAAGCTACCTCCCCACCAATTTTCAGCCAAATCGGTTCAGCCATTCTTGAGTTAAAAATAGTGTAACTAACACGACTTTCTTTTATATATATAGACTTGAATTTGATTTCCATTGAAATTTTTGTTTTTCTTTAACAAACTTATTTACAATAAAAAATCCAATAATCCGAATGTTTCACTAAAGGTCTACAATTACTAGATCGGATTATCAAATTACTTTTGTATGTAAACCATTCTAATAAATATAGATTTTGAATTTGAAATATTCATTTCATCGGGTAGGTTCCAAACATAATTTTGGTACTATTTTCGTAAATAAGATGTTTTACATAATCATAAGGCTCTAAGATTTTTTCAAATGATTTGCAATGAAATAGTATTTTAAGAAAATTATTTTATTAACAAAGTAATCAAATTTTTTTAGATATCAATCAAGAAAAAAAATTAGATATCAATCAAGAAAAGGTATATTTTGTTGTTTCATATTGATAAGACACTTTTTGAATTAAATTTTTTGATCAAAATTAATCCTTTAAAAATTTGTCCAAGTCTTAATGTCTTTAAATAATGGCATTTCCCTATTTGTCTCAACAATGGAAAGGAAGCAAGGAAACTGTTTTGTAATACATGAACGTGGTCCTTATTTTTGATTTGCGGTGATGTAAAAGCTCCCTGTGCTTGCAATAAAAGATCACTCCTATAGAATTGGGAACCATTTGGGCATCACCTTTTTTAAAAGTTAAACTTACATCTACACTTTGAAATGATTAGGTGACAAATTGTTTAAAAATTTTACCGATGAATCATGCTTGTCTTTAGTTGTTACATATGTATTTAGTAGTTAATAATTAATCTAATCACTGGGTATTACGTTTTAAATGACTGGTAGAAGTTTATCTGAAGCGAAGAAATGATTCATAATTATGAAACGTGGTCTTGCAATAATCAATCGTCTTGATATTGTATATTGTCAGTTTAGGGAATTCAAATTGTATATGATTTTATGTCATATGATGACAATTCAATTCCAATCTTATCAACTTCAAGGTACCATAAACTAACAATCTGATCACAAAATTTACACTTACATATGTATCTCATATGTCATCCATTCTATTCTCAACAACTTACATATTACAGATCAATTATAAATTTTAATCTAAATTTTGGTTCTTTAAACAAAAATCAATATATTGTAAATGGACATTTTCTCATTGTACAATATATTCTAAATGGAACACAATGTTCTATATACGATTTGATGGATGTAGTACTCGTGCGTATTTAGAATGTTACTTTATAATTAATCGCGACCATGACAGGTTAATGTTGTCGCCATAAAGTGCAAAAACTCAAGAGAATAAAAAAATAAAATTCTATAGAAACCATAATTTTATGTAAATATTGATAATTTTATTTAAGCGTTCAATAAACAAAATATTGGCTTCAATGATGTCAATAAATAAAAAAGAAAAAAAAAAACACACACACACATAATAAAATATTGGGGTTGACATCGTTACCCTTAATAAAAATGCATTCAATCGAACGCGTTTCAATTTTATTTTTATTTGTATTTGTTTTGAATTTACAATGTTGAAATTGTGATAAGTCAAAAAGAGGAAAAAAAAATTTATACAATAATAAATTGATTAAAATGTTTACTTACATAAAGGGAAAATTTAAAGAATAAAAAGAAGACTTTTATTTATTATTTTACAATAAACACAATAATTTTTTTTCTTATGGTAATAAATTTTCGTTATTGGAATTAACTTGTTGGCCTAGAAAATCAACATTAAAAATATCAATAAATTTAAATCATGCATTACAAATGCTAATTTTATTTCTTTGTAAATTAAAATGAATCGTTATTATGTTGACATACACGTACGTACATGTACATATGTTAAAGGCTTAAACGAAAATATACCAAATTATTAATTAATTGATATTTTTAGCATGAGACTTAATTGAAATGATTATTCGTAAACGCAGGCGCTTGGTTGGCGCTAATATATTGTACTTAATAACTGTTCATTCTGATTAGAATTCGGTGGTGCTGTGGCGTTATTATAACTGTTTTGTTGCAGAGTCTTAACACCGACTTCACTATAGCTTAACTTGGCCTAGAAGGGTTTATAAACACTAAGACATATTAAACCATTACGATATCTGATTATAATAGATAGTCATTTTGTTTGCCATTAATTCTTAATCGATCGTTTATTTGCCGTTAGGGCGTGTTCAATCATTCATTATTTTAAACAATTATAATAATAGTTTTTATCAAATTAAAAAAAATATGGTTTTCTTTCTTTATTTAATTTGAATCATTGCAATTCATAATTATTTTATGATTAACAATCTAAGTTGTGTATCTATTGGACTTGGTATTATCGATTTTGAAGTACTAAGTCCCATGACCCCTCTATTTGTTTCTTTGTTCATATGTCTTTGTCGACTGTCAAATACAAGTGGAAAATAACAGCTTTTTATATTGACAATTGTTACTACATAGGAATGAATCTATTAAAAGTAAATCTTAAACACATAAATTATTAAATTATGATTCAATAGACAGTTGTTTTTTTTTTTTGTTCTTTTGTAGTATAGTTAATAAATAAATAAATTTAGTTAAAACCGTTTTTTTTTTATATAACCAGTGGAATATGTTGTACAATAAAATAAATATCTAACTAAATTTAAATTTAAATGCTACTTTTTTATTTATGAAAACTTTCATTTATTCTCCTTTAATAAAAATTGAATATTTTTCATGTGCCTTCATTTACATAAAGTTTTTATTAAAGAAACTTAGACTGTGAATTACTGTGAACGGAGCTCAAAAGTATATTCATTAGTAGTCAATTGGAAGATATTGATATGCTAACAGAAACGTTTACTTAAGGAAATTATTATATAATTTCCAATAAAAACAAGTAAGGATTTCATACAACTTATTCCTTTAATTTAAAATCTAAAAAGAGACGTCAAATTTAAACATATTTTACTAGAGCTAGGCAACTTAGTTCTTCTAAATTCCTTCCTTCAAAATTGTTTGGAAATCCCTTTATACATTTTTATTTTGTACTCGTATATGTATAATCTAACGATAACCACTGAAGCATTTATTTTGCATTATTATTGGATCTAATATAATTTTAACCAGAAATTTGTATCACATAAGCCGAGTCAATCAAATAAAGTCGACAATATAGTCGATATAAGGTGCCAGGTGACGCTATTATGGCATAGCGCCAACTTTGCATAACCGATAAAATTAATTATTTACTTATGAAAAATGATATGTGATAAACTAGTGGAAAAGAAAATCAATACATACGAGAAAAATACAAAACAAGACATAATATTAAGTTCAGTTTCACTGAAGTTTACGCACCCTTTACAATATAAATATATATAATAAATTGCAAAATATATAGTTTATAATACAAAAACTTTAAGCCGAATGATCACTTAACAAATAGCAATATTTTGATCGCTGTTGCGACTAATATAAGATTCAGTGAAGCTTGACATCTCTAGTTGAGGAATGGAAGATCTTGCTTACATAAAAATTATAATTTTTATATCGGTCTTATATTAAGATTTTCTATATCAAAAAGATGATATAGCATTCTGAAAATGATTGATTTGTTTGCACACTTGTAGAAATCAAATAGTAATCTATATGATAAAATTCTGAATATAGTAGAAAAGCGAGGCGTTTGCGTTTCAATAATCGGAGAACTCTGAACACAAGTAAGTGCTAGAAGGAAACATCGGAGACACCATAAAGTATATAAATACATATATTCTTAATCAATTCCACGAGATGAGTTGATCTCCATATCCATCTGTGCCTCTGTATGTATGCAAATAAGTCCCTCAAATTTTGAGATAAAGAACTTTGCTTTTTACCAGACGCTGTGCATTTGTCGGAACCAGCCGAATCGAACCACCAGCGGACACCTTCTATACAAACCCAAATTATTATTCATGTTCTTATTAGAAAAATTTTATTGATTTTTGTATTATCAAACTGAAATTTGGGCACTATAAGTCTTTGATTCGTGTCCACCAATCATATAGATTAAACAAGAACTTATTCAACATGTCATCAGTTAAATCCTGGAATGATTTGTAAACAGATACGTTGAATGGTGCCAAACATCTCGACAATTTCATATTATCATACCTAATCATTCATAGAAAATATGTGAAAGAACTTGTAAACAAATTTTACTTTTTAATTGAACTGAGTGAGCCTCAAGAGGATATCAATGACAATAACGAGTAGTGGTGGCTCATAAAATGGAGCTACAGTTTAAAATTATCGGAATAAAAATAATACTGATAAGAAAGTATAAACAAATGTGTTAAGTATTTATACATATTTATTTATGTATCGAATGAAAGTGTGTTTGCGGCACAGTTTGAAATGCAACATGCATGTATTCACACTCATTTATTTTTTATCGATTCACTGATGTTTGTATATTTTTCACTTGTCACCAAGAATGCGTTCTCAGTCTCAGATATTGTACCTTAGGTTGAATATGTCAACCACTTCGGATATCTTATATTTTGTAAGCAAACACAAAGCATATTTTATTATCATTTATTAGCATAACACTTGTGCTAGATAATTTGGTATGTTTTGTTAAGGAATCTTTATCTTTAAGCACTTGCATTAAGTTTGAGATACATTTATGCACCTCATTATTGTCACCAAGAATTTTAAACTTCTATAAAATGCATACAAATGAGATTTTCTTTATTTCATTTCATTTTCGTTCTCAATCTTACTTCAGTTTCTTATCAATGATTTCAATGATTGATTGATAATATTGTTCTATATACAAATGAAATGCATTAAAAGTGACAAAACAATAATAAGAATAATAAATAATTATTAAATACTTTTGCATTATCTTTGAAATGCGTTCGCTTAGCCTAATTAGATAAAATGACAGAAACGGAAAAGAGAAAAGTCTTACTTATCATTTTCGATGTATCCCAATAGATTCTTTAAGAATTGATAATTTATACTCTTTAGAATATTTTTCTATTGATAAATAATTAGTAAATATGTAGAATGAAATTGAACAAATATTTTATATTTGTGCCACAACTTTTGCATATCAAATTATTAATTTTTGATAAAAATAGAAATGAGTCAAATTTTCTTAAATTAAATTGGTAGTGAAACAAAAGACAATTAACCAGAATTCTGACTTACCCTGTAGATTAGATCTGATTAGATATTATTGTGTAAATTAAATTATATTCACTTGGGTTTTTTTTTTTTGTTAAATGTTTTCTATGAATGAAGAAGAAAATTTATTATCTTATCTACAATGAATTTGAGTGGAAATTTAAATAAAAAATTTACATACAATTAAAAAAAAAACCCACTTGTTATTATTTGAAGTTCTATTCAAACTGAATTTTTAAAGAGTATAGAGAGTCTATAATTTCCCCAATAATTATATCTTATATAATGTGTTCCCGTTACAAAAATCCATGGCTTTTAAAATTTTTCCTCATTATTACCACTTTTCGAGAATTTAGAAAAAACGACACCAGTGGCGCTTTCTTACAAAAGCTGCTTATCGAGGAAAGAAGCAGATTTAAACTTGATAGCTGGACATGGTTGTACACAAATGGGTCAAGATGTAACAGCTTTTGCTCATCAAGAAGGTGATCATTTTTTTTGGCCAAAGCAGTTGCCATACTGAAAGTGCTGGAATTTGCACATAGAAACAGAGGCAATTTTGCTATTTGCATTGATCTCAGTTTATGCTAGAAATAAAAAAATAACCAACACCCCATAATTTGCAGTATATGGGATGCCTGTATCGAGGCTCCGGCATTATTATGAATATTTTGGGTACCCAGCCAGACTTGCAGACACTTACTTAGTCAATAAGAAGATTTGCAGAAATATCTACGATGAGTCATTTGAACCAATGTCCCCATCTTCAAAGTATCAAATGTTACCTCTTCATCATCCTTTTAAAAGCTTATTTAGACAATATATTTTTTTTCGTAAAAACTTGTGACTTTTTAGATTCAATAATCGCTTAGAGGAGAAGTTCACAAAATCGTGATTATCATGTTGATTATTGTTTGGTAAAAGAGAGAAATGTTCAAAATGTTCAACTAGAGTTCAGTAGCTTTATTGGCTTATTTCCCGTATTTCTCCAAAGCAACAGCTTTTCTTTGATGTTTGTTCAAATTCTCTAAATTTTTGATCTATTGAAATGGAGTAATAAATAGAATAATATGTATAAATATATAATATATTATATTAATATGAATTTAATTGAAGTTGCTTAAATTCTCATTTAAATATGCCAAATAAAAGAATAATATCACAATATTTTTTGTTGGCATTAAGACAAACGGGTTACTATTGCTTGTTATGAATCAACAGAATTTTAGTTGTCATATAGAAAAATTTATTTTGTAGAATTATCTTTGCAATATAACGAATTCTAACCAGTATTGAAGATCAAATTGTTTTCTGTCGCCGATCCACATATATAAATTATATAAAATACTCAGATCTCTGGCCCCTACTAAGAGGTTTAAGCGACGTAACTTTTGGTTCTGTGTGTCATTAACAATGGCAAAAACATTAGACAAATTCATCACTTGAATAATTGAATCACATAGAATCTGGGAATGTACAAACAATACCTCACATTGAGCAATGAACCCGGACTTGTGGTTAATTAAAATATAAAAGAATATGCATATATTAATTTTTGTATATTTTTTCTTTTGTAAAGTTATTTTCTAATAAATGGACATAACGAAGCCACTGAGGCTTATCAACTTCATCAAGATTTTCAATAAATACCTCAATGATTACCTAAGGTCTCTAAGTTATAAGTCATAACTTATCATTTTTCTATAAATATCTCAATAGAAATTTGTATGCCATTCATTAAATTTTCATTCAATGTACTGTAAATTATCATAAATAATTTCTTAGTAAATTAAAAGAGAATTCTTTATCATCATTATTATGTTGCTATATTTTGCTTATCATAGTGATTTTTTTATTTCTGATAAGCAAATTTTGACATTCTGACGCATGTTTTGTTTTTTCTTTCTTGTACTCGTACAATATTCATTAATGTTTTTAATGCTTAATTTCATTGACTCACATCATCATCATCATGATCGAAACGTTTAGTTAAAGTTTATCACCTGATTTGGTTTATTGGATCACTTTATCTCTAATATTTTCTAAGAACTGATAAATTTTCATAAAATATGATTAACATTTAAACAGGTTTAAATTTTAAGAATATAACGGTATTAGTAGGTAAAACTATATTTTTGATAAGCACAAATATTACAATTCATGTTATAGGATTTGCCATTGAATCACAGTTTTATCACAGGGTCATGTTGCTACCAAATAAAATTTTCAAATAAACTTGTAATACTTTCATGTTTATCATGCTGGCATCTTAAAACTCGGCTTACATTTTAAAGACTGATCAAATTAAGTATATCATATGTAGAAAAAGTCAATCGATTGATAACTTGTTAAATATTTTGATTCAAATAAAAAATAATAATAATTTTGTATAGTGAAATTCATCAATGATGAGACCAAAGTTGATGTTAGAGTATATTTCTTCACTTTCATAACTAAAAGTCACTTCAATACTTTGATTATATTTTGTAATCAACTATTGTAATATTACTTTAAAAAAAAAAAAAAAAAATTAGATTCTTCGTCTTAGATTACACGAGTATTAAGCATAAATAAATAAAACCAACAATGTCATTGTATTTATATTTATGGAAATTACGTTTTATTTAGCAACTCAAAAGAATAAATATATTGTTGTTGTTGTTCTTTGAACATACCTTTAACGATTTTCTTTAAAATGCTATCATTTATTTTCTAATTGTATTCGTATTATTATCTTTCAACTTATATTGTTTATTTAATTTATATTAACATTTTGAATTTATATAAATTTTTTTTTTTTTTTATATTAGCAATAAATTTATTTCTTTTCCACAAAATAATTTACATTTCATGTTTGTTAAAACTTCGAAAAGCTTGTAACATTTCATTTCATTCTCATAGAATTAAATTCATTTCACTTGCAAATCAAATGCAATCACACAAATTTGCTTTAAAATATCATCAGGCGCACTAAAATGTTAAAGAAATAATTTTTTTTTTCTTTTTGCAATATTACGACTTTGCGACGCAAAAACATACTTCTGCGTGAATATCGGGGTAACGACGAGATAAATACAATATTATTGTATAAGAAAATACCGTCTCTGCCGTTCAGAGAAAAAGAGTCGCGCGCGCGCACTTGGGTTACAACAACTACTGACTGAAAAAGTATCTTAAAGATGCGCAAAACTAAAGTGGCAAGCGAACCGAACGTAACAAGGTTTGCGAAAGAAAACAAAAACTTTTGTATCTATAAAAGAAACAACAAAACACAAAAAAACAAAAACGCACACACACGCATTCACTTAAAGTAGAAACGCGAATGCAGCGACACTTACACAAAGAAGAAAAACTACGTAACTACTTAGTAAGCTGCGCGCGGGAAGTATCTGAATGTATCTGTGTATCTGAGCAAGTGCGAAATGACTTAAAGCAGAGCGTTCACTGCGCTCACTTGGTGCGTTGGAGCATGCAACACGCGACCGATTGAAGCGAAAGAAAGAAGACGCAGACGACGACGCAATTGCGAATTAGTGAGGCAGGCAGGCAAACCTCATCATCAACAAGCGACGTTGATAACAGTCATAGCTACTATGACTGCATAACTGACAGCAAAAAACAAAACAGTAGAACGTAAAACAAACAGCGAATGCGCGATCTCAGATACTTTGGATGTGCGAGTACGAGTACGAGTATCTTTGTATCTATTGTGCGATATACTGCAGAAAACTGCAAAACAACTCGAATAGAAGAATGAAAAGAGAATTAACAAACCTCGATTTTAACTCACGTGTTGCTATGCTACTTTCAGTTAAGCTCGATTAAGCGAACTGCCACAATCAGCTGCGAAACTGCAAAGATACTTTAAAGCTGCACACAAGAGACAAACCAAATGAGAGTGAGCAACTATTGCTTAGCAACAGATACATACGATCCACAAAAGAGTGAATTCTGCTCCATACAAATTGTGTATATTATGAGAGCGAAAATGATCGTGAGAGTTTTTTGCACACTCATATAATTGTATACTGTAAGCGAAAGAAGTATCAGTATGCTTGTAGTTAAAGTGTGATAGTGAAGCGAGATAGCTTGCTATTGTATCTTTGTATTTGAAACACTTGTATCTGTCATAAAGCACACAGATACATACACACACAATCGCAATATTCAAATCAACTTAACACACAGAAATATACTTAGTAACAAATACCCATACAATTTTAAAGCTATCTTTACTTCTCACTCGCACTTGAAGATTTGGCTTGCGCATTACTTATTTAAATTTATTATTAGCGCTTTTAGTTTATAGATACATTCATACATCCATACATACGTAGAGTTTCTTAATCCAATTGGAGGTGGAGCCATATTGTATTTGTTATTTTTGCCGTTCTTTTCTATCCCAAGCCACGTTGTGCCTACTTAATCTACTTGTATGTACACAAGTATTTAGATCTTAAAGTACTTATCACGTTTTTATCCAATTGGATTTAGTGAATTGTAACCGGTTTCTATGAAACCTTTATTTGTACTTTTTAGTACAATAAAATAAATAAATTGGATTAGCACATGCTTTAGGTATTTTTATTAGTTAAATAAGTAAATGTACATAAGGTTGTTAATATCTTCAAATAGAAATGATTAAGTGACTAAACTTTATTATTATCCTAATATCAATCAGTTGTGTCTTCTTCAACCTCGTCTGCACTTTTTTTGAATTGCACAATTGCAGAAGATTCTTCTTTAATGCGACAGCGGCTTCATAAATGTATTGGAAGCCGCTTTTACCATTTCTTCACCTAATGGAATCTCTATAAAGTCCTTCTATATGCCGATGACTGATATGCATCAAGAGGCTTTAACGTTCTGGAAGGCATTAAGGAATTGTTTTTACGAGGTTCGATCAATAAATCCTTAGAAAAATATAGAAAAACAATTTTTGTTTTGTAATTTTCTTTCAATTTTTCAATTTAATCTCCTCTTAGCTCGTTACATTTAGTTCAGCAATTTTCCAATTTTTTTATCCCTTCAATTATTCAGAATATTAATTCATCGGAGATTTTTTTACATTTTTTAAGGATCATATTCGATGTAAATGACCAGCGTGCAACCCAAAAAAAGTTTCGCCACAGCTTTGTAGGCCGACCGACCCACCTTGACCTTTTTTGGTGCACGTTCACCCGGAGAAGCCTATTGCTTTGACTTTTCCTTGGTCTCTGGTGTATTCTGATCGATAAAAATCTTGTTTAGATTGCGTAGGAATATCGCCGAACTCTTCTTGCATCTGACCTAGTCTAGTGTGAGCAATCGCGGCAACCATCGCGTTGATAGCTTTTTCACGCCCAAATATTTCTGTAAAATGAAAGGTACCAGCTCAGTTAGGATGCCTTCAGCCTCAGACATCTCACACATTTTCAATTTCTGATCATCCAATAATATTCCATGGATTTAAACTACGATTTCTGGAGTGACCACCTTTTTCAGGTGAACTGAAGTTTTGAAGTCAATTGTGACCACAATGAATTCAGCAAACCATTGAAATTGATGGTGCACAGTCCCATAGTATTTACCAAGCCTTTTCTTGGCTTCGGTGATGGTTTTTTATGCAATAAATAATACTTGATGAGGACACGAGATTCACCTTTTCCCAATTATTTTAAAGTACCATCAGCATCAATAATCAAACAGTTCATCTTAACCTATAAAGAAAAAAAAAGGAGTTCAAAGTCAGAATCAGTTCTGTTTGATAAACATTATTTGTTTTAAAAATATTAGGTTCAAATTAATATGAACTTTCTATAGAAATACATAGATTAATATTCAACATTAATGGAGGTGATTAAATAAGTATTCTATTTACTTGAAAGAAAGTTCTCTTTTTTTTCTTATAAACAAATCGTTGACATCAACAAATTAAAACTGATACTCCATGACTCTTTAAACTTAACATAATGAATAGAGATCTTTCGATCCCTAAGATCGGAAGGTTCAGACAATAAATATCCAGTATTCTGGAAGCCATTATCTAACTAAACTCTAACTGCAAATGATTGGCTAAAACCCACTGAATCAAGAGAACACATTCCTTAATGAAAGTTGTTAGCGTCTCTAATTTGTAGTATAAAAATTATTGTTTCGTTTACTTATATTCTTTATTTGCAACTAACCCAAAGGTGGAGAATAAGCGAATTTATTCAGTTGAGATTGAGATTGAGTTGAGATTGACATGGCGTTACAAGTTATAAGTATAATATTAATGGGATTAGTCCTTCGCTTAGTGCTCCGGTTATATGAAAGGAATATCCGGGGGATGTGCAGGTTCTTGCATGACTTGAGTGTTAGATTTTAAAGTTGTGCCCCAAAGTCCATACTGGCTTAAGAATGGTTTAGTATGTTTAAAATTTCCTAAAGAGAAAACAAACAACAACAATTAATAAAATTAATCTTCACACATCATACAATACCCAAAAATCGAATAGAAAATATACCCAAGTATTTCAAAATTCAAATAATCACTTAACTGATTATGTTTTTGAATACATTTTACAATACAACAAATGATTACATTGCATTTTTGTGTATCTCTGTATCACAAAACATAATCTTTGTTTGTAATTGTTTCTGATTGTATCTACTCAGTTGAGTTCAACAGTTTGTTCTGATCAAAACTTTCGATCCATTCAAAAACAATGCAAACGCTTGACACAATTCCGATTCCAATTCTGAACGGCAAAGCAATGCCGTGCGCCACCAAGTGGGACACCGTCGCCGATTGTTGCCACCAATTAAGTAAGGCTGACATCCACAAGCGCCACGTACTTATGTATGTTAGTATCTACTCGATCACCTTTTGATCTTTCAGCGGCCAATTTGCCCACTATGAATGCCAAGTAAGGCGTTCGCTGCGTTCCACTCGATTGCCGCCAAAAACGTTTAGCATGGCATCTTATACTTAAGAAAGCTGTCAACAAATCGTGCATATCCGCAAAATCCAATTGTTTACCATATGCGCAACACAACGTATGCTTTGGCTTGGCGGCAACTTAACTCAGTTCAACTCAATTCAACTCAACTGAATTGGACTCAAGTGGACTTCATTTGGATTTGTTTTTGCTGGCTAAGCAAACAAAGAGCATACCAAACTGTCCGACTTGGCTTATTAGTCTGTCGTTTGCATTTTGCATTGCCAATTTGAATGTGACTTGTTGCTGTTGTTGTTGTTGTATTTGTAGTTAGTATCTCTGTGTGCATGTATATAGCTTGGTTAATGTTTTACCGGCAGCTGGTTTTACCTCAAATTCTTTAAATTCCTGTAATGCATACGTAATTGTTCTCATTCAAATGATGATTGTGTGGTCCCAATTGGGATGTAAGCTAATGATCTTGAGTGGCATGTTTCTCTGAATCTTCAATGCGATATTATTTAGTAATTCAACTAGATTATTAAAAATGTAAGACTTTTGCAAAAAGATTTCAATTATGCATTTCTATTTTTAATAAATGTTTCTCTAAACAATGTCATATTAAAAAATTGTTAATAAAAGTTGACTTCTTTTTATCTTTGATTATGGATTGGCCTAACCTTGTAGTATTTTAAATAGTGACTATGAAAATTAAACAATATATTTTGACGATTCCAAAAGCAACAAACATTTTTGAAGAATTAAAAATGCGAGTAATTTCGAATTTCGGTTAATGGTTTCTTATAGCTTTCAAGAAAATGAAAACTATAGCTTCCGGATGCTTGGTGGCTTATGTCATAAACCTGATGAAGCCGAGGAGGAACACATAAAAAAAAAATGGATTTTGAGTTCAGACAAATTGGAAAATGCTGTTATCTACATGTGACAGACTACGCTGACCAATTCTTTTGAAAACCTTTTGAAATCGGATGTCTAATGTGGTTTTGAAGAATTCTTCCATTAAGAAAATTGTCTTTTGCCAAAAATTTAGTTAGTTGAACGTCATATTTATATTGTTTGTTTGTTTTGACTTTCCACTTATAGACTCAATCATATTTTCCTAATGCAATCATCTAATATTACTTTCCTCACCAATCGCCACTTGTGTGTTCAACACTCAGGCGAAAACTCAAAAACTTATGCAATTCATCATACTTCACCCCATCCTGTGATCGATTTATATTGGTAATATGTCAGTGGGAAAAAATGTTGAGGTAGCAACATCGAATGGAATGGAAATGGAAAATAGTGGTCAATACAAAAATCCATTCAAACAACATTCACCTTAAGGCGAGGTAGGTGTCCCCCAGTAATATTAAACGGTTCCACTATTCGTATACTAACAAATACCTCGAAATACACTTAGAATGGAGTCTTACCGGGAAGACCCTATTATTGAATCAAAACAAATGCAGCTAAAAAGAAAAAGAAGGAAGATGTACTGACTCCTTGGACTACGTTATCAACTTGGCATAGAAAAAACTCTATGAGGAAGTTCTAAAACCGGTGTGGACATACTTACAAGTATGCAGTGCAGCTGTGGGTAATGTCAAATAATTCCAACATTGAAATAATGCAAAGATATCAGTCTATATAGCAAGTGCTCCTTGGTATGTGAGCAATTTTTAATTCCATAAAAACATAAAAGTATCATTTCTTAGGAATGAAATAAGATGTCAGGTAAATACGTAATGGATGTTTTCTTTTTTTTTTTAGAGGTTTATAACTTTAAGTTTTCAACACTACTTTATTTGGCAACCAATTTAACAGCTGGTAGTTGCTTTTTGTTTAGTTTGCTTTAGCATGTTATTGGCTATTATAATTGATTTTAATAATATTTCAATGTACATTGTTTTATTTTAATTTAAAGTTGTGTAACTCTAAAAAAAATACCCTTTTCATCAGCAAGCTGCATAACATTACCAACAATTGAGCAATAAGTCTGCTAGAAAAAGGCATTGATCTTAAGTGCTTGGTTTCATATGTAAGATGTTCACATAGATTATAGACTCGATTAGATTTAAAATTATTTCCCTAGTTGAGTTTGCTGGAGCCTCACAATTCTTGTTATGTAAAACATTCTCACCAAAATTTGTTGGTTGTTTCTCGAAAGAAAGCTTACGTGAAAACAATAAAAAAAAGATGTTACTTTGAAAAATAAGCAAATATGTTAACTTCTTTCATAATAATCAATAGTTTGTCTCCTAAACTTATATAACAATAAAAGAAAATTATGAAAAGAGAAACTAAAAAATTCTCGAATCATAAAATATTTTTCTCTTGCATTTTTTGTCTGTACTTTATACACGTATTTTGCTGACATGTTGCGTTTAAACATTTTTTTATGCAATGAAATGAAATGAAATGAAAATTTTAACACTTTCCCAACTCCTGTGGAGTGCCAACAATTTATTCCACCAAATTCTTACACCTTCCTCTGTGCATATAAATTGAAATTAATCCATTATAAAGAACCACAAGAAGGTCTACCTGAACCTCTAGACGAAGAAATAATATAATATAATGAGTGATAGTAAGAGAATTAAAGTAAATGCCTCAGATGATGTTGACAAATTGAATTATTATGCAAGAAGAAATGAATGAAAAACTTGCATAGCAAATATAATTTCTAAGTATAATAAATATGCATTTAAGTAATTATTATTATTGTCGCTTTAAGAGTTCAAAGTAAGTTTGATGCAAGTGTCTAAAATGCAAGGTATTAAAATACAACACGCAGAGTCAAATAGTATCTACTACAAGTATGTACACCAATGAATCTAAACCAAATTGACTAAAGAAGAAGAAGACCTCATGAAGCATTACAAATGCGGCGTTGGCGTGTGTTGCAAATTCACTGAGTGCGCTTCCTCTTTTTGTTTTCCAACTTCAACTTTAAGTTGGATTCGTTTGTTTATATTGTATCTTTTTAATTGTCTGAGTATTTACAACATGTACTCGTTAATCAATTTGCTTGCGTTTTTGGCCTCAGGCAAGATACTCACTCAGTCACTCATTTATTTATTCACTCGGTTTTTAGGTATCTTGTCTGTCAAATCTATAATATTGTAATTGTTATATGTATTCACTGTTTAATGGGCATAGTTTGTTTTTCAGTTGCTTCATTTTAATTTAACTAATCCATATGCATTGCTAAATCTTTGATCGCCATCGCAAAACAAGTTCGGCTCCACCTCAGATACTTTAGTATAACAAGCAATATATACAGAGTGAGGAAGAAGGAGATCTCAAAGCAACAAGTGAAGAAAAACATGAACCAAAACATGCCACGAACATGTTAAACATGTTGTGCGTTCATTTTGAAAATGAAACCACAAACAGAAACCAGACTCAAACTCTCAATTCCAATTCCAATTCCAATTAGCATATAAAATTACAGACCAGACACTCAGACACTCTGAAGCTGCAACTGGCTACTGCAACTGAGTATTTGAGCCCACATATCTGTATGAGACTCCGCCTCTATGTAAGTATAAAAAGATACTTTTGTAAAAACCTAACATTTTCTCCAACATTATCTCTAGATACTTGTTTGTACAGTAAATACTATAATATAATCTTAATGTTTATTGTACATATGTAGTTGTAAGTGCTCAATTAAGATAATAAATTAATCATCATCTCATCAGATACAATAACTTTTAATATTATTTGTGGCATAAACACTTCAATAACAAAATTCTATTTGTATTTGAATAAAAAAAAAAGTAATTTTTAAGCAATTAGTGCCAACAATAATTTCAATCAACACTTTCTAAACAATTTCCTATAATTTCCAAATTACCAAATCTCCCCATCAGATCTCCATAACCAAAGATACACATACTCGTAAGCCATGGCATGCAATCAGTTTTAATGGATTTTTTAAGTTTCTCCAATAACACAAAATTTAATAATCATAAACAATTAAATATGCAAGTAATAATAATTTCAATTGAGTGCCTTCTCAAGAAGATTCGAAGATCCAAAGAAAAATGGCATTCAAATGGAGTAGTACAATAATTTTGAAAGTTTATATTCACCTATCTGAGAGTGCATTACAATAATAAAAACCTCTATAAACAAATAAAAAAATAGAAGGAGGAGGAGGCATATTAGTAAGGCGTGTGCGTGTCTAACAATTTATCGGTGGATCTCCTATAAAATTCCAAAAAACAAGTCATCATATCGGTTTTAGCATAATTTATGTTTAGAATTAAGTCTTCAGTTCAGTTCAATATTAAGAAGTTTCTTCTTTGGATAATCAAAGTAAGATTATTCATAGAAGCAATGTTGGTTTCTGTCTATAAGCCCGGCGACATCTAGATGCTTTGGGATCCGTATGAATATGAAAATGCAACAAAATCAATCGTTAAACCAGTGTAAGTCCCTGATAATTAGAACGGTTTATCTTTAAAGGAAATCATTTCCTTTTGTTTCTTATTTTTTTGAGGATACTTAAAGATTTCAATACACCTTGCTATAGCAAAGACGGAGGGCTATGAGACTATTATTACTAATGTTGGTTTAGCTTATATCGCTTCAAATATTTCTTAGTCATTTGTATTTGAATATTTTTATATTCCATTTGCTCTTTATCAGACAATTGGATTCTCCCTGCAATGAGGGTCATTATTATAATATCCTTTAAAGCATCATTTCCAATGCCAATATAAGGTCATGATAACATAATTATAGTATGTGTAGGGTATACAAGGCAGAAGCCACTAGTAGTATCGGTATGGACTTCATGGTACATCGACCATCCAGAACGGCCGCCTACGAAGAATATAGTCATAAATCATGGCTTTACATTGCAAAAATGAAACATGCCTACTCAGAAATATACATAGATACATTATAGCGGTAACCAACTCTGAAGGAAGAGACATATGTATATCTATTGTATTATAATATAGTATAAGATATTTTTTTTAGATATAAACACTAAAGCCAGTTGATTAATAACTTGATGTCAATCAAATAAATAAGTGAATGAGTGAGCATTTAGATGCGCTTTCTTATGATGACAGCGGATTTGTTCAAGTTGTTATTGGGGTTTTCAACTCATTCTAGTTATAATAAAGTGTTGAAATGAAAGCTAAGCATTGTTAGTTACACGGACACATTAAGTGCAATCATAAAAATGTTTGAGATACAACAATAATTTTAATATTGTAAAAACGAAGACAAGATATCTATTGGGACTATGCATTAATTTTAAAGGTTGCACACAGATGGCGTTATTTACAACAGTATCGCATCCGGCAATACTGTAACTATATTCATGTCAAAGCCTCATCATTAGGCTTTGTTTACCAGTATCTGTCATTTCGCTGAAGTGTACACAACATAGTTTTTTTGTGCTCCGAGTATGTCAACTTTCGTGCCGTCAAAACGCAATTTGCGGGAAGCCTTGCTTTTTTGCTTCAATTTGAAGAAAAATACCACCCAAGCCCGTCTATTGCTGTTGGGATGCCTACCCGAACCATACTCCATCGATTTCAACCTGTGAGTACTGGTTTCGACGCTTCAAAAGTGGTGTTTTTGATACCGAGGACAAGGAGCGACCTGGCCAGCCCAAAAGGTTCGAAGACGCAGAATTGGAGGCATTGCTGGACCAAGACCCGTGCCAAACGCAAGAAGAGCTCGCCGAAACGTTGGACGTTGACCAAGCAACCATTTCCAGACGTCTCAAAGCGATGGGAATGATCCAAAAGCAAGGTAATTGGGTGCCATACGAGTTGAAGCCGAGAGACGTCGAACGCCGATTTTTCACGTGCGAATTGCTGCTTGAACGACTTGGCCGGAAGGGTTTTTTGCATCGTACTGTGACTGGCGACGAAAAGTGGATCCATTACGATAACCCAAAGCGTAAAAAAACATATGTCAAGCCCGGCCAACCGGCGCCATCGACGTCCAAGCCGAATATTCATGGTTCGAAGCTCATGCTCTGTATTTGGTGGGATCAGAAGGGTGTGGTGTACTATGAGCTGCTCCAACCCAACGAAACCATCTCTGGGGAAGTCTACCGACGTCAATTGATGCGTTTGAGCCGAGCATTGCTTGAAAAACGGTCGGAAACGGTCGAAAGACACGACAAGGTTATTTTGCAGCATGACAACGCTCGGCCGCATGTTGCACAGGTCGTCAAAACATACCTTGGAACGCTCAACTGGGAAGTGCTACCCCACCCGCCGTACAGCCCAGACATTGCTCCTTCGGATTACCACTTGTTCCGGGAGATGCAGCGTAAGCTGGCTGGACACCGCTTCTCTTCATATGAAGAGACCAAAAAATGGATCGATTCATTCATAGCCGCCCAGAAGCCGGAATTTTGGAGAAACGGAATCCGGAAATTGAAAGAAAGATGGGAAAAGGTTGTGGCTAGCGACGGACAGTACTTTGAATGATGTATCAATCCATTTTGAAATCGAAATAAAGCCCCATTTTTGGTGAAAAAACCTTTAAAATTAATGCATAGTCCTAATACTTAGTATAAAGTTTTTGAGTTCTTCTCCATTCTTTGCTTAAGATAACAATACTTAACCTGAATTTATGGAAAAGGAATTGATTTGTTAAATTATGCATTTAAATGCATTCTATCGGCACAGAATCAAAGTGATAGTAAAGCACTTCAGTGTAAAATATTACGCAGAACAAACGCCAAGTTGAGAAGACAAACACCTTCTTAGTCAAACTGTGTATTAGTTGATCTAAAACAACATACGAGTATCTATGGGCAACATAAGCAACAGATAAGGCAATATTAGTGGGACGATGATAGCTTTTTTTTTTATATCCATATAGAAGTTGTCTCCTCATCCATGATCAGATATCAATCCATAGTCATAGTCATAGTCATCGGTATTATCATTTGGCCTATTTAACAAAACCAATTAGAGCATTGCAAAAGCATAGTACGAGTAACTAGAAATAAAAAATAATGTTTATTAACAAAAGCGTTAAAATTTCAATAAAAACAAAGCAAGAAAGTAAAACTTTTACACTTCTTAAGGAGAAATGTTCATCCTTTAACAAGCTGCGCCAGCTGTTATTCCCAAGGGAGAACAGCAAGAACTTGAAGAATCTCTGCATTTCCTCACGCCAATAAACGCACAATTATAATAAAAATAATCACCAACTGTGCGTATGTTTGCCTATGCCGCAAAATGATGTTCAGATGTTGATGATGATGATGACAAAAAGATGTTGTACCAGTTAGTTGCAAGAAGTACCATGGTGTTACTGCCGCATGTTGAAAGAGAAACAATACAAACAATAACATACAATACAAGTTTTGGCTTCATTTGGTCAATAGTTGTTCCTATTATTATTATTGCTTTTATAGTTACTAGATTCAGAAAAAGATTTGATGCGTTCATTGCCAACTTATTGTTGATACTCGTACCTATATTGTGGACTATAGTAAGTAGCTATTTATCGTTCGATGGATTAACGTTTAGCTCCATTTCGTCTGCCTTGGTGGTGGTGGCTTATAAACAACCATTTTCATCCGGTTTTTCTTTGGTATTTTTTCTTCTGTTTTTCTTTCACTCAATTGCGACAACAATTGCCGAGTAATTGTTGCTGCATAATAATTTTTTCCAACTACATACTCACTATACATCTTCAAGTCCTTCATCTCCTTCATCTCATCCATCCAAATGATGAACAACATTGTTAGTTGTCGAGTTCGTTGCCTAAGTCTTCAGTTTTTCTGTTGCTTCTGCTACTGCTGCTACTTCTTCTGTTGCCACTGTAAGTTTAACACAGAACACAACACTTTAATCCATTTAATCCAAATTTGGTGTGGCATTGTTTTCTGTTATTGTTATTAAGTAGTAACTTACCACCATTTTTGGCTTGGATTTGGAATTGGAGAGTAAAACGTTTAATATTAATTTCATAATTAATTAGAATTTATTTTGAAATACATAAATCAAGTAAAATATTCTATAAAAAAGAGGTGAGTGAATAAATTAAAATTTTATTGCAATAAATTCCAATACAAGGTAAACTTTAAAACTAAAAAAAAACCACAATATTATTTGTACACAAAAAAAAAAAGGAAAAATAAATAACAAGAAAATGTTAAAAATTACCATTAAAAAATGCAAATTGGTAAATTTATGTAAACCTTCAAATTAGCAAAAACAGCAAACCAATAAATTACACATCGAAAATAAACTATACAATAAATGGTTGTAAGCGACAAATCAACTGCGCGTAAAGCATAAATATTCAAAGCCGTCATTGTCTCAGCTACTCAGATACTTCAAACACACCAAATCGGTCGCAATCTGTCAGATACATTTCAAGCAAAGTGCGATGAAAAATATATACAAAAATATAAAAAAAAAATTGACAAAAAATACAATTATTTTACAGCAATATAGACACGTCTACACTTGTGGTCACTCAGTCATTCATTCATTCATTCATTCATTCATCTATTCCATTCGATCGATCATTCTTTCATTGAAACATTCAACGCTACCAAAATATTGCATCAAATTGTAGCTTCAAATGGTTGCGTATCTCTGTCTGTGTCTAAATGTAAGTATGTGTGCGTGTGTAAAGTTGTTAAGTTAAAGTTACAAAATGAAAGAAAAAAAATTAACAAATCACAAATGTTTACTCGAACTCTCCCAAACATTGGCAGCGCATTGAAATCGATCATTTTCCCACGATAGTATCTGCTGCGCCTATCTAATGCTTTGCTACTATATGATGGTACATAGTTGTTTTTCTTGTTGGCTGTTGTTGTCATTGTTACCAGTCTCGCCTTCGCCTAGTCTATGTGGTCTGTGGTCCATGCTCCGTGTTTTCCACATGTCCACATCCACATCCACATAACATAAACAGGCGCATTCACTTGCTTCACAAAGACTCACACTGAGTTGCTGCAAGAAGATAAAACAGAAAATAGAAATAAGGAGTAAATAGTTAAGACTTGGACTCGGAATTCATCATAAGTTTTGTGTTTTGCTTTGATCAATCACTTTGAGCACTTTGAAATGTGTGTAGTTAGTTATGTGATGTTGTATGTGGATCTATGTGATTATGTGCTGCTATGTAAATGCTATAAAAGGATATTTTTATTTGTAATTGTTGAAAAGTGAGAGAGAAAATTTTATAAAACAAAAAATAAAAAAAATTATGGAAATGTAAACAACAAACATTTCCCGGGAAGACTTATATAATTTACTTTGTTGTAAGTTTAATTGAAAATGACGAAACTTTTAACAAAATCTATTGTAATAGATAAATGATGCCTCATGGAAAATATTTAAAATCCAGAAAAATTAAAAATTATTAAATGCCACCAAAATCATAAATGTGAAAAGGCGGCTTAGGTTAACATTTAGGAATGTACAATATTCTTCAATTACTTTAAAAGAAAATGTAATTGGTTATTTGATAGTATTACAATACTTTATAATTTATGAACTATTTTTAAAAATAGCTTATTTGGCATGTGATTGCACATCCACTGAATATTATAAGCCCTTTTCCATCTGATTTTCATTTAATTCGCTTCTTGATAAACTTCTTAAACGATAAGAAGTTTGCTATCGAGAACCTCATCAATCAGCATATCGAACAGTGTTCAGACTTCTCATCCTCAATTCATAACAAAAGCATAAGTGAGAAAGTTTAAATTGCAACTGTGGTTGTACACACAATTCAAGTTCGACCCATCGCCATCTTATATATTTATCGCATTTATTCACATATTATCGCAAGACAATATTACATGTTAAAATCCCCACGTCTTAATCGCAACAATCAGTTTCTCAATCTGAAAGATTTAAATACGGGATTATGAATTTATTCCAGAGATAGCAAACTAGTATACGAACAAAATATTCAGTTAGTTTGTTAATCAAACGTATTACGTATTTACGTATTAAAAACAAAAACACGCCTTGAAATCACATAAATCTAACATATATTCAGCCAATTAATAATAAAACTATGATACATTAGTCGATAACTCAATGGTCCTTTTATGTAAAAATATGTTCTCATTAGTGCAATTTTATATGACATTTATAACAAAATGCTGAATTCTTTTATATTCGGAAAGACCTTTGAGTATTACAAATTACCATGCTGAATGTTTGGCTAAAACAAATTGATGCCGGCATAATATATTTTAATGTTTATCATTCAGATATTTGTTTTTTTTTTTTTTTTCTAGTCTATTACTATTAGAACTAATAATGAGCAATTTGCAGTGGCTCTGCTATTATTAAAGATAAAATACTATACTCCCATTTTAATTAAGTAATTAAATCTTCTGATTTCTAAGTTTAAGCTACCCTATCCACTGTGTTGCGTCCGTGAAGATGAAGGCTTCTTTATTTGTATGTTTGCTCAATTTCTCTTTGCGAAAGTTAGCTTCCTTTTTATTGTGTACGCAAGATCGGAACTGCGAATATACTAAGGAGTACTAATAACTCGTTTCAGCACTTTGCTTGGGAACCTTTGGATTTACTGAATATTGCTTAAGCTGCAACTACTCCCAACTCAATATATATTTTTCTATATTTATGTATATATTTCTATTTTTTAATGCAAGTTCCTCTCTCTAAAACCACATGAGTACGCATTTTGTACCTTTTTTATACATACAAGTTTAGTTTAATAAGCCACTCCAATCGAACAATTTCGAGGTCTATTCCCACTCTGTCTTTTCTACTGAAAGAATAGCTGCGTCATCGGCAAAAGTTGCTGTGACGCAGTTTTCATTGCATGGCAGGTCACACCTAAAAAGTAGTTATAAGAAAGAGAAAGAGAAAGAGTGCTTTTTCTTCAAATGCTTGTTCAATACCAAGAGTTGACCATTTGTTGAATTTTTCGAAAGGTATCGTTGTTACTTTGTAATAAAGTGAAGGAAAGTATACATGTGTATGTATGTACATAAGATACATAAAAAATATAGACAGCATTTGTTTCTCAATTCTTAAGGCATCCTTTTGAGAGAATTAAGATCTTTAGTGGCATTTAAGTAAGCTTTCATGCTTAATATCACTGGTTTCGCAGCAATTTAATATTCATCAACTATTCTAATTCTTGGTCACACTTCGAATATCTTTTAATATTTATCTTTAACACGATGCCACTAATCAAAACAGATGAATTGTAAGCTAATCCTTAAACAAAACATGATTAAGTATTTCATGAATCATGTGACAAATGAAATTAAAATAAACAATCACAAAATTTTTGGAAAATCAATTTTTATACAAACGAGTTCAAGCCATGAATAAACAGATTTTTGGTAGACTCGATTCTAATTAGCATTGAGTGAGTCAAGTGTTGCTAGTCTTACGCTGTAGAGTTTTAACTGATCCAGCACATGTTGATGAGGCATAAGCACTTAATGACATGCTCCATCCATGTCTGACATGTGTTCCGACGCAATTCCAGCGGCTTAATTTGTTGTTAGTTAATAAATTTAAGAAATATCGACATTCAAAATATGTATGTTGCTTGAAAATCATACAGAAATGATCTGCACAAGACAAAAGAATTCAAATTTAGTTTAATGTTTATTATTTTAATTTTATTTTGTAAAGTCACCTGAAGTAAGTAGTTTCGGTAGGCACTAGAAAAAATATTGATTTTAATTTTCTCTTTGCAAGAGCGTAAATGTGTGTAGTTACTTACAGATGAAGATTTGAAGCGTGCTGAAGTACCATTTCCCTTATTTTAATATATATGTCTACATACCTTCTTCCTGTTTCTTTGTAAACACCTAACTGGTTGAATTATAATATCAAACTGAATTCTTCTTGCCATTGAATTTTTTATCAACCCAAAATGTCTTGAAATGTCAACCCTTTTTCATCTAAAGCAACAACCCTTTCTATGGAAGTTTTTGTACTTCCAGTTGATTTTGCATGGCATCGTTTTTTAGCACCACTTTACATTTCCAATAAACACCCCTTTTCATATAAAAACAAAAAACAACTGATTTTTTAGATCAAACGTAAAACACCCTTCTATCATCATTAACCCTTTGAGTGTAGTTTAGTTTACATAATTCTACGCCAGATGGCGTTAGTTGTCAATGAATTGAATTTGAATTCTCAACCGTTTTCTTTTTTTGCTTTGTTGGGTTTCTTTCAAGTGAATTCATTATGGTGGCATTTGGTGTATCTCATTAACCTGTGTGTGTATAAATGAATAATGCTCATAATTAGCGTCTAAAGACTTCCTACACTGACTGACTGGATGGATCTTTCGCCATCGTTTAATAAAATATTTTAAATAATTCTACCATCTAAATGCAGACCGAGTGCATGTGTTCGTTCATACGTGTATGTGATCCGAACACAACATAACACAACAGGATGCGCTCATTTCCAGCTATGAATCTCTAAAAAGAAAAAAAAAATCTCTTAAATACCAACACAGAACGCAGCAGAATCAGCAGCAGCACAAATCACGAATTGTCACGTTAATAGTTCTTGCAGCACTTGGAGGAGCATTTTTGCTTTAACTTTATTCTGTGTAAATGCGCAATGTAAATTCACAAGCATCAAACATGCAGCAACCGGGCAATGCATCAGTATCTGTCTGATGAAGAAGTGTAGCTAAGAAAAACATGTCTGCATGCAGGATGACGCCAAATGCTTGCTTACGTGCCTTCCTCCTACCTACCTACTAACCTTACTAACTAGCTGTCTAACTGACTGAATGTCTGACTGACTAACTGAGTGACTGAATGACTACCTCTATGTTGATGTTGTCTCTGTTGTCTCTCAAGATGCCAGAATGCACGCCGCTTGAATGCGTCTTGATAATTTATGAGACGCCTTATTAACATCAGTCAGCCGCCATCTAGAGAAACAACCAACAAGTCAGTGAATCGGGCGCATTGACCATTGACTGATCTGATCCCATGTTTTCCAGTTTCTTAGAACATGTTTGAATGTTGTTTGTACAACTAAATATTACTCTTTCAGTTACTGTGCTAATTTCAAATCATTTTATTTCTTTTATTCTACAATTTATCATATGGAATGCCCATAACTACTGATATTTGTCTCCCATCCACACAAACCATAATCGCCAAGTGTAGTGACACTTTACTTATTGACCGACAGTAAGTTGGTTGATGTGATGCATGATGCAAATCAATGGCACATTTAATGTCATTCTATGCAAATCATGATTGCCACACTCGATGTTGTTGTTGTTACCAGGTTGTCAGAGTTCAACTTAGTCCAAAAAAGTTGACTTAACTTTTGTCTACATCTCTTAACCTGTTTGACTTGCTTCAGTCCTCTTCACTCCACACCCCTCCATTCCATACTACTCCACTCCACTTAGACTTTGGCAAAACAATCAAATTGTATTCGCATTCAGTTGCATGATTTGCATAGGAATTTTCCTTATGCGCAATGAATAAAATCAAATCAAATACAATTAAGTTGCGCACACTTGTTAAAACATTCCAAATGTTAATTTTCAAGTTCATTTAAATTTAATTTCAAACGCGCGTTACGCGCACACAGTTCATTGCATGAGCATGGAACGTTTGTTCCACGAACTGACACAGTTCAATGTCAACCAGGGCTTGGTCAGATTTTTAAAATGTAGTACATACAATGTTTGTTTTTTAGAACAAGATACATAGCGAGATAAATAGTGAGTGAGAAACACTGAGTACTGAGAAATTTATATGATTTAAGTTATTGTATACCCAAAACTAGCTAATTGATCAAAAAATTTAGATTTTCAAAATAAAAGTTTTTAGACCCAAGCGAAAAATCTTTGACAATAGGTAACAGATATCGCTGAGGAACTCACAACAAAATCTTGTAGCTGATTTATATTTACTTTTAGTACAATTACTATCAGTAATATACAATGGAATATTGAAATAAAGAGAATAACATTTCCCATTCAATGCGCCTGGTACGAACTAAGACAATCCTCAATTTGATAATAGCCACTTTTGAACTGATTTCAAATTGCATTTATCAAGTTCGAAGCCCTGGTAACTGTCAGCTCAGAATTTTATTTGATTTGATTTACAAACGATTTGATGTTGATTCAATTTGATTTTGATTAAAATCTATTGGATTTTTGTACTTCGATTTGTCATTGAATCGAACACGATCTTACTTGAATAAATTCAATTCAATTCGTAAAGCCAATATGGTAATGACCATAATTGTTTATAAATAATTATCATTTATTTTTCTATTTTATGTCCAACAACTAGGCAAACTTTGTATAGACATATACTGTACAGTATGTATGCATTTTTATGGTGCCCTGTTGAGTTTGACCTTAAAAAGGATTTACAATATGTAGTTCTTTAGAACCATTGTAAGACGACCATATCTAGTGATCTAGTCTATGAAAATAGTGCCGACCGACCTATAATTACTTGCATGATTTTTAAGTTTTATGTTTTATCGTTTTTTTTTTTTGCTCTTTGCGTTTTTAACAAATTAGCCAAAGTAGCGCAACGAATCTAAAATAAATTAGCAGTTGCAAGGCAACTTGCAGTTCCAGTTGGAGCTAAGCTAAGATGGAGTGCTGGCAGCCAGTAAGAAATTACTATATTTAAAAATCTTTAATAAGCGCAAATTTTGCCATTTGCAGTACGTTAATGCAGATCGTTCGATCAGTTTCGTCTGTCTATCGGTTGTTCGGTTTGACTAGACTGTTGGCCAGACCAGACCAAACCAGACAAGACTCGCACGTCAAGGCGTTGCCAATTTGGGCTTAAAAGGCGCCGCCACTTAGTGAAGCAGAAATCACTATGCTTCGGAAGCTGAATCTTCTGAATTTGTTCATTGTTTGATAGCAAGAACTGCGAGAACAGTAGCTGCATTTATTTAAATGATGAGCAAGCACAAGTCGATAAAGCGGAAATTCCGAAATTTGTAAGATTATAAAAAATCTGATATGTACATATGTGTATAAGAACAAAGCATCCGTCACTCACTGGATGCATAGTACAAGTATTTTGAATTTGAAGTGTATTCGTAATTTGATTTCTAATGAATTTATTAATGACATTTTTCTATACTCTTCTGAACATTAGCAGGTAAAGTGTATAAACAATTCAGTCTGATGTTCGTAATACAATACATCGCAGAGCCCTCAGCATCGCAACTGCAATCCAACCAATATATCAACACTTTTCCTCTTTTGAAAATAATTTTTTTGTGGTTTTACATGGTTTGCATACTTGCATATTCTTAGTTAAGTGATTGTTGTCATATAATTAAAATCATGTGTTTTCTAAGCCATCTTATGTGAAATACATGGCAGCTTCGGTAAGATTAAGGTAAGTTAGTAATACGATTTATTAATCCTATTCTTATTCTTTTTCAATTGGTAAATTAATCAATTAAAATGATTTATCATCATCTATATATACAATATTATAAAACAAATTCATCCAGTCGCGTCTGTCTGTCTAAAAGGTTTTGCGTAAATTGACTGAAATATGACGATGATTGTTGAAAATGTCAGAAAAAATAATGCCGTGAAATGTGTTAACCACATAACCAAGGTGTCGATAATGTCGGAGACAACAGAAATTAGTGTAACTCATAATGCAATTTGATGTGGGTTACACAATTGACTGCTTTGATTTTGATCGCATCCCGATGATGCCTCAAATTGTCTCAACACAACTCGTTGGCGGACGTATAGCGCATTCAGCACTCAAGCTTCCATTGAATTTAAACCTGTCCGACATCCAAAATTAGAAATCTCTCTGGCCCATAGTCCTTAAAAAACTGCTCAAGCACTTGACCAAAAGGGCGTAACAATGCGTGCCGCATGTCGCTAGTATCATATATATTGTAGTCATGAAATGTCTTTGCTAATAACAATAAATCGGCCACCAGTGAGAGCAGTGATGATCTCCTATATCGTGTCAATATTTCATGGTTTAAATCAGGGCTGCCCGCATGCGCATGCATGGTAAATGTCCGTGCGGTTGAACCGAGGACCTTTTTTTTAATTTTTGTTTTTTTTCCCGCCAGTTTACTTATGACCCAAATCACCACACCTTCTTCCAATGTGGCTCTGATAACCAAGCAGCTTTAACAACCCTCGTTTAAATATTAAACTTTTGATACAAAAATCTTTAAGCTATTCTTTCTTATCAAAATATCTATATAAATATCAAATCCCACTTTTTCACTTGTTAATAAAGGTTCTCATAAATATATGAAATGCTTCAATTTGGCTCATTAAACCTTCTGATTCATAAAAATAAAATAAACAAAGCTTAATAATTTAATAAGCTAACACAAATAATGAAAACATATTTGAGTATCTACATCAACTCATTTTAATAGAATTTATCTCTGATGAAGGTCATTCTGATTAAGTAAATATTTTCAAATCCAATTAACATGTGACTAAACTAACCTCGTGATTTCTAAATAATTATGCAAATTTTATGGCAATTAATTTAATTTAATTTCATTCATTTTTTTATTTTGTAATTTTCCATTTTTTTTTTTTTTTTCTTATTTGTCAACAAATTATTCAAAAATTTTCCAATCAAACTATTCGTACAATAAGTGGAGAAGAAGAAGTGTGTGTGATGTGGTGTAGTGTGGAGTGGAAGTAAGTTGCAAGCGAGTGTCCTCGACTGGCAGCTGCCTGTCAATTTGACGTTTTGACCAAAACGAACGAATACATACTCGTACATATCTGAATGATCAGCAACGAACTGTCAAAGTGACGTAAAGTCGTTTGTTGCTGTTTACGCTTTTTGTCACCAGCAACATTTGCTTTGACTTTATTTTTTTTTTTTCTTTTTTGTCATCATCATCTTTTTTATTATTGCTGCAACTCAGAGATTCTTGTTGTTTGTCTTATGATATTGCTACCTACTACTACTATTACTACTACTACTGCTGCTGCTGATGTTACTGGCGTTGTAACTGTTGCTGCTGTTGTCAAACGCGTATCTGTTGTTGTTTGCGATTAATTGTTGACAATTTTCCAATTTAAAAATAATTTTAGTTATTGTCATCGTTTATTTACTATTTGCTTTTGTTGCTGTATAAAAAATGTAAATCTATTATTCCCCCTTTAACTCCGATCTCTGATTCTGCTCTTTTTCTTACGCCTCTAGGCCACCCGCTTTGAAGTGGTGTGTCTTGAGTACAGTCATCCATCTCAGTATAATGAGATTTTTCTTCTTTTTTTTTTTTTGTTTTGTTTTAATGAGACCCCGCGACACTTTGGTATTTGCATTTTGATTGACAGCACTTCGTGTAAATTTTTTACTCTTGACCATATTAGGCATCTGACTGTCTGGATTTGCTCCCTCGTCCATTGATATTGCTGCTGAAGTTGTTTAAGCATTTAATGACAGCCTTTGTTAGTAGGTACATATCGTATTTGTATCTAAACACAACTGCACAGATTCTCGTCTCTGATGGCAATTGGGTTGTTTTGTCAAAGCAACTCTGTGGTCTATAAATTTATTCAAAGTTGGCAATGCTGACCTTAAAAATATGTTACTCAATTCAAGCTCAGATATGATTACTTTGAAAGGGGTACAGAGTGATTGTACTAAAAAATGAAAGGGTTGCTGTTTAGCTTGACGTTGTGTAAAAAAACTGGAAATTATATCATTTTTTGCAGAACCACCCTCACTTCAAGTAACATTCCATAAAACGAATTCTGACTGACAGTTTGAGAAAGCAACCCTGCTGAACTGGTCTCTCATTCTTGGATGTAAAGCGCATATTCAAATTTTAAAACATTTCGCTGTTGTTGTGTTTGTATGCTTCTGTTTGGAAATCTAAGGTAATAAGTTATAGTACATTCCAGTTAAACTTCATTTGAATGTAAGCGTCTGTCACAAGTGTAGTCCCTTACATTTGCATTCGGTACGTGAACGCGTGCGGTTCTCTTTTACTTTTCGTGTAATTTCGAGTTTTTCAGGCATTTGGATATAATTTTTACTCAATGGATTATTACGAATGCTTCATTATGGATTAGAGAAGCTAAAATTGGATTTATACTTAGCAATTATGAAATAATTTAAGGAAATATTTTTTGTGTATATTTTGTTTTTCTCTCTATAAATTTTGTTTAAGTTTAATTAAGGAAAAGAATAGTTAAAAAGAAAGAAAATAATCATTAAAAACTAACAATCACAATAAATTTAAAGCAACAAAATTGATAATAATTATTTAAGAAAATAACAAATATAGAGAAACAACCAAATTTACCAAGCTTCCTACACACAACGCGAGAGTAAGTCAATAAGTTGTTAGAAAATTAAACGTGTGTCATTGTGCAATTCATTGAAATGGATTTCTTTCTGCACACTTTAAAGTTGATCAATAAAATTAACTTCTGATCGAATAAGTACAATTTGGAGTACCATATGTACATTTGCATCAGGTACATACTTAAGAAATCATCCATAAACGATAAGTTGAAGAAACGATTGGAACATAGTAGATCTAAATTTCCGAGTATATTTTTTATTGTGGACAAACCAAGAACAAACATTGAAAACATTCGGTTAACAATCTAAGAATTAAGCAAGGATGGTGAACTTGGTCAAGAAGGTTATAGAACAGTTACTAGGATGCACATACATATAAAATTGGATGTACCTTTGTATGTTGCCTATGGACTCCGAAACTGTTGTAACGAATTTAATGAAATTTTCAGGAAAATTATAGCATAGTCTTGAGAATGTTCCTGTGAAGTTTGGTGTGGAACGGAACGGAAAAGTCCGTCATAGTTTAAAATCAATCAAATATATCTTTATTCTTTATTTATCTTTATTCTCCTTTTTCAAAATCAATAATTGCTTAAGTGTAAAGAATTCAATATAAAAAGACAATAAGTGAAGAAATAATGTACCAAAAAATCAATTGGAAGAAAAATATCAAAAGCAAGACAAACAAGAGAAAATAGAATGTACAGAAACACCCGAATAATGAAAATATAGTCATGAAGGAACCTTACAAAGCGCACCGGGTCAGCTAGTATACTATAATTCACACTATAATTTAACTACTTAAAAATCAATCAACTTGGCATTTTACACATAAGACTGAAGAAGGTGAAAAATAATTTAATAAAGAATCAATCAAGAAACAAATATAACCTGTTTTGTTTATAATGACAACTTATTGACTTGCTCTCGTTTAATAGATTTAAATTTTTCTTTGAACTGTATGAAATTCCAATGCCCTTCAAAGTCAAACTACAAAAAAATGACCAAAGTAAAAAATAATATCATATTTTCATTTTATCAAGTTTTGGATATTCTACAATAATTTATTATAGATTACAAAATTCATCTCGCAAAATAACATTTCTGTTCTCAATTTAATTCATTGTCTGTTTAGGTTAGATTTTACTTTATAGGGATTTAAAAATAATCCGAATAATGAAATGTTTGCATATTTATACATAATTTTAAGTGTAGTTGTATCTATTATTGATCGGATCCAAATTGATTATACTGATATTATGTTAATGGAAACAAAGTTTGGAAACTGAGACACTAATTTGAGTCGAAATAAATAAACTGTCAGTTGAACTGATTAGCCCCCTTGGATTCCAGTACTGACCATGGTAGATCTTCAATACTCAGTTACAAACGTAACTACAAAGTGATAATGCCTATTTCACATTAATCAAAAAATTATAAAAATAATGATGAAAATTTTTCATATATAAAACTCATAAAAATTTGCGTGTCAATTTTGGCTTGAAACTTTTTATGCATGTTGTGCAGCGATTGCAACAAATTTAATTGTGCACTGAAAATTATGATCCACACTCACTACAAACTCATTTATCCATATATGTATGTGAGTATAATACATGCATAATACATTATTAAAATAAATAAAAAAGAAAGGTATCTAAATTATACTTCATATAACCATGCATTACCAAAGTTTTTATGATCTCAAAGTGAGCGCACAAGAAAGAGCAAAAATTCAGGTAGAAAAGCAGGTGAAAATGCCAAAAAACAAACAGCAATAAACTAAATACTGGTGGCAATAAAATGTAGCAACAATAAAACTCTAATTCATAATTCACAAAAAAAAAAAAAACAAAAACTACAAAAAATCAAAAAGAAAAAGATACAAAAATTTGGTTTAAATTTAACTTAAATGCTGCGTGTTTGTAATTAAACTCGTTACTCGTTTTTTTCGTTACTGTCGCTGCACTTCCATGGCAAACATGCACATATGCGCGTGCCTTACACTGCTTTGTTTTATGCCTTTTATTCATTCATTCTTTGCTTTGCTCTGTAAAACGATTCTATCATAAATAAAACAAAATGTAAAAATTACCAAAAAAAAAAAAAAAAAAATATAAAACGAAATACAAAAAACAAACCAAAGAAGCATTTCAAAGGTAGTTAAAACTCACTACTCACTACTACTATTCTGTACGCAAAATGCACTCAAGCAAAAGTTTTTATTCATTCCGCATTTTCTTTTTGGTTAATTTTACCATATATTTGTGTATTTTTCTTTACACGAAAAACTATTGTCTGTCACTTTTGGCAATTTATTGTTGTACAATATTTTCCAACCCATTCAAGTTAATTTAGCGAATGGACATTTGTGCTTACAAAACAATTCTCAAGTACAGTTGAACTAAGTACGAGGTCCATAAATAAGTCCTTAAAAAAACCGAGAGATGACGCTCTTTTTTTGTCTAGTTTACACTAATCTACTGTGGAAGTCTCAAAAATATTTAATTTTTTTGGACAATTAAAAATTTAGAAAATTGGTGAATAAAGGTGAATTTAATGTCCTCACCAAGCAATATTTTTTGAATAAAAAAACCATCACCGAAACCAAGAAATGGCTTGGGAAATACTATGGGAAATGTGGTTCATTAATTTTAGTTAAGAAGAGTTTTTTTTTTTTTACTGAATTCTTTATTTTCAACACAAATGACGCCAAACGTTCAGTTCGCCGGAAAAAGGGGGTCACTCAAAAAATCGTCGATTAAGTCCTTGGAATGATATTGAACGATTAGAAATTGGAAGTGCGTGATGTGGCTGACACTGTAGGCATCTCAACATAACGGTAACATCACATTTTACTAGAATATTTGGACATCAAAGAGCTATCCGCGCGCTGGCTGACGTGCAATTGTTTGGCCATGTTCGGCGATGATCAACCGCATTCTGAACAAGTTTTTGCACTATGGGCAAAACATTTATCCATCGCAATACACCAGAAACCAAGGAAAAGTTAAAGCAGTGGACTTCTCCGGGTAAACGTGCATCAAAGGAGGCCAAGGTGGGTCTGTAACCAACAAGGCTATGGCGAAAGTTTTATGCGATGCACGCGAGTCATTCACATCGAATACCTTAACAAACGTAAAACAATCTCCGGCGAATATTATTGGAGCTACAAATTGCTTTCCCATCCAAATTTCTCGAAATTAAGCCCTCTGTAACTACTTACTTCCTGTTTTCAAACCTGAAGCAATGGCTCGGCGTTAAGAGGAGATTTGGATCGAATGAAGACATCATAACTGACGCAAACGTCAATTTTGAGGACATTGAGAAAATCTATTATGTGGATGGGAAAATTGAAAACAAGCTGGACTAAATGTATGAAAAAGAAAAGAAAATTACGAAAAACAAAACATGTTTTTCTATATTTTTCTAGGGACTTAAATGATCGACATGTTAAGTTTTGTTTTTAATTATTGTCAACAAGAAAGTTTGCTTCCGTTTTGAGGAAGCCACTGTTTTGTATCACCGTTCTTTCCTGCTACTGCTTCTGCTGCTATTTTATGCTGTTTGTTGTTGCTATTGCTTATTCAATTAGGTAACTGAATCAATTAATTATATATTTATTATTACAGAATTTAACTATCTGCGTAACTAAATTATACGAAACATTATCCACTTTTTTTTTATTGAATAAACTTAAAATTATATTAAATTACTATTATTTAAAAGCGTCAGCATTTAAAGTTTTCTGCGAGTTTTCAAGTTATTTCAAAAAATAAGAAAAAGTATTTTTTGAATTTACGAAATCATGCTTTTTAGCTTATAACTACATTAGTCTCTTAGATAAATATGGCCTTCCTTTGCGTTGTCAAAATCAAAGACCTACTCTCCATGAATCATTTAAGATTGCCAAAAGGATTGGGTTGAGGTTCCTTGATCTCTCAAATTAGGAAGTTTAAGCACTGCAACACTATTGTAATTCATATTTTCGGCGTAAGCATGGCGAATAAATATGTATACCTCAGAGGATGCTATGCACAGAGGATTAGAATCCTAAGATAAATATGATTTTGGGAATTATTCTTGCAATTTTTTTTTGTGATTATGCGTCCTGTTTTGAGAGTTAGAATATATATTATATACAATAATAGTTGACTTGAATTGATCTGATCAATTTCTGTATTGTAAGTGAGTGTAATGTATTTTATGTAAAATTTTTTTTTGTGTTCAGGTCATCTTATTTCTTTGAATTTAGTCCATTTAGGTATGAGGTTAAATCATGGCTAATAGGAAAAGCTTATGAATCAAGGGCAATCACAGCCAATTTAGATATAAAATTAACAACAGATAGTCGAGACTCAACTGAATCTAGCAAAAAAAACATTTTAAAATGTATGACTGACTATGAGCAAGATGAATAAATGAAAATAAAGCTGCAGAAACATCCGAACAACGAGAATATAGACATCAACAAGACCGCAACAGAGCACCAACATCAAGAGCTGCAGAGACACCAACCAATGTCGGGGCGTCGTCCCGTTAAGTGCACCGGGACAGCTTTATGTTACAGTCCCGAGTTTTTTGCTAAAGTCTTTTGTTTCAAATGCACATATTTCAAAGTATAATATTGTATAACTAGAATCCAAGTTATAAGATTAAAACAAGTATAGAATTAACAAGCAACAGATGACAATCACCGTATGACTACGAATATGTCATTAGAGAAGACCACCGCCACAGTGTCTTTAATATAATTTTCGGAGAAATATCAAAAAGAAAAATTCAACGTCCCACTTAAGAATGAAGACATATAATTATGCAAACTGCTTTAGCATGAAACTTTGTTGTTTTTAACTACATACTTACTATAATTGGGAAAAACCACAAAAAGATTATCTAGTGTGATCAAGTGAAGTTTTGAATCCAAAGATGAATAATAAGAAACATGAATGAATGAATGAATTATTTAACACAAAATTGGATTCCAACTTTAATGTTATCTAAACATGCAAATTTGTGAAATTGTCTTCAAGGGTCTTCAAGTTAATTCTGTTTATTTACATTTTTAATTTTTTTGCTTATAATCTTCAACTACTTTGAAATGTTATTAAATCATGCACATTGCTCAATTGTTACCTTTCTTTTTCCATTCTTAGTACTTATTTAGAAAACATTTTTTATGATGTTATGAAAACAAAGTCTGCAGTTTCTTACGCTACAAATATGTACACTCCAGACCCTTGGTTCAACTGCAACTAATAAACACATTAAAATCCAATTTGTTTTTAATACACATTTATAATTTATTGTAGTAACAACGCGTCTACAAAGATTTTCTATTATACAAAGTAAAAATTACATATTATTAAAATTAATAACAGGTTACTATGGCATAATTTAAAAAAGAACAAAAAAATATATATTATTTTTATAATAAACTGACACAACATACAAAGATCGAAAGACGGAAAGGGAGAGAGTGGGATATAGCAGGAACATCGTTACTACTAATAAGAAATTACTATTGTAAATAAACTATGGTAGATGTTAAAGAGGAAAATTGTGTATTGGAAATAGGCTTCTTAGAGTGAACGTCATAAGTTTTCTTTGTTTTACTAAGTATATTGGGTATAATAATAAATGTTCATGATCACCATCATCATCATCATTGTTATTTAAATAAACAAAAGGCTATCAAACTAAATTATAATTATAATTTCCATGCAATAATGAAGCACATAACTAAAGTGAAGATTATCCTATAATATTATTGGAACAAATAAAAAGAGAATTTTACAGTTGATAGAAAATCATTAAATATTTTCCTGATTAAGGTTATAAGTAAAAGATTAAATCTTGCAGTTCGGTTAGTGAATGTAAATCAGATCAATCAATGTCAATATTAATTTCTTGATATTTCACTTTTATTTTCTAATTTTGCTTCCCGTTGCTCACATATGCTCGACGAACGGAATGAAGCTTATCTGTATGAGGCACTGACATTCCAGCGAAGCATTTTGCAAATTTTACCATTGGTGTTTATTGCCATTAATATGATGTAATATAAAATGACCAACGTACCTCAGTGACCATAAGATTTGTGTCATATAAAACAAGAAACTAACTAGGCGAGCTCCATGATGATGGTGTGGAGCACCATACCACCTGTATTCAGTACTTTCATATTTAAATCACAGTTTGCGTATTAGTAAGGAAAACAATTTTTATTAAATAAAACAAGCCTGAAGTATCCTTATGTTGTGCGCAGCAGTGATAACTCGAACCAAGTCGGGGTCAATTTTATTTGTCAAGAAAAGTTTACTGGTTAGGCGTAGCAGCCAAGATGGATTTACAGATTAGACTAAAGCACCGGACTTGGTACACCTTTGCAATGATCTCTAGGCTCGTTTATGAATGGACAACCACAAGTTTTTAATTAAATAAGCTGCCTAAGAGATTTAAGCAATAAGCATTTGATTCCTCGGGCTAAGTTTTTCAAGCAGGATAACTATTCATACCCTTTCAAATGCTTCTTTAACATCTAAGAAGGCATGGGAGCAATATTGATTTTTCTCAAACAGAGATAGAGTGTGCTAGACAACTCGATGTAGCGGGACTACATTGATGATTCAGTATTTTTTTCTGAATGAGGCGAATTCTCAACAATATACTCAAACAAATTCCTTCAAATATTTTGGAGAAAGTCGGAATCAGACTTACTGATCTATAGAATCCATGAAATTTCTTCGACTTCGACAGGTTTAGGTACCAATATTATCGCGATGCACAATTCCATTGTATTGGGAAACAGACTGTAGTGATTCCCATATTTTCTTGCTTCTTATTTCGTTTAGCTACACTAAAATTTGTGAAAAATAAATTAGTTGCCGTTAAGCGTATTCCCCTATACTTAGAAGCACCAGTCCACTACATAAGGGTATTTCAATTCACACGTGTGGTTGTACATTTATTAAATACATGTATGTATTACCTATTTTGCAACATCTAATCAGAAAATATCTCATACCGTTCTATTTCGCTAAATCTCCATAGCACGCATGCATATGCACTGATAAAGATGCTAATAAGTTTTAATGAACTTTACAGATTCAATTGCAACAAATAAAACAGAACGCCCACCCAAGTGATTAACATAAAATCATAATTTTATAAGAGCAACAAAAAAAAGTAGCAAGTGCATTTGTTGTATTATTATCTTCATTTGTATCTACAATTCTCTATTTAACTATTGTATGTATAATATTACCATAAGTAGCATATGCTTCTGACTTCAACATGCCATTGTCTGACAAAGCGTCATAAATACTCAAAATGCATACGAATTGCATATACATAAATGTATTTAGTTTAGTCTGTACTTGTTCATAGATACTCGTACAAACATCCTTACGTATGTTTATGTTAATTCATAAGTTTACTCAATTCATTTTGTTTTTTCTTTTGTTGGAAGCGCATAAGTAACAAATTTAACACAAAAAACGTAATCGTAATTAAAATAAAATCATACTTAGAAATGAATGAGACTCACTCACTAACTTACTTGCTCACAGTTTTAACACACTTTAGTTGTATTTACACTGAACCAAAGTATCTGCGAATCATGCAAATTTACTAAAGTGTGAAATATTGCAAATGCATGCAGAACTGAAGGCAAAAAGAAAACTTTATACTAATAAGTTCGACCAAGTTTTACCGAAGTTGGGGCGCTGCGTGTTACCAGTTTTGAAGGCGATAACTTATGAATTAACACTCACAATATCATTTGTGAATGGTAACCAGTAACCAAACTATGAGTATGTGAAACATGATGAAGAGTACACAATGTATTAACAGTAGAAAATTGTCTCATTTTTCGTTTATAAGTAGATTTTATTAGGTTTATTTACTTCGTTTTCTTTTCAATTAAAAAGTGACAATTTCCCTCGGTTATTTGAGTTAAAAGGATTTATTCCTTTGTAGGAGGTGAAGACTGGATGAAATTTTTACCCAATTCTTGTGAACCAAATACAAAAAGTTTAACAATTTTAATGATGCCATTCAACTTGTGGATGCCATAGCCAAAATAGAATTCCGGAACCCCTAACCACACATAAATACTATTCAGGCAATTATAAAATAACTGCACGTTTGATGTTCATTACATTATGTTGCTCTTTAGAAAACATGCCTATGAATTATGAGTATAACAAATAACATATATAAAATCAAATAAAAAGAAGAACTTTAATAATAATAAAAAATAATAAGAACAAACAAAAATTTAACTATTGTAATCCAACAATAATTTACTTTACAAGTGAATAATAAACTTGAATTAATTTTATAGGGTAATTGAAGAATATAGAAAATATATTATTTTATTTATTTATTATATTTTCCATATCAAATGCGTCAAGATGTTTACACATGAATAATTTTTATAGTTTCATGCAATTACTTTCTATGCATATGCATATCTTCATATATTTTTCATATATACAACATGCGATATTAAAAATAAAGTAATAAAATTATAAAAAGAACTTACTAAAATAAATCTATGCACCAGAATTCATCTTAGACTGGTCGTCGTGACACGCTATAATATATTCTCCTCCTATTACTTACTAACTCCCTCACACACTCACTTATTTATTGTTAACAATACCAACAAACGAAGTCTCTTTAGATTCTAATAGTTGAGTGTTGAATATCTCATGCAATTTTCTAATTAGGCATCTTCATCTTTTTCATTAAGTTAAAAGCCAACAAGTTGCCAGCCAAGTGTTGTTAGCCCCAAGGCAAAAATTAAGAAAAATATCTACGGAAATAACATGCGCTACAAGGTATGCAACACATTCGTAATCAAATACTTACTACATGCCAAAACATCAAAAAGAAAACATCAATGAAAATCCAGAAAAACCCATTAAAAAAATTCACTTCAATTGGAATTTCACAAATTACAAACTAAGTTCATTTGATTGGAAAGTTCTTTCCACCATCCAAAAATAGACTCATATCAAGAAAGGAAATCAGATAAAAAAAAGCCAAGTATCCTCTACTATACTTACTTGGTTATAATTTCGACACCTTCAAAGCAAACAAATTCAGAATGGAAAGAGAAGACGAAGACGATGAAGAAGTAGAAGGACAAGGAATCCTTTAGAATTGTATAACATGAAAATGCGAGCAATTGAATAAGAAAGGAGGAGAAAATATATAGAAAAAAATGTATAAAAAAGAAGAACGATTGACACTTGAAAAGTATAAAAGCGGATTTGTGTCTTTCAGAGAAACAAAAAATAAAAGAAATAACAGGAAAAAGAAAAAAGTACAGTGAGCAACCACCCCAGTGATGATGATGGTGTGAATGAATGTTTCATTGCAGATAAGCATACAAAAAATGGCAATGGAAATGGAAATGGAAATAAAAATGGGTTTTCCTTTACTTCATCTTTGCATTTAACAAGCACACTTCATTCTCCAATCTCCTTACTGTTTGCTATGTATTACTTGATACATTCTTCTTTTTTCGCTTTGGGGTCCTTTTCTTCATTTTTTTATGTGACACGTTTGAGTTTCTTTATTTGCTTGCTTTATATTCAAAATCCTGTCGCATGTCCTGCCTTTGCTTGTATATATTGTACAATACTCTGCTGTCTATCAGGCGTTTGAAATGCGTGCATAAGACGATTTCTTTTATTATTATTATTTACGGCATGTGTGGATTTTACCATAGACCATAGACAAATGTCAAGCCACGGACAGGGACATGTTTTTCTAAGGGGGGGTTAGTACATACATACGTATACTGTGTATCAGATATATGTACATCCTTATTGTTTGTTTTCATTTTTATTATTTCATTGTCGTTCAATATGATGATGATGAGTTAGCTGCCAACATTTGTGTGTTTTGAGTTTCATGTCAACATGCTTTCCATATTTGTTATCTGTCAGAAATTCACTTGTCCAAGAACTTCAATGTGAATCTCAGGAGATAATTTTAAATGGAAAGTTCTATACAAAAAACTCACTAACTTTCTCTTTGCTTTGCTCAGCTGAAAGTTACTACTACCCAAATCAAAAGGTAAAGAATTTAACTTAACTAATTTCAAAGACAATTGAAATGAATGTAGAAAATGTACTTAAGGAAACTGACTTCCTGAATTGCATCAGAATATTTAAGCATCGCTGGAAGTGAAGTGTTTATTTACAATAATTAGAGATTACATCCAAAGATGCCTTGAACTGGATAAAGGAGAATTCTTTTGGTGGCTTCTCATATAACAAAAATCTAAACTAAATTCCTATTTTTCTATCTTAAAATCCTAATGCATATTGCAATTTTTGCTCTTCTAATATAAGTACAATACATAGTTTTATGAATTTTCCACAAAGTCTCACTCGCATTAAACATTATCAGTTTCATTTGTGATGAGATATTTCCATTTCCACTCAATCAGAATCACACAACTTATGCAAATCGCCACAAATTTATTTTTATGACATAAACATAAATCTAGACAATCGTAAAGCAACGCATTACTTTATATACTTTTATACTAAGCATATACGAGTATGTTACTTATGTTACGGATACACTTATGTTAATACATAGATATTATATACATAGATCATATATAAGTATATGTATACAAAAATATATGCATGCATAAATTTAAGAAAAAGTTAAGATATACAAAAAGAAAGTAATAAGAAATCATATTTATTAAGGGTTGTTTCATGTTAATGAAGGATTTACCTAGACGCAAGGAACTTTTTTTGCTCTTTGAAAGTTTGCCTTTGGCAAATGCGTCTATCTGTATCTTGTACATACATACATGTAGCATTCTGAACCATTCAACGATTTCCGCAACAATGAATCATAAGTGAACCTGCTGTGCCAAAAAATTTGTGCAACTAACAAAACTTCTTCAACTGTGTTTAGCGTATGAATCTTATTCTTATTTGCCAAGTTTACTTAAATGAAATATATAGCATTAGTTTCTTTTCTCTTAGACTAAGGCAATTTTCATAATCACTATGATTATGTTGATATAAAGATAATAATTAAGTTTCATACTCACAACATACTATTGAACAATAGATACACTATAGTATTTAAATGCATAATAAAAATACATAGCTACATTGACGAGATATGTCCATTTTGAGTGAGTAATGAACTAAAATTAGAATTTGTTACCATTCAAAAGTTTTTATGATTTTATTGACTCGATATGATATGATCATAAAACAAGAAAAAAGATGATTAGCTTCGGCTTTATCGAAGTTTGTATGCTCTACAGGCACCCCATGAAAATGTTTTCGCTTACGCTCCTGTGACTGAGCATTTAATATCATCATTTATATAATTGATTACTGATTTGACTTCTGTTTAGGGTAGAGCAGTACACATACAATATTTCAACATTTAGGACGAAATATTTATATGGAAGCTATAGGATTCTGTCATCCTAGGGTCTTGAAATTTATATGGTTAGTGAATATGCCAGTTATATTGTCCAAAGTTGGGTGTGTATGGAAGGTACCCCTCGTAGTGGCCCGATGATGCTACTTCCGACAAATGTACAGCATCTGGTAAAATGAAAACTACACCTCTACCTAAATACCGAGGGACTAGTTTCCATATGTACATACAGACAGACATGGATAAACTAACTTATTTCGTCGCGGTATCCTTCTATCTGTTACAAACTTCTTCATAAACTTATAATACTTTTGACTGCATGAAAAATGTAATGACATGACAACCCTTATGTAAATGCAACCCTTACAGACAAGAAATGCAAATGAGGGAAAAATACCTTTGGTGGTTGTAAGAAGGGGTGAATTGTACTGAACCATATAATCAAAATTGGATTTGCAGGAACCATTTTTTAAAGTTTCAATTGTATAAGACATTCAAATTGTTGATCTGTCATTTTTACTCTCTCATTTTTTCTCATACACGTTTTGCTTTAGATAAAAAATGAAAACAAAGAGGGCAGAATATAAAAAATATATACGTATGCCTCCATAGGCTTGCAATCCACTTTTTAGGGCGTTTTTAACTTCTCAATCACATTGTAAACTAGCAAAGACATGTTTTTTTTCTGTATTTTGGGGTGGCCTTTTAGGTGTTTATTCCCAATGTGACATTGAAGCCGACGTGCGTTTTTACTTTTTATTGGTCGTTAACTTTAAAATGTAGGCGGGTTTTGTATATACATTTTTATTTTTTCTTCCTTGTATTTCAAAATTTCATTCTTTTGAATTACCGAGGTTTCACACACGCCGCCTAGCAATCCCAAGACGTGGGAGTGTATTTAACTTAAAGTATAATTTCAATGCATACTTTTAGGCAGTCGAGAAACAACTTTTGAAGAACGAACAAATATACGAAAATGAAAAGTAGATAAAAATAGAGAAGGATACAGCAGAAAATCTTCAAATTAACAGCGACAACGACCGCAGGACACACACACACATACACACACAACACCCAAGACAACACAAAACAACCAAGAAGCCAAATAACGTAGTAAAGAAAGGAAACAAAATGGCAGAAAAATCGATTTTATGTCACAGACATGGATAGAAATGAACGAAAAGAAATTGAAGAATACTTGAATGCTAAAAAAGAACAACAAAGTATATAGTTTGAATGAGGTAAAAGTTCACTACGTGGCTCGAAGTCTGAGAAACTTTGCATGCTGCGCTCTGAAATCATGAAGATTGGGGAGCCAGTTCTTATGTCTATTCAAACTATTGTATTCGTATGTGCGTGTGCGACGAACGATAAGGATAGAGTTTAACGTAGAACAGAAATACATAGTACGAGCTATGATTGCAACTTCAGACAGGTCAAATGGGTAACAGGGAAGCAGCCGTTCGAAACGATGACTGCGGCGACCACGACGATGGAAAAAAGGAAACGTCGTGCATGCAGCAGGATATCCTGTTTCTTATGCTTGAAGTCTGTGTGTGTGTCTGAACGAATCTACGTATGATGGAGCTATTGATAATGATGATGGTGATGAGGATGATGATGATGATTAAGTTTAACATTCAATGGAAGTCAAATTGATGGGTTTCTTTATCTCTATTTACCAGTACAATATACAAACACACATATCCTTTAACTTATTGATGATGATCATAAAAATTTAAATCCAAATTCTATTCTAATTCTGAGATATTTTCCGTTTGTTTTCTATTGTTTGCGGGTAAACAAGAACATTAAGGATCATAAAACTAATTTATTTATGCCATTTCATACAATGACTGTTATTTGTTTTGTACTAAGTATTTTCGTATTCAACAAGATAGAAACGACACTAAAAATTACAACTGATGACAAGCTTTTAGTATCTAATATTTTTTCTTTCTATTCCATTCTATTTTTTAGTGCTGACCAAGCAAAAGAAAATTCTTACAATATTATTGTCGTGGAGAAACAAACTAAATTCGTATCGCACAAAAAACGAGCCATAAAATGTTGCCTGCATAAAAACCTCTTTCAATTACCATAAAATTAGCATTTCAATTCAATTTATTTTCGGCCCAACCACCAATCACCACCATAATCATCTTGACTTTGGTGCTTGGTTACTCAATGGGTTGTAGTAGTTTTATTTACGCGTTTTTACTCATATCCATGAAAACTGTGTAAGGAGGGTGGGATTATTACCAAAAATTCATGATTTTTTTTTATTTTTTTTTACCACAAACACAAGACATACAGAACATACTCGATATAGTCGAGTCCAAGTCGAGTCCACCTTCAGTATTGTGATTGTGGGTGCTGTTCATTCCACTCCATCCATCCATATAGTATAGTATAGTAGTCTGGCTAGAGTTGAGTAGAGACAGCCAGCCTGACTGTGACTGTGACTGTGCCAATGTAAGTGGTCATAATAATAAAAATAATGATGCGAGCAATAAAGCTGATTCAAGTCCTTGGCCTCTCTTTTTTAGTTCCTTTATTTTTTTCTTTAGCAATATCCTATTCTCATCTTTTATCCTTATTGTACTGGTAGCCGGTATATGATGTTTAGAGTGCTGATATGCCTAGTGTGGGTTGTTTTTTTTTTTTTTTTTTTTTTGTTTGTTGTGATTTGCGTAAAAAAACAGTGAAGAGATAAAAAAAAAGGAGCAAGTAACGGTTCGAAAAGAAATTCGACGAATCAGCAAAATTTTTTATGCTGCAATGATTTTTTAAGTTTCCCGAAAATACACTGACCGAAAATTATTTTTTTCTTTTTTGAAATTTGAAGAAGATACCAATTCTTTCGTGTTTGAGGCTATTGATCAATTCTGGTTTGTTGATAAGGAAAAGGGAGGGTCGCGGGGTAGACGTGTACTAAAAACCAAAATGTGTTCTGCCAATTTTTTTTCTCTTCTTGCGCGTATTTAAGTATTACAAACATATTTCAAATACCGTGCGTACGAAGTCGCGGGAACTGCTAGTTATTTTATATAATCAACTATTTTTAGGGCAGAATAGAATAGGAAAGACTAAACTTCAGGTTGAGTTGAAAGTTGGAAGTTATTAGTAAGTACATATATTCTAGTTAGTTTAAGGAATCAACCTACAGAATCGACACAAAGAGTCAGTTCTTTTGTCTTTATAAGTAGAAAGAAAATGATTCTGTCTCCAAAGAAGTGCAGAGTAGTCGCAGAGGTAAGGTAACATAAATCAATTTTGATAGTGGTACATTAGAATTCCTATTACCAGTCAAATCCTGTTCTTAATAAAGTGAAGTAAAGTGAAGAAGCTCAGAGTTCCGTTTTGGTTGATAACAAGTTCAGAGGGCTTGAGATACATGAAAACCTGACTCATTGGTCTCCTTTACCAACTCTCAGGTCTTCGCTGCCGTGCTATTTTTCTATTTTGTATCTTAGTTTTCTTTCTTTTTCTTTTCTTTTTTCAATTTAAATTTAAATCAATTTCTCCCGTACAGCTCTCTCAAATAAATCTATTACTACTAGTTTTATAAAAATTAGTCTCAGTGTATATCAACTCCTTTCCTAAATGAAAACTGCCCTTGATCTCTACCCCTAAGCAAACAAGTGTCATAAATTCATAATAACGCAAATAAGCGCACCCAGAAAGAAAAAACTTATCGGAAAAATCTAAATAGCACTGCAGCCTATCACCAATGATGATGATGATTACAATGTGGACCAGTCAAGCAACAAATACAAAAAACAGCAGTGTCCATTGCAAAGCAGTAAACATCTTCATTATTATCATCATCAACATCATCATTATCATCATGATCGAAAAATGGCAACGGCATCGACTGGTAGAGCAAATACGTTTTTTACGACTTTATGCTAAGCACTTTTATGCATAAAAAGCCAGAACAAGGATATAAAAAACAAGAGAACGAACAGCACAGGACATTCAAGGAAAACATTTATTCTGACCATCCACCACCACCCATTTGTTGAACGAAGGAATGGTTGATGGCTGCCAAAGCCATTGGCATTTATTTGCTGTTTTTGTTGTTTATTTGTCCCGGTCGTTCATTTATCGTCATCGTTCAAATTCTTCGTCGCCCTTTACATTACTTTGCTTTAGTTTGGTTTGATTTGCTTTTGCTTTTGGTTTTATGTATATCCCGACGCAAGTCGCCCTTATTTATGCGTTTTTTAGTATGGAAAGCGAATGGTGCGCATATATCTTATGCGCCTTAAACGTACATTCTTCATATGTATCCTTTTTGGTTCCTACATCATCTATTCATACTGTTTCTGCTGTTGCGATTACTGCGTATGTAAAAAGCAAAAGTAATATATTGAAAATAGCTTTCGAGCGTAATAAAAGATATGTAAGTATCTTTCATCCTACAACCTCCACCTCCACTTCACGCTCGCATATCAATAAAAAAAAAAAATACCAATGGGACCAAAAAGAGGCAAATTCGAGAATTCACTTGAGGACATCATTTATTCGTCTTCTACATATTGGATTTGTTAAATTCGTTTTATCATGAAATTTTTTCTGGAGAAGTCATAATGCTCACATCAATATTCTTCAGCTTTTTTATACGAATTAATAGAACCACAATTTTGTTTTCAATATCAAAAAAATATGCGAGTATGTCCACTTGAATTATTGAAATTACAATAGATACCACTTATAAATAGAATGAAATATTTATGCTTTGAATAATTTATAGTCATTCAAAATGCTTCGTATTAAACTATAAAATACACAATTATTATCATAACAATAATGTTAAAGTACAACGAGTAATGTCTAATGTCTAATAAAATCTCAATTAGATGTATGTACGTAGCAACTGAAAGATAAGAAATCGCAGAACCATGTTGAGTTGGAACTTCTATATATCAAATATATATAACATAGATTGAAGTATTGGCTTGGAATTGGCTCATGAATAATGAGATTTGCACACTAAATTTCTTTCATATAATGAATTTATGGAGGATTTTAGTTCAGAACTACTTAATACAACTCTAAATACCATGGATGATGAATATGATAGTAAGGAGCAAGAGTTTATTCTAAAATGATGTAGAGGATTCCTTGACAATCCTAGTGAGTAGAGATGCATTTGGCTATCGCTACAAAGCTTCAAATATGTTGGGATTTATTTTTACCGAAAATTTAATACAAAAATTAATATTTTAACTTATTGTTACTAGTACTAGTACTTAATCTTTCGATGTTTGCTATATTGACGTCATAAGAGGGCACAGTAGATATACCAATATCTATCGTCCCTAAAAGTAATCCACATAGCATAGCGGTCTGTTACCACAGGTACAGTATGAAAGCGGGTGTGTGTAACTTCATCAAGAGGTTCGTTATACTCGTATAAACATTTAATGATCAAAAGCATTAACCTTTTAAAAAGGCAAAGGGAAACAAATGAAGCATTGCATTTTCCCAGAATATCATATAACCATGAAGTAATGTAAAATAATAATTGTAATTTAATTCTAAATGATCACCAATATTCACAGTAATCGCATTGGTAATTAAATAATTCCATTACTTGAAGTCTTCAAAAATCGTCATAACTTTCTTTTGTACATAGTAGTGATGCAAACGATGGAAGTTCAACTATAATGTGACATTTTATAATAGTAAAATTGTTAAATTTAATATTTTTGTAATATTCCCCAAAATTAATAACAATGAATTGAAATTAAAAAAATAACTTTACTTAATCAATAATACATAAATAAACTTCCTGTACCTCAAAAGACTGTAAACAACTTAATATAAACATTCGTGTCCACACAATTTTAGTTAAAACCTCCCACTCATCATCCTCTATTTCCATCTCCTGATTCGAAAATCCAAACTTACATCAAACGGAGTCTACATATGAGATAATCTGGCAAATATGTAACAGTACAACCCTCAAGACCTTTTGTCGGAAATTACACATAAATTACATAAAACAAAATTTCACTTTTAAAGTGTTTTCAATTTTTTCACCTCCTAAAACCCACTCACCCCATTTTCATGCAATAAACATATGTGACCTTCTACACATGTTTAAAATTTTACAAAATAACCTCAACAAATTCACTGACCAAAGAAATGCTCAAAATGAGGAATAAAACTTACATATATTTTTAAGGGGTGAGTCAGTCAGAGCTCCTCATAATTTCATATACATAAATCGCAACAAGAACAACTTAAGGGTGAATTAAGCTGAGCGGCAAATCCTTCATGAAAGATTACCACAAAACATAGTCCAAGTGATGGTTGGCAGGACACTTGATACCGAAACACACATAAGGAAAAATAAAGGGTCCGTTTTTGCCTTTTTTTGCGTAATGCGTTCAACATCAACAACATCCAGAAAAAACTTATATAAAATATAAAAAAATAACCTCAAAAAAATGGCATTGTATATTCTTTCATTTATGGATGTACAATAGTATGAATGTTTGTTGTGGTTAAGAGTCCAGTGAGGTCCAGTGAGCCACAATGAAAAATGTTCACATGGAGGGTGTTACAAAACTTGACATGTTATTATGCTGAAATAATTTTATAATTTATTTATTTTTCTTTCCTTCTTTCATTTATACATTCTGGGTCGCTCTACTATACATCTTTTCTTTCTTAAAGAAATCAGAAGGGAATCATGGAACAAATACAATAACAGTTTCCATATCGTCGTACAATATTCGTGGTTTGCGACCAATAATAAATATCATTTGACAATTTTCTTTTGTTTCATTTGATTTCTTATGATAAATAAATTAAATAAAATAAGCGAAACAAAGGATGGCAAAATTTTGTATTTTGTATTTCTTTGTTAAAAAGTATTTTACTTTGTTTTTGATCACTTCATATTCACATAATTAACAATTTATTAATTTAAAGAAAGTCCTTAGTTCTTGTTTCCATCTTTGAATATAAAAATTTATCTGTTCTGTTGTTTTCATTATAATTTCTTTTATTGTTTATTAAAATTATATTGATATTTCTTATAAGAGTTTGCCTTTTATATCTTTTACCTTGTGTTAATTGTGTTGGTTGATTTCGCTGTTGACTTGTAAAACTCTTAACCAGTGGGAAAGAAAATGAACTCATCAGGCTGAATACTTTTCAAACAAGCAATATTTCTTCCAGTAGTCGGTTTATCACTGCTAATATTTTGAATTGAAACTGTGAGACTAATTTCTACTTTACGATTTGGGCTATGATTTATAGTTAGCAGATCAATGAAAATACGAAAAATTACCTAATATAAGAAAAAAAAACACCGTGTACAAAAATCTCTTCTTAATATATTAAGAAGTTCTACTTATCACGCTGAACGTTTCCATATATACTTTGACTTCTTCTTGAGTTTAATGTGTAATAAACATCAATTTTAAGTAACCCGTGACCCGTTGCAGTTTAGGTTAAAGCTCCTTTAAGTTCCGAATAAACTCAATATGTATTTTAGAGGTAAAATCAACAAACAGAATATCTTCTGAATAGATTCCTACAACTTCCTCTCTTAGCTTATATTTAACATGTATATAAGAAAGTGATAGTAATGCTTACACTTCTGAAGTACCTTATAACATGGAAAGTAATACAGAATGTTATTGAATGTTCTTATTCTATTAATTGCTCAAAAGTATGCAATCATATTTTTAGTCTGTTTTGAATGTAAAGTAATGGATAACAAATGAGATTTATGAATGACCTGCTTCACATATATTCTGGTTACATATTCTATTTTAATAACAACAATAAAATCTCAAAAAGAAATGAAATTACATACAATTGAATTAGAAAATGAAATACGAATAAAGAATCCAGAAGTATCCAGATAACAAAAATAACAATTTATGCGCCACATTACGCAATAGAAATTGAGAATTTTTTGGGGGAAGGCTAAAGCAATTTGAAATTAAATTTAACAATACATGAATTTTCCATTATAAGACCATTTTGTTGTGTATACATTTTTTACTCAATTTTAGAATGAAAATAAAAAATGGCATTTATTTTGAAGCTCAAAAGCGGCATTACTGATTGGGATACGATTGTGCCCAAGAGCACAATAAACAATTTGGCAATTGGAGTGAGTAGTGGAGTTAATTTTCTATAGTAAATGATTTGATTAGATTGTTGGCCAATTGAAGTGTGTCTCGAATTCTGTTAGATTGGGTGGTTGGTTGGTTGGTTGGTTGGTTGGTTAGAAGGAGAGTCAGCCAAGAATGATAACTGAGAATTTACATAAAATCAATCAATCATTTGGTAGTTTGACTACTCTACATTCCTCCAATGTCAAATAAAGAAAATGCCTGTCGCTGTCATTTTAGCATGTAAATGTTCGTTTCAGACTATGCGTAAATTCCGCTGCATCATGTTGTCCCCATAGGCAATGATAGACGGATCAAACAATGCGAAGGCGTTCGAAACTCACTCAGTGGTAGCCACTTGTATAAGGTACTTAGTATTGGTTTTTTTTTTTTTTTTTTTCGCCGACTTCATTCAGACACGCCTTGACTTTGTCTTGTTGTAAGTATTGCGGAAAAATTTCATTAATATCAACAGCCATGCTTGGCAGGATATGCATGTCCTGACGTACTGAGATTAGCATTTCAACAGCGAAGAACTCGAGGGCATCATCGTTCGTCTATGTCTGTTGTAGCACCGCATACATATGTCCGAGGAATGAGCTTGCATAATAAATACACACTTAAGCTTGTCAGGACAACAACGTAGCGTAGGATCATCTTTAGTATTGCTTGAAGGGTGTCATGATGAATGATTCGGTCGGTCAGTCGGTGGGTCGGGCGTATGCTTCAGGTTGTGAGACGCCCACATTTCGTATGCTCAAATCATTTTTCATTCTTTTAAAAAATGTGGCAACATTTTCATCTGATGCCTTAGATAGATCCTTTGTATGGTCGGTTACTAGAACAAAATTCGTTCTGTTTGTTGCTTAGTAAAAGGCACATGTAATATTGTATAATATTTTCTTATGATTTTTTGGGTGAATATCTCATTGTCTGAATACTGTCAAAATTTGATTTGCGCACTTGATTACGCAGAACACTTGAGTTGAAGTTGAAGATGCTGCCTCATTCGTATGCTGTGATTTTTCTTTCTAATCGACATCCCTCATGCGATGCCCAAAGGAGTTTCTCGGATATTCTCGGGAATTATCAAGTGGCGTGTAATTTGCGTAAAAATGTTATATTCTTATTTAAGTTCTAGCCAAATTTTGATTGATGTTGCATTTTGGAATATCTTAAGCTTTAGAATAATTTCACAGCAATTATTTTTGTATACTTTTAAGGAAATATTGTAAGTATATGTAAATATTAAATAAGAATTCTTGAGAGTTAAGATTAATAAGTACGTTACTCAGCAGTTTGTAATCATTTATCCGTCATTGCCACCGAACATTTAATCCGACAGTTGTTCTAATTTTAAACGATCTGTAAATGTTCTCTACATTACTAGTGCTTAGATTACTAGAAGAAATAGATAGATATGTCCAATCACCTGGAAACCCTGTCCATCTTCTACACGCTTCACATTTGAATTGTTAATTTTTTCATAGCCTCCTATTATTAAAATCATGTATTACTAAGAAGCATAAACTATTGTATTTTAGAAAAATGTCATTTTAATTTGATTGAAAAAAAAAATTTTAACTAAAAAAATAAAACACAAAAATTTTCCGGATCCAATAAAACAAAATTTAAAAAAAAAATGGCTGCAGTTTGTTGCAAATGCAATGAGGTTATCGAGCATCGTGTTGTGCATGCTATGGGCAAACAATGGCACCCAAAGCACTTCACATGCAATGAGTGCCACAAACCCATTGAAGATGGCACTTATGCCACATGGAAAGATGAACCGATTTGCACCGACTGTCATGAACGCAATCATGTTGAGCGTTGCTGTTGCTGTGATAAGCCCATAAAAGATCAGCGATCTATTGTTACAGACGGTGATAAATGGCATGAAAATTGTTTTCGATGTTGTGTTTGCGGCAATTCGTTGGTCGATAATGAATACTTTGAAGTCAATGGTTATATATTCTGTGAAAAGGACTTCCAGTCATATTACTCGGCACGTTGTGCCGGTTGCTGTAAGCCAATTGTGGAAAGTGCCATTGTTGCATTAAACACAAAATGGCATCACGAGTGCTTCAAATGCGTACATTGCAATAAAATCATTAAACCTGGTAAATTTGCAATAAAAGAAGGCCGGGCAGTATGTTCGCGATGTTGTCAAATCAAAAATGGTTGTAATTTCTTGAAATGATAGGCGCCATATTCGAATGAATGCGGATATACTAATAACGAGTACAATAATTTTGGCTACACGTAAAAATCGATTTAAGTTTTGGATTCAAATTTCTTCTCTTTTCGACTAAATAAAACCTATGTTCACGTATAATTTTAGTTTATATTTATGCATTTCATTTCCTCATTTAATTTATATACAATACAAATTATCAGCATGATGGGGGAGAACTAATTGGACAATGCCACACTACCGTGCGTTCCTTTATAAGACAGTCTTTCATTTTTTGTAGTACACAAATACTACATGGAGAGCGATGGCGGTGATAGCCTAGGCTATCGGTAGGGTCCAAGGCACATACTAGGAACAGTTCAAAAAAGTCATCACAAAGGACCGTAAGGCTCCTGGTTGGACTATCTATTCTAACCTAGTCCTTACAATAAAAAACACAATCTCTTCGGTTATGTAACTTCCTTATTGCATTTTAATTTCACAGTTGTTAAGTTACAGAGTCTAAAATTGGCAGAACTTTGTAAATATACTTAATTTAGCCTCATATTGATTAATGGAGGAAAAGAGGTTTTATCAGTTAATAGTCGATTGTGTTATCAAAGCATAGCTACCACGATACTCCCATAAAAGAGCCGTTCTTGATAGCCAGGACTAAAGAAGTCCCTCGGACCAAATTGACCACCCGTGGTACCAGACATGGCTTCTGGTGAGACGTCGTACCCGAAGCTGCAACCACATTGGATTCCAAACAGTTATTGGGTTGGTGACTCAAATTGTTATACGCAGTGTTATAAGTTTCTAATAGACAGAAGGTGACAACGGAGACCCCATAAAGTATATACTCGTATACATATTCTTGATCAGCTCGACGAGAAAACCCATTCAACCTTTCTTTTTCTAGTTTTCACATATTTAGTCGCCTGGAAACCCAACTTATAGAAATAATAAAATATAAGAAACAATAAAATATCAGCCAAAAAGTTATTGTATATCCCATGAAAGCCTTATAGTTTTTACTACTTTATGTTAAAGTAAGATTGATATAGACAAATGGTTCAATAATATACAAAAGATGTCCTAAGCTAGGAGTTATCGGTAAAAATATGCATAAAGTTCTAGAAAAACTACTCTAAAATTTTTAATTTCTCCTACAGCCTGCTTCATGCAGAAAAATTTGTTTTATTTTCTGTTTTATTTTTTAAACTTTTTCAGTTTTGAAGACTTCCGTAAATCAAAATGAAAGTTGTTTTCTTTACCCACAGATTCCCCTTCTGGAAAACTTTTATTCTATTTACAATAGTTTAACTTCCCTGGCGATTTATTTCTTATCATTTTTATTTTTTTTTTTGGGCTTCCAGTTTTAGTAGAAATGACCAACTTTCCCATTTCAATCTATTTGTCAAATTTTATAAAGAAAAGTAACAAGCGCCTAAAACATGCCAATACACATCCACACTCACGCACACACACATCACTTCATTTTCCAATAGGAAATTCTCTTAAGTCAAATAAGCAGACAAGAAAAATGCGTGTGTTTGAAGGATAAGAAAATAAGGGAAAATAAAGGTTGAAATAAAAGCAAATAAAATGAAAAAAATTGCAAAAATGAAAATGAAAGTTAAAAATTTCAACACACATAATCACACACAAAACATATACATATTGTACATACAGATATCAGTCGGTCAGTCGTGCAGAATCGAGTGGGTGCTCCTTCCCCCCTTTCCCCTTCCTCATCCTCCTCTCACTTCCATTCCCATTCCCATTCTCATTGATATAACAAAAAGCAACGTAATTTAAAATTTTGTAAAGGAATAAAAATGAAATAAGCGAAGAAAAAGGAATTCAGAAGCCATCAGCAATAAACAGGACACACGCCTGATTGGCACATGGACAAACAAATACACACACTGGTATACATATACTCCTGACTTACCTATGTATGTATATAATGATTCGACATCTATAGAAAAGTCAAAAATTTGGCGCTTAGAATGTAGTTTCGTTGCCAATTTGGAAATTTTCTTTCTTTTATTCGTTTTTATTTTTTTTAAAATAGCAAAACTTGTTGGTCTTTAGTTGGTCGAATCGAGAAGGCAGCAGGGCAAGAGCAATGTTGCTGTTGTCGAAATCTAATGAAATTGACTTATTTGCTCTTCTAGTCCTAGAGTCTCTTATCTTGACCAGGACAGACACAGGCAGCTAAGAATAGTCATAGTCAAGTCTTGTAAGATGGACACAAAAAGCAATGGAGACACTCTTTGATTTGACTTTCCCTGCTTATAAGAAGAATCCAATTTAGATATTTTTTCTTTTTCTTTTTTTTTTTTTTTTTTTTTTTGGTACAATTGTAAGAGGATGTGTGAAAGTGTGTGTATTGGTCTGTCTCTCTGTACATTTCTTTGTCTGTCCTTCTATTTGTTGCCTGCTAATTTTTGCGCATTTTGTGACTTTTGATAAGAGCAAATTAAGTTGATTTTCATTTTATTTTTCATTCGCATTCTTTTCTGTTCACTTTTCATTGAATTGATTTTCTTGTTTTTCTTGCATTCAAAAGGCATTTTGATTAGAAAATTTTCAAGTGGCATTTCGTAGTTTCTATTCAGAAGTACTCTTGATTGGATTAGATAAAATACATACGTACATATCAGTATATGTATATACATACATATATACATATCATATTGTATAAGCGTTTAAAGTAAATATTAAAAAAGATATAGAAAACTTTTGATATTTTCTTGGTATTCAAAAGAATCAAAGAATTTACTTGCTTTTTAAATTAGTTTAAAAACTGATTTGGCTTATAAATTTTAAATACAGTGATGTGGAATTTTCTTAAGTCAATTTACAATTCCACATTAACGTTTACCACTTTTACACACGTTTAAGACACATTCACACAAAATAAAAATAAAAAAAATGGGTTATCATAAATAAATAAATCTGATTTAATCATCACATGAATTAATAATTGCATATTTGATAATACAAACATACGAGCATTCGAACTTCAGTTAAAATCATTTAATAACAAAGAAACATTCTAAGAGATTTAATTCGCATTAAGAAATTCTAATGGGACTTTGTTGCCTATTACGAGAAAAAGCAATTTCCATCTTACAAAATAGAAAACCATTATACAAGATAACAAACAAACCGATTGAGTATTAAAATTATACCCATAGGACAATTTTCTAACATCAGGATGAGAAGATACATTGGGAAAAACAGAAAGAGAGGCACTTATCAGCATAAAAAACTTACCATGTGATGACAACAAAACAAAAAAAAAATGAGAGAATGGAAAGTAGAAAAGCTTTTAGCATACAAGATACTCGTACACTTCCGTTAACATAAAGGGATGTTAAAGTCTGAAGTGTTCTAGCTTATAACAAAGCAGATACCAAATTGTATCCATGAGATTGCAAATCCACAAAAGGAGAATTCTATCGAATTAAAATGAGACAAATTCATTGCGATTTAACTACTACATGGTGGGCACATTTGTGGATGTTTTGTGGGCTATCATCTACTCCTCGAACTACCGGTGGATTTCTTCTTTTGTGGCACTTTTGTCGCCGTGATGCCAATTGGTTTTATGCTTACGTGCAACGCTGCCATATTTTATAAACTAATGTGACATTTCGATTATTCGATTGGATTTAATGTGTTTTATGAGTTTTTCACGCATCTTTTTGGTTGCTCACTCGGCCCATGATTGTCTATAGATTCACGTATGTACTTCTCATATACAAATATTGTTCCTTCTATGTATTCTTCTTATACAATAATTTTTTATTATGGGTTTCCAATCCTTGTTATTGCAGTACCAATTGGTTGGTTGGCATTAGCAGCAGGTGAAAGTTTAGTGACAAAGTAAAGTAAGGTAATCAACTACTGTATTTCAAGTCTTTGTCAAGCCGACCATTGCCAACACTACCAAAAAGTATAACAGTGTAACGTCTTGTCATCCGATATCTTTCGACGTTACTGAACACACTTTCTCCGATATATAAACGAAGACGGACAAACCGCGATCGAGAAAATAGACGCCAGATAAAATAACTCAGATCAATTGATCTTGATGCTTCGAAAACATAAATTGCAAACATTGGGCACTAAAACGGAATTGGTACACCGTTTGTTGAAACACGAAAACAGCGATGAGATCTAGATACGTTCCTATATGCCATTGCAACAACAAATCAACGAATTGGAATAAATGATACAAATGCAAACGGTGGCACGCGAAGCTCAAATAGAAATGAAGCCAACGCCGGCAATGTCAACGATACCAACGGCAATGGCAACAGCGTCAACGTCAATTATACCTACGTCAATTATCAACGAACTACAATGAAAAACGATGAGATGTTGATCTTCGCCAAATCCAATGGAGCAGCAATACGATGGTAAATAAAACAACCGGATGCACCCCGTATCAACTTTTGTATGGATTTGAGCCGGTCGACCTACTTTAAAATCATTTAATGCAGATGCTTCAGGATGACAGAAATGATATGTTGAATACGGAAGAACTTCATGAACTATGAAACAACGCAGCGAAGAAAGTTGATGATCAACGAGCAAAGGCTAAAGGGTGATATAATCCTGAACTTGCCATGACTAAAATATGCAAAGAAGGAGATATCGTGTTGATTGAACATGAACCTGTTAACACTATAATGCCACGTAAATTGCAGATAAACTCTCAAGACAAATGTGTAAAGGATATTCAAACTGAGACCATAGGCACAACCAAATATCGCGAATTCATTTATAATAATTTCCAAAGAATTTAAAAATAAGTTCAAGGAGCCTTCAAGTGTGGGAAAAGAGCCTTGATATATAAAACCAAACCTAAAAATTAAAATAATTAAATACAAAGGAGTACCAGGGCTAAAGAAACCTTCGAAATATATATGTACATATATTGTTCCGTCTTCAGTTCAAAATAAAACTCATACATTTCTGAGTCAGCTGAGTACCCAACCTAGTTTCTTTCCACATGGTTGTTCCTCAGCCAGAGCTGTGAATATGATATGTATTTCTTGTCTGATTAAAGAGAATACGAGTATAAGAATGGAACACTTAAAAAAAAACTGAGTGATTACTCTTTGTAGCTTTAGTTCATAGTCATGTTAATATATCCAACACCTTTTAGAAGGACATTCTTTAGAAACCCATTTGAATCGGAATCCAAAATTGCTATAGTAACAATATTCTCCTTTGATATCTGCACACACACACACACACACACACACTACACATTCAAATAGTCTTTCTTAATACAACTGAATGGGTGAGTGAAACAAAAATATTTGGGAATCTCATTTGTATGCCAAACATTAACTCAACTAAAAGTTTTTTCATGCTTTCTTCTTTTTTTTTTTTTTTGCTCTGCTTTGCACTTATTACTTATTACTCACCGCCCCTGACAAAAATGGACACTGTATGGAGGAGCTGACTACTGGGTAAATGGAAACCCAAAAGCAAAATCCGTCGACATGTGAGACATGGAAATTCATCATCAAAAATGAATAATGTCTACACTTAATGTGGCCTTTGCCGTTGTCCAGAAGTGGTACATTTCTTGTGTTTCTCGTACATAAGTTAGACAACTGAACTGGCACCCTTCTGAATGTTACTGCCAACGCAATTCGCACCCCATCAAGCAAAACAACGCGACGAGGGCGTGAAGTCTTAGATAGACGGTTTATCTAAACAGGAAAATTACTTAGATATGAGTAACTGAGTGTGTATCGTCGTCGTAGGTTGCTTGAATATTAATTGTAAAGATTTTTGCAAAAAGATACAAATACTCATGTGCATTGTGTGTGTCTCTATGTGTATCTGTCCATCCAAAGATAACCCAAGACATCAGACTGGACTCTCATTTCACATTAGCACATAACCAATGCAGGCGACGTGCAGTCAACAAGAAAACAAAAAAAAAAAAAAAGAAACCAGAAATAGTTAAATGGGGTTGCACAGTATTCAGACTAATAGATTTCTTCGTAGATCTTCTCTAATAGATATTTCTACATAAAAATACTTAAGTATCACAACAACAAAAAAATAAAGAAATGTGTGTTTCAATTATGATTATTTGCACGACCTCTGCTCCCCAGCATCCTGTATATAGTGGGTAAGCTGTGGCCTATAAAAAATTTCTTTGTATCTTTGTACCATGATTTTTTAACTTTTTCATTTCATTGATCCCACTGATCCCACGTGTATGTATCATTGCAATATAATACTAATATCACAATTCCATAATTTATACTCATTTCAAAACTAATGAACTTTGAAATTGATTTCTATTTCGTTCCATGTTTTTTTCGCCTAATTTAGTTTTGCTATTTATTCTCTTGTTAAAATATTGTACGTAAGTAATATAGCATAAGTTTAGGCACTTTAGCAATATTTTTTATTTCAGCTATTCTTTTGTTTCCATTCTCCATAAATAATGTGCAATTAATATGTAACACGTTTACTAATGTCTATAGGCTTAGCGCGTATTGACCATTTGTCAATTTGATGTCGCCAATGATGGTGACGGTGAAGCCAATAAAAAACGTGCCCCATACGCGAGCAAAGGCAAGAGATATATATGTAGGTATGTCCGCCTGATAAATCACCATTAAAAAACGTGTACGTAAGTAGCTATTTTAATAGGCCTCTAAGACTATTCGTTGACCTACTGAATAATAATATAAAAATATAATGGAAATAGTTATGAGTATTTAAAAATTATTTACTAAACATAATCTAAAACAAAAAAGGTAACTGAAATAATTTACAATAGATCGTTTCAATCATAATTTCATCACATGAAAATAGAGAATATGAAAATACTAAGACTTTCAATCAATTAAAATCTGCTCCCAGAATAGAAAAAGCTGTGAACATGATCTTAATAACCTAAGAAGAGAAGTTATGAATAAAGTTGTTATAACATATTTAAGGATTAAATATATTTGGAAGATAAAAATTATATTGTTTATATGAGTAGTTGATCTAATCATATTCAATATATTGATCAAAATATAGTATGTACACATGTAGATGACGTCTATATGAAATCTATAGACAACAATTATCATGATCTGCCACCGATGTAGGGTATTTGAATGGGATATAAAAGAAAATGAACTTAAAAAACTAATCATCGAAATTTATGTGTAGAATTGTATGGTTCCTTTCCCTTTCAATGGCAAAAAAATAACTCACATGACACTCTACTTATAACAATTCTTATATTGTCTATGAAACTCCATTCAAACTTTCACTTTTTATATAGCAGAATGGATCTGGGATAGGACAAAAAAAAAAAAACAACACAAGCAAATAATTCAAAGCGTTAATCCTTTAAATAGGACATTCATGTTATGCCAGTCATATAGCAAAAAAAAAAAAACAAAGAAAAAACGTCCATTAAAATAAAATTTATATCAATAAAAATGAATTTAATGCGTTTTCGGCCCAACAAGACTAATACAAATTCAGAACTCAAATGCACGCCATCTAGCGACATAAAATGGGACAAAAGGATAATAAAGGAAAGGAAAAGAAAGTAAGAAAGGCACATCTATTGATATTTATGACAACATTTTGCAAAAGCAATAAGTCTTATTGGATTTATCTAATCGTTATATAATGCAGAAATGTACAAAAATGAAAATGATCATTGCTTCATGTATTTGGAATTAAGCAAAAAGTAAAGCATTTAATGGGGTTGCAGAATATGGAGGTTGGATGGAATTGGTGAAATAGTTCAAAGTTTGAATTTACTTTGAGGCAAAATGTTTGTCATATGTGTATTAATTAATTACACATTAGTTGAATTTTCCAACATCATAAGATTAACCCTTTCTCATACACTTAATGACGTAACTTAATCACCACATATTCCAAACAAGAGCAACTCCTGCTTTTTCTAATAATTCAGTATGAAAATATGATTGATGACTTTATTTGTGCTTCACACTTGCTTAACTCTTTTGTTGTACTATTGTCCCAGGATGTGAGTTATTTTCTCATGCTAAAGCCTAATCTTCCAAAAAGTTCATTAAGAACTTTTGGCACCCTTTCACCCACCATGCATGCATGCATTTTCCCGGCGCGTTGACAATCGAGAACGAGACATAGACGAATGGCGAAATGAATGGAAATGGGGTTGAACAACAACAAAAAAAAAAAAACAACACAACTAGGAAAAGTTAATTTTGACTATGGTTTAGTTAGAAAGTTTTGTGAAAGCATTTCGTTGTTATCCCAAAACTACTGTATATGAAGAACTTTGCAAAGTGCTTAGGACAGGTTAATGACCAAAGCAGTTTTGCATTTAAACGACTTCGACGACTTTGAATAGCATACAACCCAACCCAACCCAATCCAACCCTATACCCATCTAACGTAGTATACGAGTATTTCGATTTATCCTATGTTTGATTAGATGAATGTGTTTGTTGGTTGATGGTGGTTGCTTCGAGCAGCTCATTATTTGGTTGCCATGACAAAGAGAAAATCTAATTTACAACATGCAATTTTTGCCCATTCTGCACCCCAACCTGTCCTTATTCTACAAGGGTGATTGTGCCCTGTGCGCGGGATTAATTACATAGCGCAGTTAATGAATGCACGTCATGAGTCTTAGATGAAGGATACACCGCCACCATCGCTTCCAAAACAAAGATAAGGGGTTAATGTACGTATGGACGCCATTATGGATCACATTACTATGTTTTTTTTTTTTTTCTTGTATTTTTCGGAAACATTTCAGATAAAATATCACTGTTCACTGTTAATAATATATACAATATATTGGAGTTAAGGTTATTGGATTAAGCATGCAACCCTTTTTACGAAAATGACTTGTCTAAAATTTGTGTTGATATTTGATTGATTTCTCATAAAATAAGTAAAATAATTTCATTTGTCTCTTGAATATTTGCAACCGAAATCGAATAATAAATAATGAAAGAAAATGATGATAAAGAATAATATTCTAGTGCATACAATTGATAGATGAGTTGGCTTAAAAGGGTGATCCTTTATTGTGTTCAATGGTAGTACACAAAACGAATACCTAAAAGTTCACATGTATTGAATCACATAATTACATTTATGCAATGAATGTATGGTATTATAACTCTGTAGACAAAAGGGTTTAACTTCTCAGAGAGCTCTAAATTTATATCTAAGCTTTGATAGAAGGAAGCATAATAATAAATAGAAGCTTAAACTGTGAATTCAATGGATGTGTTTCGTAAAGAAACTAGTGACTTATAATTGATATAGAATTTAGTTGAAATAACAATTGTTGATTCAGCAGATTGGTTTCAAATACGTGTGACGATCTTTAAGATCAACTAACGACAGCCCACAGGGAAACCACCAGCCCCCTTTACTTTCCACCATCGAAGTGGACCAAAAGACTTTGGTGGCGAGCAGCATGCTTATCATATTCTATCCTAAGTTCAATAAACAAATTTCTCTAATTTGAATGGTAAATCCATATTTTCAAAAATCCATCTCAAATTCCCTCAAAATTCAAAGTTTATCTCATTTGAGCTGATTTTTTAATCGACTTTTATACGACATGAGTATCCCTAAATCCAACAACTTAATTCACTTAAAAATCTAAAAGTATCAACATATAAAACAAAAAAATGTATTTATTGGAAAACTTCAATAACCATGACAACTAAAAGGGGCCGACTAAATCTCATATAAACTATTCTACATGTAAATATGTACAATACATACGAGTATACCCAATCCAACAAAAAGTCAAATAAAGTAAAAAAACAAACAAGGTTTGGTTTTTTGGCAATTCTCTTAATACAAATTCACTTTGGAATTTTGTCTATAAAAATAAATGTTTCTTTTCTTTGTTGCCAACAAATAAATAAATATTTATATTTGACCATTGGAATTGAATAAATTTTTGCCTGAAAAAAATAAATAAATATAGCAACAAAATAAAGAAAGAACAACAAAATAAAAAGAAGATGTTAAACAAATAAGAAAAAAAAAGAAAATCCTTATAGGAAGGAATGAATGAAGTAGGAGAAAAAACTAACGAAAATGTACTCAAAATTGAAATTGTATGAGGCAAAGAAATGTCCAAGTTTGTCCTCGTTCTCGATGATGCAAGCCTTTGTTTAGTTAAGACAGGACAGGACAATCTATTGTAATATACGAATGGATATAATACAACAAAATCAGATATATACATAGATACATAGGGTGTTTCCTTGCTTACTTACATTTGACTTGTTTTCTTTATAAAAGCAAAACACAAAAAAGTACTTTAAAAAATAAAATGTAATGGAAATCAAAAAACTTCACGATTCTTTCAATTTCAATCAGGCACGTGCTTCAAACACCCATACAATTCGAATTAGTCACAAAATTTCTACCATTCTCAATGTAATTTTGATTTTGATTTTAACTACCAAACAGACATACGAGGAGTACAAGTATAAATGCTAAATATATAATGATTGTGAAAATTACGTGTAATGATATTGTAAATTTTTTATAATGTTTCAAATTGTGCCCAAAAGTAAAATATTCCCCAAGATGTCATCCTAAAGGAGACTTTTTTTCTTTCATTTCTTTCTAGATAAACATTTCCTGTTCGTGCCTGTGCCTGCCCTGAAGGTGTACACGCGTCAGAGAAAGTTTACATTCCATGCATTTCAAATGTGTTTTGTCCCCAATAGAAAGTTGGGAAGAACTTTAACATTTTTTAAGGAAGAAAAAGTTTGTAAGGTTGCTTCGACTGTTTTATACTCTGTTTGTATTTTAAAACAATATCTTACAAGCTCTAATAAAACTCTTCCAGTAACAAATATAAATCTGGATGGGGAAACGGTGAACGGTGAATCTTAGGATCATGGAGTATAAATATAGGATAATTGCAAATATTTAAATGGCAAATCTTCAAGTCAATATAAATGACAAATCTTCGTGAATCATTGTACATTCTTGTATATTAAAGGAAGTCTGTCATTTCTTGAAGAAATTTGTATCAATTTCCATCTCATTTTCCTATTAAAAGTTCTTTGTAATAAATAAAAACTTAAAAATTGAATTGTATTATAAAACATTTAACTTTTTGATTTTTAAAAGTAAAGTGAAATTAATAGAACGTATGAATATAGAATTCAATCGAAAATAAAGTTTATTTTCAGCTAAGAAACTATTTAGTTTCATTTCATCTGTGGTATGGACTGAAATCGGGAAATTCTTCAGAGGATCCAAAACAAACTCGATCATTCAGGGATGCTTGAGGTTTCCAACGCTCAGAAAGAAGATTGTTACGCACAAAATACGCTGGATAATAGCGAGATACACGAGACCTGAAAAAGCAACATTCTTTGGATCTCCCGTTTCGCTTCCCAGACAATTGATCCACCGATAAATTAACAACACAATTAATAGTAAAGACATGTAATTTTTCATACATAAAAGAAAGAAAACACATATAAATCTTTATTTCTCCATTTAATTCTATTTATTATTATGTAAGTTCAATTACTAAGAATGATTTTCCAATGTTCTGAGTTCCCATTTGATTTCTCATACTTACTGATAGATGCCCTGTAAACTTTCATGTAGCGTATTTAAGTTTATGTTTGCGACTCTGACATGAGGTTTTAAATTTATCTTCTGTTATTTGTTTGTTTTCATTCTCATACTTCAACATTTTTCCATAATAAAACCTTTTTGTTGTTGTATTGTAGTTTATTTAGTTAAGGAAACCCCTACATTATTTTGATTAAGACACATACATCCAAGTTTAATAATTTATCCAGTACATTAAAATAATATTTATTTATGGTATTTATGTTAACAATATGTGAAATGTCAAAAATAACAGAAATTATTCTAAGAAATAAAAATAAACACAACTTTCAATTATTTCAGGATGTCTAATATTGTATTAGTTCCGCTTATCAACAACAAAAAAAAAACAAAAAAATTATTTTATTATATTGCAAAATTAAGTATAATAAATCACCCTAAAATCAAAGGCCCTCCGCATCATTTGGAAACCCCGCTTCATGTCCAACAAAATCACAATCAACAATCAAATGATTTCAAATGTTTTCATTATTTTATTTTCTTTGGAAATTTGTCGTTTATTTTTGTTTTTTATAGAAAATCATTTAAATTTTTAGTATTTTTCTACACCTAGAATTCTTTTTTTTTTTTTTTAGTTTTATTTATTTTTTCTATATTTTTATTTCTAAGGGTTGCTTTTCAACATTCCTTACCCTTATCAGTCATGTTTTTTTTTCCACATAAATGCTTAAACGCCCACCTTTTTTGTTTTGTATGTCCATAGTTTTATGGATAGAATATCTACATTTTTCGAAAAATCTAATTGCACACTAAACTTGAAATTTTAGATCTTCTCAAGGGCAAATGGAAATGTGAGAATAAATGCTACAAATTGGAAAAGCTATTTAAATTGTTCAAATCCGCTTAGTTTTTTCGTCATTGTATTAACATCTTTACATTGGTTGAATGCATCTAAATTTTGTAAAAAATATTGGTACAATTGTATGTTCAATACTTTTTGAAAAGTAGTTTTGTTTAGGAACTGCGTCACCTCATTTTTTATGTTAGAGACCCGTGTATCAAAAAAGTCAACGATTTTTTTTTAAATATTTATTTCAGATTATGTTTAGTCGGATTGGAAAGAGTGGGTGGTATACTTTATAAAATCCAGTCTTCTGAATACATCAGGTGGGACTGGAAAATATGTTTTGGCTGTCAGTTTGTAACATTGTATTAATAATAATAAATATTAGATTAGATTAAGTTTAACAAAGTTGAATACAAATTTGCTTGGTTTAAATTTATGCCAAATGTATTGTTGAAATATTTTCAGAAATGTTGAAGACTTTTATTTCCTAGAATATTTCTTGACAAAAAGGGCAGAAAATTTTGTATATGTCACTCATCCTTCCTTCTCATTCATTACTTCCATGTACACACCTAAGGTTACCATAAGTTCACTAAAATATCAAAGAATCTTTCTCACAAACAAAAGTGTTTGGTTTCTTTTTTTTTTTTTTTTTTTAATAAAAAACACAATTAAGAAGATGTTAGCACAATATGTTGCAAATGTTTCTTAATTTCATTTAATGTACCTAAATTCTTTAGACATTTTCGATTCAAGAATTTAGTGTCGTCTTAACAACAACTGAAAAAAAAAAACTAAAAAAAAGAAAGAAACTTAAATTGTTTCTAAGCCTAAAAGCTACTTAAAGACAAATAAGAAAACATTCCAGTTTTACTACTGTATACTTCTGACAAGTTTTTTTTTCTTGTTTTTCCTAGAAAAACCATTTCAAATAAAATGGGGAAATGAGATTTTTGATGGACATTAAAATAAGTCAAGACAACAAAGCAATTAGATCTTGGGAAATAAATCTTACCTAAAACTGCTTTCAGCGCATAAAATTCCAATAAGAATTTATGTATAAAATGCGTGATGTAAAAGGCGAAACAGTAGAGAAAAATAAGGAGCAGAAATAATAACTAAACACTTAATGGAAAACACAAAGGTTGAAAGAAAATCAATAATATGCAAATATTTTGCACATCCAAACACTTAGTCAAACACACCCTACACAGTCACATGTGTGTACATTAGCACACATGCAAGCATTAACTAAATACAAACACAAAAGGAAACCAACTAAATTCGCATTAGCATGCGGCTTTTCTTTTATGCATTGGAAAAACTTAGTAAAGTGTGAGTGATGTGATGTGATGAAGGATGAAAATGAAACAAAAGGTGGAGAAAAGAATACAGTCATAGGCATAAGTATTTTGATATAAAATAAGTAGAGCATCAGATATATACTTACATATATTAATAGACTGCAAATTCATACCAGTGACAGTAAATCTATTATCTTCAGGTCACTTCATAAAAATAGAAAGAAAGGCTCTATATACTTAGGTATTAAGGTTTAACTTCTAAGAGTATCATATCATAATAATAAAATCATAAATATAGAAGCAAAATGTGTAAATCTGCGTCTTTGTAAGTTTGTAAAGAGAAAGATAAAATTAACAATAACAGAAATTAAAATTTTTTACTGAATTCTTCCATTCTAGAAACCCGGGAAGACGTTGTTGATACTGATTGGTTGACCTGAGGAATATTCGACGCTCGCTGGTTTGCCAGATACATAAATAATTCGAGTGATTTTCCAAAATATTTTTTAACATTTTTCTAATTTTTTTTTGACCAACAAAATTTTTTATAAGTGGTACAAATTCTTCGCAGAATGCCGAGAAGATGTTCATGGCGAAGCTCGTCCCATGAAACCGTTGAAGCAATGATGAAAATTTTTATAAAAAATAGTCGAATCATTATTAGAGAAGTTTCTGAGGATGTTGACATATCGGTTGGCTCATGACAAGTTATTTCTTCGGATGTTTTGAGCAAAGTTGGTTCCGAAATTTCTAAATTTTGACCAAAAGAAACATCGCATGAGCATCGCTCGTTAACGAAGATCGAAAATTACTTAAAAGGATCTTCTGTCTTACTTTTTGTCCATCTTTCCTTTTCAGCTATCCACTATTATTCTTCTGTAAAAGTCAGTCCTAAAATTTATTATATAGAATTAATTAATTCTTAATATATTCATAGAGAAATATATCCTCAACACTATTTTGCAATCATCCTCGAAATTTCGAACCCAGAAAGGTTTCAATGAACTTTCCACTTTTTCTTTAGGTTTTGTTTTTTCTTAGAATAAATCTGACTCTGATGTGTAGATATCAGATAGGTAGCTTCATTCAGATTTGTTCGTATTGTAATTTTGGGAAGTCCTCCCTCACTCAATTCAATTTCAACAGAATTTCTGGGTTTTTAAAATATCATATTAAAATTACCACAAAATTAAGTGATCATCATTGGTAGAGATTTTACGCGCTCGTGCCTGGATCTTATTTCCTAAAGTTATCACTTATTTCATTTGGTTTGCTCTTCATATGTGGAATTAAATAATACATAATAATAATAATAACTATAGGTATAATATTTAATAATAATAATAATATTTTAATAATATTTTATGCCAGCTAAAAGCAACCAAATGTGTTTTCAGAATACTTATGGCTATGACTGTAGCAAATTACTTACTTAGTAAAAGCAACAAGAAGACGAACGATGCTTGTGACTGAAGGCATTATTAATAGTATGCACCCATACACTTGCAGATACACACACACTCTCATACACAGATACACTAATACTCATGCTAATGCTTATAATAGTGGACAGGACATTAATCTTCATAATTATTCTGAATTTTATTATTCGTTTTTGGTATTATAAGAAAATTCAAATGTAACGACGAACTCGAAAAGAAACGAAAATAACAAAAGCAATAACAAAGAAGGGACAACACAAACGAAAGAAAAAGTAAAGTTTTGCATATTCAAAGGGGCAAAAGTTTTTCATTTACCAGAATGTCAAGCAGAGAGAATATTCTATTTATGTATTTACTTAAATGATAGAACATTCACAGTCGTCAGTTGACAAATATGGCGAAGTTAGTTTTGTTTGATTTTAGGGTGGCCTAAGATGCAATCGAATGGAAATTACAAAAGCAAAAAATAAGCAGAAATTGTCCATTACACTCGAGTGCACAGACCAGGAACAAGTTACCACAACCACAAAGGAAATTAAAGCGCAGGACATGCGTATGTGATGGGTGCAAAGTCTTGATTGTTGGATGTAAAGTTGTCGCAGAACTTGGACAGAGCATAAAAGAACTTGACTGCAGGCGAACACTAATTACGCAGGATTTTTGCACATACCAATTTTATCCATCGTAATTTAAATGTGTCCTGTTTGTTTGTTTTATTGTGTGGGTGGTTGGGTGACTGTTAGTGTTTAACATTAAGGAACAGGATATTGCAGCAAACAAATAGAATTTGTATCTTCACACACTCACACACAATGCTCAATTGTAAGCCGAGGCACGTTTTCAAACATGCAATTCGCCCCCTTAAGAAGGATTTTTTCGCTTTCTGTTATTGTAGTCCAAAATGCTGGACGCTGGTCAAGATCGAGCAAATAACTCATTAAATAAGGGGAGCGAACTTTCAATTTGGTGGTGGAAAGTCTATGATTAGCGTGATTTTTCGGCTTTCATCTTGAGACAGAACACAGTCGACTGAAACGTGCAATTTGGTTTTGGATGTTGCAAATTAGTAAATGCTAGATTTTTCTGGTAAATGAAAAGAATAATCTATCACTAATGAGACAAGTTCAAAAATGTTTAAAGTCCATTTATTTCTGTTATTTTCAGTAATAAATTTAAAGTTCACCTCACCGTAAATTGTTTTACGCTTTAGTGCCCCTTTAAAATAATTGTGAGCGGCACCTGTTTGATGGACGAATATTAAAATGAACTTGATATTTGGCTATTCATCGCCAGTCACAATATCTTTTTGTGAAACAGCTTGATAATCCTTTTAAAATTTTAGTCAAAACAGTAAAGTTGTGCACGAACGAAACAAAATTTGATGAGGATATGGTAGAAATGAAATTATACTAAAAATCATAAATTGTCACTGTCAATCATATTGTTTTTGATAGAAAACTTGAGAAAACATTTTACACTTCTGACCTTCTAACTCGGGAATAACATACCCAGCCAAGTACCTCGGATTAACTCTTGATAGACGGTTAACCTGGAAAACCCACATTATGTACAAAAGAAAACATCTGAACCCCAAACTATCCAACTATTCTTATGCCATTTTAAAATCAAACGCTCAAATCAAATCCAATCTCTTCTGAGACCTGCAGTTTTTAACAATGAATGAGCTAAACATGAACTGCAGCAAAAAACACATCATCCGACTTGAATCTCACGAAAACCATCTTGCCGTCCATTTGTTGAACCTTCTCCCTTGCAGGTTAAATCGATACCACACCCTTGATCAGCTTTTCGGATCCACCGAAGGACTAGGCCAATTTGTCAATTATGCCAAGTTACGTGAATGCCCCTAATATTTCCTTTTATTTTTATTTTAATGTTCATGTTTTCAATTGAAACATTACTCAACTGGTCATGTACTTGCGGCACTGGTTTCGGTGCTGCCAATCTGTTTTTATAAAACCCTATTTTTATATTCTCAATTGCTTAAAAAATTACCAACCGGAAATAGAAGTATTCTGTGACATCCGGTGTAGCTTCTGCTTCTTTCATCAGTAAAATCGTCACCGGATATTGTTTTTTCTTACCTAAATAAACTGAATTTGTTTTACTGTTGGCTAAAATTTTAATGAAAAAAAAAAAGACTTATTTCAACCAAAAGCAATGTACAATGTCCATAAAATTATGACATTATGACGCAGATAGTATGACTCTTGCAATCTTTATTACAGAATGAATGAATCACTTACAATCATATTACAACTTGAAAAAATACCACAATGACGACATTTTGCTTCTCGATTACATTAACGATTCAGTCTAGTTGACCATTCCATTGATTTACTCATTAGTTTTGCTAGTGAAGTACTCTTCCTTTGTGGCCATGAACTTACTTCACTGACTAATTTGGCTTGCTGACTATCCATTGTCATCGAAAATGTTGCACATGTAACAAATTAGGTTACAAATTATTTCACCGCCATGCAAAAACTGTAGTCCTAGAATGATAAATTCTATTTGGTAAATAACCAAAACAATTTTATTCTTTGGCACAGCAGCCAATCTTCCAATATCTCTGTAGAAATGCTTCAATAGCGCACGCAACATTGGAACTTTGTAATATTTCTGTATAATTTCTGTATATTTTCTATTGTTTTTTTTTTTTTTTTTATTAGCAAATAGTTCTGGGAAATTGCAACATCAGTTGTTTTCTGTTTGCACGCAGCAAAAGGAAAAAGAAAGGCAGAAAGAATAGCACCGAAAAGTATGCAGCACTAATCAAAAACGTCGCATCCCTGGTCACCAGGTGGGCAGAACAGTTGCTTGCAAAGTCACTTCTTTTTTGGTCATTTCTTTGTCATAGAATGGTAAATTTAATACAATACAGAAACGGGGCATGTATTACAACAAATTTCATATTGTTGATAAATATTGACATGGTAAACATGATCAAATTCAAAATATATGCTCAAAATCCCACAGTTCTGCTTGAAACATAGAACAATTACGTGGTTAGTATCAATTTTAAAATTGCTGAAATTTTTACAAATTTTATATTTTCAATTTGACTATGAATCAAGATTTTAATCATACAGCAGCTCAAAAGTCAGTTTTTTTTACAACAAACCACTCAATTTCGTTATTTACCCTGTTGTTGTTCGTTTTTGAGCTGCTTGGATATTTAAAGCATATTGTAAAAAAGGGCATAAAACATGTATTTTCTACAAATTTTATGTTTAAGCTTATGTATCTCCAATCCAAAAGACAACGCACACTGTAAACGCCCTATAAAATGATCATTGCCTCATGATTTTCAAAATCCAATGTCATCTGTTAAAGCGAAGTGGCGTGTTGCCATATCATTGCACAATTGGGGGTGTCTCAAACGTTTTACTCGCTACTTTTACTCGCTCGTTTAGGATTAAACGGTTTTCGAGAGAGAAACACATTAAATTAAATCGTATTTTTTTCAACCGAGCGACTCCGAATACGCGTAAAAGCCCGTTTCATTTCAAATTTCATGACACCCGCTCAACCCCGAATCGCCTAAAAACCGATCACTCGCTACTTTTTCGCTCTCTACTCGTCCAATCTCTCCGTTCTCAATCGAAATTTGAATTTTAACGAAAGCACATTAACGCTCGCCGTTTTTTTCGGCCGTCGGCAAATTTCAATACGAAAATTGTTTTAAATAATATTAATAATGCCTAATTTTGACAATTAAGGAAAGTACAACAACGCACGCATTTTCGGGCCGTCGGCAACAAGAGACAAAAGTAAACGCTAAGGAAAAGCGACGGAATATTGCGTTAAATTGATTTTAATTTGTGTTGTGTGTGTGTGCGCTTATATGAAGAAAAGGCAATAAAAGCAAATTGCAAATAAATGTGAGCAAAAGTTTAAGAAGAAAATGGTGCACACGAATATATGTATAATATAGGAAGAAGTAAAGATAATTGAAAGAAAAAATGAAATGTGCTTTGCGGTCGGTCGCCCTCAGCCGAATGTGTGTGTTGTGTTCATATGAATGTTTGTGTGTGTGTGTGTGTGTATGTTTGAGCAATAACAACAACATTTATTAATAAATAATCTATTCAATTAAGTTGAATTCATATGAAACAAGAACAACAATGCACAACCGAAATATGCATAAATTATAAATTTTCGGTTTTTGCAAATTTTGCTTCCTCCTATTCTTTTTTTGCAAATAAATTTTCGCAATCTTGCTGCACACGACATTCGTTGTTCATGCTTTGTGTTTACAGCGTTGCCATCTGTTTACATAAATATAGCATTAAATTGTATTTCATTGAAATTTTAACATATTCATATTGTAAACAATAAAAGAACAGAACATTTAGATTTACAATAAACAAAAGAATATCAGTTATATATATATATATTTACAATATATATATAGATGTTTTATATATAAAGATAATAAAGTGTGTGTATGCGTGAATTTAGAATAAAGTAAACAGAAATTAAGTTTCTTCTTTTTGATTGTGAATACAAAACTAATTGGCAACGACGCCTTCCACTCAGTCACTCACTCACTCGCATCTGACATCTGCGCGCTATGCGCTCTCTCAGGCTGGGCTATCACTGACACAGCCACTCTGTCTTTCTCTCGAACTCAACCAATTCATGCGCTCTTCATCTCATCGGCCAACAACTGAACTGAACTGTCAAACTGTTTTGTCATTTACTACCTTCCTTTTGTCCGATTAGCAAAAGCGCTGAACACAGAAAAATGCAAGAAGAATTTATTTCTTAGTATTGAGTGTGTTGCCTCGCGTTGTTGAATTTTCGTCCAAAACAGCAAAATAAATGTCTAGTTTTTTCTGTTAAACAATCGAGATTCTATTGATTTTATATGAGAACAATATAGTGAGTTTTATCTTTTTTATCAACGAAAAATTTGTATGTGGTGCTGTGAAAAAATTTCAATTATTTTCTTTTTTTTTTTCTTGTGTTTCTCACATTTTGTTTCGTTCGTTGCTTCGTTTCGTTCTCTCTTGTCTTCTTCTTGCTGTGACTTGTGGTGGTGTTTGTGCGCTGAGCTGCTGCTTGCTGCTAGTGCTTCTTCTTTATCACCATCGTGTCGCGGTTTGCCATACGCAAGCAGAAGCCGCCGCACAGTGCAACAAATCGATGTTCACTTAAAATTCATTGTGTGAATACGAAAAAAAGAAAAATGTAAAAGCTAAATTCATAAAGAAAATTATGAATAATATTTGTGTATAAAAGAAAAGTGTCTTCAAACAAAATAAAAGTGTTCAACAAACAAAAATGGATTAAGTTTTGGATTGCAGCAATGAGAGTAAAACATTCTACACTATTTATCTACCATTACTTCTACTCTTCTGTCACTATTATCATCATCATCATTATCTTTTTGTCTTCTTGAAGCTAATAAAAGAGAAATATTTGAAACTTCTTTTCTGTTTTCCCTTTATTCCGGATATCATTTGATGTAGATTTGCATTGTCATCCTTTGCATCATCATCATTATAACAATATCAATATTTTTATCTGTAATATCTGTAACATAGTCGCTAAGACCCGAAAAAACTCTTTCAATTTTCCAATTTTCTTTTTGTGATTTTATTGTGTTTTACGTAAAAATCTGGTAAATTTTTATTGTAAAGGGCAAAGAGAGAGAGATAGTGAGAATAAATGACAGAGAGAGGAGTCAGAGAGAGAGAGAGAGCGTGAGTGTGGTTTGTGTGTCTTGTATCGCATAAATTCAATTTAAGTTTTATTCTTACTTATTTTGCTGTTGCTTGTTCTGTTCGCTCTGTTCTTTTGCTCTTTTATTGTACTTTGCACCTCACAAACTCACACTTTCTTTCCTAACTTATGGTCTGCCCTTTTTTCGTTTCATGCACCCAAAGGATTGCTTCTTCGATTTCTTTCTCCTCTCTCATTACTTAACCAATTTCAATCAGCTGTTACCACCTCAAGTTCTATTTTTTTTTTTTATCTTTTAATGCCGACATGACATTATTGCTTTTTTGTTGTTTTTTTTTTTTAATTATAAACAATCACGAATATATAAGTAGTTAAGTTATATAAATAATAAGAATAGAATAACTTATATAATGTGATTGGTATTATCAGGTTGTTGTGATGTCAAGTATGGTAAATGAGACAAGAAGAAACAATTAAGACATTTCAGCAAAGTAACTAGACATTTGTACTAAATTAATAAATTTCATATTTATGGTGATGACATGTGAAATAGAATGCTTTAGTAATGATAGGTTCTATATAAGAAAATACATATGTTAAATAAATTAATTAATCAGAGTAATATACATATCTTATTATGCCTTCCATAAGGAAGGCTAACTCATTTTTAAAATTGATATTTGTCAACATTAAACTTCAGTAGAAATTGCTGGAGTATTCTTAGAACTTGAAACAAAATATGTAGAAGCTGATCAAGCTTATTATAACACGTAGTTAAGTATGTAGTTATTTTATAAACTGATTACTTGACTTTCACTGGATATAGTATAAACAAATATTGATAAGGTATTTTATCGTTTATATATTTTAAATATAAATCTTCCTGAATTTCTTTTGAAACAACTGAGTTTGTTTCATGTTAAATGTAAATGTTTTCTGATTCCAATTCTATTTACTCATATTTTGTTTAAGGGTTTTTACTCATTGCTGCTGTTCTTCTTATAAAAATAAAATAAAATGATTCATATGATGATGTTAGCAAGTTTATTGATTTTTTTTTTTTTTTTTTTTTTACATATTTTCCTTTCAATTTCAATATGTAAATGTTAATTAAAAATTCTATAAATTGTTAATATTTTATATTCAAAAAGAGTGACAGAAAGTGGAAATGGGGGACAGCAACTATGTATATACTTAATGGTATTATCTGATTGATTAAATGACTGATTTTCATAAACAAAATTCAAAAATAAAATAATGAATCATCACTTAAGAATACGAGAATACCTTATCAAAAGTCTCAATTAGTTAGTTTCCTAGGTTAATACATACTACTTGTGATTATTATAATCTTTGATTGGTGCCTGAAATATATTCAGAAACATTTATACATATGTATACTAAAAACAAACTTCAACAATCAGTTGTCGTTAATATTCAAGATTTGTCTAGAATTTCTTAATACATATTTGTCGACTGGCTCGTTGGCTCAGAGGTTAGTGCGCTGGGCTGACATTCCAAGAGTCGCGAGTTCGATTCCCGTTCAAGGCAAGTCTGGTCCTGCATTTTTCTAATTTTCTCCTTTCCTTCTTTACTTTCCCTTGAGCTGAAGGCCTCTGTCGCTTTTGATATTGATGTTAAATATTAGGTTAGTTCTAATAAATAAATAAATAACATATTGTATTTTAATCATCAAAACTTCAAAGATTACATATTGATTATAGTAGATACTTTAATTTAAAATTGCATTTGTTTCGATTGTTTCAAATTTGTATAAAAACGTAATCCTGCAATGAATGCAAAACTTGGGTTAGTCTTAGACTTTCAAAACTCGAATTATTGCTGTTGATGTTTATATTTATGTTTTCTAGTAGTTAGTTATGGCAACTGAAATGAATGCCATTTGAACATTTATATTAAAAATCAAAGGAGTATATTCTACAAGATAAAAGACTGAAACTTAAATCAGATCATTAGAACTGAAGCTAAATTGTTACGGATGTGTTTTTTTTTAGTAAAATGGAACATTAAGTTGGCAATACTTTTCTATATGTGCTCCATTTTTACATTTGTCACTTGTGTTCGTGTTTACTTGAGTATGCCATTTCATCATGAATAGACTGAAACAACGCCAGGAAAATGTGCAAATTTTTTACGAAAAACAAGGTTTAGTTCGAGAAACTCATTGCGCATAATGTTCGCAGTATAATTGTCCATCAGAGCAACCATGAATCGTTTGCGCACCATTTTTATTTTACAGAAGAGCGAGCACGCATCCTGTAGAGACATCATATAGTGTGTACCGAATAAGCTACTGTTGCTGCATAGGAAGACTTAAATGAGTCCATTCGGCTTCATACTCAACACTTGAAACTATGTCCATCCCCCTTATGGAAGATTTTGCAAAAAGATTTGGGTTTCCAGCCAGCCAAAACGTTACAGTTAATGGTGATCGATAGATACACCATGATCACAAACTTTATTGTACCACAATGGAATGCAATTAATGTGTGTAGCTGTGATTTCAACAAGAACAAACAATATCACATATTGGACCTTTAAATTGACCTCCTCGATCATGCAATTTACCATCTTTTGTGAGGCTATGTGAAGTCTATGGTCTATGCCGATAAGCCACATACGATTGATTCCTTGGAAGGCAACATTTGCCACATTATCACTGATATATTGCTGCAAAAAGTGATACAAAGTTAAACTTCCCGATTGGAATTCTTCCAAGCAAGACGAGGTGGCAATTAACTCCATTATTAATCTGTATTTTATTTCAATTTAAAGTTTCATAACTCTTGGAAAAACAACACCTTTTTCCATACATACAGTACATAACTCGTATAAAATACATTTCTCTCAACTCTCTAAATAATTACATAAGTATGTCTAGATATTTCTATATTATTTTGCATTTGTTTATATTTATTTTATTAGTTTCAACTTCATTAAATGAATCGATTTTTAAACCGCATTTCTTTCCATTGATAACAAATGTTAAAATGATGCCTTGTAGTGACTGTCACCTCCAGTTGAAATATAATTTTCTGATATTAAAACCTATTATACTTAATGTACTGAATGGTACAATTTTAATATCATGTTCATGTGATCTTTGTACCACAGTAAAGAAATGATGTGGAATTCGAATAATGTTATAAGGCAAGTCGTTCCAAATCGTTCAGTTTCTAGAAAGAACTTTCATTGTCATAGTTGTTTGTGTTTTAATGATGATTTTTTTGTAAGATAGTGAACCAGAATAAACATACTTATATACTTGTATATCGAAATTACTTAACCTACTGATATATATTTTGTTTTGTTTATATCAGTTGATGATTCTATCATACGATATACATATGTATGTCTTTCAAATCGATGTTTGTTGTTTTTATGTATTCAAATATCATCATTGAGAATTATAGGTAAAAATAACAATGCAATTGAAACCAAGAAAAAATAAACTTGGAGGATCGCGTTTTTTTTTTGTTCTTATATATTAATTCTAATTTGTTTAGATTATTATTATTATTTTTTTTTTTTGTTTGATACTGTTGGGAATGGGAATTGAAACAATTGTAGAAACCGAAAAGCAATGAAGTGTAATGGATTTATTTTTTTTTTTAAATTCTATTGGACTTAACCTAATGAATCCGATTCCATTTTGTTTATTAATTTATTTGCATTATGATTATTGTTTTTTGTTTAAATTGTATTAAATACATTATGTAATTTTATCTCTTTTAATGTCAATATTTTCATTTTATTGATTGTGTCTTTGGGGCTGTGATTATTTGTTTCTTTTAAGACTTTTCATTCTGTTTATTGACTTCCTTGCTGTGCCAACAGTAACAACAACAACAACAACAATTACAATCTCCGCCTCTGATAAACAATTCTTCTTCATAAGTTGATTTTTCTTTATTTTGTTTTTGGCCACATCTCCTTTCTTGCCCCCGTCGTCGTTGTCATGTGAGTCATTTCCGTAAATTTAAGTATGTGCGTGTATCTTTTTGTCGTCGTTCGTTCGTCTTTTCCTTATACCTCCTCGCTCTCACATTGAATTAAATAAAGACCCATTCATTTTCATCATCACCATCACCATCATCATCATCATCATTCCCCATCCCTTTGAAGCTTTCTCTTTCAAATGATGAGATGAGCTGACAATGATGACGGTGTTGTTGCCTGCTTCCCACTCCTTGTTGCAAAGAGAAGTTTGAACTCAGAGTTTAATTAACATGCAATAAATTTTGCATTTTTTTTTTTGTGGTGTTTCTTATTATATTTTATTGATATTTTTCACTTGCATATGTACATTTTCAACTCTTTTTGCTTTGCTATTCTATTTTGTATATTATTTTGGTTTTTGTTTTTTCCTTTTTGTATCTTACAATTGACATTTTCCCTTTCTTTTTTCTTTATTGCTTTACGACAAAATCCTCTTTGCTTTTCATATCCTCTTTCGATTTGCTTTTCTCTGTTTGATGCGCTATCAATATTGATTACCGGTACCTACACATACTTGGATTGTACTCTCTCTGTCTCTCCTCTCTCTGTCTCTCCTCTCTTTTTACATTCCTTTTTGTTTTTGTTATACTCAATCTTTTGCAATTTTATTACATACATATATTGTATATTGTATTTCGTTCCGCTCTCTCTTTGTCGTCTCTCATTTTCATGTGACTGGCGCCCACTGGTGGGGCGTTCGTTTGTTGTTTTTGTTGGCTGTTGGGTTCTTTAAGCCGCCTGCCTTTGCCATGCAATAAATTTTTGTTTCAGTTCTCTGTTGCTTCCCATTTTATATGTCTGTTTCTTCGTTTCTTTATTCTTACTTATTCTTTGTTCTTTTTGTATTGTCCACTGCAGAAAATTTGTTGCAATTTGTGTTTCATTTCTTTTCAACTTATCTTCATTCAATTGGTATTTTATTATTATTATTGTTGTTGTTGTTGTTCTTGTTGTTATTATTATTATATTTGTAGTTTTTGCCTCATCGATTTTGTTGTCATCTCGAGATACAAAGATACTACCCAGATATTATGTTCATTCTCATTATTGTTGTTGTTGCAAAAATATTTGTTTATAGATACATTTTGGTGTCTTTCTTACTACATTCTTATCTTTTGTTTTGTATCTCTATTTTTTTGAAATGTTCATTGTCCATTTTACTCATATCTTTCACTTGAGTGGATGATTTATTATTGGTTGGTTTGATTTGTTGTATGTAATTTCCCTTCCCTTCGTGTGTAGAAAGAAAATCTGCTATTTGAGTGTGGGTTAATAGTTGATTGGTTGATTAAATGAATCCTTTAGAGTTTTATACCATTTTATCTGTTGTGGAAACAACTTAATAACAAAGTGTACACAGTAAATCTTTATCTATCATATTACATGAAGAATATTATACACACATACATTTATCTCTTTCAGTATCTTACATTCTCTTCTCCTAGGAACTACATGTAAATATCTAGCAATTTTGTTGAAGGTCCCATTCAATATAAACATAATGCCTATTAGGTCTTAGATTCATTGCATTCAAGGTTTCATATTAAACTCAACTCAATTTTACCTTAACTATGATTTGTTTGTTGTTGGCACTCAATGGTTTATTTTACCTTATTGTTTATTATTATTTTTTTTTTTTTTTTTATTCTTGTTTATGTCACATTTTGCAAAAACCTAAAAGCAAACAAATATTAAAAAATCAAATATTTAAACAATTTAATTTTTAAATTTTTGGCAATCACAAAACAAAACAGAATGAATTAATTTGAGTTGCGATGTGTTGAGTGATGATGGCGCAGAAAGGAATCAAGTTTTTGCAAACACTTAACTATTTCAATAAAATAAGTAAAATAAGTGGAAATATATACATACTTCGGTTTAATTGAAGTTAAAAAACCTTTCACACAAATCGAATAGAATAGAATTTGGATAAAGATGGTAATAATGTTCTGCCCTTTTAATTAAACAAATAAATAAAAGTTATAGAGAAAATTATATTAGTTCAAAAGCACAATTTCCCTCTCAAGATTGATTTCATATTGATGACTGTCTAGCAATTTTAGTAATCTTTACTAAACTTTTTTTTGCTTTCTAGTTGGTATGACATTGCCTCTCATACATACATACAGCTACGGTCAAAATAATAGTAGCGCTAGTTGGAAAATGAATTTGATAAAAAAAAAATGAATGAATTGGTGTTTTAATGTACCAAAAATATTTTTTTTTTAAGTATGATATGTTAATGAGAAAATCATAAGGAAATAATAACAACTTTATGTCATATGATAATAAAAAAAAAATTTTTCTCAAAACTTCAATTAATTTGCACGTTCAAAATAATAGTAGTGCTTGGGCAAATATTAAGAAAAAATTCATTTCGTTGCTTTTTCATACCAGAAAAGTTTACAAAAAGTAAATATTATTAGTTTATAACAATTTACAATAGTAACTGATCAAAATTTTTAGTCATTTCTTTTCCTACAATGGGTCGAGGCAAGCACTGTACTCCTGAAACAGCGTACACTCATAAAAAAATTGATTTCTGACGGAAAAACGTACAAGGAAGTTCAAAACATGGTAGGTTGCTCCCCTACAATGGTGCGTAATGCTATTAAATTCATACCAGGTCATGAAACACGTGGACGACCTCACATTATGTCTGAAAGATTGGCTACCCGTGTAGTGAGATACTCAAGGCAGAACCCATTTTGGTGCTCTACAAAAATAAAAAAGCAATTAAATCTGAATGTAAGCATAGAAACCATACGGAGATGCTTGAGGGAAAACAATTTAAATGCTCGGAGCCCAAGAAGAGTGCATCTTTTAACAAAAAAACATCTAGCCGCACGAATTAAATTCGCCCATGATCACATTGATTGGCCAGTACAGAAATGGAGAAACATTTTGTGGTCGGACGAATCCAAAATTGTACTTTGTGGTGGAATTGGATCTCGTCAATATGTCAGGCGTCCGCCAAAGTCTGAGTGGCAACGAAGATTCACAACAAAAACTGTGAAACACGGAGGAGCTCGCAGCATTATGATCTGGGCTTGTTTTTCATATTACGGCGTGGGGCCAATATATTGGATAACGGATACCATGGATCGGCATCTGTATAAGCATATAATGCAGGAGATAATGCTGCCATATGCTAGTGCAGAAATGCCACTGATTTGGGAGCTTCAGCAAGACAATGACCCTAAGCATACAAGCAAAGTTGCCAAACAGTGGTTGCAGGCCAACGGAATAAATGTACTAGAATGGCCTGCACAGTCGCCAGATCTCAACCCAATTGAGAATTTGTGGTGCGACGTGAAGAATGAAGTTGCCAAACGTCTACCCAATAATGTTCAACAGCTTTGGGAAGCAGTTAGAGATGCTTGGAGCTCCATTCCTTCCCAAAGGTGTCAAAATCTTGTAGATTCGATGCCAAAACGATATGCTGCAATTATAGCAAACAAAGGCTATGCTACTAAATACTAATTGTAGTGTAATAGTCGTAATTTTAGTTATTTTAATATTATCCGTAACATTTGTATTGGTTTGGGCTGGTGGTATGGTAGACCTTCAAATGAATCACTACTATTATTTTGACCGTGCAAATTTATTGAACTTTTGGAAAAAAATTTTTTTTTAATGTCATATGACATAAAGTTGTTGTTATTTCCTTATGACTTTCTCATTAACACATCATACTTTAAAAAAAAAATATTTTTGGTACATTAAAACACCAATTCATTCATTTTATTTCTATCAAATTCATTTTCCAACTAGCGCTACTATTATTTTGACCGTAGCTGTAGCTATCTGTGTTTTCCTAAGAAAAACTTTTGTAAATGTCCAGGAGAACCATCAAAAGTAAATAAGCCTCAAACACAAAGCGAAATCAAATCTTACTAAAGCAAAAAAAAAAAAAAAAAAAAAAGTAAGCGAGATCATTAAAAGTCTCAAGTCAGTCAGTAGGATAAAGAGTAATCAGCGAGTAGGGTCGATTTTAGATTCATAAGAATTGTTTAGATCGAAATTTGACATCACACGACAAAAACTATACTACAAACTACGAGGGCAGTTAGATAAGTCAACGAGTTTCCATCCCAACATATTAGAGACAAATGATAAAGAAAGGCCAAGGTACATAGGTCTGTTAGCCAACATTGGCTATTGAAAAGGGATAAACAATAAACAGCAAATATTATTCAGAGCTGTCACAATGATAAATATCCATAATTTGGGCTACGAACTGCTAACCAATTCACTATATTCACCTTGCCTATTTCCAATTTTCAAACCTGGGGAAATGGTAGTACGAGTTTTGGTTCGAATGAACAGGTCATCTTTGAAACAAACGCCTATTTTGAGGACTTTGAGAAAACCTTTTCTTTGGAAGGGATTAAACGTTGAATGTATCAAGCTAAAAGGAGACTAAATTTACATAAATTAATTTTCTTTTTGTGTTTTTTTTTTTTACACAACATTTATTATGAACATTAAACCATTTAAATCTATAAAATATTGTTGTGAGAACTGAGTGAAATTAAAGAGATTTGATTTTTGACATTTTGCAGAAATTAGAAATTTTTTTAATTGACAGTAAGTCGTTTGGGTGGAGTTTATTTAGAAGCCTTTGAAGTACCGTCCTGGTTAGTGACTCGGCAAATCCTCTAGCCGAGAGAAGCCTGTCATTGTATCAGTTGCTGTTGAATTTTATTTCCTAGAGAACTGTGACGAATCAGTGGGCACTGGCAATTGTCCTGAGGGCCTTATTTTGTATGACCTGTAATTTTCTGCGATTACCGCATAACTGGATACCTTTTTTTCAGGAAGTAGCAACAATTTAAGCAACAAATTAAGAGTTTATTTTCCAAGCTAAGTTTGCTCCTTTTGCACAGAGCCCAGTTCAGCCCTTTCATTTTGTAGGAATAGGATCGAAAACGATTTCTTTTATTTAAGAAGTTACTGCCTTATCTAATTGCCCTCGTATATACTTATGAAATATTTTTTGTGGGTTATCTGGTTCCTATTTCTTTACATTACAAACATAACAGCACAGTTACATTTATAGGCTGTTAAAAGTAGAAATTTAAAAAGAAAAATTGGTACAGATTAGTTATAATGAATTGCTATACGAGTGAATAACTTGGTTTCATTATTAAAACTTTATTAACATCCTAATATTAAGTTTAATAAAGCAGTAATTTCTCTCGAAGAGGAGACGTGATTTGGCCATCAAGATCATGCGATTTACCACTGGTGGATTTCTTCTTATGAGCTTTCTTGAAGAATAAAGTTTATGCGGATAATCCTCAATCTGTTCAACACCTCAAAGACAACACAATCGAGCAAATATTCCTAATTAAACCATCATTATGGGGAAAAGTTATTCCTAACTTTTGTAAAACGTTGAAAGCCTGCCGATCTAGCAGTAGATCTTTTTTTTTTTTTTATTAACTGGAAGGACTTTTTCCTAACGGATTTCTTAAAGAATAAAAGGATTATCCATCCTCATCATCGAGATCACATGAACGACATCTTTTTCATTAATAACCGGAATCCATCTACTTCAATATCCAATAAAAATAAATAATGATTTAATACAATTTATGTCTTTTTTTATTTAAAATTTAAAAAGATACTTCCAAATTGTGTGAAAGGTGTTCAATTTATTCAATGAAGAACACGCGCCTCTAACAAAAGTTTTAAATAAATTATAATAAAATATTTTAAAGAAACACAAAAACTACTGATAAACTGAACAAAAAATGAGAAAAAATAGAAACTATTAATAAATTATTGAAGAATAAAAATAAAATTAAATACAAAAAAAAAAAAAAAAAAAATTGCGACGTAATTATGAGACATGAATTTGAGAATGAATTGAGAGACGAATGAGAGAATGAGAGAAACAAATTTAGTGTTCTTAAATGAGAGATAAAATGCGCAGCTCAATTTTAAACAAGTTTACAAGTTTTTCTACAACAAAAAAATTAAATTATTCAAAAATTTTTCTTTTACTCTTTTCTTCTTCTTCTTTTTTTTTTAGGAATTACAACAACAGCAACAAAATTAAAGAATTAATAATCAAAATCCAGAGCAACAACAAAAGTGAAATCAATTTCAAAACCAAAATAAAATTAAATAAAAAACAAAAGAAATTTTTAATAAATTTTAATTAATTTCATAATTTTATTCTTAATTCAAATTAAGTTTAATTTATTATAAATACATATAAATAATATAGAAAATGAAAATGTGTGATTTTAACAAGTGGGGAAACCTTTTTACAATTTTCTTTATAACAAAATAAAAGAAATTTGTTAAATATTTTGTGCTGTGTTTCTATTGCTTTTTTTCTTTTAATTTTTCGGGAAAATTCAAAACGTCCTACGGCCGCCGTTACTACCAATATACATACATATATGCAATAAATAAAAGTCATTTCTAAATTATAATAATAAATAATAATAATAATATTAATGCTGTTAATGGTAATAATCATGAATATAATGATGATGATAATGATGAACAAAAAGTTGTTCGTGAATAGATATTAATATTAAAAAAAATTGTGGGTGCGTAAAGCTTTTTGATTTAAAATTTTAAATTGTTTAAAAATATATAGAAAAAAAAATTTAATTTCTTTAATAAAACAAAAAATTGAAAATTTCTTTTCCAATTTTAAATTGAATTTGAAATAAATAAAGGATCTGTTCGTTTCTAAGTGAAACCATCATTTTAACTAGAGACTATTGGTGGTTTTCCGTTCGTGATAATTGTCGCCGTGCTCGTTGTAAGTAAGATTTCCGCGCTTCCGTTCGAAAAAATCGCGACTTATTATAAGTGTATTGGATCCGATTTCGGTTTCTATTGGTATTTGCCACTAAAAACTCTCACATCGTTTGCCATACAATTATAAACATTCTGAACGCGTTCTCGTGATCGGTTGTTGCTGTCACAGACTTAGCTTAGCAGCAAACAGTTCATGTTTCCAACGTTGAAGTATAATCCGAACATTGTTGTTGGTTCTGTTGCAGTCATTGTGTCTACTGTTTCTTCATAATGAATCGTCGTCGGATGCGTGTTGCCATCTCAGCCGAAGTTTTTGAAGTTGGCAAAATAGTAGATTTCTCCAATTCCAATTCAAACTCAAATACTTTGTTTTGTCGTGTTGCGAACTACTACAACGAGGCTGTGTTCCAAGCATCCAACAACAACAACAACAACAACAACATAACAACAACATCGTTAAACTAGTAGTGCTTTCTAACAATTGGTACTAAACGAAAGAACGAAAGGAGAGAATAAGAAACCAATTGAAATTTTATATAAAAAAAAATAAAATAACATACTATAAGCTAAAGAGAAGTGAAATTTTAATAAATAAAAATTATAATAATAATAATAATAATATTAATAAATTTTAGCTTAGCGCAATTAGTTAATTTAAACTGACAACTCCATCAATCCAACATCAAAGATCAACAACTCCAACTAATATCAATACATAATTTGTATAATTGTATAATTATAATTATACATTTCTATAAATTAATCTAAATAAAAAAAAACTTCATCAAATTTAATTCAATTCTCTTGGTCCCTTGTGTGTTAAATAAAACTTAGCGAAACTGGATTATCTGCTAAAAACTTTACGTACGCTGAAAACGCCGACGCCGATTATGGCCGAGAATCAAACCGCTAGCGAAGATTCCGGCCAGCAATCGCATCAGCAACAACAACAACATACAACACATCAACAACAACACCACCATCACCACCTCCACCACAACCAGCACCTCAACCAACAACAACTCCAACACCATCAATCTTCATCAAACACTTCTACCATAGAAGAAGACGACGCAGAGCATCATCAGTTGCAAGAAGTGCAAGAAACTACTGAAGATTTAGAATCACCAACACAAAGTAATTCCGCTGCTTCGTCGCCAGAGGATTCACAGGCGCACAGCATTGCCGCACCAACAAATAATAGAGCAGCAGCCACTATTACACGTCAGCAACAACAACAACAACAACAACCTCGTCAGCAACATAACCTCAGTAATAATCGGCAAAAGCAACAAACAACAGCATCAACGCGTGGAAACAGTAATAGTAGTAGTAGTAGTAGTAGCAATATGTTAGAACGTCAGTTGAACGCCAAGTTCAAGGCGACTACAACCGCCAACAATGTTGCCAACGTAGCTGGTAATACGTCAACACCGCGTCGTAATTCCATACAGACAACCGCTCGGTCTGTTGTTAGTACTACCAATATTAAGAAGCCACCATTGACAAAAGTCAATTCATTGACCCACAATGCAATTGGTGGTGGTAGCAGCGGCATAAATCATCATCATCACCACCAGCACCACAATAACATTAGCAATTCAAATAACTCCTCTTCGGCTGCTATATCTAACCATCATGGTGGTCAGGCGGCGCATAACTCATCTGCCGCAAGCATACAACGTACGACTAGCGAAAGCTTACGTTTGAGTATGTTGAGTGCTAATGCAGTGGGTGCCGCCGCAACATCAGCAGCAGCATCATCATCAAATGCAACAAATTCTGTCGATGCTCCCGGCTCAGGTTCCGGTTCCGGTTCATTGACTAATAATACGACGCCATTAACAAATGTCTCACGTGCCACAAGCAACAGCAGTATCACTGGTGGTGGTGGCCGTGGTACTACTGATGGTGGTGCTTCCAGTACAAGTTCCATTGCACCAAAATCAACTTCGTCGTCAACATCATCAGCAGCTGGATCGGCGGCTTCTATGCCAACATCAAAAGCAGGTGTTGGCGCAGTTGATAGTGCTGATGGTGGTGTGGGCACTGACCCAGTAGCCACCTCGCCAAATAATAATGGGGGTAGTGGTAGTGTGCGTCAGCAACAGCCACCGCAACAGCAACACCATCACCATGCACATCAACACCACCACCATCATCATCATCACAGCCATAGTCAAGGCCATCAACATCATAATCAAAACAATAGTCAACATCAGGCGGCAATGCCGCAACAGACGGCAGGCAACAGAAAACCAAAGACGACTTCCTCCTTTCAAATCACTTCGGTCACTGTAGGTCATCCATCCAAATTGGCAACTGGCACTACAGTCGGCCTTGATACTGGCGAAGAATCAGCCGACGATCTGGATGAATCTCATACAGACGACAATAGTCGCATCACAGACCTCGAGAATGAGACACCGTCCATGTCAGAGGATACATTCTCCAAGGAGGAAGTCTATTTCGCAAATAATGCACTAAGCACTACGGCGCCCGTAATACCAACGAGCGCTCAATATGGACTTGTTGTTGTAGATCCTATTGGACCTTCACTGGGGCAAACCATACAGAATGTGCAGGTGAATGTTGCCGATAATATAATAAATGTGGTTAGTGCTGCTGTTACGCCAGGTGGCACTAAGAAGAAGGATGACATTAAGGAGACACAACATCGCAGCGAACGTTTCAAGGTTGTCAAAATTGAATCGACAGAGCCATTCAAACGTGGTCGCTGGATGTGCATGGATTACTTGGATCATTCAAGTGTTGGTGGCGGTGGCAAAGATGGTGGAAACAACAACGAAAAGACTGGTTCCTCTGATGCAGCTGGTGGCAATGGCGTTGGTGGTAGTGAACAACCACCAAAGACCACACAAAGTATGATACTTGGTCCGAGTGCTGCTATTGCAGCTGCCATGTTGGAAAATCATGTAGATGCTTTAGGTAATCCGGCAACAACCGATGCCAATTGGAATTACACACCAACAACTGAGGGCACCTCTCCCTCACAACAGCAGCAACAGCAAAACACATTGCAACAATTGAACGCTTCTCCTAGTGGCGTAATGACGGCGCCAGCCACAGTGGTGCATGGTATACAACAATATGTGAACAGTGGCAATGATGCAGCGGCCCAACAACAACAACAACAACAACAACAGCAACAGTTGTATAACGATAGCGTCAATGCAAATGCCACACCCACGAATACTACATCAACTACTGGACAGGATTCAACGCCCCATGGTCAGACATTACCAATGGATTATGCAACAGCTGCCGCGCAGCAATTGCAACAATCATTGCAACAGCTGAAACAGCAAGAACAAGCAATGGAGGAGGCGCCTGTCTACCAACAGCAACAACAGCAACAACAACAGCAGCAGCAGCAAAACCAGCAGGCTACAACTTCATCTACAACAGCGGCCTCAGTGCAACCAGCACCGCCTGGGACCTCAATACCTAACAATATGCAATTCCAAACGAATGGTGAAGTTGCTTGCAACAACAATAACAACACATTGCAGCCGCCACCATCGACAGCAATAGGAGTAGTTGCAGCTGCTGCAAATCCAATGGATCAACAGTTGCAGGCAAACATACCGACCTATGGGGATCAGCAACAACAGCAGCAACCACTTTCGCCGGCACTGCAAACCCAAGCGCCGAATTTCAATGCAGCTGCTACAACAGTCGCATCACCGGCACCGACTGTCGCCTACAATCAACAACAACAACAGCAAAACTTCCAGCAACCTACACAAGTCATTGCCAATGATGTCCAGCTACTTGCTGCTCAGCAACAACAACAACAACACCAACACCAACAGAATCAAATGCAGCAAGCAACATCGCAAATCGATGGCATTGTGCCCAACAGCATTCAGCATCAACCACAACAACAACAGCAACAACAGCAATTCCAACAACAACAAGCCTCTACTTCCAATGCGCAACAAGGTCAAAATATGCCCATTCTTACGCAAATTACCAATTACGACTTACAACAGCAACAACAACCAACTACGACAACACCAATTCCAGCAACAACTGCTCCAACAACAAATGGTGCGGCTATTGTCGCATCATCGACACCACAGCAGCAACAACAGCAACAACAACCCCAACCGCAACAACAGCAGCCACAGCAACATTTATTGCAAGCACCACAACAACAAATGCAGAGCGCTCCAGCAACAGTTGCTGATCAGCAACAGCTCATTGCAACATTACAACAACAAACTTCTGTGCCAGCGAGCATGGATAGTGCCGCGACAGCATCAAACGTATTGCTAACAAATGAATTGCAACAGCAACAACAGCAACAACATTTGCAACAAACTACAGTACCAACAACAGCAAATATCGCGAGTGTTAGTGCCAATAATAATAATAATAACAGCAACAACAATAATAATAACAATACCAATACACCAGCAACAACAATTGTTGCAACACCATCATCAACAACCATAACAACAACAGCAAATACGACAACATCGCAACTAAGCGATGAACAACAACAGCAACAACCAACTCAATCGACAACAGCACCAACGACTACAGCTGGTGGAGCAGGAGCTACAGTAGGAACAGTTGCCAATACAGCAACGGGAGCAACAGGAGCACCATTGCAACCAGAATCTGACACTGAAAGGTAAGTCAATGTTATTGTATTTATTGTATTAGATGGACAGATTATTTCCATAGGAGCTCAAAGGTCAAAGGGACATCACGTCCCTGTTTTGTTCTTGAACTAACCATAATTTAAAACTTTGGTCTGACTACACTCTTATACTCTTCACACAGTGAATATTAATTTAAGTTTGTTGCAACAGACAGAAGGAGATATCGGAGAACTCATCGATTTGAATAAGCCATGTCCGTCTATATTGTATACAAACTAGTCCCTCAGATTTTTAGCTGATCACTACGAGGGGTACTTCCCAAACTCATCTTTTTATTGGACAAACTTTGTAGTTTTTTGTTTTATCGAAATGAAATTTGCAGAGCAGAAGTCATTGGCCTCTGACAGTGTAAGTTTTAAGACCTTAAGATTACTAAATCGTATTTCTACTCTACAATCATTTCGGTCTCAATGTAGAAATGCAGTTTGAATACTGACTCTACCCGAAGCATAAGTCAAATCAATAATGACATATTTCTGTATGCTAAAAAACACAGGAGCGTATGGGTGCGTGAAGAATTTGACAACTTCTTCTTGTTAATTATCATTCAAAATCGTATCAAATAAAGATAAAGGTATCTTGTTAATCTTATCTTAAAGGGCCTTGAAATGAATGTCACGTTGAAATGGAATTTTCAAATCAATTGATGCAACTGAACTTCTTTTTGTTGAAAGGCCTGCAGACAAGTCTTAAAATTTAAAGAGTTTGTTCTGATACCTTTTTTTCGATATCTTGTTGAAGTACGTTTTTAGGGTTCCGGACTCAAAGGGTACCAAAAAAAAAACCCCCCCTATTGCAGAGACTTCGTTGTCCGTCCGACCGTCCTCGGATCATATCTCATAAAGTTGAAATTTTCACAGAATGTGTAGTTCTATCCGGGCATCGGCAACAAATACTAAAACTAAAATATTTTAAAAAACTTAAAGGAGTCTTAATATAAGAAACATTTTGGTTTGTATGGCAGCTATACGATCCAGTAATCCCATGATCTTGAAATTAATGGTTGGTGACTATACATCAGAAACTTATATTGTCGAAATTTCAGTTTGATCGGATTACTAGGTACCTCCCATACAAACCCCCATTAAAATTCAAGTTCTTATTAGAAAAACTTTTTTGTTTTTTGGACTATTGAACTGAAATTTAGGCACTTTAAGTTTCTGATATAGGCGCGGTACATTTGTTGGAATCAGCCAAATCAGAACACTAGGGGGAGGACCTCCCACATAAACCACAATCTGGAACGGAACCCTCCATGTACGAGTCTGACTCGCACTTGACCCATTTTTTATTTCTTACCTGTTTATATGTATCTCCATAATCAACTAATTTCATGTCATTTATTGCAAAGTTATCTCCATTTCTGATGTCCCTAAATGATTGATCCAATTTATAATGAAAATATTGAATTTAACTTTGCTTTTCATGAATATCTTATCCAAAGAATATATGTAAATGATCTTTCACCTTTATTTTGAAATGCATCCATAATTATTTAACGAACAATAATTCTGAAAATAAAACTGATCAGTTGTTTTGTTTTATGTTTTTTCTTTTTTTAACAAATATTACTTAAGCTTGTTATGCGACTTTTCTAAAAGTGGTTTATTTTAGCTAAACATTTTGTTGTTTATTCAAGTTGATTTGCTTATAATGCGATTAGAGACATAACTGGTGATTTTTAAGTCAATAGAATGAAAGTAACTACATACATCCACTACTGTGGTCAGTGTTTTATAGATGAGTCTGACTTTGTGTGCCCTTGAAGTTGTAATTACATTTTTTTTTCTCATCTCACCTATTATAATACTGACACTGAAACTGAAAACTAAAAAAGAATAGATGGATCTTCGTTGCACCCTGCAGCCCTTGGTAAATATTCTTTTTCCATCCTAATCTCTGCAAATTATCGAAATTTTGTATTTGAATATATTTATATATTTTCAATAAATCTTTATTAAGATGATTTATCGATTTTCTTTTACCGATCAACTTTTCCAAAACGAATCCAAGTTGCATAAGAAGGTATGGGTGTCTTTTCCTTACATTATATACATCTTCACAATGTTGAATTGTAAGAACATAAGACACCCTATTTCTTGCAAAGCCTAAATTTCTTGAAAATAATATAAAAACTTCGTTAGTATTGATTGTATTCTGTATTACAGTACAAAACTTTTCTTTGAGAATTTAAAAAAAAAAAAAAAAAAAATTTCGGAATTAAAAAGAGGTCAACACAAAATGTCATCCCTTATTTGGTTTGTTGTTCTCTTAGGGAAATGCGTCATGACTATCATGTGTTTAATCATATATGTACATATGTACAAATGTATATAATATACTCAATACTCATGCATGTATAAAATAACAAACACAATTGAAATTCGCAATACCTTTTTAATTTTCATGGTTTTTTTTTTTTGTTGTTTTTTTTTTTTTTTTATTATTTTTAAGTACCAACACGCGCGCATTACTTTGTATCTCTTCCTCCACACGCTGTTGCTTGCGTTGTTATTGCCCCACATCCGTCGTCTAAAATTATTCATTTTTCATTCAACATACAATTTGTGGACTTTTTGTGTTTTTTCGCAAATAACAAAATTAAAAAAAACAAAAAAAAATATTTTGCAAAAGTTGAGTTATGTTTTTTTAACACTCACAGATACAGATACACACATGAGCATATCCACCATGTAAAACCAAAAACGGCAATGAATATAAAAACACAACATTTCTTAGTACGTTTTTACCGCCTCGTCGCAACATTTTGCAGTCATTGAACGCTTTCTATCAATCGATGAATGCCCCCAACACCAAACACCACACACTCACTCACTCACTCACTCACTCACTCTCCCCATATTTCATAGAAGTGAGCGTAAGGCGAATGATTGCGAATATTTTTATTTTTTTATATATTGTTAGCTTGGCTACTACAACAATATCATCATCATCAACATCCACAATCCACATTATAATAATTTATTAAATAAAAACTCAACAATTAAAAATGGTCAAAAAGTCAATGAAGCGAAAATTTGCAGTTGATAAAAAACGGCGGCTTACTAGAGAATCAATCATATGTGAATCTATTCGAAAAAAAAGGGGGAAGGAGGAGTTGGACATATTATCACGTATGTACATGAAATGTACAGGTCGGGCCCATGGCATTCTGAATTTGGCATTTGTAGAATTAAGTAAATACATAGAGTAATGATATGATCTAGAGCAATGTGGTTCGAGGACCCGTGGAAAATAGTTTTGACATTAAGAAATTTCTTACACTCTACAATTTAAAGAATGAAGAAATCCTTAACTCCTTCGCATCTATGACATCTCAGTGGGCCTTTAATGACCTAAGTGATCTATTTGAAAATGAGTCACCCGCATAAAATATATTAGTGGACAAGAGATTGTATTGAAGCATAAATGTTGTTTTATATAATCAATAAACTTGAAATGGTACTTAAGTTTGGTTTTGCAAACAAGTTAAAATCTGAACGGAATCTTCAAAATTAATAAACAAAGACAACAGAAACAGATTCAGTCATCAGTCAGATATGTATGTACTTATTCGTCAAACAAAATGAATTTTCTCAAAAGAAGAAAACACACAACTTTGTTGTGTCGAAGTCGAATGCCAAAAAAAAAAATAAAAAAAAAAACTTAAATAAAAACAGGGAGAAAGGAGACAAGTTGAAATGCAACAGAAACAGCTGTCAAAGTCATCACTGCGTCGACCAAGTCTCTTATATCGACTATGTACTTTCGATGGCAAATGCTTTTCTTTTTTGACACTGTAGAGCGAGCGAACCAATTCAAGTCAAGTACACCACCATCGCCAAGTTTACACAGATGCAGATACAAATACAAAATGAACTGTTGCGAGGTGGTGATCAAGGAGAAGAAGCTTAAGACAATCTAGAGAAGACAAAACCAAAACCATGGGAGACAGTGAAAAGCAAAAATACATGCTGCGCTTATATAGTGAGTGTGGTGTGTAATATATCAAGTCGAAATGGGTTTCTTTCTTAGTCGATTTTATGTCTGTCCTCCAGTCTCTATGTTTGAGTCACTACATGACTGTGGTGCCGCCTATCTGATTGTTGTTGGATTCGATTGTCTGTCGTTGTTGCCAAACATTTTCAATTGAAGTTTTGAGTATATGTGTGTGTGTACGAGTATCTGCAACAAGCAAATGCAACATCAATGATAACTTACCATAACTTCAGTAGAAGTGAAGAGCATAAGAAAGAGTTGCTAAGATAAATCGGGGAATGAGTGACTAAGCCAAAGAGACCCTGTATGTATGCGTAGAAGGTTGGTAGTATTAGTCAGGCGAAACTTATATTCAGTTGTCGATTGACGCACCATATGGCTTTGAGACCAACAAGCAAAGGAGGAGGACTTCGTTAACTTATATACAAAGATACATGTAATGTAGATACTTAAATTAAGATTAAAATAAATAAATAAATATGGGCATATTATGAAAAAATTAAAGTATGTGCATAGCAATAAATTGTTTAACATATTTATTAAATTTTATAATAAAACTTTATACATTTTTACATGTCTCCTTCATTTTCTCTTTGCCCATACCGTGGAAATTGTGTTTCACTTAATTGCAATCAACTTTTCTTTATAATATTCTGTATTTATCACTTGTAATTCATGCATTTGTGGCAGTTGCAATTACTCATCATCTAGCTTTATATGTGTATACATAAATCCTCACAGACTGACAAACCCCGAGAATCATCAACCAATCCACCAACCAACCTCACTCACTCACTCAATCCAAGTTTCTTTACACTTTTTCTCTTTTTATTTATTCACCATTTTTCCATCATCATGATCATCATCAACAGCAGCAAAACAACCATTTCCACATAAACATCATTGTAATGCAATAAGCATTTCAATTGAAGAGAAGCAACCCATAGATAGAGAACGAGCGAGAGAATTATATGTACTTCGATATTAAAAATAACCACAAAATGCATAATAATGTTGATATGCAGGATGAATGACTGAATGACTGGAAAGAGAGACAAACAATTCATACAATGACGTTTAAAGGGCAAAAATGGGGATGAGTATGTAGATTGCGATGCATTGCCATGATGTTATACTACCATGTGGAAAAAAAGGGTAAACCGAAGGAAAGAAAAGTATTCAAAAGTTGTCGTCATTCGCTTTTTTGCTTCAAAGGAGTGTATATGATTGAGTGGCTTGGTCCCATTAGCAGGCAAAATTCTCTTAACATAAATAGAATCGATGCTTCACAATAAAGATTTATTTTATTCAAATAAAGTATGTATTAATAAGCAAAAAAAACTTGTTGGTTGATTATAAGCCGATGACGATTTTTCAGTTGAATTTATCTGTCCTATTCCATATTTCATTTTCATTTGAAATTTCCATAATCAAACCAACTTTGATAAGCTCCAAAACAATATTTTGTATTTTATTTGTATTTTTGAATTTTCCAGACTTTATAACAGCAAAATTTGTATGTATCAAATTTTTGGCACTAAAAATTTTGTCGATGGTTGAACACAAACTTGAATGTTTGACTCGCGTATCTTAAGTGGCAGTTTGAAAGAAGATTACACAGGTGAACTTTTAACCGGGAATGAAGCGTCTATTACGATTTTGATTTCCTTGATCATCTAGCATTACGATATTGTCCCTGTTTTCATCATCCATGTCGTCATCGTCGTCAGAGATGTCGAAGTCGCTATTATTGAACTGTTCTTCGTCGTGTTCTTCTTGGTATAGGTCATCAATTTCGGGTAAATAGTCTACATCATCATCATCATCCTCAAACCCTCCACCGAATAAAAGACGATCATGTTTGAGTAGATCGGGTTGAGTATTCTTGATGTAGACAACGACCAAATCTGCAGACGCAACATATTCCGGGTCATTTAAAATAAACTTCTTAATCTTGGTGAACTCAGCCATCAGTGAAACCGGCTCTGTACGCAAAAAGATCTTATACTGTATCTGTTTTCGCATCTTCTGTATGAGGTCAAAGATCAGACTGTCGGTAACAAGAGGACAACGTTGCACGTGAACACGCTTTAACTTGTTGCATTTGAGTATTAAACGCAGCAAGGATGTGTTATCGACTTTACGACAAGCTCGCAGAACAATCTCTTCGATATCTTCTAAATCACAGAAATACCTTAAGCCATTTCCGGTGAGTTCCTCATTATTTGGGCAAACCAGCGTACGCAATGCCTTCAATTGTGAGATCTGTTGCGCCACTTCATCATTAACGCAATTGTAGCCGACGATATGGAAGTATTCCAATTGTTGCGATTTATGCTCGACCAACTCGGTAAAGAGCGATGGGCGAACACGTGTGTGTCTTGTCGATATATATATAGTGAGCTTTTTAAGTTTTGGAAGTTTAGCAACTAATTCATAGTCCGACTGAACGATGCTAAATGCGAGCGTTTCAAGATTTTGACAATGCACAGCCATGGCGTTAAAGACATTAGCATTTAAGGAGATACATTGAATAAGATTAAGTTCCTTTAGATTTGTTAGTTTGGCACATAGAGAAATAAGGTGTTTACCATTTACAGCATTGCAATTTTTCAGCGAAAGATTCTGCACTGTTGGTGAGAGAGTATGCAGATGTTTGCCTGACAACCTGAAATTGTCTGATAAATTTAAGATTGTCAATTTTTTCAATTTGCATAATGTCAGTATAGATGAATCGCTCAGCGAACAGTAATGTAAACGCATGTCTACAATATTGGGTAATGCAATAAATAACTTATTCATTGTCTTTGTTGTTAAGGCGCTCTCCTCCAGGTTAAGGGTCTTTACGTTTCTGCAATATATGCCCATGAACTCAATAATGCGCTGACGATATTTATCTGGGAGTTCACCTTCGATGCGTATTATATATTCTCCCACAAAATCGAAGAAATCTCTTATCTCCCACAACGTCATAACGGACAAACGCTCCAACAACAATATCCTGTGCAACAATTTACTTGTGATCTTAAAGACCTGGCGTATACGTGTACAAGAACGTGCGAAACACACTTGCGACCGAAGAGGCAAACGCTGTATAATGTTCGCCAGGCAGTCATCGTCAAGGAATAGTATACTGTCTCTTTTCGGTGTAACAAAGCTCACTTCATTCTCACCATCATCTTCATTGGACTGAACACGTCTTTTGCGAAAAGCCGACTTATTTGGCTGACAACTGGATTCTGCGCTTGGCTGATGCCAACTGTCGCAGACTTTTACCAGAATCCGGGAACCTCCCACTGTATGACGGTCGACTTTTAAAGCTTTTGCAGCTGCCTTTGGATTCCCGAATTGCACGAAAGCAACATTGGGACTCACTGTTCCTCTATGGCGCCTGTTGTCGGCAACAAGGCGAATGTCAACTATATGACCAAAATATGCGAAATATTCCCGAATAAGGTCAACAGTAATCTTACGTGGGATCTTGTAAGCAAATAACTTGTGCACCAAGACATGGTCCTCCGTGTAGGCAAGATCGTCTTTAAGATAATAGTTGTAATTATAGTAATCAACATCTGTATCAATGAATGCGGCCATAATGTTTTTGTTTGATGTATCTTCCAGCGAATGCAACAAAATAATTTTTTCCACAATATTTTTTTTTTTTTTTTTAATTTTTTCGGTTTTTTTTTTAGATTTTTAATTTATATAATTATTTGGTTAGCGACTGTTATTATTTACTATTTTTTTTTTTTTTTTTTTTTTTTACATTAACACGTGCTCACCAAAAATTATTCCATACAAAATTGAGAAATAAATTTTTTATAAATGTGTATTTGCTAGTTATTTGACAGAAGAATCGTTTCTAATTTCTAGTTAATTCTGAAGTCCCAAAATGAATTTAATTTAATGATTATCAAAAACCTTCGCCAACTTTATTTTACTGTAAAAGTAGTAAAGTAAAGTCTAAAGTCAAAAAGTGTTACATCTTTATATATATAATTCTTCTGTGAGTGTGTATGTCACTGAACTTCTCTTAAACGACTGGACCGATTTTGATGAAATTTTTTGTGTGTGTTCAAGGGGATCTGAGAATGATTTAGATTCACAATCTTTATATATATAATTCTTCTGTGAGTGTGTATGTCACTGAACTTCTCTTATGTGTGTTCATATTGAGTCTTATGCGCGGCTATACCGTTCGTTCATCTGATTGCAATGACATTTTGTGAATGCGTGCATGGTTGGTTTTAGCCTTGAACACAACAGAGTACTTTTGGATTCGATATGTGACGCTGTTGTCGAGAAATTGGTGGATCAAATACTGCATTTGATTTGTCTGATTCTGCGCAATGTACTACAGTTAGTTTTGAATAAATTAAAGGACTCAATAATACAATAACACTTAAGGCAAGACCAGGGAGCTGTGCATTGTTGTGGATTTGGTAAGTCACTGGAATTATTATATTAATGTGACTGACTATCCATTTAGCCAAATTAAAGTGCAGCGGGAAGCAAAAATGAAATACCAGAATTGCAATTCAAATTATTAATAGCGATGGTGCGAAACCGCAACTGTAGGTATGGCCCAATCCACTTGCGTTCTACTGAAAGTGAAGTTTAAGGAATCCGATTGGCCGTACGACGTCGGGCAGGATACCCTAGTACTTACATATATTGTAATACAGTTAAGTTTTTCTCCTCCTTTAGGCCTTGGGTTGGGTTAGACACATACGATAGAAGACAACGATGCATTATAGAACAATTTTTCCATTATAATAATTTATTTTTGCATATTTAATTTGGCACACAACAAATTTACATCGATTTCCATAGTCAATATAATAAATAAGGACAAATATTTCAATAGGTAAACTTAATTGACTCTATTATCAAGATTAATTTAAATGGTAAATTAAAAGTGACGTACCATACTACTACTTATTATTGTATTTGTATTTGAAATAATGCAACTTTATATTAGGAAACAATTTCAATTCTATTACTCGTACAACGACCAGCACAATTTTTAGTTGGTTTAAACTAGATTATTTAGCATAAATTCAGTTCCGAAACTCTGAAACTGGATCAAAATCAGTGAAGCAATCAAAAAACAAGACTTGTTTTCCTAGTTATTAATAATTTTATTACGATACTTCTCTCAAATTTCAGATTTCAACAGTTTAGACATTTTCTTTTTCTTTTTTTTTGTTTTTCTACTTACAAAATAAACTTCTTTGGATTGATTGTTCATAATGTATTTATAAAAGATTGTAAAATGTCTGCTAAGATTTATCTATTGTACTTGAGCACTGTAGCACAGGAAATGCCTATTCAAAACGTTTTCGGCACTCAACAAATATTTTATCTTGTAGGAGCGCATGTTTCAAGATTAAATCCAATAACTCTATGATAGACTTGTGTACAAACCATTACAGAATATATATATGGACTTAACTCTGTCTGTGTGCTCCCGTATTTAAGTAAGTATTTCTTTATTTCCAGAACCCATTATGTGATAAATGGGTAAAATACTTTTGTGCAAGTCTTGTAAGCAAACAACCAAAGAACGAAAGTAAAATAGGGAAATTTGGTGTATAAAATTTGCTGGTTCTTTTGTCACTTTTAAGAAAAAAAAAATTTAAAATATTTATATAATTAAAAACTTAATTACTTATTTATATATACAAGATTTTATCTTAAAATAATCGAAATTTATATATAAAATACAATATAACAGTAGGTTTGGGATGTTCTTTGTTCTATCTGTGTCACGACTTCTTGAATGGCTGGAATTTCATCGTAAAAAGCTCCTTTCCTTGTAGTGTTCAGTTTTGGAAACAGTAAATAGATCAGGCGAATACGGAGGGTGGTCGAGGATACAAATCCGTCCATCCATAAATTCATTGAACTTTTGAAGTGAAACTTCTTTACCGAAGGGGAGTAAATGCCAAAAATATGAAACTGAAATGTGACGGAAATCAAAATGTGACTTATATTCTACAAATTGTCGTTTAGTTTCAGGATCAAATTTAAAGCAACATATGTCTGGACCGTTTTTAACTGTTGAAATGATGTCTTTGCAATGCTCTGCACGAGTGATTTTTTAAATTTCTTTCAGTTGATGTGAAACAAAACGGTTCCAAACTTTTCTTTTACACAAACTTTCAGCTAAAATTTTATGGATTGCCCTTGCCCCACATGATACATTTAATTCTTCTGATCACCAGTTCAGCACGATTTGGTCTTCTGGTCGTCCAGGTCATGGATCATCATTTAAATCCTCAAGGCCATTTTTAAACTAGGTGTAGACTTGAGTACAACTCATACACCCATCATATACTAACTTATCTTAACATTTCGTATGTCTCACAGAATTTTTTCCCAAATTTAAAACAAAATTTTCATTTTAAGCATCCCAATATTGTATGTTCTATTAAAACGTGCATAACTTTGTCAGCTGAGGATGGATCAGCTGGAGCTTAGCTGCGGTCAATAGAAGAAAAATTGACCTTTCCAACACTATCAAACTTTAATAGATGTCGCTATTTGATTTAAATTTAAAGTTCGGCTATTTATTCAACATTACTTGTATTGAACTTGATATATGTCTACATTTGAAACTTTCAAGGGGAGTGATAGTATCTGATAGCCGGGTAAACATTTTCCCTTCTGGCTTTTAACTGTTACTTAACTGTCATTTGTTTATTTGATAGTATTGTGTATTTTTCCTTTTAATAGATTTTCGTTGCATATTCCGATTTTAAATTTATTTATTTATTTTATTTTTTCCAATTTATGTCGTTCATAAATTTGTATTTATTTATTTATTTTTCCATTAATATTTGTATGAATTATTAGTATGATAATTCAACCGATGATATATGATGGATAAGGAAGATAGACAGACACTTAGCGTGACTAAAGAAGAGTTGAAAATTTGCAAATGTGCAAAAATTTATGACAATTTTTTATAAGTATTAAATAAACACAATTCAGCTGACTGAGTGACTGACTGACTGATTGGACTATGTAGTATGACTACTAATATTGTAGTAGGAAACTGTGTGCGTGCGTGCTGATTTAATAATGGATAACCAAAAAACAAAAAACATGGGCAAGTACTTTAAACAACGTTTTGAGTTCTAAGGCATTTGTCTTGTTGCTTTTTCATATTCCTTTTCCACTTACTCAATGACCAACTAAACATCATTAACAACTGACCTGACCCATCTGATGTGATCTGATCCAAATGAGGTGTGTTCTGTTCATTTAGTCACTGGCCACACCCAATATTCTGTGAGTTGTGAATATATATGTTGCATATATGAGCAATTTGTTTGTTGTTATTGTTGTTTGTCACACTTTTGATAAGATTGAACCAAACCTAACCAATTGAATCAATACATGTGCAAATGGTATCCACATACATATGTAATTGATGAATTCTCTTTCTTAGAGAATTAGTTGGTTGTTGTGAGTTGAATTTTTACTTTATCAGTGCTTAAAGTCACAAAGTAAGTAATTTGTTACCAGGTAGATTTAGCCGATGACGGTTTTCTTTCTCTCATGTGCCGTGGTTATATTTACTTTATATTTTTGTTATGTTTATTTGTGTTGTTGGGGCTCGCGCGTGTTTAACGCGTTCTAATTTTTTTATATTTTTATTTTAAGAAATAGAAAACACCTGACACTGACCGACTTTTGTGGCGGCATAAATTGGCACATAAGGCAACTTATTTGTTATAATGTAGGAACCACAGAACATCGAAATTGAAACCCATTTGTTGCTTCAGAAGATAACATTTCATGTGGCTACGACACCACGTAGTATGTCGATTTATGAGAAGGTCGAACAAGAAGGGGTGAGAGGGATTGGTAGGGGGAGGGATAAGAAAACATTGGAGAACATATTGTACAAAAATTCAAAATAGAGACTTCCGGGTTTTTGTATAGTCAGTTGACGCACCATGAAATGTGTATGCTCGTATTTTGTTTTTGGTTTTGTCAATTACTCATATTCATATTTATTAATGTAGTCATCCGCCATCAGTACTATATTATTAGATGAGTAAAGGAAAGAAGAGGGTTCTGATGTTTGCTTATGTGTGTGAGACAGGCAACAATAAGTAAAACAAAAAGAATCTATGTCAAAGTCATCAACAAAATACCAAAAACAACAGCAACCATTGACTTGATTTAACTTTATATTTTTCTCTTCTTCATGTGGTGTATAACAACAGCCTTCATCGTTCTTGTAAGTCTATTCCTGTTCGATCGACATTGACTCAAAAACATAGATATTATTATTGATTTGGTGGGTGTATCATTATATTGAATTTGAAAAGGAAAACTATCCATTTTCACCTAATAGCATTGACCTAGAATAAATTGATTTATATATTCTTGAGGATAATTTGCGTTTTAATATTCAATTCAATGCAGTAAAATAAAAAATGTTGTGAATTTGAAAAGAAAATTTGTAATTGAAAAAGCAATTGAAATTTAATTCTATCGAAATGAATAGCTAAGTAGATAAAAATTGTCTATATACAATACTTAATGTATTTTTGTACTTAAAAACTGTCATTTATGTCAGGAAATATTGACAATGATTTGATATAATCATTAAGTCAATACAATAAGTAGACCTGTACTCTATTGATCTGACTAGCAAAGAAATATTAGTATACATTCTATATCATTTTTACATTAAGTTGACAAAATACAAGAGAATATATTAGAAAACATACAAACCATGTATATGGAACGGAAACTTTAATAACACTAATTACATATTTGTTAAGAAACAACATAACTGATGGGAGATTATTTGCACACGTTACCAAACATATGTTTGTACAATATTTCTAAATGAATGAAATCATCTAAACTGCATAAATACAATTGTATTTATCGAAATCTCCGTCCGAACAAGTTCTTTTTCAACTTTGGGAACAAAAAATGGTCACAGGAGGCTGAGTCCCATGAATACGGTGGCTGAGGCTTGATTACGGTTCCGCATTTGCTCAAAAAATCATGAACGTGTGAGCTAGTGCATTATCGTGGTTCAATGTCCAAGTCTTATTGTTCCACAATTTCGGTCATTTTGTTTTTCCGTATTCTATGAATCGTACGACCTTCCGGCAAGAATTTATGATGCACCACACCATTTTAATCGAAGAAAACATTGAGCAAAACCTTCACATTTGATCGAACTTGGCGTGCTTTTTCGATCGTGGGTCTTCTGGCCGCTTCCATTGCTATGATTAGGACAAATCGCATAAAATTTAAAAACACATGTCACCTTTATGTCTGTCAAAAACAAAGTCTTCTTACTTTTTTAACACATCTCTTATGCACATAAAATATATTCTGTGAAGTTCATCAAACCATAAAGCTTTTGAGCCTCTTAAACTTTAATGTTCAAAGATTTTAGTAAATTAGTTAGTTTTAGTATTGTTCAAATATTGTTTTGTATCATTTTGTTGTAATTGCAGTCATATGCCATTAGCAATTGTGAAAACTCTTTATATTGACGATTTCTCTTGTTTTAATTTTAGTTATATCCAATTTAATACATAATACCAAGCTCCAAGCTTCAATGATGCATATACGATTTGCAATTTTCCAACACTTAACCAGTTCGCGGCTTAGTATTGCAAAAACTACTCTTAATTTTTTATGTATATTTGCCAGATACAATTCTATATACATTTTAGTTCTTTTCGTCTATACATCAGGTTACTTACTATAAAAGTCTCCCGGCCGCATCTGTCTGTTTGAAAGCGATAAACTCAGAAAGTACCGAAGGTATTTTCATACGGTTTTCACCAATGGATAGAATGATTCATGAGAAAGGTTATAGTATTGAATTCATTAAGGTTTTGTGTAAGTTAGCTGAAATATGATGATCATGAAAATATTAAAGAAAATATAATGCCGTGAACTGCGTTAACCACATAACATGTGGGACTCAATTGGGTCGGTTTATTTGTAATTTTGAAAACGCGAACAGTGTTTTGCTGAGAACAACCATCGAATTGTGAACAACAATTGTTGTCAGAGAGACCTATACGTTCCGTTTAGCACTGGAGGATAAGAGAGCAATTCGACTTCAACTGGGCTAAGGTAGTGTGAGTAGTCATTTCAATATCATCAATATGTTGAGAATTGCCTTCTAGCACAACACATTTCTGTGTTGATGCACTTGCAACTGCCTTCGATTCAATTTGACTTTGTTATTGATGTCAATTATTTCCGGATTACTTATCAAAATTTTCATCTTACATGGAAGTCATTGTGAAATTTGATTGATCATGTCTGTGATTTTTTTATCTTTAGTAATCTTGATGATTTTTACTTTCTTGCACATAATCAATTAAATGTTGATACTTTGTATTTGTTGTTTTTATGAATACAAATTTAACGAGGTTTTTCTAAATTAATAAAATTACGAAATATTACTGAATGTTTTTGTAACGCCATACATGCATTCATCTTTAGATATCGAATAGATAAAATAGCGCGCCATTTCAACATTTATCAGCGAAAATTAAAAGAATTAATAAAATAAATTAGACGAAAAAAAAGACACTCAAAGAAACAAAAAAAGAAGAAAGAAACCTCAAGAATATTAAAAATCAGCAAAAATGATTTTTGTTTTATTATTAACATTATTATTTTGAAACAAATTATTTCGTATGAAGCAAGGTCAGCTTTTTATTTCATTTGCCAAAATTTTGTATCTTTTATTTTTAAATTTTATCTGTTATTTTTTTCCTCTAAGTTTTTGTGTTGGTTTTTTACCTTTTCAATATTATTGCTATGGTTGACTGGCATTTATGTTTCTATTGTTAATTGTTGTTGTTGTTGTTGGTCTCATTGTTGTTGTTCGTAAAGAAGTAATATGTCATACAATAATTTGTTATTTCGATTACTCAGTTTGATTTGATGTGAGTGAGGTAAAAGTAAATGAAGCAGTAAACAAAATAAATAATAAATTTTTATTTCGACCTAGATACATTAACAACAACAAATACAACAACATATTAACAATAATGTGAAGTTTGTATCAATGTTCTAAACTTGTTGTTGTTAACTCAATAAATCTTCCGTCTAATTAAGAAAGATATTTTCATAATTCTACTTTATTTCTCAACAACTAATTTCCTTCAAGTCAAATCTCCTTTAACTTTTTAATTTGTTTTTTTTTTTTAAAGGTGCCAAAAATTCGTAAATTTATTAATATATATTAATTTAAATAAATAAAAACACATTAAAATTACATTTAGACTGATGGTTGAAAAAAAAAAAAAAATATATAATATAAATAAATAAATAATTTTAATCATAAAAGCTGTTGCACGTTTGATGATTAACTAAGTCTAAGTATAATACAAAACAATAGAAGTTAGTCAGTCTGTCGCAATCTGTATTTACTTTATCCAATATTTCAATCCAAGCTAAATAAAACAAGACAAACATTTGACAAAGATTTTTGGTTTGGATTTTTTTTATATCTTTTGTGAAAGAGCAAAACAGCTGTGACAATAGAGAAAATAAATAAAAGAAAGAGATTGTTGCAAGTAAATAACCACGTCAGATAAAGCAGATCTAGATGTTGTCTAAATAGATAGACAGATAACATAGTAGATAGATGGATACATAGATAGATAGATAACATAGATGGATATTTAGATAGATAGAATTATAATCAACTGACAATCATATTTTAAAAAAAAAAAAATACTATTTTCTATCAAGTTGATAACACTTCTTGTTGTGTTCAATTGAACTATACCATTATAATGTGTTTTTACTGTATCTTTTTTATATGTTTCCGATTATATAATATTTAAGATAACTAGCCGGCGTCATGCTGTGACAGTCACTCACTCATCAGTAGTGACATTGTGATTCCGCTTAATTCTTATTTACTGGAAATGATGTGTGCTGATGGTGGTGCCTGTGCTGTTGCCTGCCACCTACTAAACATTTTCTATCCATCATCAACCTACGTGTCTGCCCCTCTGCCTTCCTTCCTTCCTTTCTTGTGCCTTTCAATCTTTTTATCTATTCCATAACATTTTAGAATATATGGTGGCGTATATTGTTTGTAAGCATCTGCAAAAATCACAACAACAAAAAAAAAAAAATAAGCAAAACAGAAAAGAAAAAATTGTGATTGACGCATGCAATTGTTTGTTGTTGTTCGTGAAAAGAAGAAATTCCCCCTATAAAGGAATTAGAGATTTCTGTTTTATAATCTTCAAATGCATAGATAAATTAAAATTTCAACTAAATTCACTCACAAAAAAGAAAAAAAAAAACCAAATCTTTTTCGTAACAAAAACTGAGACGTAAAAAAATAAAAAAAATGAAAAATAATTTGAATCAAACGTTTTTTATTCGTTTACGGAAATTAAATTATAAAATAAAAATAATGGAAAATATATGAAAGAAACGTGGATTGACCTTCGTCAAGCTTGTTGTTGTTGTTTTTGTCATCAATAAAGTGAAATTTGATGCTTGAATAATCTTTAGACAAAATGATGCAAACCTACTTACTATCTACACATCCTCCCTGATGTGCAAACGTTGTGAACTATATGCCGCCAGCAGCCTACCTACATACATTAAGTCTGGAACCCCCCTTTCAGCTTTTGCCTTAACATGTGTCGATTGATTTGAACAATCAATCGATCGATCGATCGATCGTATTATCTATCTATCGTTCGCATACTCACTACTCATTCACTCATGCCAAAACGTGTCTAAAAAGCGAAGCTTTCATCATACTTTGTTATTATTATATCAGTATTTATTTTATTTAGGACCAGCGGTTCTTAAATTGCATGTGAATAATGTGTTTCAATATTTCAACGTTTTTACCTAATATTTATTATAATTAATAGATTATTTTCTTTTTTTAAATTATTCTTTTTATAACATTTTCATAATTACAAATACATCAAACATTTACTGGATTATATAGAGTAGAGTATTAAGTTGCTGGTGACCTTCAACTTAGAAGGCCTCTTTAAACGGCGTCGGCTCATGCCATGAGTGAGGATTGCCACTAGGCAGTTTGGACTTTGTAGCCTTTGTTGATGATGATGGCTGATTTGCAGGATTTCGTCGCGTACCGTGGGCATCCTTTGGTTTCTGTGCAAGGTGGTGTTGCGCACAAACCAAGGAGCCCCAGTTATGTGGCAAAGTGCCTTGTTTTGGCAGACCTGGGCTCTATGAATGCTGCTTGCAGCAGCAATACCCCAGATTTGAATTGCATAACGCCAAACCGGGGCCACTACTTGTCTGTAAATTGACCACTTGTTTTTGTAGAGCGACAATTTACTAGAAGCCCGAAGCAATCAGTCAAGAGTTTAAATATTGAAAGATATGGGTTCGCCATTAGCGGACTATAGGATTATTGGACTTAGGCCACGTGAACGCATACGTAAGTTTAAGCAACGCTGATATTGACAAATGCCGTGCCGCCGCTTACTTTACTCAATGAGCATGCAATATATTTCACAACAAAAATAACTAATAACAACAAATGAAAGTAAATATTATAGAAAAACCCCCTGCAATATGCAGTATGCCTGCCAGCCCACCCTCCTGTCCCTACGATAAGTAGTTCTCTCTCTCTCTCTCTCTCTTCTATTAATATTATAAATATATGTTCTATTTTTATTGTTGTTGTTATAATTTACTCAAATGTGAATGTGATTCGTCAATTTATCGCCCAGACAACAATGCATTCACTTGCATATTATCCTCCTCAACTCAACAACAATCAAAACAACGAATTGTAGTATCTTCCACTCTCTCCAACGCCTACTCACATTAATAAAAAAAAGTATTGCACGCTTGACGTCTCAATGTCTGCTTTCGTCTTCTCATCAATTTACCTTAAGTTGTTGTTTTTCCAAAAAATAATGAAAGCAAATGTAAAATTTTATTTCATTTTTAGTTCAACTCAATCAAATTGCACTAATTTTTTAAAGTGAACTCCAAACGAGTTGAGTTGAGTTGAGTTGCACACTTAACTGAACCAAAAATCAAAACTAACAAGTAATTTTACTCTCACTTATCTATCTCTCCTCATATACTCTCTCTGTCAGTGTGTATGTGTGTGTGTGTATGATCTTTTGTTACACAAATTTAAGTTCATAGTTAATAAAGTAAGTGGGGCCAAGCCAGCAGCTGATTTGACAATGTTTTAATTGCGTGTGATGAGAAGAGCGTGTATGGCAAATGTGAGAGGGAGCATGGCAAAGAGATGATGGAGAGTATAGGTTGGTTATTTTGTTAAGTGAATGTGTGGCGCCCACTTCACTTGTTGTTACTATGCCTGCCGCCCTTCATTTTCTTATGTTTAACCCTTTGGTGCAAAATTGTACTTTACTTACTTTTTGTTGTTGTTGTTGTTGTTGTAATAGCACATGATACTCGTTCTGAAAGTGATTATTGTTGTTGTTTTTGATTTTATATGCTGCCGCTGTACTTAATCATGTATAATAATAAACACATTTACAGTGTGATAAGATTTAGTTTTCACACAAGAAATAAAAATTTTTATTTTTAAAGAAAGCTTTTGGATGCAAAGATGTTTCTGGATAAGACTGGACTGAAGTTGGTATGGAAGGCATACAGCTTTGGGGCACAGCTTCCAATTCAAACTGTTGCGAAGGTACATCAGAAACTTAATTTAGCAAAGACTTGAAGGTTTAAACGATCGAAAAGAGAGGCACAGCTAGCGGCACATCTCACGGTTGGAGGAACATGGCAATCAACTTGCAAACAACCTGCTGGACAACAGCAAACACACCCGGCTACACCCTCTGAGATCTGCTCTCATTTCAACCGATACAAATAAAAAACTTATGATTTTTCTAGTCCATTCAAAATCGCCTATTGTCGCCTCTTGACAGACTGATTGCAAATATAAAGAAAAATAAAAACTATGAAATAATAGTGACTTCATACGAGGCGTTTCAGACTGCCGTCGTACAAAGTTGAGTTACTTTTCAACTTATTTCACCATTTCGGCGGCAAAGAGCTGTTAATTTTATTTTTAAGATCCAAGATGCAAAGACGAAATTGCAAGATAAGCCTTAAAATTTGCGACAAAGGGAGTTCTGCTTCGTGGCATTTTGACTACCAATTACTTTACAGAGTTTTGCTTATCAAGAAGTTGATGCACCTAATGCGTGTTGTGGATCTTGTGCCGTTGAAACACATGTAGAAAGCAAAGCTTCTTCTGGTGTTTGGCCTTTAAACTTTTATCAAGAAATTTGGTTAATTATATTTAAAACATTTAATACTTCAAATGGAAATCGAGTTTTATTAACCCAAAAAACCTAATAGACTACTTTCTTAATTTACCAATACGATCGTTATTAGATTGGATTATTAAGATAACGATTTCGTACACTGCGGCTTAAAAGGTCAATTCTTATGTCTTTGTGTCTTTAAGATGAAGCAAATTTCATTCCAAGGTCTTCTTTGAAATAGAAACTAGTTTAAACATATGTGTAACGTTTAGCGTTTAAAGTAGATTTTCTTGTATGAAAACTAATTCTTGACACACTGTATATAAATTGGTTGTTGGTATTGCCTTCTGCGTCTCTTCAACATCTTCTCTCTCCTTTGATGTTGATTTTAGCGCTGCGGCTACTATGTATGTATGTGCTTTGCTAGCTTTGTTGTTTGGCGTTTCTAAAAATAGATACAAATATTGACGTTGATTTGCTACACACACACACACGCACACACAGATACAATACACACTCGTCGCATGTACATATGTATGTTGTATGTACGCACATAAAATCAAGCTCCACTGATATAATACTACATATTAAAGTATCCAACTATGTATGTACTTACTATGTAGTTAGTATTGAGCATGCGAGTGAAGAGAAAGAAATACTACAAGAGCGGATCTGCTGCTGGTGGTGGTGGTGGTGGTGGTGCTGCTGCTGCAGTTTACTTCGCTGCTTTGTACCGTGGTCCTCACACCCCATATTATTATACTGTCTATGGTTTTCCTTGCTTTGCTATCAAAACATTTTGTATTTGTTATTATTTGTTTTGGTTTTTGTATTTTTTTTATATTTAATTTTAAAAATAAACTTTGCTGCGCGTGGCATTTTTGTTGTTGTGATTGTTTTTTTTTTTTTTTAATTTTTATTTTTTTTTATTTTTCTAATTGTGTGTGGTGGCTATCAAAGCGCCGCTACTACAATATGCTCTTCTCCCCTTTTGTCTGTACACTTCAATAACGCTCATCAGGTTTTTCTTTTCATGTGGTCACTTATTGTTAGTATTTCTTTGTATATTTTCATTCTGATTCTGTTATTTTGCTTTTGCTGCTCTCTTGATTAAAATCAATGAAATAAATTAAATTTAATTCACATTTACATTTATCATCAGCGACACTCATTTTATTCGCCCATAGACTCTGCCTTCCTTGTCTGTCTCATCACATAGCCAGTTGCAATGCTAAATGAAGCTGAAGAGGCATATTTCCCATTCCTCTCTTAGTTTCAGCTGACCATCTCTCTTATAAGTTCTATTAATACCTTTCATACTAATGTGAATAGGTAGGTATTATCACTATGTCACGATGTTTGTAGAACATAGAACTGTGCAGGATCAGTATCATGAAGTGGAAATCGATTGAGCATAGTTTAGGTGTCCTATTCTATGCTAAGTTTTCCAACTAATTATTTTTGAAAAATGGAGTTTAGTTTTATATACCCTGCTTTTAATTCTCTATAGAATTTAAACCCTTGAGTTTGGTCGTTTGTATTGAAAACTATTGAATTTCTTTAGAGTTTCAAACAAAACGATTCGAAAGGACCTTAAACGCATTTTACCCAAAAACAGCAGCCCTTGAACTAGTAAATTCTATATGAGTCAATTCTGCATTTCTTCAGTTTCAGGTATGACAGGTATTAAAGCTTCAGTGCACCAAAATTAATGTCCTGTCTTGTCTTTTGGTTAAATGCAGTTCGTTTGTTTGTTGATATCAACACTTCACTTTTATATTTTGGCTAGAAACAACACTCTTGTGTTAATGTTAAATTTGTTCTGCTCATTATGAGAAAAACCAATTATAATAATAAATAAATATTCAATAATTTTTTTAAAAAACTTTTTATTCCATTTTGATAAACTTTAAAATGTTCAAAGAACAAATAGAAAATTACGTACCTTGATCTGATCACACGTTTCGAATTAGATTAGATTAGAGGAAAGACGGGGATTTATACACCTCATCACAAACCTCGTGACAAACAGCTCTTCTTGATGAATACCAGGATATTCTTTGAAGGCAAGTCTTGAATTTCAGTAGGTTCCAATTACTGGCCGCACAAATAGCAGAGTCTGGTCCAGATTAGGTTCTCACAGGTGCTTAGCAAGTGCTCCGCCGTCCCCTCTTCTTCGTTGCAAAGTCTATATTGAACATTACGACTGATCTTAATATTATGTAGATGTTTCATGACTCTGCAATGCCCTGTCAAAAAACACCATACTTTCTGTGTCAGTCTCAGTAACTCATATCGAGTTAAAATCTCATTATGCCAAAACTAAGTTCTAAAAGTTTTCATCTAGTCAGTATTGAACAAATATTCCTTTCATACTTATGAATGTACTGTTATTCTAATTTTAGGGTTGTTCGGTTAATTGGTTCTGTTTTTGACTTAACAAATATACAAACTTTTCACACAAATCTTAAGTTTTCCATCATACATACAATGTATAGTAAATGTATGGGGCTTACAGAACCGCCTATTAGATTTACATGTATCATAAAGAACAAAATAAAAAGTTTACTGTTGTCAAAATTAATCCGCATTATATTTGGTTGTATAACAGAAAACATTAAAAAAAAAAACCATTCAATGACCTCTCCTCATCAAAGACGTCATAAAAGCTCACCAAGAAAAAAAAACCCCACAACAATTGAAACAAGGAAGTATGAACAATATTATACGAGAGAATAATACTATATTTTCAGTGAGAGTGTGAGTGTGTGTGCGTTTATCAAAAAATCACATATGTTGAGAGAGAAATGATGATTCTCTTTTTGTATGATCAACAGCTGATCAAATTTTGATTTTTTGTTTTCTAAAAATCTATGGAACCTAGAGTTCTCTGGATCATTCTTTGTATAGATATGTATGTACTATGTATATGTTAACATTTCCTCTCTCTCTCTCTCTCTCTCTCTCTGTCTATCATTTAGCAACAAATTGGGAAACTCCATTGAATAATGAAAACAAAAATAGAAACAAATTTGATTTGAGTTGCTTTGCTTTATCTTTCTGTCGCTAGGCGCCGCAGAACCATTAATAATATACATAAACCAAATAATAATATACATTGCCAAATGGATCAGAATATTTATGACCGTCATAATGTTATTTATATGTAAAAGAATTTTTTCAAGTACTTCGCAATGATTGTTGTTTCCTTCTTTATTTGTTCTTTTGGATGATCTACAGTTTTGTGTTTGTTTAATTTCTTTTTCGATTTATTGCCAAATTGATTGATTGATGAGTTTTTTAAGTGATTGAGTGAGTAGGTTTATTTCTAGACTGATCAAATGGAATGTGTGAAATCGATAACACAATTAGGGAAGAGACCCAATATTTCAAGTGGTCAGATTAAAATGGAAAAGAAACGAATCATGTGAAAACTTATAATAAAAATAAGAAATAAATAATAATTTTCAAAAAATTCCAATTATTTGCTCTTTGAGTTTGTTGCCTTTGCCATATGTTTTAAATAAAATCATAGAAAAAATGTTCCTGCTCCTCTGATTCTAAGAAGTATTCACAAATAACTTAAAGAAAGTTAAATTAATGGATATCAGTTGATGGTACAAAATATACATATGTCATTTTTTAGTATAAATTAAATATTTGTGCAATAAAATTTGCTTTAAATAATGTTTTTAGCAATGGAAAATAAAAGAAAACCAAGTGAAGATTTATTTTAAAAAGAAGAGAAACACATACTTAATTGCAGATACTACAAATTACAAATGTCTCTGTTTCAGATTAAGGTTTCCTCAGTATTGAAAGCAAAAGTAAATAAATGTTAATTTCTAAATGAAATTTTTTTTTTTTTTTTTTTGTTTATGCAATATAAAAACTCAACTTTAATACACTTATTCCAATGATTCTCCAATAATTTGATACTATGTCTGTAATGATTTTCCGGAAGCTCTGCAAAATACTGTTCCACATATGCATACAGCTTCTTCATTCGACAAAAGGCTCTTTTCACGAATAAATTGTTTCAAGTTTCTGAAGAAGTAGTAGTCGCTGGGATCCAAATCTGGTAAATCCAATGCGTTCAAGCAATACAAACTTTAATTCACTGAATTAATCATCCGCAAAACACTTGTGTGATTTTTTTTTAAATTTATTTTGTCATAAATAGGTCTAATATACAATACTAAACTTCATACTAGTTAACGAGTGACTAGCTACTGGGGACTTCGCCTCGAGATTTAATAATAATTAATTTAATAATTTATCGAACAAATATTTATATATATTGGAGACCCTTAAGCTCTCCAAATGTTGGCTTTTTCTGTTTTGGAACTGAACAACCTGCTTCAGTCCACAGTAAATGTTCTTGTTTCAGTTTAGGATCATTGGATCTACCCCATTCAAGTCTCATCCATAGTTATAAAACACCACGCAAAACCACTTTTATTCTACTTAAAACGCTTGAAATTACGCTGAGAAATTGGTTTTCGATTCAGTTTTTGTTGAATTGTTAACAAAAGCAGCCCTAACTTACCAAACAGGATTTTCATATAGAATTCTTCATGTAAAATATAAAGTACTCATTCATCTGAAATACCTATGGTAACAGCAATTCCCCACTTAGTCAAACTTGGATCTTATCAAACAATATCCACACACTTGTTCAATGATTTCTGGTGTCTTTGCACTTTTTTTCACTTCCACTACAAGATTCAACTGCAACGCTTGTGCGACCACGTTTAAACTCTAAAACCCAACGATTCCCAGTTGGAAATGAAGGAGCAGCATTTTCATTTCTCTACTGGTTAAAAGGTGTCATTTACAATACCAAAACCTGTACATTGCCAAGCAATGGAAAAAGAAAAGAAAATAATTGTCCACCTGGATCCGATGCAAACTCTGATCCACCACTCTGTTAGTCGTCGAATATCATCACCACACATCACGACAGGAATACACTAGCAAAAGTTTAGCTGTTTCAGTTTTAAAATAAATAATTTTACTTATATAATAAGTAATTAATATTTAATTTATCCAGAATTTTAATGAATTGAAAATTTTATATTCATTTCTCTTGTCAATTTCATTATATTCTGTTCCATAATGAAACATTCCTTTTTGTTGTTGTCTACCCCTTTTGGACACACCCAACAACTGGAAAACCTAATGGGGCAAATAAAAACAAAAGAAACAACAATTGAAACTTCTTGTTTGTCTCACTATCTGTCTGTTTGTCCTTCTATTCATTTGTTGTTCTTTGTCTTTTCAACAAACACAAACACTTAAATTTCTGTTCTCCTTCTTCTCACATCTTTGCTACTTGCTAAACCATTTCACAATTTCCACTTTATGGATACTTTTGACTCATCGCTTTATATTATTACTATGTATACTTCATGCTCCTTTTTTTCTCCATTCCATAATACTTCATGGCACCACACCTTACGACAAAGAAGTCTGTAGTCTTGGGTGATTACAAGAGGCGCCTAGTTAAGGTTTAAATTTGTCTTTGTGTCTTTATTTTTCATATTCGTTTAACACTTGTTAGTTTTGCTGTTTTTATTGTTTTTGCTGCTTATACTTTAATTCAGTGTTTTGTCTTCTACTACCATGTTATATCTTTTTTTTCCCATTTTCTCCATTATTTTGTACACACTTTATAGATATATTAAGTTTGTTTTAAAGAAGCGGATGGAAGACTAAATACCAATATTCCATAGTTTCCTGAAATGCTTAAATCTCATGTAATACATGTGTAAATTGTGTATCTATTAGTTAGTGAGTGGTTCATTTGAAGCTTCCTAAACCCTCATTAGAAATCATTGTTTAACTATGTCTTCCCCTTTGATGTTAGTTAGTTAGTTAGTTCAGGGTATTTGATAGTCGGAGCTATCCAATTACAAAGTATGTATTATAATTTGTTCCTTTTATATTGGCTTCTGTCGTTGTTGTTATTGTTGTTGCTTATTATTATTTATTATGCATAACCTTGGTTCTTGTTCTTTCATTCAATGATCAAGCAATAAAATTCTAACTAGAATTGTTTTATAAATTGGTTTAAAGTGATTTGAATTTATGCACAGTTTTTACTAACCGCCAACCTATCCCCCTCTCACTACTCAAAAATCTCACTCTCATTCTTCATACACTTTTTACTTTTATTCTATGAATATATTTGTCTCATTTTGTATGCATTCATTGAATTGGATGGGATGCGATGTACGAGTATGTCTGCGGTCTGGGGTCTGCCGCCTACTCAAACTATTGTCTGTGTTGCTTCTCAGTTTAATGTGTGAATTAAGAATTTAACGAAGCAATAATTTACTTTCATATAGACACCTAAGTTCCTTCCCCTCTTATCCAGTATAGTTGTTAGTATTCATCATACTCCAGCAATTTTCAAGTGAACAAATGCCCACCGTCGTCGTCATCATCATCATCGTCATCATCACCATCACCCACACATTTTAACAAAATAAACAGATACTTGATGATGAATTAAGTGATTGACCAAGTTAAAGGGGGAGGGAGAAATTGTTTGGCGCAAATTGAAAAAGAAAAAACTTGGAATTATTTTCATTAAGCTAATTAAAATTAAATTGTCGTTTGTCACATTTTGACAATGTGAGCGCCGCAAAAAATAAAAATTAATATGAATCCCTGGTAAAATGTTTTGTGAATAATATCCCTAAAGCAATGCTCTCTATAGACCAATTGAATTAAAAGAAAGAAGAAGAAAAACAACATAGCAACCGCAACCGGACCTCACATGACAATAAATCCTTTTCACATGCGAATGTCCTTGTCACATTGGTGTCCTATTCACTTAAATGAATTTTGTTTTATAATTGGACTATATTTTCTTCTTTTTTTTTGTTTAATTGTCAAAGTTTTAATTATTTTATTCTATTGTTGATGATATGCGGTTTTAATAATAAAGCTCATATTGTTGTCATTATAATAATAACACTACAATTTATGAATTTCAAGATCTAAATTGCATCTCTCTGTATCGTGGTACAAACTTCATTACTATGGATTACTTTATCATTACTTGGAAATTTATAAATACCAGCGCAATTTTAATAGTAATCCATTCAGAAGTTTGGCGCTGTGATATTTCAAGTGAGGAATGTATGTAATTTTTAATAATAAAAATAATAAAGAGAATTATGACTGGTAGATAACTCAATATCAAGTTGTAATTTTAAAATGTTTGATGGAAAAGATATTAGGGGGGGAGTGTTGATGATGGATTCGAGTATAGATTGTAGCTTATGTGAACCCATATTTTGGTGTTGGTCAAGGGAAATGTGTCGACACGGCTACAGCCGATGTAAAGCCACGACTGTTTTATTTTAGGATCGTGGATGAGGAAAGGAGCTACATTCCAATCGAAGCATTGCGAGGAAGCTTTTATGCAATGCGTTGATGAGGGGAAAAAAATTTGTAAAAACACAAAAAGAATCTATGTGGGAAATCAAATCAATGTCCAGCTTTCAATTTGCTTTAATGCTTGCAGCTTGAGTGCTGAATGAGCATGTCCGCCATCGAGTAATGTTGATGTAATTCCCGATGATTGTGACCAAGTTCAAAACAGGTGCCTGTTCCCATACCACAGTGCATTAACGCTTGACACCTAGGTTATGTGGTCAACACAATTCACGGCATTAGTTTTTCTGACATTGCAACAATTATCGTCATATTTCAGCCAATTTACACGAAACCTTTATGAATTATATACCTAAAGCTTTTCTTATGAACCACTTCGTCCATTGGTGAAAACCATATGGAAATATGTTCGGCACTTTTTGAATTTATCGCTTTCAGACAGACAGACAACGGCCGGAAAACTGTTTTTTAATTTGCATATGATAAATTTATATATATAAATTTTGCTTATCTCTGAACATAATCACCAAGCATGTAAATATCAAGAACCTAGTATTACTGGAATGTATAGCTACCTATACAAACCCCGGGCAAACCTCGATAGCCAGATGGTGTGGTTTTTTGATCCCATTTGAATTTATTATGTTCCGAATACCAAAGTACTTAACCGTTCCTAGAATGCATTGCGCCTGGTGATTTCTTTATATTGTCACCGTCTAATATGACAAGGAAACTTAAGATGTATTAATTTACACCTAATAAACTCACACATATATACTAGTATGTGCATGTTTTTCTATTCAATAATTATAAACATATTTATAAATATAAAAATGCTTCATAAATAAACCTGAAACTATCTTAATAAAACATTTGTTTGCATGCCAAAGTTAATTTCCAATTACAAAAACTACTTTAGTATCGTCATTATTGTCGTCTCGGATGAAACTTCTTCTATCCTTGTAAGAATAGAACGACGTAGTAAATCGAACCAACAATTTTATATATACATATGTACATATATACTCGTACTCTGTATAACACGTGTTACAGGTGTAGGTGTGTGGGACCCTTTAATATGAATTCAAGCTGACTTTAACTTAAGGGGAGTCACAATAGTTAGAGCCACCACACCATCACTACTACTTCAATTGAACTTGTTTCCTGTTGTTTATTCTTTTCGGTATTTTTATTATTTTTTTTTTTTATAGTTGATGTTTTAAGAACACCGGTCCGGTACCGGTATTTATTATTCGCATTGTTGTTATTATTGTATGTACTAAATAAACAGAATTTAGCACGATATTATTGACTTTATTTATTTTTGCAATTTTGGCTAAGAGCAAGCAAAGTAAACCTAAATAGGAAATTCCAACTTACTCCTTGGATGGATACCCTATCCACGAACAATAGTGATAGCAAATTAGTGGGGTAAAATGCAATGCAGGGCGTGACATTTGATTTTGTTGCCTATGGAATCTTGATATAGAGTTATAGGAGAGAGTTTATTGGGGGAGGGAGGGTAACAAGAGTAAGAAAAGATCGACCTTGACAGCGAAATAAAATTTATGCAAACACAATCTGAATTTGTATTTATGAATAGCATTTCTCTTTCATTCGTTGCTTTGCTGCTTGGCTTGGCTGTGTTCTTTCATGCATTTTCCATTTCAATTTGTGGAAAAACTCAAAAAGAAAAACAGTTTTTTATGTACATAATTTGTTTTTTAATTTTTAGTTGTTTATTTTCCAACAAAGTTACATATTTTTGTCTCTTTTTTAAACAAAAAAAAAAATCAATAAAAATCTGGAAAATAAATTTTAAAAATGTCTGTCTGTCAATCAGTTGGTAAAAACTGGACAATAATAAAAAAAGACGCATTACTGACTAAGAAGCCAATGATGATGATGATGATGATGATGATGATGGGTGAATGGGTGATGAAGAGATTGTAAATTATATACCAAAGGAGAAAGTGAAATGAATGAACAAATACAAAAATTAAAAAAAAAAAAATTAGTGATATAGAAGAAGAAAAAGAAGCTAAAAAGGAAAAGGAAAAGGAAAATTGTTTAAGCCGGAAGAATTGTTGTTTTTGACGAACGACGACTTTCCATTTAAGTCGTGCATGTGTCAATGTGGCGTGCGTGTCTCTTTGTTTTATTTATGTGAAAAATCGCTTTTCTTTGCTAATTTTTCCGAAAAGGTGTAAAAAATTGCACAAATAGAAAACGAGAAACCGAGTGCACATTGGCCTTTTTTCAGCTTTTGGCGGTTACCCCACTCTCTCAACTCACTCCACATGCTGTGCGTATAAATGGATTACGGAAACTTTTCCAAATAACCAAAACAAAATGATAAAACAAAAAAAAAGAACAAGAACAAGATAAGTGAAATCACTCACTTTTTAGCAGATCATCGATTTAATTTTAAAGGCCTTGAATTTCGCTTTTGCCCTTTGACTTGACAAATCAAAACACCCCACTGATGAGTGCGTAAAAAATACTGTATGATGTTGAGATCCCCACTCCATCTTCCTAAATCTATTGACCATTCCATTACTGCTTGCATTGTAATATTCTCTAACATAGTTTAGCTTAATGCCATTTTGCTGAGTCTCCTTATTTGCCTGCCTTTGTTGTTCCAATTTTGGTATTGTTGCTGCCTCACCATTAGCCCCTTGCTCCCTCACCATTAGCCCCTTGCTCCAGTGCCATATCTCTTCTCTTTCTACACACGCACAGGCATTTAAATTGCGTAAATAATACTTACGCATTGTTTTCTTCATTATTGTTGCAATTTTGTTATTGTAGTGTACGAGTATGTTTATGTGTGTGTTTCTTTACCTAATGAGAATATGTTTCGTCATCTATGTTTATGTAAATCCAGAGTTATGGGCTAATGAACTTTAATTAGAATTAGGAACATAACATTTGTGGTGTAACGCAATTAGAGTTGGTTCTCTTATTCTTGAACAACAGCAACACCAACAGAATTCAAAGTGTTACACATTGTGGAAAACAATATTTCTGATATTATTCAATCAATGATAATTATGGACTCTACTACAACTAAAACTAACCACCACAAATTGAGTAAGAATTTAAAAAGCAAATGAATAAAGAAATTGGCAATTTATATGGTAGATATAAAATATAAATTTTATACTTTACCACATACCCTCACGGCCAAGTGCGAGTCAGACACGTACACGGAGGGTTCCGTATCAGATTGGGATTTGTATGGGAGGTATCCACCCTAGTGGTCCGATTTGACTGATTCCAACGAATGTACCTTATAGTGTCTAAATTTCAGTTCAACAGTGCAAAAATCACAAAAGTTTTTCGAATAAAAACCTGAATATTAATAGTGGGTTTGTATAGAAAGAATCTTGCCTAGTGGTCCGATCAAACCGAAATTTCGACACTCTAAGTTTCTAATCCACTTAAACTAACCAAGCAAATTTCAAGATCGAGGGATTACTGGATCGTTAAGCTTCCATACAAATCGAAATGTTTTTTATATGGGGACCCCTTTAAATTTTTGAATATATTTTTGTTTTTGTATTTGTTGCTATTGTCCGGATAGAACTACACATTATGTGAACATATCAACTCTCAATCTGTTACGGTTCATGAGATATGACTCGAGGACGGACGCACCGACAGCGTATCCTTAGTAATAGGGTGGGTTCCGTTTGGTACCCTTTGGATACGGCACTCTAAAAATGAACAATTGCTAAGATAATCGGGAATCAATCTCATTTGCTGTAGTATAATCTTTCCATCTGAATTTATACATACCTCAAATTCAAGTTCTTATTGTAAACAACTACAGTAGTAATTTTAGAGACTTTTATCAGATTGGTACAATATATTTTCTATAGAAAAATAAAGCATGTACAACTCAAATTATACGAGTATATAATGTATGTACATATTACTCAATCAGAACTGAACTTTGATAATGAAAAACAAATAAAAGGAAAAATATTCATTGCACATTGCTGATGATCACATACATTTATTATAAGAATTTCCGTTTTATCAGTTTATTAACTTTGTTTTATGTTTCTGAGAATTTCACTCTTAGTATTTGTTACAGTCATAACTGCTTCATTTTTTAACCCAATAAAAACTTGATGAAGAAAAAATAACAAATAAAAAATAAAAATATTTATAAAAAAGAATAAAGATAAGTAGCAAATTGAGATTTATAGCTCAGGTTTTTGTCTCTTCTCATCTCATATTTTTCTTATACACATTTTTTCTTATTCATAGGTGTGTGTACATATTTTTAAAATTAATTAAAAACTTATTTTTACAATTTTTGTATTATTTTAAATGGTGTGAATTTGTTTTAACTTTAAGAAATGTGAGAGAAAAAGTAAAGTAAAATATGTATCTCAAAGGATCAAGAACTTTCAATATTTCATCAGTAAATTTGGTTTTTGATCAGACTATTTTTTAACTATTGTATTTTATGTTTCTACTGAAAGTGCTGCATTTTTTCATTCGTTTCTTGTCTTCCTGCATATATTCTTATCTGTTAGAAAATTAGTAGTGAAGTGTATTTTAATCTTTGGTGAGACTAATTTTATTTATAAGAATTTATTAAGATTAAAACTGATTCATTTTTTCATGGTTTTGTTTTTATTGTGTATGTTTTTCGATGCTTCTTTCTTCCCTTTTTCTTGTGAAACACTTAGAGTTGATTCAACTTGTTATTTTAATCACTCTACATTCATAAACAGCAACTCAGATATGTGCGTATGCACAAACTCATATTAGTGTATTTTATTTATAAAATAAAAAATCATTCATTCATTCATTTACTATCAATTTATTAAGATTAGAAACTCTCATTTTCTTTCATATTTCATAACTGTGCATTCTCTTATGTACATTTCTTCTCATATATGTAAGTAGTATTGAGTTGTTCAGAAAGGTTTTTATGATTTTTATTGAATATCCATTTTAATCCAATAACTTTTGTCATCTTTCTCACAAAATGTTTGTTCTTTGCTGCAAAAACTCTGACACATGTGATTTTTAACTTCCTCATTTGAAGTCAAAGTTTTAACTACTAAAAAGTTTTGTATAGACCGGAGAATATGAATATGGTGGATGTTGCAGTATATACTATTTAAGTGGTAAAAACTTCCTGTATTGGTGGAACACTATAGCTTTTGTATAGATCAATTCTGTTTTCGTGAATCTTAAATTATTTTTGTCCAGCTAATGCGAATATTCTTTAGAATTAATAGCTGTAGAAGCTTAATAAACACTATTCGTTTGAAATTCCACCAAACAGATCATCCCTTCTTTTTTTTCTTTTTTATGAATATCGGTTTTCGAAGAGTTTTGAGCACGTCTCCTGCATTTCACATTGTTGTAGACAACCCATTTACCATTCCCACTGAAATGGATAATTTTATTGACAGCAAATCGCAGGAGTCTTTCCGTAAGAACATAGGGAACCAACTTGGAGATAAATACCAGGCTCTCCAAATGATTATGACCGGTCGAATTCCAAAATTTTCATTTCTCAGCAATCTCACGAGTTTTTGTTGACTGGTTTAAATCAAATTATGCTTTATTTTTTATTTGATTAATATATTTTTCTTGCTTGAACAGTCTATTTATCTTTTCGATAGTAAAAATGTAAGATATCCTTCTTTAGAGAGCGAAAAAAATCCTTTAACAAAGAAAATAAAAAGGAAACCTTGCTGGAGTTAAATAAAATTTAATCTATTTTTGCAAGTAAGCGAAATAAAAGAATTTATTTGCTTCCTTTCAATTAATGCGAATTCAAACTTTGTTTTTGAAATAAATTAATCATTAAAATTAATGCAAAAATTAATAAAAATTGATATTAATAAAAAATATGAAATAAAATTATAAAAAAATAAATATAAAGTTTTAAATGATTAAGAAAAATCATCCTCTTACAAAACCCACAGAAAAAAGACACTAACATCAAGAATAAAAGAAATTAGAAAATTGTTTTTTTAATTTTCATTTCATGAAACATAAAATTTTTGTGGAATTTCTCAGAAAGAAAAAAAGAAATAAATTAAATCAATAAAAAATAAACAAACAAAAGTAATAATGTGATATAATTGGAAAAAAAAATGCAAAAGTAATCAAATAAAGAAAATAAAAACAGAAAAGCAAAATACACAAATTTTAGAAAAAATGTCTCAAAAAGAAAATTGAAATTCATTAGCTGCAAAACGTGACACTCAGAAGATTCGATTAGGAAATTGAATGAAGGAAGTAAAATTTACAATAATAAAAGCAGGTGTCTTTGGCCTTACCAAAGGTTACATAATACAATAATACACTGCACATCAAATATGCTTAATGTTAATTAATATAGAAAAATTATTTAGAAAAAATAAAAATAAAACAAACATTTCAAAAAACTAATAAGAAGGTTAACTGTGACTATGCCGAAGATGACATACTCTTCACGTGATTTCTATGGTGATCCGATTGGGCTGGTTCCGACAAATGTTCTGTGCGAGTCTTGGAAACTAATAGTAACCAAGTTTCAGTTCAAAACGTTTTTCTAATAAGAACATGAATTCAAATGGGTGGTTTGTATGGGAGGTTACCCCCCAAGTGGTCCGATTCGGGTGGTTCCGACAAATTTACTGCGTATGGTAAAAAGAAAGGTCCGTGCAGACAGATGGACATGGTTTAATCAATTCGTCTAATCGAGCTGATCAAGAATATATATACTCCTTCTGCCGGTTAATACAAACTACATGACAAACTTATAATACTATTCACTTCCGTGAAGAGTATAATGATTAGAGTTTTGAAGGGTGAAGCAAATGGTTAATAGTTGTTAGATATTTGTTTTAGTGATCAGATCAGATCAAGATGGTTGTAACAAACACATAATCATGATGTACATGACTTAAGCTCAAAATTACAAAAGCTAAGGGATCTGGATTGATGCTAATATATTGTATATCATCAGACTAAAGTGTATAGAACAATTGCATAGTATAATTTAGTAAAGAAAGGAAAAGTTGTAGTATAAATGATGCAATATAGAAAAGAGACATTTTGACAATATTATTTAAATATTTTGCCATTTTGTCTTTTATTAACTTTACCTGTTTTCAAGAATCTTAACACAAATTTCAAGTGCTCACGTCAATTTCCAACTGACTGACTGACCTCGGTTAACAGACATAGTAATTACAATATTAATAAATAAATATTATTGCTTAAAATGCACTGGAAATTCCACAATAGAAAATAAATTCATAATTTTAAATTGATACAATATAATGGAAGTCATCATCATTTGTTTCAAGATTTAAAGAATTGCATGAAACAGATATCTATAAGATTGAAAGAAAATTACATCAGTTCTTCAATACTAGAATTCTTTTGTTGGCGTTGCAACAGTCTACTCGTATTGCGTTAAAGGCGGTGGTATAACTCAAGTTTCATCGGGCGATTGTTTTAGAAATTTTTTAAATTATTTCCGGTTTGCGAAAAACACAAAATATAATAAAAGAAACAAACTAAGAAGAAGTAGAAGAAAAACAGTTAACATTATTTTGTATTTTATTTTTGTTTAGTAAATTACTTTTGAATAATTTCACCATTTTTGTTACATGCAACAAACAAACACACACGACATAACAACAAATATGAAACAACAGCAAACAAATACAAAAAAAAAAAAAAAATAAATAAAAAAACATTAAAAAACTTTAATTGGCTAATAAACATAAGCTTTATGTTTGTGTTTGTATCTATAAGCATAGTTACATATGTATATGTATGTATGTATGTGTGTGAAAGAGATATTAGGTTGTGGTTGAAGAAAAAGATAGTCAATATGTGCAAAAAAAAAGACGATCGCAATCTACTTAACAAGTTTTGTTGCTTTTATTTTGCAAAATTATATCTATCCGTTTCTCTCCGTCCTACCATCGTTCGTCCGTCCGTCCGTCTGTTCGTTCGATCATCCTCTCATCTGTCTGGTTATATACTACATATGAATGTATCTATCGGTCTATTTGTATACCTATGTACATATATATGTGTATGTGTGTCTGTGTCTGTCTATCTTATAGTCTGATTGGTTTTTAGTTATTCATTGTCTTGTTGCTTACTTGGTATTTCTATTGTTTTTTCTTGTCTTATTATTGTTTCTCTATTGCTGCTTTTTGTTTTATTATTGTGGTTTAAGCCGGTTTTTGTGCATTTGCCGGTTTATATCTCTTGGTGGCCCTGTTGTGTATTAGTCATCATCATCATCATCATCATCATCATTATGATCAACATCAGCTGCTTTTGCTTCAAGTCACAAAAAATGTTACTTCAACTTCTTCTTCACTTCACTTCTCTTTTAATTCTTCTGTCAGTCAACTGCTTGCTGCCAAGTTGCCAATTGCTAATTTTGTTTGTTGTTTCTTCTTTGGAGCTTAATTTGCTCAGCTGTTACTTTTTTCTTTTTTGTTTTTATTTATGTATTTACTTTGTTTCATTATTATTATTGATTTTTTGTTTTTTTAAATTCATTTTTTGTGCCCACATCATCATAACTTAACTCCAAACCAATTGGTTTGGTTGGTTGGCTGATTTCTTTTGAATTCATTTCTCATAGGCACGAAACAACCACCCAACTGTTGAAGTTGTCTCTATGAGTCAACTGATTGTTCCAATTTAATTGCATTAAATTTTTTGTTTTCTTTTTTTTTTTTCTTTTATTTTTTATATTAATTATTTATATGCATGTGGCACACACACACATAGAGAGAGAGAAAGATACCAATAAACACACTTACATGCTACTAACTAGATTGTATGATAAATAGATAGATAGATACTTTCTGGACCCCCAAATTTAGTCATGAAATTGAACAAACCAACAAAACAAAAATAAATTTAGAAATTAAAAAAATTAAAACAAATAATAAAAATATGCTAAATTTGGTTTCATTCTTTCATTTTGTTTATTTGATTTTATTTTAAATGACTTTATTTATTTTATATTTTACTTTTCAACGACGAGTGTCTGAAAATATCAATTAATTTATTAAGACATCTCGAGTGTTAAACACTGAATAGGATACTTGTTTTCGTCATCCAAATTAAACTTATGGAATCCGTACGAAACTGTTTATTCTTGTTAGTTAGAGAAATGCTCACGATCGGTGAGAATGTGTTTCTTATCATAAGAAGATCCATTTTTTGTTTTGTTGATTGAATAAATTTTTAATTATAGGATTGATGTTTGTAAGAAAGAACCATTATTTATGAGTTACAGCCTCTAAAGTTTAATAGTTATTTTTAAAAATAGGAATCAAAAATCTATTAAATTTGACTTCCTTGGAATTATTTCCTTTTATCAAAATTTTCTCTGTTTTCGCAAAATGCCATATTTAAGCTGTCTAACTCTATTTTACATCTGTTTTTTCGACATAAGCATGGCGAACAAGCGTGCCCCAGAGGATTTCGATTTGATTGCGATTTGTGAATCCAGCATTTCAGTCCAAAATGTTATTAAAGCGCGACAATAAGAAGGCTTTTGTATGGCTAAGTGGCATGATTCCTTGTTTTCCTACCACAAAGTTATCCAAATTGCCAAAGAAATGGTTGAAAAAGTTCCAAATCCAATTCTTGTAATTGTGCAGTGTGACGTCTGGCGTTATCATGCAGTAAGATTGGACAGATTGATCTGTTGACTAATCTATGCTGTTGTTGCATCATCTAGTCCAGTTGGTTGCAGTATACTTCAGCTGTGATCGTTGAGCCTGGTTTCATGAAACCAAAATGGATCACACCTGCTCCAGAACACCAAACAGTTACTGTTACGATTATCATATTGAATCCACTTTTCATCACAAATAATAATTCGATTCGAAAATTGATCGAGTTTATGACGAGAGAGCAATGATAAGCAAGCTTCTGAACATTTGTTTCTGTTTTTTATTGAGCTCACAGTGGAATCCATTTATCACACTTTGACACCTTACCTATTTGTGCCAGGTGTGTAAATACCTTTCCTTTTTTTTTTTCGTTTTTTTTTTTTTGTGCAAACATCAAACTTCAGTGATAAATTCTGTAGACTTTGGGATGGGTCAGGCTCAACAATCAAAGGTCATAACACATTTGTAAAGTCAAAATTCCCTGGGCGAAATTTGGCGAACCAATTTGTCTGCTGCATAGTAAAACAAGACCCAAACACACACAAACACACTGTTGATGTTTCACGTGTTCTGCGATACTGCGGCTCCACGTAAGAACTCATACTTCATAATAATGAAAATTTCCGGAAAATCCATTTTCTTCATGTTTTGTTTTGTATGGTACAAAAATATCAGATTTATAAATTATAATTTAACAAGTTTTTGCTGTTATCAATCAGGATTTAGCACAAGTCGTTTAGGTTGCCCAAATAAATATATCAAGTTTCACCTTTTTGGTTTAAAATTTAAGTGTTTCTTTGATCTTTGTAACTTCTTAGTCCTCATGTAGAGTAACAAAGTGTTATGAATATTATGGCATATAAAGAACATACTATAGGATGAATATCATTGATATATTGCAACTTATTTAGAATCACTGAATTTTTAGTAAATGGGACGAGCTATGTAGTGTCAATATTTTATGAAACTCGAGCTAAAATGTGTTACTTGAATGCTCTTTGTATCGTTCATACTAGTGTGAAGAAGTATTATCACTTTGCCATGTTGTTTATAACTAATAGAACCAAACTTTACAAGAAAATGACCTATGTGTTCCGTCCATCTGTGTTATGCATGCTATTATGATCTCTCTTGAGCTATCGAGATGTATTTTTGTACTGCCGCGTTGTATTGAATAAGGTAAGAGTCCCCCATTCACTTTTAGCCTACTAAAATTAAAATTGTGTACTTGCTTTGTTTAAAATGAAAATGTAGTTAGTACAGAAATACATTCATTTAAACAGAAATTGGGGTGTGAAAGAATGAACATACCACATACAAATCTACATGTGTTATAAGCTTCGGTGAACCGAAGTTAATATTCTATCTTGTTTTATTTCTTTTTAATATTTATTCTTTTCACAATTGAATTGGAATGCTTTTTTTTTTTTGTATCTGTTTTTATTATTCAATTAAAAAATTAATTAAGTGTTAATTAATACATTTAATGCATTAATGCACAATGTGAATGTTTTGCCCACTGTTGTTGTTGTTGTTGTTATTGTTGGCTGTTAATGTATTGTATTCTATTATCCTCCCACCTAAAAATGTTGGGGCGTGGAGACGACGTTTTCATTGATGCTCCATTAATTTTTTGTACACAAAAAGTATTTTATTTATTTTGATTTTATTATAAATTTGTATCTTATACACGCAGCCTTTGCTTTTCAAACCCAAAAAATAAGAAAAAATAAATTAATTTTTGTGGGTTGTCAATTTTCTTTAATGCATCGCGGTTAATTATTTGAGAAGAAAAGAAAAGAATAACAAAAGATTCAATTTTAGAAAAATGCAATGCAAAAAAATAAAAACAACTGCAAATTAAGAAGCTCATGCTTATGCATTTTATTTATTTATGTATTTAGTTTATTATTTTGTCTTTTCTTTTTTGTGTTTTTTTTTTGTTTTTTGTTATATTTTATTTTGTTGCTGCCAAGTATTTTTCTTTGGCGTTTCGTTTATGCTTCCGTTTACAAAACAATTTAAATAAAACTAAATTCAGTTTGAATGGAATGTGAATGCCTCACATAAAAAGATAATAGATGATTATAATTTATAACTAAAAATGATCCTTGAACTTTCCGATTTAAACTTAGTAGGTTTTAATGTGATATAAATTGATTTTTAACCATTCTAAATCTAAAGGATATAAAAGTACAATACTTTTATTGACATTATATACTAAAAGTTTTGTAATTATTAATCACAAAAACTAAGAGCTAAAACAAACGTAATGTGATTATTTCGATTTTTACTTATGTTGAAATCCATCATGCATCGCAAGGAGGTTTTTATTTGACCCAAGTTTTTTGAACCTTGAAGGTTCTTCCACCAAAAAGTGGATCCGCAGAAGAGGTGAAGCCTATTAACGCATTACATTACTAAAAAGTCTAATAGCAAACAACTATGTTAATCTTATTTGTAAATACCTGGATACAGTGTGTGGGTATGTTTGGAACAAAAAGACTCATAAACCCGCTCAAAAAAAAAAAGGTGACATCTTTCTCATTGGGTCACAACTATTCTGAGGCCTTGGAGTTTTAGAAAAATAAAGTTCAAATGATGTCATGATGGTAAACCGCACCAATATTAGTTGGATACAAAAAAATATTAGAGTAGCGGAAACTTTCACGCCATTTAGGTCTCATAAAAGAGCATAAGAAGTTCTAGGACTAATTCGTAAATGTGTCAGTATAGTCTCATTCCTCTCGGCCTGCTTTTTCGGGATACGTACACTAAATGACAATAAAAACATACATACAACAAATCATGAACAACGAAACACACTGTATGTCTTTTGTCACGATCTCAGTAAACGTCATATACAAAAAGAAGAGAACGAAGAGTGCAACACACTTTGTTTGCATTTAGGCAAGAAAAAAAAATGTAATTAAGCGGGTGTTTCACTTAACCGGTTCGGACTTATGAACAGTCATATGGATACTCTCTCGTACTCATGTTGCTTGTGCTTGTGAATTTCCTTCGAATCATCAAATTAGACGCATTTTTTATTGCATGAATTCCTGTAAAGGATTAGTTTTCAATTCAAAAATGTAAGGTAAGAGTTCAACAAATCCTCTTACTAAATAAAGATGCTGCTAGCATCAATCACTTGAACATTTTATTAAGCTAGAAAATGTTGTCATTAAATGTTTGGACGAATGTAGGAATGTGTTTTTGTTTCTATGACATTCATTCTTTAACAATTTGTTATGTCAAGTGATCTGGTAATGGAGCTATTATATGTACCTCCTACAATATATAAAGTACTTTACATATGTATGTATAAACTAGGAACGAACATCATTGACACATCATAGACAATTGAACTGACGTGATGTGATGTGTTGTGATGTTTGATGTGATGTAAAAAGTCACCTGCTTTTTGTTGCCACATTTTACAAAAACAATAACATCAAAAATAAACCAAACAAACAAACCTCCCCTACATTCACATTTTGGCAAAATACATCACTTAATCATTCTCAATGTCTATTTTTGTTGTTATTGTTGCATTGACTTTGATTACAATTTGCTATATGTATTAGTGTGATTGTTGTTGTTGCTGTTGGTGTTGTTAATTTTGTTATATTTGTTGCTGCGCATTATAAATCATTTTAAAGAAAGAAAAAAGAAAACGGGGGGAGTGGGAGGAGAATAAGAAATGACATAGCGTCATGATTCTGCGCCAAAGTAAAGCGCCACTAGTACATAAACCAATATATTTAAACCTTTTTCTCGCCCCCAAGTTTCAAATCTTCTATTCTATTACTTTTCTTACCCCTTACCCTACTCAATAGTGCATAGATACAATACCAAGTGCATATGTATGTTATGTATAAGTGTGTGTTAGTGTCTTTATTGGCATTTATCTAACAAATTCATCTATTACGCTCTGTTGTTGTTGTTGTTGTTGTTGTTGTTATCTGTCTGTCTATATACTTTGCTTTGGTTTCAATTTCGCCGATTTTATTGTTGTTTCTCTATTTCTCTTTGTCTTTCATTTCGTTTAACTTGTCACTCTCTCGCTTGTGTTGTTGGTTGTGTTGCTCGTTGCTGCCTCTTCTTCATAAAGCTTTAACCGCTTGGCGCCAGTCGACTTAGCACACACACAACTTGATGTTGATGATGATGATGATGATGATGATGATGATTACTATGAATGAACAAAAGTATGGATGAAGATGATGATTATTATAAAGGGGGTGTAAGAGGTGGTAAGTATAAGCAGAGAAGGGAATGAGGGAAAGATAAAGATACTAGGTAGATAGGTGGGTTTGCTTGGTTGGTTATTTGCACTATAGAAAATTATGTACACATTCATAGGAATTGCTAAATTTTTTGTGGATGAGGAGGAGAGGAGGTTGAGCGAACACTTGCAAATGCTTTTAGTGCGAATTTTTTATGCGTTAGGTAAGCGTTTCTTTTTTGTTTTTTTTTTTTGTTGTTGTGTTTCTTTACCTTTCTCTCTGCGGTCTGTCTGTCTGTCTTTCCATTCCATTCCTTTCTTCGTTTCTTTTGTTGTTCTTTTTTAGGTTGTTCTTCTCGGTTATTTTATTGTATTGAATTTTACTATTATTTTTGCATTTTCACAAATTTATTTATTTAGTCGACGTTTGTAAATTTGCAAATTCGTTTTTTTTTTTGTCGTCCATTATTTTCTATCTTCCCTTTGAGATTTTTTCTCATATTTGCACGTTTGAAATTTTAATTTGTTTTTGTCATTATTTTTATTACATCTTTTTCTTTTCCTTTCCTTTCCTTCTATTCTATTCTCTCTCTTCGCCGCTCGACTCATTGATTGATTGACAGCAACAACAGAAACAGCAATAATAAAAATAAAAACACAAATAACACAACAAATATCATTAACAACAAACGATCGAGCGCCTCTTTTTGCACTGTGCTTTGGCAATCTAGAACAAAAACAATAATAAACGAGAAGAAAAAAGCGCGCAAAAATAAAACAAACAAGAAATTTAATTACAAAAAAAAAAAAATATAAAAAAATAAATGTATATTTTATTTATGTAGTTTTTTCAATTTAAAAAAGCAAAAAAAAAAAAAACATTTTAAAAATAGTGCGCAAATTGCTATTTTTAATACATTAAAATATATTTTCAACTTGATCAGAAGTGAGTGTGCAGAGAGTAGATAAGAAGAGAGATTGAGAGAGAGAGAGAGAGAGATAAGTTAAGAGAGTATTAAATAAGAAACAAGTGTATGACTTCTAGAAATCCCGAGAAAGAAAATGAATTAAATATTAAGAGAGACTTTGACTTTGTCAAATAAATGATGGCATGCAGCAAACTGAGAGTGAAGAGAACAACTTTCAAAGCAACAACATTTGTGTTCGCTTGATGTGTTTATTTCGATATGCAACAAGCGTATGTGCGAATATATCGATATCATCATAGTCGATAACAGTATTGAGAGTGTTTTGTTTCGAATTCAATATAAATGAAGAGGAGAAAAAAAGGGATTTATATATAAATATTACCTGAATCGCTTGGAAACCATATTCACAAATTGGAACCTGAAGGTGAAATCAGGTAAATCACAACTGTGTTCGTTCACACTCAGGTAATTTTGGTTGTGTGACGATACCACAGTCCTTAGTTTTGAAATATGTACTTGGTCTTTAACCTTGACAAATTCCTAAATGGCAAATCCCAACAACAATCATTTATCGATCCTTTTCCCTAAAGTGTTTCTGACCAAGGAAAACAAATAGAAAATTGTTACTCCTTCCTGGAAATATGCCATCCAGCTATGGATGAAATCGCAGGAAAAATAGGTCATTCAAAACAAGGCCTCCTCAGAATAATGACCAATACAATGCCTCTTTGGAATGTTAGTATTTCGACACTCCACAACTATCTCAGCATACCCACAGTTCTCCAGGAAATAAACTTCCACAGCAGCTGATATAAGTACAGACTTCACTTCCATTCAAATCCGTCAATAACCAGGCCGGTGAAAAAGTTGCACCCAAATGACTTCTACCAACATTTCATCAATAAAATTACTTGTTCCTTTCTGAAATATAAACTGATTTGCAATCAATATCTGTGATTTTTCTGAAGCCTCACAGCAATATTTTATGGCTTTTAGTAGTTTAATGTTCCTAATAAATATAATTAATAAAAAAAAAAGAAGAGTTCAATTGACATAAATAAGAGAATGAGTGAGAAGAGAGAACTTAGAATTTTTGAGTTCAATTAGAGTTTATACATATTTGTTGCGATATTTTCCCTTTTTTAACAAAGTAGCAGAAAGTGAGCGAGAATGGGAGAATGCATGTTATCTTAAAATTGAATATGTATATGAATGTTTTGTTATTGTTTCTCTTTGTTCTAATTACAATGATATTTTTCTCTTTCTCTTTAGTGTTTTGTTATTGTTCGCACATGAATGAATTGTTGAGTTGATTGATATTGGTAGATAGATTTCTAATTTATGAGTGTCGTAGTAGAATACTTTACTATTTTCATTCTTTGGTTTTTATTTTCTTTTTTCATTTTTATTTACATTCATTCGCTTGTTTATTTACTTAAGTATTCACTTTACTCCATTGACTTTTATTGTTGTTGTTGTTTTTGTTGTTAAATGCATTTGTTTTTGTTATTTGCAATTTTAAATTGCTTTTCTGGTGTTGCCCTGCATGCAATACAGATGCAATCTATACAATTTACACACAGATATCATTATCGCCTTTTTTGTATGATGACAACAATTTGTTGTTGTTGTTTTTATGTATTTATTTTGTTGTTATTGTCATATTTAGACTTTGAATACAAAAAGAACAACAAAAACAAAACAAATAAAAGAAAAACAAAGTGTAAAAAAAACATTTTGTTTTTATTGCGTTTTTAGCAAATGATTTCATTGAATATTTTTTGTATGTTTTTTACTATTATCAAAATGATATTTGTTCGTAATGGAATTCCCTCCTTTAATTAATTGATTGATAAGCTGCTGCAACGTGAAATCCCTTTTAAAATGGAATATATTTGTCTCGAATTGATAAAGATTCCGACATATTATGTACATCATTCAATCTACTAAGTTGCTTTTGCGTTTTAACTTTTGTCTTTTGTCGATAAGTTATAATTAAGATTTTCTAGAATGAAATAACTGCAACGTATTATGTACGTAGTTACAATGTTAATCTTTTTCTTATGTATTCAATATTTTATTATAAGAACTTTATTTCACAATTTCAATTTCATTTGAAAAAGGTATAAAAAATTGGTATAAAAACTTATGTCACAGGGCATTCCAAATCCCATTGGTCATGTATTAACAGCAAAAAGAACTTTTGATGGCCATGTGCTTTTTAAGTCTGTAGCAAAAAGCTTTTTGTTCAACGAATCAATTGTTGGCAACAATAAGTCAATGAAAAGTTGAAAGCTACAGAACTTAAACAAACAAACAGCGCCCTCTAATGTTTGTGTAACAAAAACATTTGACGATTGCTTTTCATTTGTCTTGTTAAACCATAACTACATGCAATTAATCAATTGAAAACATTTTACTCACCATCCTCTGTGTTACTGTCTATGCTGATAAGCGTTGTTGGCTTTTCTTTTTCTCTCTTCGATAGATGCATGCATACATGGTTGATTCCTTTTTCTGCTTTCCGATAGGCGTCGTTGGTCATGTCGCCACAAAAATTGCTCAGTGATGACATCTTGTGGCGTAAACTCAAACTTATTTATTATATAGAATTTTCTTATGTAACAGCATTTTGGTTGCAATTTCAAGCAAATCAATTAGAAATTCATTCTAAATGCAAAATTTATTTATTAATTTAGCTTTTATGTTGAGCATTTAGAAGTAAAATAAAGCAAATTAATATGATGAAAATTATTTTATAAAATATTGTATTGAATTGCCTTATGTCTTGAGCATTTGTATATAAAACTAAGTAAATTCATATTTATCTATATTAATATTTAAATTTATTCTTCTCTTTTTAGGTAAGCACAATATTCTCTTCTTCATTCATCCTTTTTTGCATTATCTGTGTAATGATGTTTACTCCTATGGATGTGTATGTACAAAACAAAAAAAAAAAAAATAAATAAATTAATATAAATAAACATATTATATTTTATTATATTTCTTGTCATGTTGTACATATTTTTATGTTTTACATTCATTTATCATTGTTTTTTGATCTGATCTAATACAATATGATCTCATGACAAAGAGTTGCTCACTCTTTTATATCATTGCATAAAAAAAAAAACTGTATACACTCCCGATCAATCAAATAGGCTCAAGTTCTTTTTATAGAATTTGGAAATCGAAATACTAACATTTCTATTATTCAGTATACAATTTTGAAATAATCCCAACAAAATTAAGCGTTCTAAGTAAAAAGGTTATTTTTTAATGGCCACTTTTTATTGATCATTTTATTGAAATAGACTCAAGGACTAAAAAAATAATAAAAATGACCAAATATCTTCCAAAAACTAAGTGTTTATTCATATTTATTGTAATGTGTTAAACTTTATTAATAATTTGAGTAGCTACTTGTACTGGAAATCACTTCAAAAATTCGATCAGGCATATAATTGTGAAGGAACTCTAGAAGTTTCAATGATAGTTCGCTCCAGGCGTTCCTAATGGCATTTGATAATGATTCGAGATTTTTAAATTGTCTGCCAGTTTGATAGACTTTGCAGGAAAGCCGGCCCCACACGTTCTTGATGATATTGTGGTTAGGAGATTATCAAGGTCAAACTATACAGGTGACATTTTGGTCGTTAATCCACTTCTTTACCATTTGAGCGATATGTATTTCGGCATTATCATGTTGAAATATCCAAGGTAATGCCCCAAAAATATAAGAGAAGGGTGGAAATGGTTTATGCAGGTTCTCTTTAAAGCGTGTGGCATTTATATTAGATGAAACGAATGGGAGTTCGAATGTGATGGCAGCCCGAACCATTATTATGATGACGGGTCAAATAGTCTTCTTTCTTTCTTATGTAATGGAAGTAGTAGTTTTAACCAACTGGTACACCTAAATAAAAGCATTTTTTTATTAGAAAAAAACGATTCGATGCCAATCGCTATTCCATGTCCCGTGATTTCGAGTAAAAAGGTATTGAATAAAACGAATTTTGGCTGCAGAACGCATTGTGTTTTGAGGCTTCTCGTAGAATAATGCACTCTTCGCAACGTGTAAAGGCTTTCCTGTTAGGTTTTTTCATATTTTTTGCCATAATTTCATGGATATCTTAGGATATGATAAACAAATTTTTTGCACTATTAATATATCAATTTGGAAGTTCATTAACATTGATTTTAAAGTCCTTTAGTCTTAGTCTATTTGATAAATAGAAAAAAATATTAACAAATATCCTTTTTACTTAGAAAGCTAATTTTTATTGGATTTATTTAAGAATTGAATACTAAATGGAAAATATATTTTTGGAAATTTTGTTGGTATTTCAATTTCAAAAATTCTGTAAATTTTAAATAAAACATTGAGTCTATTTGATTGATGGGGAGTGTATATCCTATGTCTGTATATAGTGCACCATATCTCAATTGAATGAAGAACATACACTTATGACTGTGTACGATTATATATTGATAAATATTTTCACATCAACAACACATTTTTTAAGAATAATCAATCATATGTGTGGTTAAAGGAGATGACTCTATAGAGAGGAAACAGGAGGCAAATGGAAAATAAATCATTTTTAACACTTTGTTCACATCATACATTATACATATACTACATATGTATTTATTCAGTAATTATATTTATAAAAATATGCAGGAAGCTTAGAGCAACCTTGTAAAGGTGTTTAGAAAGGGTGAGTGCTATTTCTTTTCTTAAAATTACTGAGTGAGGCACGGGTGGAGTGATGGGGACCTGCAATAATAAGCCACTGTGTTCGTGGATCTATTCACCGGCCAAGAGCCGAGCATATTCACAGAATTTTGACAACCTCTTTTTCAATGCTGAAGCGAATTTCCACTTGAACGGCCTACATTGTCGTTAAAGCAGTCACTTGCTCAGCCTTTCTGGATACCTTGCATACATTTTTTTGTTTTTTTTTTTTTTTTTTTTAAACTCCAAAAGGAGAATTCATGGGGGTTCAATAGCGACGGGTCGGGATTTGCTATGTTGACACAATATCAGTTTATACGGGGATTACTTTCCTGGAAAACACGAAAGAAGAAGATTAACTCTAATTGTAGTCCTTACCCAGTGAATAGTATTCTAAGTTTGTAACAGACACGAGACATCGGAGACCTCATAAGGTATATATTCTTGATCAGCTCGACAAGTGGAATTGATTAATCCATGTCCGTCGGTATGTATGCAAACTAGTCCCTAGTTTTTGAGTTAGAGGGCTGAAATTTTGCCAGCCGAATCAGACCATTAGCAAGGGTACCTCCCATGCAAATTCAAATTGTTCTTATAAAAAAATCCTTTTTTGTATTATTGAAATTAAATTTAGACACTATAAATCTCTAATCCATTTCCTCCAAATGTGTAAATATCAAGGCCCTAGGATTACTAGATCTTATAGCTCCCATACAAGCCAAGATTCAAATTCATATTCTTATTGAAAACTGAAATTTAAACACTAAAAGTTTTTGATCCATGTACACTAACAGTGTAAATTTCAAGACCCTAGGATTACTGAATCGTATAGCTGCCATACAAATATTTCGGTTTCTATGTAGAAATCTATTTAGTATGAATACTGACTCTACCCTAAACATAAGTCGAATCAATAAGGGAATATTTCTGTATGCTGGAACATAGAAGTGTAGGCAAAAAGTTTTTCTAGGGGTTTCGAGAAAGGTATGACAACTTTGACTTAGCTGAATTTAACCTTCTATTTTCTTGTTTGTTGTTATTATTGTCAAAATTGTTGTATTATGTAATCAATGAATTTGTTTTGTTTTGTGTTTGTGAATATTTTTAAATAAGGAAATCAAAGAAGAAGAAAAATAGCATCAACAATACAATTACAACAACAATTGATGTTGTCTAGTTTTCTGCATATTTGCAACAGTAGCTGACAATAACAACAACAACAATTATCGAAAGGAGATATGGTAACAACACAATAACCACCAACAACAACAACAATAACAACAAATATACAAACAACATTTGCTTGCAAATCAACATGTAAAACTTTCAAATTCTCTTTTAAAGTAAAAGCAAAAAATTAAAACAAAAAAAAAAACAAAAAAAATCGAAAGCCAACAAATAAAAAAAAAATAAAAACAACAACAACAACAAAAACAACAATGCGGATTTAAAGAAATAACAAAAACAACAACAATGATTTGCAATGCAATAATAACAAAAATAACAATAACAACAAACATTTTCGAAATTTACTACAATAGACAAAAGTCATGTTACAATAACAACACCATGATGATGATGATGATGTTGTTGTTGCATTTAATTTGCCATGTTTTCATAGAAAAAACAACAACAACAACAACAAAAACCTCAAAATTGATTAGGATCTTGTTTTTGTTGTGTTGTTGTTTTTGTTGCTCTGCACTTTTATGTATCTTTTTCGATGGCAAGTTTTGTTTGGCTTTCTGCCACTGTCATTTTTTATTTTATGCAATGTTTCTTCTTCTTGTTGTTGTTGCTATTATTGTTATTGTAATGCATATGTACAATACATATATGCACATAATTATTTTGTATTGTTATTGTTGTTGTTATTGTTATTGTTCCATTCACCTAATTTCCAACTAATGGTAATACATACATATATGGTAGAAAAAAAAAGAAGGAAAATATGAAGAGTTTCAGTCAATCGCAGAAGTTATCGTATTATGAATGCAAACAACAAAAATTAACCAAACATTTTATTTTATTTTATTTCATTTCCTTGATTATGTTTATGCTTGTTAGTTGTCTTTCTATAATATTTCCTATAGGCACATAATACGAGGTGTGACAATTAAGTAACGGGACTGGTCTGTAAAACATACTTTATTGAAAACTTATTACAAATAACAATTAATCTCCTTCAACATACACCGCTGCATGCGAGTTTTCCACTGGTTAAAGCAGTGCTGAAAGTCACTAAGTGTTAGACTCCTTAGCAGGTCTGCCGTTTTTGCTTTTACCTCTTCAACCGACTCAAAACGTGTTCCCTTCAACGAACTTTTGATTTTGGGGAACAGGTAGAAGTCGCAAAGAGCGAGATCTGGTGAATACGGTGGGTGTTCGAGCACGGTAATTGATTTTTTCGCTAAGAACTGCTTCACCAGAGAGTGCATTGTGGGCTGGTTTTTTGGCACCATTTTGGCACACACTTTTGTCATTTTCAGATCTTCATGTAAAATTTTTCTCACTGTCTCTCTGTCTACATTCGACATGTCTGATATCATCCGAAGCCTCAAACGCCTGTCTTTCCGAACAATTTCATTAATTTTTTGAACGTTTTCTGCAATTCTTGATGTCACACGGCGTCCAGTCCGTTCCTCATCATCAACTTCTTCCCGGCCCTCAGAAAATCGTTTGTGCCATTCGAAAATTCTAGTACGTGACATGCAGTCATCACCAAACACATTTTTTAGCAATTGAAAACACTCGCTTGGAGGTTTTTTTAATTTTACGAGAAATTTTAAATTAATTCGCTGCTCGATTTTTAAACTAATCATTTTTCCGGCACTTCTATTACACAACACTTTACTCAAACTAGGTTTAAAAGCAAACTAGACTAGACAGAGAGGCGGGATCAAGTGGATTCTGCGCAGTAGGAATCAAGGTCACTCACCATCCATCCCCACTCTTAAAGCTAAAGACAGACGACTGTGGTATACTCAGTCCCGTTACTTAATTGTCACACCTCGTATATGTACATATTTCAATTGGAATTCTTTGATTACTGGAAAAAATAGTCGCCATACAATAGATAAAACAACCCACAACTATTACTACATCCCTTTAAAAAAAATATGCTAAGAAATGTAATTTATATTTGAACAACTATCCTTAGATTTTGATTCAAGTATTCAATAACTGAAACTGATTACTGGCATATGAATTTTTAACATGAATAGATTGGCCAGATCGTCCAATGCGATTTAATGTTAGTTATGCCACCTTTTGCAAATCCCTCAAAACCTATTTGTATACCCAATGTAAACAAGTACCTTATTCTTGGCCTCTTCTTGGCATCGAATAAACAAAGTTTGTTTTTCACGTAACGATAGATTTTTCTCCATTCTTCTTTTGGTATTTCTTGCTTGAAATCGTCCCCTGTCTAAGGTCTATAGATTACTGTAGATTATCAAGTGTATTCGGAGTCCCGTACAGTAGCAATTCTTTCACCATTAGCAAATCCTATTACATGACGACTCTAGGGGCATCATTGACCTTTAAAATGGTTAAGTAATCCATCTTGTTCATTGTGGATTCAATATACATAAGTAAGATTACCAACGCCCAATGACCCCTAAACCATAAATGAATCTTTATCGTGCTTACCTGAGTTTGGTTACATAATTCTCTTTAAGGACTTCATTGATGGGACGGCGTACTTTTGATGTCCTTTTCGCAACAAAAATTTCAAAATTGCTCTCATCAGTTTTGCCAAGTAGTTGGACCTCATTAATACGTAAATTTTTTTTTTTTTTTTGTATGAAATCTATCTATGTTTACTCTGATTTGACTTCGATATAAATCGCTTTTAGCTAGGTTTTCATCCATAAACCATACCATATTCGAACTTACTAATTTCTTGTCAGATTTCTGGGCATATGAGGCTGGATTTGCCTTTACCTCCTGTAAACATTAACCTCCTTTTCCACTTCTTGAGCGATAGTCCCACATAAAACCATTAGTGTGAATAAATTTTATTTATTTAATTTTTGCCTTAAATCTTTTTTTATTTGCGGTTTTATGCAATCGTATAAAACAGTAAATGTCTTATTTAAAGCGTTAAATGCACCATAAAAGTGCAATATATTTTTATGTTATGAGAAGCCTCTCTTTAAGTTTTAATAGATTTTTATACATATTTTTTACTTAGCATGAACAAGATAATATTAAAATGGGGGAGAGAAATTAAAGTGAAAAATAAAAAAATATTATTGTTATGATTGCATAACCATTGTAAAAACAAACAAAGGGAAGTAAGTGTGTACTAGTAATGGACCGACCGACAGATAGACAGACAGATAAATAAATAAAGATACAAAAGCAAAAGATACAATTAGCACGAAATTTAAACATGAAAACAACATAACAATATCACAAAGGCGAATGGCATGGAAAATAATTTAAAAAAAAAAAAAAAAAAAACAGACACGTTCTGCTCTAATTCTCAACTGCAAACATAAATTTAACCATAAATTCTAGAAACAAAAATTGGTAATTTTGTTCTGACATTTGTAAGGCGCCTCAACAACAACAACAACAACAAAAAAAGAGAAGAAACGTCATAATCCCCTTATTCATAATGTATTTATTGGCATGATTATGGCATAATGAGGAAACATAGATTTTAAGACATTTGGTCTTTTGTTTGTATTTTTTGTTTTAATTCTGATCATGTGTGTTATAGTCGTGATAATCTGCCCGATTAATGAGAGTATGAAGATAATCACCAATCACCATGTTCAAATCAAGTACATATGTACATATTTTATTTAACATTTTTTTAAGCAATTTACTTGCAAAATACACCTCGGGTTTATGGATTGGTTACTGTTTCTTATATTGTTACGATTTTTGTGGGTGTAGAACAAATACATAATTAGTTTTTACTAATAAAAAGTTGATTGGCGCCATAGCTGGAATCATATACTCAATAAAAAATAGTACAGGAGATTACAAACAAGAATCCATTCCATTCCATTTCACACATACCATCGATCTCCATTCTTTTTTCAATTATTCCTGGGGTATCCTTCTGTTTTTCTTTATTAGCCAAATTACGTTCACTCAATTGCTTCACAAATCCCAAAAATCTGATGTTTAGTACCACATTATTCCCTGCTTTTCTTCCTCTCCTCTCATACATGTTCATTGGACATTCTGTCCTGTCCCAGTGGAAATATTTACATTTCAATACAATTTTATGTATGTATATCGTGAAGGTGAAGACAGACAGGCATCGGAATTATCTGTCACATTTTCCGCCAAATATTCCAAAAAATAACCTCTTTCCAGTTCAAATTTTTGTGTCTGGGGGTGAATTACGTGGACATTTTCCTGTTTAAAACTATTAGTGAATGTTTGATATTATTTTTTTTTTTTTCGAGTCCTCATTCTTTCTACTAAGAGGCCTTAATAAAGAAGGCCTAAATAGTAAAGCAACAACTTATCAGAAATTGTAGTTTTTATAGTGAGGCGGTCAGAAGAAGAAGGATATCATAATAAACTTGAGTAGACTCTTACAATGATTGGCTATAAGTGCTTTGTTCATTTATGAATTTAAGTCATTCAATCTATGAAAATGGATATTCCTGAATTTCTTGAAATATTAAAATTACAATGACAATAAATTATGTATTTATTTTACCATTTTTATTATTTTTAATAATTTTATTTTCAATTTAATTTCTCAGTTAAATGTTGTTGTGTTGAATGAGAATGAGATAGCAGAGAATAGACTATGAATATTGTATAGACTGTACAAATCACTCATGAATGTTAATAGTCTTTGGTAACATGCAGCAGAGTAAATGGCAAAGAAAAGTAATATGCAATCATGCAATGCAATATATGGGGCAATAGTGCGTGATGATGATGATGATGATGTAAATGTAATAATAATGATGATGATGTTTCAGGGAACAAACATCTATCTATCTTCTCATCATCATAATGTGTGTCGTTTTTGTCGTAGTCGTCATCGTCTTTCATCAACACGAAAATGCAATTTTCATTAATTTCAATTTCATTCGATGAAACGAAAATGAAATCCAAACAAAAACATAAAAAACCATCAACAACACAAGGAAAATGATATGAAAAAGAAAAATAATAATAAAAAAAAAAAAGAAGTAAATATGTCAATTATTCTGTTGCATGCAACAACAACCACAAATGACAGTCGCTCCCCACCATTATTCACTTGCCTCCCCTTCCCTTTGAAGAAGGCAATTGATTTCTTCAATTGCTTCCGCTATTTTTGCCGCATGTTGCTTTGCTGCAGATATGTACATTGTTTGTTGTTGTTGTTGTTAGTGTGGCTTTGATGTTGTCGTCATCATCAATTCTTGCTGCTACTTTGGTGGTTTCCATTGGTTGTGGGCATTGTTGTAACAATAACAACAACAAAATATATACGATAAATAAGAAAAACCCCAATTTGGACACAAATTAAAATCTAAACACAAAAATAAAAGTGCAACGAGGCATGAATGACAACAACAACAACAACAATACACTGAGTACCAACAACATTAAAATATCATCAACAGAAACATCCACAGTTGGATGTAGCAACAAAATCAACTGTGCCCCACAATGACGACGATGAAGATTTGAAAAATGAAGCAAAATAGGAAAAAAAAAAAGAAATAAAAAAATTAAAACTTTTTCCCGCTTTCTTGTTGTTGCAATCAGCACATAGATACACGCATACGCATATACGAGTATGTACATGATACATCCGGGTAAATGTGGCAAATGTTGCGTGTTGTGTTGTGTTGTGTTGGGGTGCGGCAACATCAAGCATCTTTCACTTCCCCACTCAGTCACTCGAATCACTCACTTTGTATTTCCATCATCTCCAATTTGATATGTATCTTTTGTATACGAGTATTATTGTATCTGTGTGCATTTTATGCAAAAGTTTTGTTGGCTTTGTCGACGTTTCTGGATTTCTATACTTTTTAACGCAAGCAAAACTTTGTTTCTGTTTTCGTTTGTTGTTATTATTAACTTTGCATAGTTCACCAATCTTCCAACTCTCTTTATTTTTTCTTTTGCTCAATTTGACTTACATATTTACATTGTGATGTGAGTGAGTATCTCCACAACTGCAACAATATGTATGTGTGTGTATCTTTCTCACTTTCTCTCATCTTTCTTTATCTTTTGTTTACTTTTCTAAATAGTTTATTTTAGTTTACTTTTGATTGTACTTCTTCTATTTTTGTTGGGCAACCTCCTAACGTGTGAGTGCAATATGCAACAACCTCAACTGTAACCGCAACCAATAACTTCAAATTGTTGTTTGTTGGTTTTCATTTTGTTTATTTATATTTCTAATTGGCAATTTTAAGCGTCCACTCACTTACTCAGTGTTGGTTTTGTGGTGATGTGTTTTTGAATTTTCTAGAAATATTTAAAGCAAAAATTTCTTCAGAATGCAAAATATATAGAGAAATTAAATTTAGAATTTAATTGTAAATAAAACGAAATGAACGCAAATTTGTTTTATTTTCCGAAATTCACATTGTTTCTTAAACAGAAGATTTTATGAAATTAGGAACAACTGAAATTAAAAACCTTATTTATTACATAAAATTTATATAATAGATCCTAAACGACTTATTAAATACTAGAGATCAACCAGTGCTTTGCACGATTATGATTACCATTTCTTAGTCGGTTTCATTATTCAGAAGCAAACGACGAAGCCTCTTTGCGTTTCTTGAACGACGTCTTATGATATTTGATTCAAAACTTTTGAGTTTAGTGTTGCCCAAGTGAACAATGGTTTCCTTTACTTCAGGTAAAATAATTGATTACTTGAAGCTAAATTTCAAAATCACATTCGAAGAAACTTTGCTGCTCTAAACAATGGAGTAACAACAGAAATTGATACAAATTTCTTACCAGAAATTGTAAAATACTCCAAAATTTCCATCCTGAAATTATAAAATATCCAGAGGATTGTTCATGTCCATTATATAGCGCCACTCTAAATGCCAGTTTCGTCTAACGCACTCTATCGGCTTGTAGTGGCAGTAAAATATGATCTATAAGTTTCAACTTCTTATTAAAAATGAATGACAATAAATAAACCGTTTTTATTGTTAAACCAATTGATTATAAACACATAAACCTTCCGCAAACAATTCTATAAATGATAATGAAAACGATATGAAAATCCGTTGTGAGGTTTAGAAGTTCTGCGTATCGGGTCGGACAGGAATTTTATTTAGTATAGACCGAGAAGGATAAGACAAAGGAAGATATCTATTTGTTTGTTTTTATTCTCGCATTGGATATTAGAAGTTAATAAATTAAATTAACTTTTACAGTAAGGAATATGATTTCTATCATTCTAGAATCGTTTATAACAGAAGAAATTGGAGGAATGAGGACAGTTTTCACACCTGAGTGGTGTCTTGTTGAGCTTGCTATATATTCTCTCATATCACTCATTTACTTCAAGGCTGTCATTGATGTCATGATGATTTATGTTTGAAAAAAATTTCATATTAATAGGAGAGAATATTTTTTCTGAAAACTTTAAACATGTTTTTCTCGAAATGCTCCTTCTCGAGTTAGGACAGTCTTGAAGTAAATGAGGGATATCTCGGCACATGTTAATAGTTGTGTTGGCACTGCACAGTGTCCTACGTAGGATAGAAAAACTTTGAAGTCAGATCGTGACTTTACTTGGGTACAGAACATCGATGTACTTGAGTAACCGATTTCAAATTGGAATACCGACGACATCGATCGCAAGTCAACTTGACTTTCTTATGAGAAGAGGCACTTGACTTTATCCAGAACATCGAATCGATCGAGTAAATGAGTATTAACTACTTACATAAATCGAACTCTACTTTCTCACTTTCTTAATTGAGTATTAACTACTTATGATATTGATTACCGATAATACCAGCCGCAACTTTACTTTACTTGACAAACTTACTAGTTGAATGATTGGATTATAGGAAGTTGCTGTCATGGCACATCTAAAGGGTGCCTGTTTTAAATCACCTATGACATAATCATTGTAATGAACTTCAAGTCGAGTTGCATGTATTTGGCTAAGTATTCAGATATCATCTTTTATCATCGGTGATCTGAAATAAGTATAGATAAGATAAAGAACATTTTTTCTTCTAACTGAAATAGAATATCATTAAAATTGAATACATATTACAAAATATTCTTTTATTATATTCTCTAAAATATAAGTTTATATACTCGTACATACATAACCAAGCATATAACCAAGTGATTGAAAAAAATATTAACCTACCACTTTCTACTTAGCATTCTAAACTCATAAATGTTTATTTGTACATAAAAGGGAGTTACCATATCTTCAAGATCATCGATCGCACTTTTTTTTATTTGTCATGTGCGCACAATTTTAACAATTCACTAAAAAGAATTGGCCTAAAAATTCCAATGGAATGCGAAAGAAAACTAAACCAACGAGAAGATCAAAAATTATGCATTTTGCTGGCACTGGATTAATTTCCCCCTCTTCCTTCCTTTTTGCATTTGTCTAATCCAACACCTTCCTCCCCTTAAAAGCATCAAAATTTAAGACATCAAATTGCACTATTTAATATATAAATAGAAGAAAAATTAAAATTTTTAAAACAGAAATTTAACATGAATTGGCGTGTCGAATGATTTCTTCTATTTCCAATTCATTTTTTGGTAATTTCGATATTTTTTTTTTTTTTGGATTCATGCTAAATTTTACAAAATGCTTTTTTCTTTTCTTTTTTTATTTTTTACACTTAAAAATTATCAAAAAATAAATGATAAAAACTTAAAACAACCAACCAAATCAACAAACGCTTCTCGATCCAATCCAATATTCTTCATACGATCAGCTTTTCGAATGATATAGTAGCAGCCGCACCACCGATCCAAATTGGTAGCAATCGTAAGCGTGCTTTTAGTACTCCACACATCACAACAACTCCACATGCCATGGGCGTCATGTATGCGCCACAGATGCCACAGAATGCCACAAGCCATGAGAGCATTACGAAGATGCATCATCAATATCATCAATATAATTATCAGCCCTACAATATCATCAACAGTAAGCGCCAGCATCCCAATCAATATCTAGGCAACAATCTTTATTACTATAATAAAAGTAATTCTGGACGAAGTTCATTTTGTGTCGATGAAGCGTTGTGGCCAAGTTTTGAAGGTGGTGGTCCAATTCTGTCACAGAATGCTGCCGTTCGTTCGGATTCGAATATCTACACAAATCTAGCACTTGGCGATGAACGTTATCGATTACCGACAATGAATCAATACGTTAATCAAGTGGAAGAACTCGATGATTATGAAGAATCTATAGATCAGTTCTCTCCAACGTTATATGCTGGTGGAGTAGCACCACCACCAACATTTCAACAAAGTCATGCTATACCCATACCAGGTAGTGCCGATAATAGTCCACAACATCAGGGTGGCGTTGGGCAACGCATGATGATGGGAGCTTTTAGTGCAAGCCCCACAGCTTATGCTTATCCATACTCACCATTCTATGCAAGCTCACCAGAGACACGTAATACTTCACCCATTGCGGGTCAACAAGCACCAACGATAACCTCCATGGGCAATGGACAGATTTCTTATAGCTATGATCCGGCCTTCAATCGTTTACAAGTGCCGCATGCCACATCAGGATCAGGAGGAGGGTCTACAATCCGTCGTCCACGTACTCCACTTGATTGTGCTGCCACTGTGATGGCTGCCGCTGTTGCAGCCAGTGCTGGGGTCCCTGGGGCTGCCGTCATGATAAACAGGTCGGTCGAAGTTTCTTAATCTCTGCGCGATACTAATAAAGCATCATGTTTTTTTTATAAGATTCTCTAATATATATATTTTTGAGCAGTATTTCTCTGCGTGCGTTTTATTGGCAATGAATTATCTGAAATTTAACAAATTGTTATTATTTTTTGAAAATTCTTTCATTATTCTAAATGTTGTTGTTGCTGCAAAATCTGATGAAGATTTCATCCATCATTTTATACATTCCATTGGACTTCATAGTTGATATATGAAAAATTCCATTGTATTTAGCATTGATGCTATCTGTCACATCATTAAAAAGCATGCATATTTTGCTTAGTAGTTTGAAGTTCTTTTGTTAATGAAAAAGTTTTATAGTTAAATATTATATTTATGGTGATCTTTAAAATACAATAGTTTGAAACTATTCAAAGTTCACTTTTTTGCTAATAATAACTTATACTAGATGCTTAGTTAAATTTTACTATAAAAGATACACCAAAATTGAAAGTAAGTTTTATTTCTCGAAAATGTAGTGTTGATTGTTAAGTACAGTATTTCATAAGAAAATCTAATACTGAACGAAATTATTAGATTCAATCAAAATGTATAACATACAATAATAACTAATGATTTCACCTCCTCAGCTTTTTTAGCTTCGAAATTACACATCATCAAATAAGACATTTAAAACTGTACTTTGAAGTACAATATAAAAAAATATCGGCCACAGAAGCTTCCGTACTATCGTAAAAGATTTAAAAAGAAACGCTGCTGTCCGTCTATCCATCTATATATCTGAATCAGCTGGTGTTTCAGGGGGAGGTACTTCCCATATAAACTCCCCATTAAAATTCAGGTTCTTATCTAAGAAAAAGTTTTTGTTTTATGCACTATCAAACTGAAATTTGCATACTATAGGTCTCTAATCTAAGGATGGGTATCGATTAATCGAAATAATCGATGATTCGATAAATCGGATAATCGTTTTTTCCGCTTACTTGGTTTTTTGTTAGGGGTTCATGAACGTTTAAAAAATATACGGACTGGACAAAAAAGTGAGAGCGATAGAGGCAACAAATCTAGCTGGAACACCTACTCGTTCCGACACCTCTTCAGACTCGGACTCGTCGATCTCAGGTGTAGCATATTCGTTTTTGTTAAAAAAGTACAACAAAAGTGTTCAGAAGATGTGGTCCAAAAGTCTTTTGACATCCCAAGCCATAGATGATCAAGGCGGCATAAATGAGTTCAGCCTGTATTTGAGGACGCCACGGGAAAGTATTCAAGAAAACCCTGTGTTTGGAAGTAGATGGCTGAGACGTTCCCAGCAATTTCGAAGGTCGCCTTGACAGAAATCCCTGCTGTAGTAACTTGGGAACCTTCAGAGAGGTTTTTTTTCCGAAGCATAACAAACTCAGAGAGCAGAATAGCCGTCTGCTTTCCTTCCAGGCCAATGAGCTTTTGTTTTGGAAGGATATTGACGACAAGTATTAGTAGAAAATTATAAAATCGATGTTTTGTTGGTCGATACCGATCCCTACTCTAATCCATCTCCACTAATCATGTAAATTTGAAGACCCTAGGCTGACTGGATCGTATAGCTGACATACAAACCCATAAGTTACTAGTATGGGGACCCCTACAGATTTTTAACTTTATTTTATTTTCAGTATTTGTTGCTGAAGTCCCAATAGAATATTCAGTGAAAATTTTAACTATCTATTATTGTTCATGAGATACAGCCCGAGGACGGAGGAACAGCGTAGCCTTAGTAATAGGGTTCCCTTTGGTACCCTTTGGGTACGCATCTCTAAAGTCAACAAGAATTTGGAAGATTAAATATTTTGCTGATAGATTAAAAAATTATTGGAAAATTTCTAACCATTAACCGCTTCTACTACTTCGTCTACTACCTTCGGACAACTACATTTGAGTAGGGACTTCGCAAGAGCTCATCTTTCCATTTTATTGAAGTTATTTTTGATTGATATTTACAAATTTTGGAAAATCGTCTTACGAAAAAAGTATCAATGTAATATCTACAATAGCTTTTCCTTCCTTTATTTTAGCTAAATGTGTTTAGTAAAACATTTATACCAAGAAACAATATAAGTATTTATAATTTTCCACAACATACAATCAACAGAGTCTAAAAATAGGCCGCAGAAGAACCTTAAAAAAAGGAGATAAAAAGTTTTCCATTCCTGTTTTCATTTAATGCGACGCATTTTCTCACATAAACTACGCATTTAAAAACGTAAAAGGCTGGCAAAGCATGCGTCACCACCAAATCCACCCACAAAAGAGATACAAAACCCAAAAGAAGCGCCTAAAATGTCATACAAAATCAACCCTCAGACCAAGTTGCGCTTCTTCAATTGAATGAGTGAGTGTGTGTAAACAATCACTCAAGAGTTAGGCGCATATCATAAGCCTCCTACTCAAAATTCATTGAAATAAATCAACAGCAAATGCCGCCCGCTGTTATTCTCTGACCAATTCGACTCCTCAACTCTTACTCATTTTGCTCTCTTCTTCACTCATCCAATCGCGTTTTTGTTTACATTTTTTTTTTTTTTTTGGAGACTTGGGACTCTCATTTGAGCTTTTTCTGATGGCTTTTGATTTTTCGTTTGTTTGGGGCATAGGCCGACAGGCCGGCCGGTACCTTGTTTGTTAGTTCTTTAACTTTTCCCCCCAGGTGAAAATAAATGCGCAGTTTGTGAATCATTGAAATCACCTTTGAGGAGTTTGAAAACCATTAAACAACAAAACAACAACGCAATACAATTTTGGCCAGTAAAAAGTAACAGAATTGCGCAGTTGAAAAGAGTTTCTTCCCCCTCTACACATTTTTGCAAAACATTTCATATAAACCAACCATCATCATCATCATCATCGCTTCTTATGGAAAGAAGTCGTAATACCACAAAGTGTGGCATGTTTTTCTTTAGCGATGATATCATTTTATTTTTTGTGTGCTTAAACACACTTCTTCTTTCATTCATTCATTCATTCATCCATTCATCCATTCTCTGAACTAAGTTCAGGCAAAGAATTCTTATTTTTGCCATGAATTTCAAACATAATTTCGGATTTTGTTAAAAACAACATAAAAAATTCCTTTGAAATGCTGTGCATATTTTATGGTGCAAAATCATTTTGTTGATAATTCATAGGAAAAACTTAGGCAAACAATTCTTGATGAAATTTATTAATATTTCAATTCACCTAGATACTAAACACTAGTTAAATATGTAGACAAGTGTTCAGAGATAGAAATTCTTTTGAAATAGAGTATAAGGGTTTATTATAATTTGTGAGAAGTCCTCTACACATTTCCAATGAAACACTAACGGAAAAGTTCAAAACATACTGAATATTCTCTTAAGTAGCCTAGAAAACAAAAATATGTATCGATTCTTTAAAAGAAATATAAGAAATATTATTATTTTGTTTAGTGTTATCACTTATTCAATGTTTTAAAAGTATCTGAAAATGATATTGACCTCCTACATTTCACCGTGATCTATCAATCAGTTTTTTTACACATTAATAATAATAGTAAAATAATGCCAAAGACCACCACAAAAAAGAAAATATCTTCAAAATGTGTCTTATAAACCGTAAAGATTGAATATTAAAGAGGTTTGCATTTTATTATCAGGAAATACCAAGTAACAAAACAAATGGACCCTTGCTTAGCCTCAAATGCAAGCTGTCATAGCGCTCTAATAGTGGTCAAACTGTCCAATTCAACTTTATTTTCCTTTGCCCACTATATGATGTTTAACTTTTGGCTTGTCGCTGTCAACTTCTTCAATGGAAGGATTGTCTCACCAGTTGTCTTCATTTCCAATGAGTCATAAACTGATTTCTTTATTCATTTCCTGCAGCAAATCTTCGATTTTTATTCATTCTCGTGCATTTTCATGCTCTGACATCTATTTTCCATTGAGTCGGTTCTCAACGAAATGTTGTCATCTGGATCCTCTTTAGTATCTGAATTGTTTTCGGTATTAATAGAATCGTTTTTATTGAATGGAGGAGTAAACTTTTCCAAATATCTGCTATTGCATCATGGGATGGTATTTTTCTAAAAAATTTGCAGGCAAGAACACATCACCCTGAATGGTGAGTTTTTATTGACTTTCGAAATGTGTTCGGGGATTTCACGTGATTGTCCATGACAACATGCGGACAGGACTGGCGAAACCGTTGCCGATCTGGATCTGAATTATTCAATATCCGCATTAGCCAAGTTCTGCTGTACTTCAATATGAACGGATGGAAAACTTTTCAAAATAAAAACTTACTAAATTTGTTATTAATTTACTTCAATTGTATTTGTCTGTTTTTGATTGTAATTTTCAATTGAACCGAAATTGTTCTTCTTAATTAACTTTAACTTCTTATTCTGTTATGTGAAATATTCAGACCATAGGAATATTGAAACTAGTATACATACATACATACATTGTATACCACAACCGTTTTTCATAATTATAAATATGTAATCTTTTCGTCATTACAGAAAATTTGACCCAATTCAATTATCAAAATCAAATGCACTATCACGGGTCGGGTGCATTCATTTAGACTTTACAGTTGCATTATAAGAAAATGCAAAATATCTTTAATGAAATTATTCTTGGAAGGGCTACATTTTAACATGTTCGCTTTTGATTGGTTTTTAAGAATTGTAATGAAATATTTAAAATGTCAGGCCTAAACTCTCTAGATAAAACACAAAAATCTGTTAATTGTGAAACATTTATTATGTTATGCCTTCATATTTCGTAAGGCGTTAAATTAATCAATGCAATATTAAACTATCACAGGTTGAACATGTCTAATTTAAGTCAATAAAAACTTATACATAAACGAACTATGAGATGAGACAATGTTCATTATTAATCAGTATTCTTGTGAGGTGGCAAAAAGTTCCAATCGTGGTGAATGAAATCCGTAATTTGCTTTGATTGCATTGATTCATGAGCAGCGCAATTATTGTTGAAAGTATACAAAAATTTAATTGAAATCTACGGGAATAAACCAAATGTTGGCAACTTTTGGACATGCAATCTTCATTATCCATACTCTATAACTGTATCAGAAAGAATTGATGTGTTTTTGGAAAGTCTGTCGCATGTTTCGAAATAGCGGGAAGAAGATTAATATAATTTTAGTGATTTGTAAACACGCAAATGTTGTGAGGAGTATCGTTGATAGGTAGACTTTGAGTAAGGGTCTCTCTTTTTAAAAGGCAGTCTTCGGGAAAAGTACTTCTTTATTGTTGGAAACAGCAGCTTGGAATTCAGCAGTTAATTGTTTTACAACTTCAACTGTGCTTTAGTGGGACTAGCTGGCATATTACGTTTCACTTTTGTCACAACCTTTCACAATGTACGAGGACTGCAGTTTAATTTGCTCTTCTTTGACTATATTCATTCTATCGATCTGAGTTTAATCAATATTTTCAAGTCTTCATCTGGCTATCCTTTTTTCACGAAGAACTCTTTCTTCAACAGGGATGTTCTGCATTAAGTTCTGGTTTTTCTTTTAACATTTGCCTATATTTTAGTTGCTCTTCTGTCATTTTAACTGATATTCTTTTAAAAAGTTTCTTTTACAAAAAAAAAAAAAAAAAAAACTTTTAAATCTTTTATGTTGCGGGTGGGTGCATTAAGCTAACAATGACTACTTAATAAATAACAACAAGTATAATACTTACATATTTTGGCACATAAGAATAAATGAATATTTAATATCTCATTTCGGTCTTCTTCTTTCACTCATATCGAAAAATGTATCAATTGTCAGGAATCACCCAACTTTAATTGTTAGTAATGTAAATCAATCAAAAATGATATAAAAAAAAATTCCATCACTAATGAAATGTTGTTATTATATCCAAAATGGTCTCAGAATTAAACTCGTACTTTAAAAACCAACAACCTTGAAATGCAATTTAAACCAGCAAATGCCAAAAACCTCAAAAATAATGCAATAAAGTACAGTCATTTTTTAAAACTTCAATAAGGAAGATCATTTCAACAACAACAAATAGTGATTGGTATTGTTGTACATGCTACATATGAACATTTTAAAAGGTTCAAAAGCATAGAAATTTTACTGAATTTTTAAAATGCATTTCAAGGTTATAAAAGAAACATGAAGAAAATAAAAATAAATACATATAAAACACAATACACACACATACTGAATTTATCTGAAATTTGTCACTCAAAATGATGCTATGCAATAACAAAAAGAAATAAAACAAAAAAACACCAACACATGAGTGGAGCAAACGCAGATACAAATTCTTCCAAATATGTACATACATATGTGCGTATGTACTTACTTGCCCAAATTGTCAAAGGAAATACAATACATAATAAACTCACTCAAAGGCTAAATAAATGAAATGGTGTTAGTTGAGTGAGTCAAAGAGTATTGGGAGCCAGAAAGAAGCTTATTGAACTCAAATGGAACCAAATACTAATATTTTGAGTGATTGAGTGATTTTGTTTTTTTCAAGTTCAAGGTCAGGGATTCTTTTGAGAATTCTCTTTCAGATTTGTTTTATTTTCTATTGAAATTTTTTCAATATAATGTAAAATAAAATCCCATATTGTCTCAAGCTAAATGAAATCCTCCCTAAAATAGAATTTTAAAACAAATGAACAAAAGTCACTCAAAATTTTATCTTAATTTCACAGGATTTTTGCTCTCTCAGATTTACAATATATTTTGTACTTTTAGACTGTACAAAAAATTCTTACATGTAGTCATTTCAAAAAAAGGACTCAAAATTCAAAACAATGAGCAATTGAAAAGAAAGAGAAAACAAATGTTAAAATAAAAACTTTCCATAGCAAACAAGAAAAAACATGACAGATTCCTTTCAAACAATTTCTTTAACAAATTCTCAATTTCATGCTAAATAAAAAATAAATTCAAACTGAAATTTTATTTGAAAATAACTCAGAATATAAGGACATAAGAGATTTCCAATAAATCACTAAATTGTCCAAGATTTTGTCTTTTAAATGTAAAAAATAAATTCTATTGTTATTAACAACCTAATGAGTATTAAAAGATAAATATAGACGAGATATATATCGTACTACACTGTAGTAAATGTACTCCATTTTTACAATAAAAAAAAAGTAAAACAAAAATATAATCAACGCAGAGAGAAACCACAAATAAAAAACGCAAAGCAGAAATATGTTAAAGCTTCACTAAGAGTATTTTATACCTTCCACATGACTGTGAATGTTGGCATTATCATTGTACCATTGATGTTTGTTATGCCCCATATTAATGTATGAATGGAAATCATCAGCTTTTGAGATATCGGAATGAAATTTGGTACAGTTAAATGGAAAAAGTTGGTCATACCCATTCAAACAGCAAAATATGTAACTTTCGTTTTCAAACTGTGTTTTTACATTTTATAATCTCGGTAAATTATAATAGAGTCATCAGAGTATTGTAACGTGACGAAATATTGTTTACAAGGTTTCTTGAAATTGAAATGATTGGACAATTATTATATGGTTTGATATAACCTATCTCTATATAACGAATGGAAAAAAAAAAATCATTGATATACAATTTTAAAAATGATTTGAAATAACAATTACCATACCATAACATAATGACAAACGTGTAATTCAAACGATCGGTCAAATGATTATGTTAGCTGCCATGTTAATCTTTAACTTTTTATAAGTTTATTGCATTAAAAAACTAATAAGTAAAAGATAATAATTGATATTTTTTCCATACATTTATAATTTCTGTATACATAAATGAGCAAATTTATATTTAACTACAATTTAAAAGGAAGGTATATAAGTTTCGGGATGAATTGAAGTTAATGTTTTATTCGGCTTTGTTTTCAAACGCTCATCTTTCGTTTTTAATCTTCGTATGTCGTTTCTTGAATGAAGTCAGCATTCTATTTTTGGCAATGTTTGCAGCCCAAAACAATTATTGTACAATAGCCACAGCAACAACAACAACAACAACAATAACCCATCAGACCTCTAAAATCCAAAACATATACTACTACATAACTTGAAATGAATGAAATGAAAGAGCAAAAAAAGCTAAATAAACAAGCGAAAAAAACAAGAAAGCAAAAAGCGAAAAATATAACATATAAAATTATCTTGCAAATAAGCTTTACCCAAAAAAAAAAAAAATATATACATACGTACATATTATATTATATATCCATAAAAACTTTAGGATTTGTGTGTGTGTGCATGCACGACTATTGTGCGTGAGCATTTCAGGGTAATGCGATTATAGTGTCGAAAGGAAACTTACTTTTAGATATTTAAAGGAACTAAACTCTAAAACTTTATATGAACACAATATCCTTTGAGGAACCATCAAATCTTGTTTACTATAATATGGAAGAAGTCCTAAACTTATATGATTTTGTACCTTGTCCTTAAATGTAGTATAAATTAATGTTGTTGTGTAAATGAGTAAAATAAACATGATTCATCACATGAAAACGTTTGGATTTCTTAATGATTTCCATGTCGTTTTGAGACCGTGAAATCTACGATTAATAGGGGAATCATTATGTGTAATATATAATTCTATATCATTACGACTGCTCCACGTGCCTTTTAAGTGGTAATGCCATCTGTTTTTGGCTTAAAATGTTTCCTAGGCGTCAACGTTTTCATTTGTTGAAGAATTCCAGATTAAAAGTTGTTACATAAAATGTCTTGGAAGTATTCACTTTATTAAAGTTGGTTTAAGGTAAACCAGAATATCGCAATCTAATTTTTTTTTGTATATTTTTCTTCAATTCATTCAATTTAGTATTATTTTCAAATCACCCTAATGCGTCTTACAAATCCATTTAATTTCTTCAAGTGATGATGGCTTCTTACAACAAGTACAATTCCATTAGTTGGCTTCATTCCTCTTCAACCTCATACCATACCATATTAAGTCTACCTTTCTGTCATTAATTTTGCTTTAAGGCCCATTTGAGTCATAAAACTTTTCTGCATACTTTAGGCGATGACATCGTCGTTTCATTTTTCGCTAAAATCATTATTTCTTATCCTCAAATGCAAAAATAATCCAATTGACCAAGACCAAGGCAGCTTTAATTTTGATTAAATTAAATTAAATTAACAAGTTGTTAGTTGTTGTTTTTATTTGTAAGTGTGATATGATGATGGATCTTGTCAGTCACTTTCTTCACTAACTTAAAGTACTCAAATAATTACAGATCTTTTGCTTTGTTTGCTTTGAGTGTGTTGTTGTTTTTTTTTTTTTTAACATTTAGTCAATTCATATTTGCTTTGATGGACCTCTCTTTCAAGCCATGTCAGACAATCAATATACTTGTACATAACTGTTATGAGATGTAGTTTGAATGAATCTTTATTTCTTGTTCAAACCAATTTTATTCAGTTTTAACCAGTCGAAGTCTCTATGATTTACTGTGTTTCTCAATTCAAATTGATAATTGTTTCTATTTGTTTTGTGAATTTAAATAAAAAAGAAAAACAAAATCGTAAACGCAATCTATAAATAAAACTCGATAAAAATAATAAACCTTTTTTTTTAATTAATTAATCATTAATTATAAATTTGATATTATTATGTGTCCATTATTATTTTCTACAAAAAAAAAAAAAAATATGGTATATGACTGGCATTTAATTTTTTTGTGTGTATTTTGTAAAATTATTTTGAAATGTAATTACTAATTATTAAATTTTCATTATTTCAGGTATGTAAATTTATGACAATTAAAAGTTTTTTATCGTAGGTGAGTAGTTAGTTTATTAACGAGTTTTATAAGTAAATAACCACATCTCCAAACTTGCAACATAAATGTATATACAATAAATACTATGTACATCTCCGGGGTCAATTAAAGTCTCGTGTAATACAATGTGATTAGGGACATAGGAATTCTACATTCTCCACTACTGCTGGCTCCTAACCAAAGTTATTATTAAAGATCTAAAAGATGTAAACTGATGTATATATTTTAAAATTTAGTTAAATTCATTTCCAATTAAAAGTTTAGAGACAAAACAGTATAGTTCAAGCATTTTATTTCTATCCAAATTATTTTTCATATAAACATCAATTTACCTTTCATCATAACATTTTATAAGTTTAGGATTCTTTTAAAGAAGTCTAGTTTATTATACTATTGTAAGATAATTTGCTTTTGCTTTCAAGCAAGTATTTCCATTTCCTAGTTATTAATTCTGATACACAATTAACAACTATACTTTGAACCTCTTTACGTGGACTTTGCACTATAGTTTATCGAAGTCAGTGATTTAAGCCAATTGCATTATAAAAGTTGCCCTGTTTATAGAAAAATTGAAAGACTTAAACAAGATATGACTAAACAAACATACATTCCAAACGTTCACTTGCAGCTAGTGTTTTTTAATTTGAAACACCTTCAATAATGGTGATTGCATTTAATAAACTTTGACATTTTTGCATCAAAAGCAATATTACTAACCGAATGACTGACTGACTCATTTCAATCATAATAGAACTGAAACTGACTGACACTAGTTGCCTGCCTGCCTGCCTGCCTGCCTGCCTGCCTTTCAAATAGCTTCTCTAAACAAGTCTTGCAAATTTATTCACATCAAAGGCAATCTAACAACAAAATTCATTTCTGTACATACTGTGAGTGCAAATTAAAAATACATAAATTTTGAATTGCAATTAACAATGAGAAGAAACTTGTTTCACTTGTCAACAATTAATTGCATGCACAAGCATTTTTGAATAAGATAAATTAAAAGAAATGAGAGATTTTAAATAGATATTTTACTATATAAACTGTGCTTGAAGATGTTTTGCAGGGTGGAGATACAATATACTATAAATACTTAGGGAAAATACCCAAGGCCCCAAGTAAACAAACAAAGCAACCAAAATCATACCAAAAATGCCTTCAGATATGCTGGTGATTCATAAACTTATTAACAGATAGATCAGTTTTCTAGTTATACTCAAGTAAAAATTATTTATTTAGTTGGGGATATGGATCCTAAAATTCTCTTTTGCTCAGGGCCCCCATAAGACTGAATGCAACTTAAGTTGTTTTTCTTTGTTCCGTGTAATGTCCATTAAACAAGATCCACATCCCCTAACTGCGCATTAGGTTTGCATGTAATTTTATACTCGTGTCACGCTTGTTGGGTCTGTTAACCTATTAGTGGAAAACCAACATACACACTAACGACAATCAGAAGCTAGTTAGAGACCGCCAACACACTCTGCGTGCACATTAACCATATTGCTATTGCGAGTTTTTCTTTGGAACTTTTGTTTCTAATAAATACTACAGTATATTCTCAGTAAATAGATCTATTGAGATATTGGAATTAAACAAGTATAAGAAAATTGCCTCTCATGAGTATTGTATAGTATTTGTTGCATTAAATTGAAGCTTTCATTCTAAATATTTATTATTTGTTAAATATTTTTGTACTGTTGTCCCAAGTGGGTTGTTTCAACTTGATGGTTGTCCCAATTAGTGGGTATCTATTCTTGAGAAGTGACTTTATCTAATTGGCATATGGGTGGTTGGTTTTGTTTTCTAACTAAAGTGTGCTTCGTTCATTTCATGTTTCGATTTGACATGCTAGACTTTGTGGCGGCAACTATGACGACGCTGACATTAAAACAATACAATAAACAACAATGTGAATGATGTATTAAAATGCATACATAGCAACCACTTTAAGTCAATAGTTCAGCATTGATTTTTGCTTAAAACGAATACAAATTATTCTTATTAAAAAATTCTTCTATACACATATTATTTTATTGACTTCTTATTATTGAATAAACTTCCTTATTGTGTAATCAGGTATGTCCATAAGTTCTTATGTTCTTAAGGAAGTCTTTATGGTTAAGACAAACGAATCGAATCATTGACCTCTAGTCTCTCTCGGGTATTTGGTCCTTATAGCTGAGATGTGAAGTTTAAACAACTTTGGATCTGATAGTTTTGATTATGTTTTTAATACATATTTTAATTTTTAAGTATAGTAAAATAATTGAAGCCATTTTATAATGGAACTTATAGATTTTTGTTTTTTTTTTGTTTTTGATATCGAAGTATCACAAAAACAATAAAATAATCGTCCAAGTACGAGTCAGACTCACACACGGAGGACTCTGTACGAAGGTGGGGGTTTGTATGGGAGGTACCACCCCTAGTGTTCCTATTTGCCTGATACAGCGTCAGTATCGAAAACTTATAGTGTATGAATTTCAGTTCCATAGTTCAGAAAATAAAAAAGTTTTTCTAATAAGAGCCTGAAATTTAATGGGGGTTTGTATGGGAGGTACCACCCCTAGTCGTCCGAACAAACTAAAATTTAGACACTAGAAGTCTTGTAAGTCATTTCCACCAACCACCTATATTTCAAGACCAACCCTAGGTTACTGGATCCTATAGCTCCCCAACGTTTCTTGTATGGAAACCCCTTTTAATTTTTAACTTTATTTTAGTTTTAGTGTTTATTGCTGTAACCCCAATAGAACTACACATTCTGGAGAAATTTAAACTTCCTATCTATTACGTTTCAAGAATAATAGGGTCCAGAACGCTTAAAAAAAAAAATAGGAACAAAGACCAAAGTCAAAATAATATTGATGATCCTGTGTTTAAAATTACCTAATTTGATTGACTATTTAACGAGACGTATGTTCTATTTCATAAAGTCCCCGATCTGCTTAGACATTTTGGGTTCAAGAAAGTAATTTTTTCATTATTTTCTACTATATTTTACCCACTTACAAATGCATAGTCAAAGTTGCAAATCCCTTCAATTTGCTTATATTTTTTTTTATTTTGATTGATGTCTCTATAATTAAGGTGTCTTGTGGTGAATTATAATTTTTCATTTATAAAATATACGCTCTATTCCGGTTTTATAAGTGTATATTGTATATAAAAAGATATATGTTTAAACAACATTTCAATTGGCATTGGTTGCCTGCCACTGTGTATACTATAATATTTTGCAAATTTATTAAAAACTTTGTATAATTTAATCTTGCATAATTCAAGTTAGTAAATCAACATGAAAAGATGAGTTTGGCATAAAATACTCCACCAAAACGACACAGTTTATTTGATGAATGACCTTAAATATATTTTATAATTTATTAAATTACCTCAATCAACATATGTTTTCAGTAAGCAAAATTGTCGTCTATCCCTTATTTTTAAATTTTTAAAATTTGAATTTAAAAATAAACAATCTTTTTGTCTTTGCCTTATGTATCTATTATTTTTGTATCCCATCTGATACGGTGGGGAATTTCATGCACCTCATTTAATCACTCAGACTAAAACCATATAAAATACCTCAAGTTGAAGCAAACAACAATTTCTTGCAACCACTACATTGTTTTTTTTTTTTGTCATTAATGTTTACATTTTGCGCCTTGTGGCTGGCGGCTGGCGGCGGCTCATTATGGTTTTTGGTTTCACTTCCTTCTTCTTTATACATAGCTTCGTCATGTTTTTCTGCGATTACACTTTGGATCGCTTTAAAAGCTTTTTGACAGTCAGTTTGACGAATTGTAATAATAAGAATGATGACGACTCCTATCATGAACAACCCTAACCTTACGCCTATGGTCAACTTTAAACCGTCATAGAAACATGCAATTTAAATTTAGATGGGAATATGTCCCAACAATGAAATGATCTCAACGATGAGAAAAATCGATCATGCCAAAGATTTGCCTCCTAACATGTTAATAGGTGTAGGGATTTTACATTTGTAGCATACTTATGTTTGTATGAAGATTTTCACGGAGTCTCTCAATTCAATGTTGTATAATTCATTTAATTTAATTTGGCTTCTATTATTTTTTCCAGCATTATATCTCATATTAAAATTTGAAAATGGTTTTCATTAAAGATGTAACAAATAATGAATCGTTATCAACCATAACGGTTATTCAAAACATAATCGTATAAGCCTTGATACCAAATGCAAAAGTTATCGAGTATTCATTTTTGTATATACAAAATTTGTCAGGGCTACAACAAAGTTTTCATTATTCATAATTTTTCATAAACAACGACAACTCACTCTATGATTTGAAGACATCAGCTGTTAGTTTAGTACTATAGCGACAACCATATGTTTTAGTACTAATTTTTAAGATATTAATTAATTGAAGTCTGTTGGCAGTTCCATTGAAAAAAGAAAAGAAAAAAATTTACCCGTGGAATAGACTTTAGTGCAATGGTCGACGAATATAATAGTAAAATTATTCGTGTGGCTGTTGCACAAATTTGTGAATCTCATGGCTTCATTAAAATTATGCCATCGGCATTGGAATGCTTGGAAAATGTTTTACATAACTATTTGCGAAATTTATGCCGGCATTTATTTTGTGTAACCGAACATGGTGATTTTCATAAAATATTCCTAATTCTATTTATAATGTTAATTGTGTTTTAGTTCAACACGATGGACCAAATCTATTAAATCTTATGTTGTGCATGAGGAGTCTACAAATTAATATCCGTGAAATAATTGACTATGTGACTCAGACGGAACCAATAACATTTGCATTTGGTATTCCTAGATATCCATTTGTTAACCATGAACCAATTAATTGGATCTCACTGGATCCTCAACTCGAGGCTAATGATTCTAGTATAAAAACCGCGCGTGGTGAACCAACCATTATACCAACCGCAGTTTATATGTCTCCGAATGGTTCAATACACTCAAAGCTTGAGGGAAAATATTGTACATCTGTTATACCAGAAATTTTCTATATGGAAGATTATTTAGAGCGTGATGAGCCACATCCTCCACAATCACCATTACTACCACCACCACCACCAACAAAGTGCCTTGATGATAACTGTTTACATTGCGAGAGGAAGAGGAAGAAAAAGGAAAGGAAAGAGAAGAAGAGGAAGATAATAGAGCAGAAGAAGAAGAAATTAGAAGAGGAGTCAATATTATCATTTGCTGTGGAATAACAATGGAAAGCAAAAAATATCAAGACTAAAATAGAAATATGCTATCTAAAAATTCTCAGAACTTTTTTACCATGTCTATCAGGACAAATCAAATCAAAAATAAGAGTTTGTTTATTCGACTTTCGCTTCTTTTTTCATCATTGAACAACCGAAAACAACAAATGTAACTTCTTTATTAGTAAGAAAAATTAATTAATATAATTAAAAACTAGAAAGAAGGTTATCTTCGACTATGCCGAAGATGAAATATTCTTCACGAGATTTGTATAGGAGGTTCCCTCTTTAGTTGTCCGATTCGCTGGTTCCGACAAATGCAATGCGCCTATCTTGGAAACTGTTAGTGTCCAAGTCTCAGTTCGATAGGACAAAAACAAAAAAGTTTTTCTAAGAACATGAATTCAAATGGCTGGTTTGTATGGAAGGGGTACCCCCTAGTGGTCCGATTCGACTGGTTCCGACAAATCTATTGCGTATGGTAAAAAGAAAGGTTCGTGCTCTCTAGCTCAAAATCTCCTACAAACTTATAATACTATTCACTCCCGTGAAGAGTGTAAATATTATGTATGAAATTATTTGATTTATATTCCTAAAGGTGGCCCTTTAGGGCATTACGATGCATATTGTCTCATTTCAGCTAATATTGTTTTTTTTTCTTACAAACTCATGTAATTATTTTGACTAAAGATTTTCCTTTTGCATAAATTTTCATATCATGCAACCAAAAATATCAAAAACAAAAGTAAAGATAATTTAAAACTTTTTGTTGTTGTTTGTGTAATTCACATGAAAATTATGCTTACAATTTTTCACATTCAAAAGTCAACTATCAACATTTCTCACTCAACGTAACTCAATTTAACTCTTAGAAGCAATCAAAGTTAACAACCACAAAAATGTATGATGCTTGCTTAAAATTGCATAAATTCAAATTATCGCATGTAACATTTTATGCAAAAAAAAAAAAAAAATATAAAAATGTATGCAATCTTTTTAGTTGTTTTTTATTGAAAGAAGATGTCTTCCAATTGAAATTTACTTCAGTTAAATCTTTTGATTATAAAGTTGTTAAAATTCTCAACTCAACAAAAATTATATATTTCCGAGTTGAAAATTACATTTTTCAAATCAATTCTTCACTTGTATTATCTGTTAAAATAAGATTAAAGTGCATTATAGATTTCTTGATTTTTATATCACTTAGGTGTTCGAGAATTGATTGAAATTCCACTGAATTAGTGTAGATAGATAAAAAAAAACTTGGATTGAAGACCATTTCTTTTATACTTAATCAAATCAATTGCTATACTAGCCCTTATAAAGATCGATTACTACAGCACCACAATTCCGCGACGGCTGAAATGTCTGCACCCTAACGACATCCCCAAAGTAGTTCATAAATGCCTTTGATGTCTAATTATTGTAAGCACACGTGACTATAAAAAAAAAAAAAAAAAAAATAAATAAAGAAAGAAAAAACAAAGTTTATTTTGAGCTGTTTTGTTAATTGCCACAATGACTGGCTACACAATCCATGGCCACAGACCCGAGCCATGGCATCCAGCAATCCATTGAAAGTTGCAACTTTCTATTTATAAACGATTTCATATTTTAATCATGTTTTAAAATTGTGTTTATTGTTCTTCCATTGTATTGACTTACAACTAAGCAGTAAGATAGAGTTTGATAGATAAAAAGTATTTCTTTTCCGCGTAAAGTATCTAGAATTACTTTTGAAAATAGGGAAAGATCTATAGAAGGTATGTTAAGCTATAAATATCTTCAGATAACGAATAAACAATGGTTAAGTATTGAAATATTAGATCCTAATGCATAATAAATAAATATTGTTTAACCTGTTAATGACTTCCAATTGAAGAATTCAAAGTAAAAAAGGACACACGATGGTCTATCTTGAAATGTATAATTCATTCTTTCTTCATTTACATTTCCTTTCTTTTTTTGTCTATATTTCTTGAAAATCATGTTCTTTAACAATTTGTAGCAATTGCAAACGGAAAAAGAGCAAGAGCCTAAGAAAATGGTTAGATATTCAAATGGCAAACCAAATGTAAAATGGCAACGACGTAACTAGAGCAATGAACCATGGAGTTGGATTGAAAATAATAAAAAGAAAATCGTATATTTAAATTTCAAAATTGTCTTTCTTTTCTTTTCTCGAAGTGCAAAGTTAAAAGGGAAGAAAGTAAATATATTCCGATGTACATAGTTGCCTAGGAAGAGAAATTGTGAATGATGAGTAAGTGTGTCGTTTGTTCTGTGTAACAATTTAGAATATTATTTCTGTTTTTGTTGTTACAAATCCTACTGACCCACTCAGTGCAGAAAAAGAGAAAGGATTGCGAGTGGTGGAGTAGGAAGAAGGATGGATATGAAAAGGTGATTGCCCTCTTATTGTGTGCAGGTGAACTTTTCATTTGACTCGCAACAGGATATTCTAGACTAGCACGCGATGTCATTATTCCAAACATGCAACAACTTTCCATTTGTCCTGTTTTTTTTTTTTTTGTGCCATGTTTTTAGACGGGAAATGCTTGCAACTAATGAAAAGTTATTTCCATGAATGAGTGAATGCATTTGAGTGTTTTTACTGATTCCAAGAAAATTTAAATTATCCATAAAATTACTTGGAAATAATTTATAATTAGAATTGGGTTTTTCCAAAATTTTAAAAACTCAAGTAAATATTCATCGTTTATTTACAATCAATTCTCAATGTATCTTGTTTTCACAAAAAAAAAAAACAAAACAATCTCCATTAAACTAACCTTATTTTACATTGAACAATGTTGAACGTTTCTTTGTCTAAACTACCATTATGTAAATAAAACTAACTATGATTTTTTTCGTTCTTGTTTATTATTCCATTTTGGCCATTTTGTCTTGGGTAAATAAAATTTGGAAAATCAAAATATTTACATTTATTTAAACAAAACTAAAGTGTAAAACAAATAACACTCATCATAATTAAGTCGCAAAATCCAAACCGAAAATGATGTCAAGTCATTGACTCACATTGCCAGGGAAACTCCACAACAAAAAAATATTTATACAGTCAATAAACTTAAAAATTATAGCAAATATTGACAAATTTATTCGACTCACCTCAAATGGTTTTGTTTTATGTGGAAGTCAATGCAACTTTGTTAAGAAATTGTATATAACTTGTGACATACCCGGCAATAAAAACTAGAGAATTTCTTCCCTACCTACTTTCTAAGATCAACAAATGATTTATTTGAAATATTTTCTGAACTAGCAGTAATCTGTAATCATCAATCGCGACAGACATGGGAATTCTTCAAATTATATCCACTCCCCCTTTCCTGAGCTAGCAACATAATATAATGACTGATGGCAATGGGATATCGCCATATTGGTTTGGTTAGTCTTTCTTGCAACATAGTATTCATGATTAAGGACATCACACATTGTGAATATCCTTGACCAATTCTTGACTAACAACAATATTTCATTGAGAGAGAGAGAGACTCTGATTCTCTTAGTTATTTTTGAAAAATTTTATACTATTGTACTAGCGACCATTAAGGCTTTTTGTTTTTAATATGTAAATACTGAGTGTAAAACTAATCACTGTCCTTAGATATTCATATACATATTTTTTCGTAAGAGATTCGTAGATAAGATTTGATTATTTATAGTAGGATGATGTACAAGGCCAGTTTAAAAAGATAACAAATAAAAGAGAATCGTACTTTTTCGTGGTGCAAATATATAACATTCACACAAAGATTAAGGTATCAACGGCAGAGCCGACTAAAGTGAATTCATGGTGTTGGATGGAACATTAATTGATCTACTTTTGGATATATAGGAAACTTTCTAATTTACTTTATTCCGGCTAGGACAAACTCTCAGATTATAAGTCGAATATTGGACACCACATTAATAGAGTTTGCTGACAACTTAATGGGGAAAACTGTACATTTTAACATAATCACGCCCCAATTCATACAGTAGCCAAAGAAAGGAATTTTTCGCATCTTGAAATGTCCGACAGTTTGAGGGCATTAAACAATACAAAGTCGCCCTGGTCGTGTTGTCGGACAAGATTAGCGATTTTACGTTAGAAGTACTTTTAAATTCCATGCCAAGAAAACTAAATCAACTGATAGATTACGACAGAAGCAAGACAAATTTATTATTGTAAATTAATATTCTTTTAACATTTATAGTTAAAATTTCCTCAGTGCAAATAGTCCCTCTTCCCTTAGGGTATAAACTACTTTTAAAATGTATTTCCTTAGGTTGTGAAAGGTGTTTAGAATTGATAAACAATATAGGTATTACGCATACGTCGTGTTGTTATCGGAATTGAGTACTTAAAGCAAAAATTGACAATAATCACGTCGTCTGTCAATGGGCAATCAAACCTAAAAATAAATAATGAAAATAATGTCTGTTTTTCGTTTTACACATACAAATTATATCTATTTTATGTTATAATCTTCTTTTAGACGTTAAAAACAACACAAATTAAATATGATTTATTTCAAATGCGTGGGCCTCCTCCTCCATGAGTATATAATCTTATTTTTCCTTAAGAGTTTTCATTTCATTTTCCTTATTCTAAATTGGTGACGACTACATATTAATATATTTTCGTAAATCTGTTTGTTTGTTGTGTCATTTTACTTGTTTACTTATTACTCCTCTTCTTTCGGTTTAGTTCTTAGATCTTCTTCATCATTTTTGTATAGAATTCTGCACATGTTATGACATGGCATAGGGTGGTTTGGTCGCCATGGAAATGGAAAATGGTTTCATTCAACTTTTCTTTTTGCGTTTCTTTTTTTTTTTTTTAAGAATAAATCGAAACAAGTGTTTGGTGTGTGTGATGTGATTTATGTTTAATGAAAACATATAAATATGAGCAACATTTACGTCATTGAAAATATCCCAATATATATTTTTATTTTATTGTTTTTTCTTTTTTTATCTTTTAATAGAAGCATTGTTGTTGTAAACTGAATGTTTTGAGTGAGGATTTGAAACTGTTGTGATGCTTGATAAAGCTTAATTAAACAATAATTGGATCACAATACACAAATCACAATAATATCAAGTGCATGAAATAATACGATAATATCTTGAGATATCTATTAGGTAATACAGGACACAAAAGTGGGAAAATATATTTAGAATGAAGTTTAGTAGGATAATTGGTCAATTATGCATCATAGCTGCTTTCTCATTAATATTTAAAAAAGACCACTTCTGTGCTTCTTATGTTTCTCTTCTTCTACATAAACTTCCATTTACTATAGATAAGTATCTCGAGTATTTCATTAAAAAAAAAAAAAATTAAGTAGTGTTCCTCTCCCTCATAAGCACAATATGGATGATTTTTTTTTTTATTTTCGTCACATTTCATTTTCAAATTTTTTGGATTTACTCCCCTTCCCTTCGCTAAAGAAGTTTCTCTTCAACAACCACTTACTTTATAAGTGTAAAATGCTTTATCACTTTAGTATTATTTTTGCAACACTTAGAATTTTCCCCATGAAATATTGTATATTAGCATGATTAGCATTGAATCAGGAATGACCCTTAACATTTTTGATCGCAGATCATTTTTGTTATAGAAAATACCAATGCAGAGACTGTATAATTTTAAACATGTCCTATCTTTTTCCCGGTTAAAGTGGTTTACAAAACTCTGACCCAGTCAGTACCTTGACATTTCCTCTTCTGAGTTTATATAGTAAAAATACATAGTAGAAAAATATTGTGCTTGGTCTTTATTTATCTCTATACTAAAATGACCACTAAATCATATAACCCACCATATATTTTGATTAATTTAATTTATTTATATGGCTATAGATATAGAGTTGGAGTTGTTTATTTTTTATGACCTCCTTTAGTTCATATGTTTTTAAATATATATTATACATACTTACATATAATTTCAGTTAGCTTTGCTTAGTTTAATTTAGTTTACCTTCAGGTTTCTTAACAATTAATTCGTTCGACATTTTTACTATTTGTTATTTATTATTTAATAACAAAGAAAAAAGAAAAATTATATTAAAACAGAAGTTAAATATGTAGTACATATACAAATTTTCTCTTTTTTTGTTGACTTAACAATTGTTTTTTTGGTAAATGTGTTTGCACTTGTGTCTGAGTGTGTTTATACTCATCATACAAATAAACAACTGCCAAATAAATATATACTACATATGGACAAATACATATTGCTAACGTGCTAAAATTTAAATTCATTTTAATTGTCATTTAAATGCGAGCCAAATAAATAAAACAATAAAACAAACAAACCAGAAATTATTAATTTTGATTGGTCACAATAAAACTTAAGTACACTTCACCTAACATTCAATTAAGTCTTTTGTTTTTTCTCGTTGGACTTCGGTTTATCGAATACATTAGATTAGATTAGGTATTTGAGGGGCTTGTAGGTATTAAAATCAGCTCACATCCATCCATCCATTTTCAGTCTCATTTTACCGAGTTCACTTGTTAAAATCTCAAGGTGCTTTCAACTTAAAGAAAATCAAAATGTTTTAAAGAATGAGCTCGATGAGCTCGATTACTAATTAACATATTATGTTAACAAATGTTCATTATCTTTATGCCAATAATTGTTTTTATCATCAACATATGAAGTGGTGTATTAAAAAAAGGGTGTTCGCGCTTCACATTGTCATTAATGTGAAAGTGATGTCATTTGAAAGTGAGGTCGTCGTTGTCGTCGTCTTCGACCCAAAGTGATGATCATCATTTAAAATAACGTCAATGTAATAAAATAATACGAATAATGATTATTATATGCAAGTGAACAAATTTATATGAAAGTACACGCCCAAATATACGAGGGTCGAAATGGAAATAATCCATAAATAAAGCGAACTGCATATTCTCTAAATTAAGTCCTCTGCAATTATTTCCCATTTTCATACCTGAAGAAATGCCGAGCAAAGAGATTTGAGTCGAATAAAGATGAAACAAACGCCTATTTTGAATATCTTGAGAAAACTTGTTATTTGGAAGAGGTTAAAAAATTTTATAAATGATGGAATAATTGTATTGAGCTACAAAATGAGATTAAATTGGAAAAGAAAAATAGAGAAAAATGTTGTTTGTTTTTTTTTCTTAAATTTGTTCTGAGGACTTATCAAGCGACCCTCGTACATGTGTAAAAAAAAATAATTTCCGGTTTTCTTTTTTTTATTTAAAATTTTATTTCATAATGTAAACAAACTCCATTTGTTGATGGATGGAGGGAAGATAGTTGTTTGGAAGGAAAAAAGGAGGAAAGGTGGTTGAGGAGTTTACCACCTGTGACTTAAATTACAAGTTTACATGTATAAATATAATGTTTTCATATAAAGATAATTACATATAAGTATTTAAATTATCACAATATGTTGAATATATGTATATTATTTTTTTTATCTATTTTCTTGTTTTTAGTTGTTGCATATATTTTGGTCATGAGGAACATTTTAAACATGAAAATCAAATATTTTTAATTAATTTAAAATTAAAAACAGCGGTGGCCCAAGGTTTGATAGAGAGACGAAGTGAGCGGCGTTTGCCGGCCGGCCTATAAAATCAGCCCCTAAAAAAAAAAAAAAAAATGGGTTTTTTTTTAGAAATAGAAATGTCTCTTAGAATTAAAAGGAAAATTAGGCACAAAGCCAAAGAATTTTTCTTGTAGCGTTGTGTTTTGTCTACAATACATTTTCCCTTTCCTTTTTTTTTTGTACTTACTCATTCTTTTTTGTTGTTGTTGTTGTTGTTGTTGTTGTTTTCCTTCATCGCACAACAAACTTAAATGGTGTTGTTGTTGTTGTTCTTGATGCATCTTTGCGGTGTTCTTGATGATTGGACGGTCCGCTCTCGACTCACTTTACAATACCGTCATGGCGACAACCATAAGCAGTACCAAGGCTAACCAAGGACAAATGAACATAAGACAAGCGGCTTCAAACATCTTTTTGTTGGCTTTGTTGTTTTTGCTTAAATAGCGTTGATATATTTGTTGTTAAAAAGTTTAAAAAACCAGGCCACAGTTTATGATGCTTCTCAATGGTTAAAATGTTAATGTTGATTGAAGATTTTTCCTTTTTTTTTTATTAGCTCTGACAGCTCAGAGGAACAATAAATAAAATTATTTATTAAATTTTCAAAGGTTACTTTTCGTTAAACAATTTTTCAAAATTGCGTCTCATTACAAATGGCGACGCTGACAGTTACTTTTACCCATAACGACGTTCACATCCAAACTAAAGTGATTCGTTCGTTCGTTCGTTCGTTCGTTTTAGTTCGACTCGGTTTGACATCGTCGCAACGCTCTTCGCTCGTCGTTTGTTTGCTTGTTTGTCTGTCGGCCGGTCTTGTTATTATTGTTATTGTTGTTGGTGTATTGTGTGTTTGTGGCATCGTCGCCTGTGCCTTTGTTATTCCGTTCATCTTTACTCTCGCTCTCTTTTTTTTTTCTTTAATTCACTCTCAAATTAATAAATTTGTTTTGCGTGTGCGAGTCATTAGGCACTCAGCTATCATTGTTATTGTTGCCGATCATTTACTAATCTCTCTCACACTCTCTATTTTTCTCTACGTTAATACTTCTTACCTTTGCTTTTGATTGTGCTTAACATTTTAGCGCTCTCTCAACGCTTGCTTCTTGTTTTGTTTTGCTTTATTTTATTTGTTTGTTCTTCATTTCATTGAACTTTTAATTTAATTTCACACACATGCACGCTCTCTTTCTCTCTTTCTTAAAATTTGTTTATGGTTTATCGCTCTTTTGTCCAGTCTTTCATTACATTTTATCTTTTATTTTGAGTATCTTTTTCTGCAGTGTTTTGTTTACGTTTTAACATTAAGTCACCGATATGATAACCCCTGAAAACAAATTGCGACTATATTGTGGGAGATAATATTTCTCAGATAATAAAACCGCACCAAAAGCTCAACTTGAAGACCTTTGATGTTTGTTATTTTATATTCAAAACATCGTAGCACGCGCCATATGCAAATAAATACACTTTGATTAAATCCATGAGATTGGTTACGCAATAAATTTGGTGCGATTGCAAAATATTGATAGAGGGTACATACCATACTATTATAACTTGAATAACATCAGAAATGATGGAAAAGTAAGTGATTACTTACATTAGGGTCTTAGATTCAATTACTTGTTCTGCAGAATATGAGGCAATACTCAGCTAATTTAGTTAGACCTATCAAAATACCGGTGTAGATCCTCTACTTATATCTTCGCAAACTCACTAACTTCTTTAGTTTTTATTTTTTATTTAAGTTTGTCAGTAGGGATTACCTAAGAGTAGTTCTAAGTCCTAAAACCCTAGAAATACTACATAGTATGTACATATTTTACGTATAATATTCAAAAAGTAAAGTAAATTAAAGATATTCAATATCTAATCTTATCTTAATGGGACAGAATGTGTTATAAAATTTTTAATAAAAATAGGTGTATGGTCAATAGACATCAACAAATCGAAGACCTTCAAAACACAATAAACAACTACAATGAAACCCAAACAATGATGGGCTGGCAATCTAGTGAATAATCTTTTTCAAAATGATAAATAAAAACCGGTCAATCATAACAAAACTATTGCTAGACAAATCAACTGACGGACACGATGACGATGAGACCAGACCAACGTTAAGTACAATGTACCCCAAGATCCAACAACATAAAACAAGAAAAAACTGAATACAAATTATGTATGTACAATAGATATTTTTAATTGATTATAAATTTATCAACTATGGAAAATTTCAAAAGAATTAGAAAGAGAAGAGAAATGGAATATGAATGTGGGGGACACAATTTTTGTTTATTAATGAAAAAAAAAAAAAAAAAAAAAAAAATATGGCATCACAAGTTTTATATACATATATCACGATCTTTTCAAATAGGTTTTGCAGTATGCAAGCACACATTAGTTGGACCTGCAACAAAGTATTACATATGTACTAAACTTGTCTGTCTATTTCAAGTGGAAAAATACAAGTTACTTTGATCGAATGACAGAGCAACCTGTTTTCTTGTTGTTTGTCTATTGATTCACTTTGATTATTCAATTTTCAACTTTTGTTTTTTATTGTTATTATTTAAATACTTTTTTAAGCCTATTAAATTTATGTACATACATACATACATACATATGTACATATGTGTACAAAGTAAAGTGAACTTTAAGCTTTACAATAATTTTGTATGCGCTTGCAATTTTTAATCTTATCACAATTAAAAATTGTTGTTCAGAAATATTGTAGGTTAAAGAAAAAAAATTAATAATAATAATAAATATGACACAAATTTTTTTTTATATTTTATTGATATTTAATATATTAATATATTTCATTATTGATTAAAAATTACTCAAGTTTATATATTTCTTTATTTCAGGTATGTAATAAAGCCTACCAATTTCAATGATAGACATCTTTCCTCAGTATTTCATTGGTAAGTTTAATATTCTACCTAAACAATACGTAAGCAATTCACGGGAAATGATGATAAATTACTTTTATGTGTTGTAATATTTTATTCTAAGACAGCGATTCCTAAACTGTTTTCCTCAGACACCTTGGGGTCGAGTTCCTTATTATTTCGTCAAAATTAATTAAATTACTTTTACCCACATGTATTGCAACTAGATACTCCTTTTGAGACATGTGAACATTACTCTAATTAAAGCAAATTTTGGGGAAAGAAAGTAAAGAATTAGAAGTACATATTTTATAGATAGAAGTTAAAAGATGGAAACCAACAATCATCACTTCAAAGGCGATACATATTATAAAACAAAGACTCCAGGCTGCATCTGCCTGTCTAGAAACGATAAACTTAAAAGGTACCGAACGTATTTTCATACGGCTTTCACCAACGGAGTGAGGGATCTATGAGAAAGGTTATTGGTATATATAATTCATGAACCAGTAAATATTCTGGTGTGGCCACAGTCCCTAAAAAGTCAATTGAAGTACTTGACCGAGAGTCATTCTTCCTGCTTAATATTCACAAAGTTTTTTAACTCTGGAATCTCATTCATCTTTAAGAAGTGTAATTTACAAAAGTTTACTACAAAATTTGTCCATTTGATTTATGTATAGCCTTTTTACACAGAGCTGATGCAGCATGAGAGTTCATCATACTCAACTTGTTTTCATGACCAAATTTTGATCGACATGAAGGCATACATCCACCCGCGATGTTTACATCCATAGCAATTTACAATGGACAGTATGCAAAGTATTGGTCAATTTTTGTCATTTTAAATGATTTTATCGAGCAACATTTCATTTGTGGTGTGTATAACCAAAAGAAAAACAGCTGCTCACGATGCAAAAAGGTCTGCGTAATACACACTTTGCATCTCGGTCACAGTTCCTCATGCAGCGCCTGTGTTAAAAGGCTAGTAGTCAGTTTTTATATTAAGCAACTCTGTGGCAGAACTCTCTTGTGTTTTGGCTTTTTTTAGAGTGAATGAGTGGGATACGTCACACTAGTTGCTTCTCGACTGTTGCTGATTGTAAACACAAGCAAGCAACATCAAAGAACAATCTACAATAAAGATCTCGGAAGAGAGTTGCTAGGTGTAAAAGCGGTCCTAGAAACAAATCTATACTTTTTTTGGCTTCAACGGCTATTTATAATCGAGTGCCGTTGAACCGAAGAAGGATAATGTTTCAGAGTTAATGTATGTAAAATACAAAAAAAATATTCCTGACCTTTGACATTTTATTGAACTGATTTCTGACTACATAAAGTTAAGAAACGCTGTTCAGCGAAGTAAATGCATAGTACTTACGTTTAGATGTACTTATTTTATTTGTGTCAATAAAGTTTTTCTCTTTAACTGTTTACATCCTTCATTCTTTCGATATTTGAGTTGTTTTACTTGTTTGCACTCACTTTATTTCTTTCAATAAATAATATAGGACAAAAGAAAGGTGGTCTAGGGTGAATTTATAAGAAAGATGAGAGAATAATGCGAATGCGAAAGGTCAGTAAAAGAAGAGCTTTTTAATTGTACTATGAGTATTTACTGTGCTGCTGTATTATTTAACATTGCCTAAAGATACTTACCATCATCATCCTGTGCGTCGTAACTAGGTTATTCACTTCAATTCAAAAAGTATGTCAATCTTGGATGATTGTGTTTTCAATCTATGTCATCATTCTCTATTCTTTTCTGTATTTTGCTTTAGTATGGTTCTTTGGTTCCACTGTGTCTAACTATATTTTTATTGCTTTCCCCCTCACTAACCTTCTCTCCTACTTTTTGACCATAGTCTGTGTATGCAGTCTCTTAGTCAACATAAGCAATTAGTAACATCATTAGTTTAAGGAAAACAACAATTGTTTGTTGTTTCACTCAATTCATGCGTATAGTGAGGGGTCCTTCTGTGACTAATTGGGCTGCCAACAGGACAACATAAAGTTAATTAAGATGTCATGTGGAATTTTATGATTAAATATGTAAATGTGTTTTAATTACTGAATATTATTTATTCGGGGTTTTTTCTTCTTTGAAATAGCATTTCTTTCTCCATTGCACTTAACAGAAAACAATTTGTCATTGATTTTTATGACTATTGTTATAATATAACTGACCGTCCGTACCTCAATAAAATTCGGGGTCACCATTGTCGGTCGTCATTTTCATCATTGACATGACCGTCAAATACAAAACAATCCACAAGGTCTTTTTCAATCTCCAAAAAGGTTAATACTCACGTATCCTTTGCTTATGCCAATGAAAAAGAAAAGTCCTAAGGAAATCAATTAAAATAATTATTTTCTAATTATAGAAAAAAAGAGGAAAGAAAGAAAACAAAAACCTTATAAATTTATGTATGTAGATATGTGGTGATGGATTTGTTATTTTGTTGAATTTAGGACGTTTGACAATTATATTTAGTTCATTCTGCTTGCTGTTTATGCATTTGCAGCGAGCGAGCATAAATGAGATTTACTTAATACCTAATCTCTCTCTCTCTCTCTCTCTCTATTTACCATATCCATTCCTTATGTTTTGCAGATAAACGAAGCAAAATATAGACATTCGACACTCGTTTATTGCTTGTTGTTTTTGACCATCTTTAACCACTTGAACAAAGTATTTATTGTAGCTTTTACATACATACATACATACATATTATATAATGATATACTCAGTTCCTTGTACAGATATTTCAAATATATCATTCGTGTAAAGTAGTGTAATGCGCATGTGCTGCACCTGCACAGTTCAGTTATTAGACCCTTTTCTCTTGAAGTTCTCAATTGGTTTACCAAAACCATAAAGCATTAGAACATTTTTATGATTTGCTTTTTTAATTAACACAATGTTAAATGAATAATTGAAAATGAATAGTAGAAAATTACTCGGCCAACGAAATTTCTTTTCATCATTCATTGATTGTTGCATTTATTCATTTGTTCATTCATTCATTAAACTATCTATTAGAATACAATAAAGTGTGCTTAAGTGTACTCATCATAATCATCATCATCATCATCATCATGTTTATTATCCACTGTCAAAAGAGCTGAGCCGAATGGTGAATGGTCGGCCCTCTTCTTCTTTAATATAATCGTTTGTTACTTACTACTCAACTCAGTCGTTCGGGTCGTTTGTCTTGTTCGGTTAACTTTATGATAAAATTGCAGCATAAATTTTTATCAGAGAGAAAGCAATGATGCTCGCTCTCGCAATCAATTTGAAAGTTCTCTCGAGTGTGTGTGGATGGATGGTGTATGTATGTATGTATGGCCTCTGCACAACTAGTGAACCCCAAAAAACAATGCATGCTGCCGCTGCCTCTAGTGAGTGTGTGTGGTGTGGGTGGCTGGGAGTTGGGGGTACACATGAGCAATGAGCGCGTGCTTCATCACTCACTCGCTTGCTGCTTTCTCTCTTTCTCCTCTTGTAATTTTCTCATGCCCATGCATTGTTGTGTTAGCATTTGTTGTATGCGTTTGTCTGTCCCATTGTGTTCGTTCGCTCGTTTGCTGTCTGTCTGCTTCTGTAAGAACGGTTGGATGGTGTGCTCATTCACGAGCTGTGTGAGCTGAACACGAACAAACCGAACTGAACCGAAAAAAAAGCTACCCTCAGTGCTGCGAAGCTGTCAATATACAGTTTGGCTTCTTTCTAACAAAACCAACCAACTAACTAAAAACATACACACACCAAACAAGCAACAAAAAACGACAAAAATCTCTACATTTTTGTTTCATATTTTTAGTGAAATTCATTTTTTTGTAAATTAATTTATAATTTATTTGAAAAAAAAAAAAATTAAAAAATAAAATAAATTGTATATTAATAAATATAAGTGAATAACAGCAACACACGCAATACAATCAATCACAAAGTAAAAATTTTATTCTACACAAGAAATTTTACACATAAATAAATAAAACAAAAAAAAAAAAAAAAAAAAAACAACATAAAAAATTAGTTGAAATTATTAAAACGAGAAAAATAAAAAAGAAAATAAAGAAATTCTTCGTTAAGCTAAAAAGAATTAATCGAAAGAAAATTGTATATAGAAACGCGGAAGTATCTCTGCCCTAAACGAGTGACTGACGTAGTAGAGTCTCTCAGTGTGTGTATCAGCGTGTTGAAAGATAACTAAAAGAAGTGCGAAAATTTATATATAAGTAGCAGCAAAGAAATAAAAATACAAAATAGAATAAATACAAAATTATCTTTTGTTTAAAAAAAAGGAAGAAAATCAAGAGAAATCAAAAAAAAAACTTGAGAAAAATTCCAATTTCATCAACCAAAAAAGAAAATATTATCAAAAATATAATTTCACAAACACAGCATATTGTTACAGTTGTGTGTGCGTGCGCGTTTGTGTGTTAGTGAGTGTTTAGTGTGAGTATGGTATGTTTGTTTTATACATACAAATATACACTCACACATGCATGCATAATTAGTTGTCACACTGTTTTCTCAGTGAGTGTGAGTGTTTAAGCTTATGATTTTATATGCGACTGTAATGAGAGTAGTGCGTGCGCCCACTACCCAAAGTTCTTAAAGCGTCAAAAAAACCAAAGAATTACATACATACATTGTACATCGACAACAACAAAGTTTTACAATAATTTAATAAATTGCGCGCCTATTTTATTTGGTCTGATCCAGCTTCATCTTCTTCTTCAACAATTTTTCATAATTTTCCTTCATCATCTTTCAACTGCTCACACGTTCAACTTTAAAATAAAATTTGTTACTTACCAACAAAAATTCAAAATAAATTTAATTGAATTATAATACAGAAAAACAAATTACTTATGGATAACAAAAACAATTTAGAAATTGCTTTTAATAACGGAAATATTTTTATTAAAAGGTAATGTGACAAAATTCTATATAATTAGAAATAAAAATTAATTGATAAACAAAGAAATTAATTATTTAATTATAATTTTAATTTTGCAATTGTCACCATTATTTTCTTTACATATTATTTGAGTTTTGGTTTTAAGATTTCATGAAGTTGGGTCAAATTTTACATGTAGATGAGTGAAATTTTATATCTACATACATATGTGCGTGTAAGATTCGTGTGAGTGTGAGTTTTTTTGAGGGAATATTCCTTTTGTTATTTGTTGCTATGATTACGTAAGCAAATAAGGATAAAATTTACAGTAGAAATTTGATTTCATTATCTTTAATTAAATTAATTTGGTTATTTTCATTTAAAATTGATTCAACTAAAGAAACTTTTGTTTTTATTATTTATAACTAACCATCTGATATTTTTCTCATACTAACTAAATTGTTTCCCTTTTCGTTATTTAAGCAAAAATCCTTTAACTTTCTCAATTCTGTTTCTCTGTCAGATACAATACATCATTTTAGTACAAAATAAGTAAAAAACACAAAAATGCACCTTCATGCAAAGGACCTTGAAGTTATCCTTCGCAAGTCATGCATTCTTCAATGTCAATTCATGAATAAATACTGTTGTCCTTTACCTTCAAAATTTCTAAGTATGTTTGATTAGTGTGATGACGACAACAAACGAACGAAGGAACAAACAAACAAACAAACGAATGTCAAATGGCAAATGAATGAAACTTTTAATTTAACAAAATTCAAACAATCTAAGTATGATTAGAGCATTTGATGAGATTGTATACCCAATCGTAGTGTACTCGTATATGATTTGTTAAGAAAATCGGAATAAAAGCAAAATCAACTACTTTTCCAATAAAAGCCAAAACACTATTTATTTCATTGTTTAAAATTCATTGTGCATGAAAACCATGACAGCTGTGCACACTCGATTGCTTCTTCGATTTAAACTTAGTTGACCAAGACTTCGGGTCTAATGGGCTAATTGTGTTAGCCAAACGAAATATGTTTATGGCGACGCATATTTGCCAATCCAAACAATACAAATGACACTTGAAGTAAAATAAACTGTTCGACCGAGAGAACAAATGAAGAGCGGGCGGTTGTTTGATTGAGTAAAGTCTATTTGTGATATGACACAATTGAATTTAGATGTCTACTACCTCACACAAAATATTAAGTACTATAGTTGTTGAGTTATTGTGGCCTTTGATGGGAAAATGTTAACTACTTTATAATAAGTAAACACATAGCTTATTCTCTTTGCCTCCTCCATTTTTGTATATAAATAGATAGATAAGTTGGACGACATAGTCACCCACAATCAAATTTTTGTTTATAGCCTTTTTCATACTATATCCACAGACCATTTGACATTTTAAACTACTTTTATAAATTTTTAATGGTTGGTTTTACTGTTTCACAATTTTCTTCTTTCTTATTTATTTCCTTCTTTCTTTGTGATGTTTGCTTTTTATTTTTACTGTTGGCATTTCATTTCAATTCATTTCAAAATCGCTTTTCTCAAGCAGCGTGGAAGTGGAAAATTACTCACTAAAGAAACGACCAAGCGGAAAACTGAGTTCATTGAGTGTGTTTCTTATAGTTTTGTCATTGTTGTGGTTGCTATCGTTTTTTCACTTACGCAACGTCGTAATGTGTATTTGTTTGTTTTCATTCATTCATTTAGTCTTGTGCAAATTCCTTAAGATTTTCAAATCAACAATTTCCATTCTTCGTTGTACTATGCCTTTTGGCTTAGCCTTTAGGTTGGTTTTAGTGTATTCGGGTTAATCTTAAGTTATACGTTGCTACTTGTCTTAAATCCTCTTCTTATTCAATAACAAACCAACCATTAACTTGCCTTAGTCGTCAGGCATCATCATCAATGATTGTGATACTTAGGCCATTTCAAAAAGCAGTGGACCTCTTGAATTTGTGTTTCCCAACCCATGTTTATCTACATGCCCCATTTTGTTAGGATTTCTTCAATGCATTTGCAATGTAGGCCACTGGGCCACCTCATTATTTGAACCTTGGACCTTAGTTTAAGAACCACTGCATTACATCAAGTGTTATTTATTGAAAATTATTTCTCCTCCACCAATGTGTAGTAAGTAAGTAGTTTTGATCAACATTGATGTTGATGTTGCCACTCCTTAATGGAAAAAATGCGAGGTTTTATGCGAGTTATTAGTTTAAAACTTTTATTAGTGATTTTACATCATATTCAGTCATTATCTTTTTCTTTTCATCTCTCCCGTCTGCACCATCATAATTATTATTAAATATGCGTTTCAATCAACATCATCATCATTCGCTTGTCATCAATGCAAACCACATTCAATAGAAATGACTGAATGATGGCGAATAATTTTCTATTCGCTTGAATGCTGCCAGCGGGTGATTTCGTTTGTGATATTTCACCATTTCACCATTCAAATTAAGAGTAAAAATAAAATTGCTTTGAGATTTTGTTGAAACGATAAGTTTGGCTTTTATTACACGAATTCCCATTTTCTGACGCATTTGATGAATTTTTTTTATTGTTCAATTTATTATACATCTTATATAATATATTCAGTTGATGTTTACAGGAGAGTGCATTATTCGTGATCAAAAACAATCTGATTGAACGAGCGAACATCTTTTTTTTTTCAGTTTGTAATTACATGAAATTATATATTTTTTTTTAAATTAATTTTATCGAATTGATTTCATGTTTTCACAAATATAGATGCAATTGAAATGACGTCAAATGGAGTATGTATTGTATATATAACTATACATAAGAGAGTGTAAGCAATCTATAACCAACTTCTTTGAATCATATGATTCTATGCAAAATCTGTTCCTCTTATTTCTTGACATATCGATTCAAGCCAGTCGAGAATTTATTATTGAATAAAGACTTTTTCGTCTTATCAATTCTTTAGGAAAAAATGGAAATGGTAACCATGTTTGTGTATCTAAATGGATGTCTCAACGAAACTTTAAACAACTAACATTTTATTGGATTTATTCCTACTTTTTCAACCATTTAGTTTGTAATGAAAGTGAAGGAATTCGTCAATCTACATTATTGCCGTCGTTGATTGTGGCATTCGCCCATCAGTCTGGCAAAGCACAGATTCCGCTCACAAAGAAATCCTGATCTTTTAAGGCAATCCATTGGACCACCACCACCATTTTCTGCTTCTTCATTCAAGCTTCTGGTGGAAATGGTGGGAATCATGTTTTATGTGTTCTAAGTATTAAATGATTTTTTTCTATGCAATACTAAAGAAACTAAACTTCATAAATTTGCAAAAATTCACTATGGAATTGGAATATGAATTATATTGCGTATACGCAGCGTTGTACCTTGTACTCAATTTAAGTCAAAATAAATAGGAAAATAGTATATAATAAACACACACACGACACAATCTAAATGAAAAGTCAAGTCAAGTAGAACGTGTTGCCTTGCTAAATATTTTATTAAAAACTGAATAGTAAAAATAAAATTGTCACTTAAGACTTGTGTGGGTGGGTGCAACACAAAGAATCTTTTCATTCTGGGTAAGCAAATCTTTTAAAAAAAAGCAAGCGACTTTTGGCGCTCAAACAACCCCAATAGAACCCAAGAAAATACAGCATCAGTGTAAGAAATAAACATACTGTATTGTTGGTGGATATGAATGAAATTGAGGAAAACGTGACTTGCAACAGTAAATAGAATGAAATTGTATCTGAGAAGTTGCAGTAGCAGTAGCAGCAGAAGCCACAGCCGCCTATGTGCGTTTAAGTGGCAAACGAATGAGCGCATCAAACCTATGGTTGGCGGTTGGTTTTGTGGCGCGTGTCAAAACCAAAATTTTCCCCCACAACAAGCGTAGATACTTGCTTTGCTTACTACTTATATGTACTTACTCATATATGTATGTATATAGTTTTAGATATGTATATATGTGTGTATGCACCTACTCACTTGGAGCAAATCGTTTGCAACCACACTTAAGTATCATGTTCTTCTATTCCATGCTATGCTACGCTGTAGCGCATTTTCAGGTCAAGGTTGCCTTGACTGCTTTGCCTCGAATCTCCTTATATGTAACGACATACTTATGTATGTGTATGTGTACGTATGTATGTTGTTAGTACAATACTAAGAGTAGCGCAGTTGTTGTAGATATAGTTGCTCTATAGTTGATGATGTGGTTGTTGTTCTTATACAGTAGTCGAAGTGCGCTTTTCGGAAGTTGACTTGACTTGAGTTAAAAAATGAGAACTCAAGAAATGTCCTTCGTCAAACATATGACTTTTGGTATGAGTGTGGTGCGTACTTATAGTCGTACGTATGTGTAACTATAGTTCTTTACATGTATAATTTCTCAACAGCATCCTTTTCTTTACAATTTTCAAAGCAATTGCTTTGCTTGCTGTTTATACATATTACTTTTATTGTTTTGCATAAATTTAATACTAAAATGCTACTTTTTGATATGGTGGTTTTCCTTTATTTGACTGTACTGTGTCGCCATTCGTCCTGGTACTTCTCACTTGTGTATATTATACTCACTGACACAATTTATTAGATTTTCATTGCTATTGTTAGTGGTTCTTGCTATTTTTCTACTGAACATATTTTGACTTTGATCTTATGAATTTTGGCAATGAAAAGTCTTTTGTTTTTACCAATTTATTATCATTTTTCATGTTGAAATTTACATTTTTTATAGTTTTTTTTTTTTTGTTTTTTTAATTTTCACTCAAGCGCAATGCATTTTAATGTCAATGTCAGATTTTTGTAATAATAATAAAAATTTGCAATGCAAAATCGTATTGATATACCCTTCACGCAGTCAATAGTATTATAAGTTTGCATTAAATTTGTAACAGATAGAAGAAAACATCGGAGACCCCATACAGTATATCTGTACATATGCTCTTGATCAGCTCGGCGACACATCTTAAGCCATGTCCTTCTGTCCGTCTGTATGTATGCCAACTAGTCCCTCAGTTTTTAAGAAAGAGAGCTGTAATTTTCTACAAACTTTTGCCAGAAGCTGTACATTTGTCGAATTCAGCCGAATCGGGCCACAAGGATGGGTACTTCCCATACAAACCTTCCACTTGAATTCATACTCTTATTAGTTTTTGTTTTATAGACTTGAAACTTGGATGGTTTAAATTTCTGACCAACGTCCATTAACAGTGATAATTTCAAGAATCTAAGATAACTGGATCCTATGGCTCCCATACAAACCCTGATTTAAATTCATCTTCTAAGTAGAAAAACTTTTCTGTTTCTGGTATTATCAAAATGAAATTTGGATAAGTCCCATGTTCACCAACTATGTAATTTACAAGATCCTAAGATTGTTGGATCTTATAGAGCTCCCATCCAAACCACGACTTAAATTCATTTTCTTATTAGAAAAACTTTTTGTGTTTTGTATTATCGAACAGAAAATTGGATAGCATAAGTCTTGGACCCATATTTACTAACCATGTAAATTTCAAGACCCTAGGATTACTAGATCGTATAACTTGCATACAAATATTTTAGTCTAAAATGTTGAAATGCAGTTTGTATCAAATATACTGACTCCAACCTAAACGTAACTCAAATCAATAATAAATTTCTATGCTCAAATAAAAACGATTTTCAGTATAACAACTTTGGCATAGCAGAAGGTTAACCTTCTTTTTTCATGTTTATTAATTATTTGATTTGTATGCAGTTTTCCAAGTTTCAGTTCTCTTTGCTAAATACATTTTTCAATCATTTATTATAATGAAAATAGCATTACCTTAATAGTCTTCTAAAATTAGTCCTTTATAGCTTTTTATTAAAAGGAACACTTTAATATTGATATAAATTTTAATATACCTATGTAAATAGGTATAAAGCTGTGAGTAGTCCCTAGAATGATCATACGCATGGGTGGCTCATTATATTACTAGAATGTTGTTGCTGTGGCGTACGTGACATTTTCTCATTTTTTGTTTTATACTCTTCATACTAAGTAGTGTGAATCACAGGTATTACTCGTATCAGTTTGGAGCGTTTTTTGTAGCACATAGAACTGTGCATTGAAGAATATTGACATGATCAGAGCGATGAGGCTTCAATACATAATAGTCCATTAGTTTTGTGATATATTGCAACCAAAGTTCCCCGATTACTTGAAAAGGGAGACCAATTCCACAGAAAAAATAAAAAAAAAGTCTCATATCAAACAATAATTTAGAACTTTTAACTGTATAAGTTATAAATTTGTTTAGATATGAAACCTTAGAGATATTTAATCGAATATCACGAATCAAACTTAATATATTGTACATATGATCTACATCCAGAGCTTAAAATGATTCGAGTGTGAAAAGTATTCAAGCTTCGGTGAATCAAAATTAATTTTCGTATGTATGTATTTATTTTGTTTTGTATTATTGGTTATTTTGTATTAGTGTTTTGTAGATTATTGTTCTAAATTATTCAAAACCAAGGGCATCAATGTCTGTGTTTTTATTGATAAGTTTTTGTTTCTGTATAAACATAAATGTAGATAAGTTTTTATGACCCTTTTGCCAAGTGACCACCAGTATTAATGCTGAACAATTAGCAATTAATTAATTTATTAATGGAATAAAGTTTTATCATGAAATACTTATTAGTATAAACTACAATACTTTGGAACTTTTTCATGCGAAATATTTTTTGTTTGTAATAGTTTCGCAATAAAGATAGAGATTCAAACATATTTACTATTGCTATAAGGTTTAGTTGTATTAGAAGTATATTTTTCTTAAAAAATATTAGTTTGTTTTTTAGTAATTCTACTTGAAACTCATTGGAAAACGTATTTTAGTATGTATATTTCACATCAGTTTGTATTAGGGTGATAATGGTGCCCATTTTAGCAGAGGTGCATGGGAAGGCCAAATCGGTTTTGAAACAACAATTTTGCACAATTTGTGTGCAATTTAAGTTACGAAAGATTAATCAGACGAACTTATAAACATAGAGGGAGAGATAGAATTGTCTTGTCGTGGGCTGTCTAACCTGCTTGGATTCCTGAGCCATAATGGAAGAAGATGTGGAGTTTGGGGTTTCAAGTAAATTTAGGAGCAAAAACAACCAAAAAAAAATTCTTGGACCAAATTGGCGTGAACAAAAAATTAAATAAACAAAAAATTGAAGTGAAACTTCTAAAAAGCAGACAGAGAAAGATCATCTCAATCATAAAGTCTGTCAGTCTGTCTGTCCGTCTGTATGTTGCTTTTGGTTTCTTTGGTATGTCTAATTGTTGTTGTTGTGTTTACGTTTGCGTCTGTCCCCTTTTTGTACATAAATTAGATCATCGACGAGCTTTTGTGTCTTTCTCGTACGCTTTTCTTCGTACAGTCGCTTGTTTTAGTATAACACACAAGCTGTTTGCTGCATGTTGTTGTTATAAACATTTTTATACACACAAACTGCATGTTGTTGTTATGGAAGTGTAATCTCTTTTTTGAGACTTCTCCGCTGGATTTTCCAAACATTTTTATTATTTGTTGGGGATATGGCAATAGAAATACACATTCTGTGAAAATTTCAAGTCTCTACCTAGTGCGGTTCATGAGATACAGAAAACACTAAAACGTGACGATTTGTATTTTTCACTCAAATTTTTAGTATAAATGTTTGCCCAACGCCGCTAAAGAAGTTTCACTGCAAAAACTCCTCGGTTGAGCCGCACTGATACTTGCCTTGAGATACAAGCGGCCCACTCTCCGCAGGTTGGGCAACTCTGGTCTAGTCTATCTCTGCTGACGTTTTTCTTTGTCTTCTTTCGCGAAGAATGAGAAATGTGACGTCACAAGCAATGACGTAATTTAAATACACCTAAAGCTTCGTTAAGAATATGCGGAGGTGGAGGTATGATTATTTCTGGATATTGCGGAGGCGGAGATGGAGGCGAATTTCCATAACAACCTAATATATTGTGTTGCATAACAGCACTTGTGTCCTTAATCCAGAATAAACGAATTTTTATTATATTTTTCTCTTATTAATTTTTTTTTTTTATAACAAATGGTTTCACATTGTACACCTTGGCCTGTCTGTGACACATAACTTTGTATGTCTCTTGTAACTGCCAAACACAGCTTTCATTTTACATGCGGTTGGTTAGCTTTATTATAGCAAATGTGTCGCCACATGGATCTAGTCAATATAGTTATGAACCTTTTCAAATTGAAATATGTTCTAAATATTATTTTCTACTGACAACTTGTCATGAGAAACTACTGACAGAATAACCAAACCCCATGAATCTTGTCCTGCTGTCAAGTAGACAACTAAATAAAAAGTGAAATTTATAAAACTGTCAACTGCCTGTTAATACTGACAACAGTAGAAATAAACATATGTATGTACATGTGTACGTATTTGTATTGCTAATCTCTATGTAGTTTAGAATATTGTGTTTGTAGATACATTGGAAATTTATATATCTGCAACGCCATCATCATCTTTATAATCACCATGATAATTCATGACATGATAGAACAAATTAATGTAAATTTTCCCCCATTGACATGGCAACTCGATGCGACATAATATTTAAAACACATGTTGAAACATTCATTATATTTACTTTACTATAAAATGTATTTTCATATTCTCAATTTAAACTCTAATCGAAAACACTAAAATGATAAATTTTACATTTTATGTTTAGTCAAATTACAAATTGATTGAATTTGAACTAATTATGTGAGAAGTGTTGAAAAATGTTGCAAAAATGTCCACAATAACAACAACAGCAGTGACAAAAACTGAAGTGATTTTCTCAAATGCTGCAAAAACAAGTAACAATATTAATAATAATACTAATAATAATAACATGATGTTAAGTAGTAATACAAATTGCATAATGCGTTTGGCAACCTCGCAACCTTCGCCATCGTCGGCAACAATTATAACAGCCGCTTCTCCTTCAGTTGTTTCCGGTTTGTGTGAATCAGAATTTTATGATCTGAATAAAATGATGGCATCCTCAACATCCTCATCGCTACAGCAACAGCAACAACAGCAATATCATCATCAACAACAACAGCAACAACAACAACAACAACAATTAAACACAAATCAATCCTATGTGCCCGTTTTAAAACCCGAGTTTTTACTCAGTAATGATAGCGGCCTATTCAGAGTTTATTGTTTTATCAAAGAATTCATTGGGTAAGTAGCAGCAAAAGTTTTGAAACACTTTTACTCTTACTCAAAATCTTTCAAAATCTATCAATATTTATTATTACTATATAATATATTTCTGTCTATCTCTCTGACTCTCCTCTATCTATTGCTAATATACCTGTGTTTTTTATATTATATTCTATAATTCAGAGTTATCCTTGCACAGTTCAGTTCATTACGATTATATCAAAGTTAATTGATAGATTCAGATGAAGCATTTAGTATGATTTGAGGCTCTCCTCAAATGATATTTTTGCTATAAGCGTAATAGTAGAATCTAGTGTAGGGATGTTGAACTCAAATTGAGCCTTGAACTGCTTGTAAATAAAATATCTTTCGAAAATCTGTTTGTAGCATCAACACACCCTGTAAATATATTATTACATAGTACAATGAGTATACATATTTCTCTTCATTTGATTTGATACCACCACTTTAGACATTCTAGACTTAATCTCACATTCATATTCGCTCGTTTGCTTATCAATTTTTCAATTTTATTTGTATACACAAAACACGACACACTTTCAGTTCATTTTCTTGTCATTTATTTGTCTGTCTTTATACGTTTTTATTGTGTATATATTGTAGTAGATTCATATATGACTGACTGACTGACGACCTACTACACTTGTTGCCGCCTGATATATACTACAGATAAGTTGATGTAGCTGTGTTATACGTACTTATCTGCTTTCCAATTTTGCTGTGCTCCTGTTAAATGCTATGAGTTATCACCTGTTATTGTCAGACGTTTTGATAATAATGGAATTACTAGCGTGCAGTTGATAATAATATTGTATGATCGTAGAACTGAATTGTTTTACTTTATTGTTGTTATCAATGCAAATATTTGATTTGCTTCTTCTTGTTGAAAATTTATCTCTTAATGGAGTCTCATATACTCGTAGTACAATATGTCAAAATAAATAATAAAAATAATACTACATACGCACAAGTATATTAGACTTGATTATGTACGAGTATTCTTCTTTAACACTCATCATTTGTTTACTTAACTTTTGTTGTGTATTTTGTTTTGTTGTGGGGCTCTTTGTTGTTGGATTAGATCTTTAAATGGTGCAATTAGTTATGATATTATATAAATAATATCTGTAGATAGTATTGTAGACAACAGATATGCTATCTAAATATTTAAAAAAAAAAAATATTGTTATGGAATATTTGCAGTTTCATATATAAGAATAAATATATCAAAGAATGTTAGATTGAGATAGGTTCTATTGTATAATAAAAAAAAATTGTATTGAATCAGTTTTAATTGCGTAATTTTCCAACACTCTTTAGATTGACAATTAATACTTTTCGTCTAAGACCCCCTATTTTATAATCATTTGTACTTTGTTACTCTCAGTTTTCTGCTTACTCCACGGAATTCTCTCTTCTTTTCTGACTTTAAATATAATAAAATATGATCTGATGTTGCATAAAAGACTTGCAATACTTCAAATGAGTATTGGTTTTTCATAGCCTTCTTGTTTTATATTTAGTTTATTATTCTTAATAAAGTTTTAAACTTCATTTAAAATTGTCAATTGTAGTTTATTATAGATCCAGAAAAATTTAGATTTTATCTAGAAAGCTGTTTCTATTTCTTTTGACTGGACATAGAATTCTTAATCAAATTATTTTACAATATTCAATTCTTAACTCGATTCTGCTACGAAAATTTATTAAAACAAATTTATTTGGTAATAAACAAAATGCTTCCAAGCAACCAAGAATTGGTGGGAGACCTTTCACTTGTTATAAACTCAGCTATTACACTTGTGCTATCAATAATCGCTGTAGCACTTGGTTACGTCTTCTACAAACAAGGGCAGTGCAATAATTATGCAATTTTCGTAAATGATGGTCCCAAGTTACCAACTTTACCCTATTTGAAGATGACCATGGAGAAACTTAAGGAATTCGATGGGTCCCGTCCTGATGGACGAATTTTGGTAGGACTCAAAGGCAAGTTATATGATGTTTCAACTGATACAACTGAATTTGGATTGAATGGTGCATTACAACATATTTCTGGGACCGACTTCACTCAATATTTACTTAATCTTATGGATTTGAAAAATACACACATCGATTATGTAACTCGTTGGGAAGAAATACTTGAATCCAATTACAACAAATGTGGATACATTGTAGATGCTGAGGGTTGTCCTGTGACTACAAAGAAGGCACCAGATCATTGAAGTTTTTTAAGTCTTAAGTGTGGACCAAGGAAAGGATGTATTGGGAATTTTGTATTGGTTGGTTCACTAAACGATGTTATAATGTGAAATTATCTTACTACATTACTATTTGGCTTATAATTTTAGATCTATTGTTCATCAGAAAAACAGACTTTAATTATTTTTTATTCGAAATAAAATGTATATTTTTTTCCACGAATCAATTAATTACTTGTTTTAAAACACTTGCCTTTGATGAGGGCCGCCGCCTAATGCGGCATTATAACAGTTCCTAGTTGACATTTGGGAATTAAAAATAAAAATAAAACCGAAAGCATGCAATTCAATTAGCTCTGCTTGAATGCGAAACATGTAGAAATACGTTTTCAACACATTTCATGATGCAAAACTGTGCTGCAATCATAATAAATTTAGTCATGAGTGCTGTCAACAAGTGCCCGTAAAAAGGCAAAAGCAAAGATATTTTCAAAGAAATTTTACCATTTTATTTTATTTACTTATTTTTTTTTTTTTTGGTGTTGGCAATGAACATGCTTTGGTTCTTCTACATATTTGATGCACTCCTACGTAAAAGCAATAACAAGAAGAACCCATTTCAAGTCGACGGAAATAAGCAACCCAACAAAGAACTTTTTTTCTTTTCAACAATGTATCTATCTGTCACTTAATTTACTCGCACGAACGCTGTAATCAAATGACGGCAAATTGCATTACAAGGCAATTTTTCCGCGCTACTCTGGCCTGGCACCTATCCATTGACAATCTTACCTGAGTCTGTCACGAGGCGAAAACCAACCCATCCAACCAACATGGTTTAGCCATATGTTTCTATAATTTTTTTGTACACTTTTAGCAAGGGATGTTTTGGTGGAAGTTAGTAACTCATGGAACCCTACATCGGGGATACTAAAGAATGCATGAAAAGGGTATCGCTATGCGATGATTGCGAGATATTTGTCAGTCCATTTGTGTTAGTACTATCTGACAGATTTAGTAAGAAATTTATTCTTTTTCAAATTGTTTAATTTATCATAGACTTCTACGATTGTGTAATTGAATTTTCTTAGTCATTTTTTGTGAAGTGTATTTAAATTTAGATGAGACCTAACATGACATATTTCATGCTTAGTTTTTCACGCCATTTTAGTCCTTTAGGAATTATGCCAAAAATTTACGTTGCATATCTCAATGTCTTAAAGATTTTTTTTTTGCTATTTCGATATGATTGGGTTGAGTTTATATTTTATATTTTTTTATATTTTAACAAAGTGTGGTAAAATTCTTTCTCTTCGTTGTTGTTCATCATGTTAATTAACCAATTTTGTTGTGCAAAACATGATTTTAACATTCTTTACAAAGCATTTTAAGCGAACGCTATAAGTATAGTACATATCGGTTGATCATTATATCTGACCTACCCATCAGTTTGTAGGTATTATATTCTGCATGATTTGAGTTACTTATGAAATTACTGAATGTACTTTTAACGATTTAAACTTATCATAGAAATTGATTGATTTTTCTTTTATATGCTCTTATATGCAGGGTATCGTAAGTTACAGTGAAACCTATTTAATTTTCTTTGTCTTAATTTCATTTTCATGCATTTTTGTCTTTAGACAAAATTGAAAGGAAATTAAACTTTTAATTATGATTTATTGAAATTTTAAATATAATAATTTAAATGAATTAAATTTTAATTGGGTGTTTTTATTCTTCTATTTGCAGGTAAGCCTAATTGATGTACAATATTTTTGAAGCAACTGTACCCAAATGTGGGGTATTTGTAAGTTTAAACATAAAAGTTCTAAATTAATTTGTCTTAGATTACATTATGTTTGCGACTTCGTTCCCAGAAATCAGTTCACGGAAATCAGTTCGTTCTACTGTTTCATTCTTAAATTTCCAGTCTTGTTTTTCATTGTTCGTCTGTTTGTTTTGATATTAAATTAAATGTAATTTCACATTTATCAAAGACAACTTAATATGCAAAATGTGATCAATTATTTTATAACCACTTTTCTAGCGGTTATCTACGCCATAAAAAGAATATAGTATACCAACAAATAATTATTCATATTTATTATATACAAGTCAACCGCCCGGCTTCGCACAATAATAATAGTAGTTGAAGAGAGTGTAGTGATTTGAATGGAGAACGAATTTTACTTCACCATGTAAGCAATATAGGCCTTAAGATTCATCGTTCCATTTCAAAGCAGTTTAATGTTCGTAGACAACAGTCTTTATTTGTATCTATTAAATCATTCGAGTGTTAAGAGAATCCTGGTCAGGACAAAGACGAACTTCATGTTTATTATACGAATTATTTTCTCTTCTATTAGCCTTTCTTCTTTGTTCATTACGACGTAAACAAAAACAGAAACAAACATGCATCTTTTGTCTTACGACATATGTATATTTAGACGATTACTTCGCAACATATGTTAATTAATAATTGAATTTATTGTTGTATCTTAGATTTATACAATTGTTTCCTTTATCTTAGTTATGTATTAAAGTTTTTATATGGCTTAAACATAGACGTGGCACTGAAATCATTTCCTTGCTGAGACATTTCATGTTCTCTGTATCAATTTTTAGCGAGTGGTGTCCTCAAGCCCACGACAGTCATAAAATTTTAAGAAACTTGGCTGCTGTCAACTAAGATGAACAATAATGATTAAAGAATTAATACAAATTTCCTATGAGAAATTGTTAATTACCCGAAGGATATTTCAAATCCATCACGGCTCTGCAGTAGGCCATCCACGGTTTCCTGGTCAACTTGGCCAATTTTGGGGCGAATTTTCTGTTTAAAGTGATCAATTGTTTGGGGATTGTCAGCATAAACTTTATCTTTCAATGCGCCCCAAAGTCCAGTGGCGTCAAATTACAGCTGCGGACAGGCCAATGGTCGTCGGAAAAACGGCTAATCATAGCTCATCGAGATCATTATCTTCCAATTTCTGCCACAAAAATTCAGTTCGAAAAAGAAAGACCCAACGAAGCCACCACTTCAAAATCCGCTTCACACAATGACTTGAGTTGGGTATATTGACTTCTGTACGACGACATTTTTGTTTTTTTTTTTATTTAGGTAGCCACCATTATGAAAATGAGTTTCCTAAGGAAAATTTTCTTGCAAAATTTAGGTCATCGCTGAACAATGTTATGGAGTTTCTGCGAACACTTGCGGCCGCAGCAGCGATTTCTTCAGCTGTATGCGGCACACGTCTGGCATCGGCCAGCATCCCAGTTTCATGCACATAATCTACAAAATTTCAAATTGCACGCTTGCTGGGCAATTCATTTCTTTCGAATTTTGTACGCAATTTTCGCAATGTTTTGACCAACAATGGCGCCAAAATTGACAGCGTCATTATCGACAGATAGTTCAAAATTGAACCAATAGATGGCTCACCCGTTGGGGCATAACTTTATGGTTTATGGAGTCAATTTAGATGAATATGTTTATACTCAGCGTAAAAATTATTTTTTTTTTCCAACTGACTCTGATTCTCATGATAAACCATTTAGAAAGCTGAAGAAGCAGAAATAGTCGACAAAATACTCGAGGATTTCCAAAAACTAGGAGCACAGTCATTTAGATAAAAAGAAAGGGGACGGTTTTTCCATCAACCGCAATCATTGTTCCCCTGTCTTATTAAATCAATTGTATTCGTACACATAAACATTCCATAAACTATCTAAATGCCAGTGAAAACTGTATCAAAATCAGTTGCGTGGGTTAGAAGATGTAAAAAGAAGACGTAGACGTGGATAGCGTCTTTGTAATTATAAACATAGCGGATGACAAGAATTAGCTTTATTTTCTTATTGAGATCGTTCTTGTATCGACTATCTCAAACTTTGAACTTTCACTTACTAACTGACTAACCTACGAATATATTGTATGTCCAATCTTGAAAATGTTATTCGTCAGATGTTAAACACTACAAGTTTTCGAGTGCAATTCATCTTCAGTCACATTCTTGAGAGCAAACAAAAGTGTGTTAAGCCCCCGATTTTTGTTTGCTTTTGTTATTGCTGTTGTTGTAGTGGGTTGGGTGTTAATTACAAAAAATAAACTGTTTTAATATTGATTTTATACAACAAGTAAACAAGTGAAACACAAAGGAATGGACAAATACAAGGCCAGACAAGCAAACATACAAAATAAACCATGTGACACAAACACCTGTTGATATAAGATGCATTTCCTTTCCTTCACCTTACCAACCAAAAAAAATATCCATAGATGATCTCTGTCTACATGGAAATAAGTATATACTGTTGCATAATAAGAAATGAAATTTGCATAACCTAGACAATTGTTTAAATATTGAAAGAATCATGCAAAGAACTTTAAGTGTTCATATCGAAATTTTGTTTTTCGAAAAGATTTTGCGCGCCTTAAAGTATGTGAAGCTCTAAACGAAAGGCAAGTGATGAAGAGAATGTTAAAAATAATACATGATGACATCGCCACATATGAAATATTGTTATTGTATTAGAAATAAAATGGGGAACGATGTGTGTTGTAAAGAAATTGTTGGTTTGTTCATCCGATTTTTATACCTGTCATAAAATATTACGATATACATCATCCATTATCAGTATTGATAGGCGAACAGCAGTCAACACTTTTCAAATGTTGTTTTAATAAAATTCAGTTGAGTAATCTTATCAAAAGTGATGGACTTGTTTATTATAATGCATATTTTGTATTGATAACTGACATTATTCTGCAGGTGGTCGGTCGGGTGATTTGTTAAATTACATTTAAATTGCGTACACGCCATGTCGATCGTCACCATGAAAACTAAGTACTTATGTACAATATAAAAAGGAACTTAGAAGACAACGTCAAAAAATCTCTTTTTGTTGTTCGCTAATTTTCACGCGAGTCTTTCGTTCTTTCTTTCTTTCTTTCTTTTCTTAAATGTTCTGCAACACTGCATTTTGCTAATGAGGCAATTAATTAAGATTACGTATACGCGCAGGTGGCCCCTGGCAATAATTTTGATAAATCATCAAATAAGCGAATGATACTCATAAACAGCATCACCATCAACAACTACCTCCTCTCCTTCATCATTATCATCATTGTGATCATTATGATTATTATCTATGCCAAGTTGCTTTGGTTTGCATCTTTTAAATAGTTTTGCGCTAATAATAATCAGATATCTTTTTAAAAAAATATCCCACTTAGTTTGGGTGTGCGTCATCATACAAAGTCTTCCTCGTAAAGTTAAATGTTCATAAGCGTTCAAGAGAAACTTTTGCGTAAAATTTATTTAAATTTTCTTTTGCATGAGTTTCAAATTTAGTTTAGTTTAGTTGCAAAATAAATTTCTGTCAAATCTAATTGGTTGCAGTTGGTGTCTCATAAGTTCCATCCATAAGTACTTACATACTATGAGATACTTGCATAGAAAAAGATACTTTTTTTAAGATCATTTGCATGTAGGAAGTTGTGTGTATTTCTGTTTTTGTGCGTGGGTTGTTCATAGTTGGTTAGTGAAGCTGCTTAGCTTTATTAAAATGGAGTGCATAATTTGTTTACAATTTAATTCTATTTTTGTTAAATCGTTTGTCTTTACAAATATAATTTCCTAATGTACTAACTGAAAACAAAAATGGATTTGCAAAGTCTTTATTACTTTTTTAGTTGATCTATAATATAAAGTCATTCCTTAATAAGTTTTGGATCTATTGTATTGGGTGTATGCATATGATTCCGCCCTTTTTTGTGAAAACAAAACAAATTTGCTTGTTTAGAAAAAGGAAAATTTATTTATTCAAAGTATGCCCCATCTGCAGCTACAACCTTTGCCCATCTTTCAGGCAATTTACGGATTCCTTGCATAAAGAAGTCCTGGTCTTTTGAGGCAATCCAATTATGAAGCCAAATTTTGATATCTTCATAAGAAGTGAATCGCTCTCCCGTAAGATCAGACTGCATCCTTCGAAATAAATGAAAATCTGAAGGGGCTATATCTGGTGAATATGGCGGGTGGGGTAGCACTTCCCAGTCTTGTCCATTTAAATATGTTTTCACAACATTTGCCGTATGCGGTCTGGCGTTGTCATGTTGAAGAATTAATTTGTCATGCCTATTCACCCATTCCGGTCGTTTTTCTTCTATAGCTACCTTCAACCGCATTAGTTGTCGTCTGTAAACATCGCCAGTGATAGTATCAGACGGTTTCAGCAACTCATAGTGCACAACACCTTTCTGATCCCACCAAATACAGAGCATAACCTTGGTACAATGAATATTTTTCTTTGGCTGTGATGGGCCGGCCTCACCTGGCTTCAGCCAAGATTTTTTGCGTTTAGGATTCTCGTAATATATCCATTTTTCATCTCCCGTGATTATCCGATGCAAAAAACCTTTTCTTTTTGTCTTTGAAGCAGCATTTCACAAATGGTTTTGCGACGTTCGATGTCTCGGTCTTTCAATTCATGTCGCACCCAGTTATTGACTTTTTGAACCATTCCCATTGCTTGCAAACGTCTTGAAATAGTTGATTGATCAACATTTAATGTTGTTGCCAATTCTGATTGTGTTTGACAACAATCTTCGGTCAATAAATCTTCCAATTCAGCATCTTCAAATTTTTTGGGTGGTTTTCCATGTTCTCTGTCCTCAATGTCAAAATCATCATTTTTAAATCGTCGAAACCATTCTTTGCAAGTTGTATTCGATGGAGCATGCTTCACCGTAAACATCAGCAAGCAAACGATAAGTTTCCGCTGCACTTTTCTTTGCAACAAAATAGTGCAATAAAACCTCCCGCAAATGATGTTTACTTGGGATAAAACTCGACATTTTCAATGAATTAGAAATATTTGTTGTTTATGCTTCCACCGAATGTTATACACTGTGTTTAACAGCTGATAGAAGGCACTATCGAATGCAAGTATTAGTATTTTAGTGTGCAAGTGTAAGCGGCGATACTAGCGAAACTATCGGAAAGGGCGGAATCATATGCATACACCCAATAGTAGTGTGGCTTATAAATGGTTGATATCTTTATAAGGACTAAAAATTCTCAGTAAGTCTCTGGTCTAACTAAGAACACCAATTTTTGTTTAGGAATTGGAATTTATTCCTGAACAAACTCTCCTTTTATACATTGATATACATATTTATTCCAAACTTTTTTTTTTTTGAAATGCCTTTTTGGTAGAGAGATTTGTGTTTACTTCTAAAATATGCCTCAATTTTCGGCAATAACTTTTTCAATTTGAATCAAATTTCTTTCCCTGGAGCATCTTTTTGACATCTAAATACAAAAATCCACTAGTCACTGGAGTCTGATCTGGAGAGTACTTACTGTTAGTGAGGAAGCAATTATAATAATTCAAAACAATGTAATAGTAACATTGGATTTTTGAGACTAAAAAATTATAGTGTCTGTGTGAGCACAATTTTACTATTTCCTTTCCTAAATTGGAATGTAAAAAAAACTTCGTTGGCAAATGTGCTGTTGTGTTTATTATTTTATTGATTATTTTTTTTAATTTATTCAATTTTCTAATGACGTCCGAACTCTCTAACTGGAACCCTATTATTTTGATTCGTTCGTTTTATGTGCATTCTTTTTACTTGAATTATCAACATTATGGAAATGTCTGATAAGATGATTGCTTCATTATAAGTGCTGAAATGATTGAAGCTTATAGCGAGCGCATGCCTCCTAATGATTGCTCAAAGTTAAGTTATGTACGAGAACATTTCTTGATAGCTCAAATTTGTTTTGTTGCTGTTTGTTACGATTGTGCCTCCTCTATCTGTTGTGGGTATCTTTAACTAATCTCGATCAACTACAACATTTCTTAGTGTTGTCATTCACACACATTCTTATCACCAAATGAAATACTAAAACTAACCTCCTCCAAAAAGCCCCTGCTCCTTCCCATTCTATATATTCTTATACTACACTGAGAGTCACAGACTGACTGACTGAAAAATAGTTTTGGTTAAATTTTTTTTTTTTTTTGCGTTTCTCTTAACAAAAAAACAAATGAATAGAAAAACCAACATTTGGCGTTTGGCGTCTTCTCTACTACAATTTTCGATTCGATATTGCCTTCTCTGGTATTTTTGTGTTTTTATGTGACTTTGTATTATTTTATTTTGTGTTTCTTGAGCTTTGCGCGTTCATTTTGAAATTGAAATTCAGTAAACAAAAACTTGTCGCTGGCGCCGGGTTTGCCTTAGAAGCTCGTTCATTTTTCTTTCGTTCGCTCGTTCGTTCATTTGTTCGCATAGTTTTTTAATGTGTAACAACAACAATTTTGTTTTTTATTTTCATTCTTCGCATTTGTATACGTGATTTTCGTTGCTTTTTTGTTGCTACAGTTAACAAGATACACTTATTTATTTAACAATTTGCTTTGCTATAATTCAGATTTTGTTAAATGCTTTTACGATTTTCAAAGATTCTATTTATGTGAAAAGTACAACAAAAGAGGATAAACAAATGAAACAAAAAAAATTTTTAAATTCTTTCGTAGTGTCTTTCTATTTATGAGTTTTGATTAACTTGACTAGGGGCAGCTGCTCTGCTCTTTCTCGTCGCTCTCTATGCGTACCACTAACTACAAGGTCAAGTAGTTTTGGTTTTTCTGATCAGATCTAGTCTAGACTGTGTATGGGATTCTTAAGTGTATAGTTTTTAGATAGACCAAAGAAAAGAAAACTTAAGTAATCATGCACTCAAAAAATTTAAATGGTGGAAAACTGGTAAATTCCCAAATGGAAATGGAAATAGTATCTATCATTTAAAAGCTTCAAAATTTAATTTGTCATAGGTTTAGTAAAAGTCTTAGGGTTTATAATCCAATGGCTCAAGGTACTTTTTACACTTGACATAATGTGATTGTATTTAGTAAATTAAGACTTTGTTTACTACAAACAACAAGATATTTATGTACTTAGAATATTCCCAATTTCCTTCAATTTCTTTCTTTTCTTTTAACACTTCTGTGAAAGAGCTCTTTCAACGCACACAATCGAGTATTTTCTATGAATGCAAAATGCTGCCTGCCTCTCTACAAAGAAATGAAAAGAAAAGTATACATAGAAAAAGCTTAAAAACAAATCAAGCGCTAAAAATAACAAAAATTGTTGTTCTTGTTGTTTTTTCTCGCTGTTCACAAATATATTATATACACACAATCTTTCTTTCTTTTGAATGCGGCATCTCTTCTCATTTGCGTTTGGCAAATTAATTATCAAAAAAAAAAAAAAAATGAAAAAAATTTGCTAAAAACAAATCAAATGTAAATATCTAAACACGCAATGCGTCGTTTAGATACAAATTGTGGATTTTAGGTGCTATGTATCTAAAGTTCTTTATATACTTAAAATACTATACATTAATTTGTGAGTAACGTCAGTTCAGTCAGTCAGTCAGTCAGTTGAGTTTGTAACCCACCCAGTAGACTATTAGACGAAACATTCATCAATTTGTTTATCTGTTTTTCATTTTATATTCTGTGTCGAAAGTGAAGTTGAGGAGAAGAATGCAAACAAAAGCTTTTTAGTATAATTAAATAATATTTATTTTTAATCAGGCAGAATATCTCGTCACAAAGGCAGCAAGATAAAATATATTTAAATTAAAACAACACAAATCACAATAGTGTCGTAAGGCCGGTCGAATGACTTTTGCTGTTTGTTAGTATCGTTGAAGTTGGTTCTAGTCATCGTAAAATTAATTAACTTTGCTTGGTTAAAATATTATTTTTCTTAATAAGTTTTTTTATTTTTTCTTTTCTTTTCTTTTTGTGTTATCGAATGCTAAGTAAATAGAAGAAAATAAGATTCATTTAGTGTATTACGATTCGTATTCTATTACGATATTACATACAATCGAGACTTTGATTTCGTTGTCACTATTTGAAAACTATACAGATAGGCAAAAATGAATTCTATTTTGTTTATTTCATTTAGTTTGCTCAGTGTAACTGAAGGCGACGAACAACAATCAGTCAGTCGAACCGTGTATACTTAGTTGTGTATAGATACATGCCAAGGGACTGCCGTCATTTGAAAGAGTGAAATAACAATCAAGTAATCGGTCAACTGTTTAACCTAACGGCAAATCAAATCTATTGAATAAAACAATTTTTATATTTGAATTTTAAAATTATCTTACATATACAGAATTTATTTTCATATCTATCATCAAACAAAGTTCAAAGTAAAGAAAAAATAACAAAGCTTAAAAACGAAAGAAAAGAAACAATTCTATACAAATGTTACAAGCCACAATATGATTTACAATCAAAAACATTAAAAAAAAAAAAACAAAAAAACATAGAAAAGAAAAGCAAATAGCAAAAACAAAACCATAAAAGAAAATGTGCCAAACAAAGTCATCAAATTGAAATCGAAACACAATTCAAAGTCAAATAAGTAAGAAGCGCGACAAATTCATTCATTAAAAAGACTCTATCTGCGTATCTAAAGTAACAGTAGTTTAACAACCAAAAACAAAGAAGAAAATATATACTTATTTCGTATCTGTGAATGAATGAGAGAGCGTGAGAGTGAATTCGTTTTAGTGCCAAAAAAAATTAAAACCAAAATAATTTTTTTTTAATTAAGCTTAAGCAAGAATCAAAGAAACATCAAATCAAAATATGTTGAAATATCCACGCACAACATCTTCAACTTCATCTGGTTATTATGAAGAAGATGAGCCAATGAATTCATATCAAACACCACCCCACTCACCACAGACCAGCGTCCCACAATATCTGCAAAGGCATATTGTGCGAATGTTCAGCACTGAAGAGTAAGTTACCGAATTCGTACATTTTGTATGGTTTAAGTCAAGTTTTAATCTAAATATACAACAAATACGAGTATATAGATTATAAACAATATGTTGAGGCCCTTTTTTAGAACAAACAGTGAAAATCAAGGGGATGGAAGTGATCAATTGTTGTCTTGTTGTACTGCATAAAGTAAAACAAAACGTTTCTTGTCTTTTTGTTACATGTTATATAAGTTTGCAACAGACAGAAGGAAACATCGGAGACCCCATAAACGACGTGATAAGTTAATTTATCCATGTTTGTCTGTCCATTTGTATGTATGCAAACTAGTCCCTCAATGTTTGAGCAAGAGAGCTGAAATTTTATACGAAGAGATGCTGTACATTTGTCGGAACCAACCGAATCGGACTACTAGGGGGGTACCTCCCATACAAACCCATTTTCAAATTCCTATTCTTATTGTCCTATTTTGTATTATCGAACTAAAATTTTGGACACTATGAGTTTCTAGTCCAACCATATAATTTTCAAGACTCTAGACTGGATCGTATAACTCCCATATAAACCCAGATTCAAACCAGATTCATTTCACTAACCTTATGAATTGCAAGACCCTAAGATTACTGGATCGTATAGCTCCCATGCATTGCCGAAGTTTACCTTCTATTTTCTTTTCTTTTTTTTTTTTTTTTATTATTATATTTCAAATGACATTATTAGTGATTTTATTTGTAATACAATTCTATTGTGACTACCTTACTGAATAGCCTTACTTACTTGTTTACTAAAATCCGAAAAAGTCAGACGTTGATATCTCCTATCTTACTTTTATTTTTGTTTTTAAAGAATATTCCTTGGATTAACCCTTGCAAATCTTTACACAAGTTAACTTTGAATTGCAAATCATCACAACTCAAATCCTTAATTTGAACATGAATAAATTTGAAATAGAAGTATCTATCCTAAGGTTTATAACATTGTCATGTAATATTTCAATAAGAAATTCATTTTTCCACCTTTGCACAGATCAGTAAGAAGAGATAAAAATTAATATTTTGATACAAAAGGTCTATTTAATTGTTCGGTTTAATTCAGTTTAGATGCAAGAGATTTCATTTAAAAGTTCTCCGTGAGACCTTCATCAAAAGATGAATCCAAATATTTGAACATCTTAACCATTAGTGCTCAACATTCTCTATTCTATATAAAGTAAACGTATATTTTTTTTGCTTTTACATGAACTTCACTGTAACTAAGATTTGTGGAAAAAAGCGAATTTTTTTCATTGGTTTTTCTTTTGAGTTAATATACTTCTATACAATATATGTGTATATTGTAGAATATATATTGTACTTAAGTTAAAATTAGCAAATTAATAGAAAAACCAAGAAACTAATCTATTTAAATATATTCAGATGACATAAAGTATATAAATGGTTGTTAAATTTATTAATGGAACCTGTTTCTCGTAATATTGTAGTTTAAGGCAGGTTTTTTTTCTTTTTTGTTTAATACTTAACAACTAAGTAGAAACAATGAAAAATTCACGTGCCAGAATAAATTGTTTGAATATATATACTTCCATATTTCTATTCTCAATTACACAATAAAAACAAAACCACAAAACGTTTTATAATCGGTTTTTTAAATACATGTCATCCATACCTGTCAAGAAGATTATTGTTAAAGTGGGCACTGATAGAGTGTGGTTAGCCACAATTTAGTGAAAGAGTAACACTTGATTGATTGTCATTTTAAACATTTCTGAATTTCTATAAGATTTGATGAATTGAATACTTTTTGCATGTGCAGAATAATTATTCCAGAATTTTTTCAACTTAACTTTAAGAGGCTAAGTATAGAAAGTGACATCTTCTTCTTATACTTTAAATATCTCCAAAATGAGTATATCATTTTATCTGTACATTCATGTATGTTCGGTTTTGCGGTCGAACTTGATGTATGGCCGGGAAGCCCTCACGATTTTTTCCGCTTCGGGTTGTCATAGTGTATCCACTTTTCATCGCCGGTCACGATGCGATGCAAAAAACCCTTTCTGTTTTGCCGTTGGAGGAGTTGTTCGCACATGCAAAGGCGCCGTTCGATGTCCCTCGGCTTCAACTCGTACGGCACCCAATGTCCCAGTTTCTGGATCATTCCTAAGCTCTTTAGGCGATGAGAAACGGCTTGCTGAGTCACGCCCAATAAACTTGCAAGTTCCTTTTGCGTTCTACACGAATCTTCATCCAGCAAAGTCTCTAATTTTGCATCCACGAACTTTCTAACGGGACCGGAACGTTCCTTGTCTTCCACGCCATATTCGCCATTTTTAAACTTTTGAAACCATTCCCGACCCGTTCTTTCACTAATATAGCTTTCACCATAAGTTTCTACAATCATTCGATGCGCCTGAGTAGCATTTTTTTTCGAATGATATGCAAAAAGCAACACTTCCCGCAAATGGCCCTTTGTAGGCTCGAATTTTGCCATTTTCGCTAACGAACAGGACAAAGCACAGTCAAAATACACAAGCGAGATTATTTAGAGTTGTTGACCGATACCTCAGCTGGCTATGTAATGTTCTGATCGTACTTATCGACCGATTAGCGGCGCTGGCGCCATCTATGGGGAAACGGCGGTTTTCTATTTGTACGCCCAATACTTTACATTCATGTATGACTACAATTCTGTCCATATTCTTCACACACCTGATTTGTTTTCCAATTGACTTCTTGATTTTATTGTATAATTTATTACAAAATTATATTTTCACTTATTTTTTTTTTTTTGTTTTTTTTTGTACAATTCAAGTTTTCATTTAGAAACTGCACAATTAGCAATCATTTATTTTATATCTTGTATCTCTCCTACTATGAACAGCAGGGTATTCATAATTTTTCTTCATCTTTACGTTTGTTTCTAAATTTTAAACAATTGAATTTTTGCATAGAGACTTCATACTACTGATAATGGAAATCATAACAACTCATATCTCATATTCAGTCAGATTTCCTTGGATTTCAAAGCTACAAAGTGTGTTTTTATTTACTGCATACACATTTTTCTTTTAAAGCTAAAATGCAGTAATTACACATATTTATTTAATTTTAAATTTTAGTTTTCTGCCAAAAACTACGTCATATGTACGAATATTCTAGATACATTTTGAATATAACACTTGTTGTTTGAGAGCAAAGAGTCAGTTGTTAATTGAATATTGTTCACAAAGTATCGAGTCTCTGATTGCTCTCACACGTTCTATATAACTTTGAAACTTTACAAACAGGTAACTAAATTTAGATTTATACTTAATTGAATCGTTTGGACCAATGTGTCATGCATAGATTAGGAAAGGGGAGTGGTGAGTCACTTCCTCACAGTGGCCTCTGTTGGTCATATTGAAAAGCAGCTTCAAAAGAGGAATTATAGGAGTCAGAATGGATTATAATGGTATTTAATTACCATACAAACTACTAGCCTATAAACTATATTAAAATATGTATATAAAGTTCAGTGAAACTGAGGGACAAATTCTATTTTTCTGTATGAGTGCGCAACGAAATGAAAATCAATTATTAAAGCAATTTCTCGCTTTAAATAAAATGTGCAAGTTTTACAAATCGTAATGCGAACTTAGCAATAAACGTCTCCTTCTCTCTGTCTTACCCTACCCTCTGCTCTGAATAGTGTATAACACTCTGAAATAGTGTTGTTGTGGGTGTTTGTATTGTTTGTTTTTTCGTTTTTGTGTTCTCTAGAAACACGCGCCGTAATTATTGGAGAACAACGTTGTCGTCACATATTAAATGGATCAGATTGGAGGCGCGGTGGTTAAGGGGAGTGTGCCTCCAACGAAGATTACAAGTCGTCATTGTGCTATAATGCAATATTTGTTATTGTATTATTCGTTTTAAATTTCTTACGATAAAGAAAATAAATTCATTTTAGGATTCCGTACCCAGGGGGTACCAAACGGAGAGATTTCTTGGGTCATATCTCATGAACCATAATATCTAGAGAGTTTAGTTGTTTTCACTGAATGTGTAGTTCTATCCGGGTATCAGCAATAAATACTAAAACTAAAATATTTTAAAAAACTTAAAGGGGTCCCCATACAAAAAACCTTTTGCTATGTATGGCAGCTGTACGATCCAGTATTCCCATGATCTTTAAATTTGGTTCGTTGATGTGTATACATCAGAAACTTATATTGTCGAAATTTCAGTTTGATCGGATTGCTATGGAGGGTACCTCCCATACAATCCCCCATTAAAATTCAGGTTTTTATTAGACAAACTTTTTTGATTTTTGGACTATTGAACTGAAATTTAGGCACTATAAGTTTTTGATATAGGCGGCGCTGTTCATTTCTTGGAATCAAACAAATCGGCCAACTAGGGGATTACCTCACATGCAAGCCCCAATCTGGTAAGGAACCCTCCGTGTACGAGTGTAACTCGCACTTGGCCGATTTTTTGTAATTGTCTAATACAATATTTTTGCACGCTTGTGTGCAAATATTATTGAACTTTTGATTTGGTTACGCATATATTTTTATAGTTTTGTTTTCCAAATTTTCACATGAGTTCATTTGTTGATTAACATTTTCATATGAGTTTATTTCTTTGTTTTGTTTTAAATGAATCAGAATAATAACAAGATTCAGAAATGTCGCCTAACACTTACTTTAATTCTATTTTTTCTGTGGAGTTCAAAAACCACAACTTGCATATATTATTTTTGATACGTATAAGTTAGTTACCATTACTACGCATTGATTTCAAGGACTTCCAACAATATGTTTGATTGTGCACTCACCTTTAGGTCAGTGTTAGTAAAAGTTGTATCACGCACCTTTCTAATTTGTATTTATTTATTGGTTTAAATAATGAATTAATTGTTTTAAGGTCACATGAAGACATTGAACTTAAAAGTTTGAAAGTAAGAGTTCAAAATTTACTGTAAAAAAAAGGAGTGTCCCTGCTAGTATATAATTACTGCCCTAAGAATTGGGTGAATACCAAGGAATTTGTATTGTATTTAATTATCTAAGAATATCTATGTTCGGAGAGTGTTGTTTTATCAATATTTTTTATATTATTCTAGAATTTCTGTGTTTCTTAGACTAGACTATGAATTAACTCAAATGGATCACGATTTCTTTGGTTTTGCATGGTTGGCTTTTGGGGTATTGACTTCGATGCATAGTTCATCAAACTAGAGGGAAAGGTGTGAAGAAAAGAAATGAAATTAAGAAGGAATACGCATTATTTTTTGCATGCTTAAGTATGATCCTTCTTGTTATTATTAGAAGCTTTTATTTAACTTACAATGTATGTTAGTTAGTAGCCAAATCTTGTAAGCTGAATTAGAACCACTACTTGACGTTCGATTGAGCTGAAATTTTGCATGCACTTGTAGTTCTGATGATAACCAATAAAATCCACCGGAAGTCGAAATTTGTTGATATTTTCTTCTTTTTAGAGCATTTAAAGAATAAGTTGTTATATTTTTTATTATTAATTGATGATGTTACAGACCAAATTTTGTTCAGTTTTAAGGATTTCATCATCAATCAATTATCTTTTGAATCAACGCAATATTTTTTTTTTAATATTTTTGAAATTAATTCGCATGATTTTCTATTGATAAATTTCTTTGAACACAAAATGTACTAAGTGGGAATGGGAGGTGCCCCAATTTCTTTATTTCACTTCTTGCCCTCCACAATTAAATATGAAATTCTCTATTTGATATTTTTCATAAATCAAAATGGATCTGATGGTCTGTTAATTGGTAATTAATAATTTATTTCCTTTTTTAATACTTTTCCCTTGGTTGGTTCCTGTAATCACTTTCAAAACATGAAATTCTAAACAAAAGAAAACAAAAATTGAATGGAAACATGTTTTTAAATAACGAACTAACAAACAACTAACTTTATATCAACAGATATAAAGAAAATTGTTTGCCAACTTCTGTGGTTGTTATGATTCTATAGTTAGACCAGGGCACACAACTTCATACAATAACTTGGCATCATGGTTTGCCATATGTTTGATTTGTGCATCCCAAAACTCCCACTTTAGGAAGCGTACTAAGGTAAACGTACGATTTAACAGGAATCTTTGACCTTTTCAAAAGGTAACAAACCTTTTTCATTTTTTGTTTGGCTTAGCAAAGTTTTGAAATTGTTTATTTGATTTGCAAGAAAGTATTCTAAGTCTCTCCAAATTTCACAAAAAGGAAAAATAAAAAAATAAAAACAAAAACAAAATCTTAATGACGCCTTTTAAAGGGAAGAAAAAAAAAATCAACAATAATTAAAACAAAAAAAAAGTTGAAATGTGCAAAATTAATTATAAATAAACAAAATTGCCAAGAAAACAGTTTTCAGGGTCAAAATTTCCTTCAATTTCTCAGATACTTTTTGGAAACATTATTTTATCATTCATTCAATTGTTTACTTTACAGACAATAAACAAATCAAGAAAGGTCCATACATCTAATTATGTTAGATGTTAGAACACCTGAATAAATGAATGAATGAATTTTCAAATTTGCTGACAAGCGCCTGTTTCTGGTCTAAGATAAATAAAAATTGTATTTTCTATTATAGATGGATCGGGGGTGTTGGCACATGGTCTGTTTGACATATGACACAGTTTTTATATCTTAGTTGCATATTCCCTAACCCACAATGATGATAAAGGATTTTTAAAATTTTTAAAACCATCTTTTTGTAGATGCTATTTTCAAATATTTTCCTACATTCAATTGTGATAAAAGTATTTTGCTTTTAATTTTATTGATTGGATTCGTTTCCAAATATCATTGTAACCTTGATAAGTTTCTCGTGTTTACAAGAAATATGTATTAAATATTGATGTTTCTGTTTCTGGTCGTTGTTCTTTAGATTCTTACTTCAAAAACTTTGTATGTACACTTAATGCCAAACAGTCGGTGGTAGGCATCTGTTCCTATTTTGTTTGTTGTAAATTTTTGCCAGATGCTGTGCTGGTGTGTCTGTCTGCCATAAATCCAAAGTGTATTGTTTTTGTTACTATTTCGTATGTGTATACATACTTTACATCAGTACAAATGCACAAATGTAATCATCATCACCATTTGTGTAGTACATATTTTCACTTTGAATTCACCTTGAATCGATTTTTATTTATTGTTTAATTTATTGTTGATTTTTTCCTTTTCTTTTTCGTTATTCTTGATTTTATTTTTTTTCGTATTACTTGATTTTATATTCTAAAGTATTTAATTTTTCCTCCTTATTTTTGCCTTATATTTTTTCCATTTCTTTAAATTTAATGATTAACATAAAATACTTGTACAATATTTAGTATGCTAGGAACCTTGTCTTAAATTTTACATTTTTAAATATTGCAGAAAGTATATTTTTGGTCGTGAAAGTTATAAATCTTAATAATTTCTACATTCTATGAAAATTTAATGTATTTCAACTGAGCTCAAATCTCCTCACTTTTAGTTATAATATTGAATAGAGATGATGAGATGCGTGTATACCTGATTTATTGATAATCGATCAAGAAATTTGTGTTTTGCATTTTCAACAGTATCTACGCAATTAATCGTAATACTTTTTGGTATTTTCAATTTCCTAAGTTTTTAATGAAAAAATGAAATCCAAGTTTATTTTATTTTGTTAGAAATTATTATTATTATTAAAAATAAATTCTTAATCTACTTGAAATCAAGAGCACTAACTGTCATAGCAAAAAATAATTTAATTTTCATAAAAAATCAAAACTCTTAACACGTTTCAGTACTTTTCAGAGGTCGCAAATAACAGTCACTTAAAAACAGAAATAATTAAAGGTGACTCGGTTTCGCACTTAGCACAGAATACGTAATTTTGCTGTCCATGTGTTTTCAGTCACTTGTTAACAGTTCAGCAAAGAACACTGTAACAGGACACTTTGGTCAAACTCTCAAGAAAATAAATTTTACAAGACATGAATGACATAAATGGCATGCACAAGTACCTCTTTTGTTGTTGTGGTGTGACGTGAGTTGAGTGTGTCAGAGTGAGAGAGATAGTTATAAACAATGAACAGCAAGGATTAGACAGTGAAAATCGATAATCGATAATGTCTAAATTTCAGTTCGAAAGTACAAAAACGAAATAAGAATACATAATAAATTTCTACACTATAAGTTTATATTCCATTTCCACCAACCATGTAAATTTCAAGACCCTAGGAATACTGGATCGTATTGCTCCCATACAAACCATTTGTTCCGATAGAACTACATATTTCAACTTTCGACCTATTACGGTTCATTAGATAGAGCCCGAGGTTATTATTATAGCCTTTAGTAATAGTGTTTCGTTTGTTACCCTTTGGGTAAGGAACCTGAAAAACAGAAAACAATGTTAAGTATTTTTTTTTTTTCAACCTTTTTCATTATGTCCACAAAAAACTGGTTTTTTTAAAGAACATTAAAGAGTTGACTGTTATTTGCGACCTCTGGTACTCTTTGATTGTGTTTTTTTTTTTCCAAACTCAAGAGTTATCCGGTAACGCTGATCTTAAATTTTTACGAGCAATACGAAATTAGTATCATCATTTAAGATATTTTTATTTTCTTTAACCAGAGTCTGGTTTTTGATATTGTAACATTGTCTCTTGAAGCTTTAAACTCTGCAGTCAATCCAAGTGTATAATAAATTTAAATAAATATTATCTCGTTACCAAAATTTGTCATTGTCATTCATAATTTTATCATCGATTACTTTTGATTAATATTTTTATTTCATTTCAATCACTTTCATTTTTTCGCAAAACTAAAAAAAAAATTTATCAGACAGTGGGAACACCTTAAATTAATTTCAAAACAAAACAAAAATAAGGACAAAATATGAACTGCGTCTTCATCGAAGTTTCCATGCATTTCACACCCTAAATGGGGAAATACATATAACTTGTACAGAAATCAACACATAATCGTATAACGAGCTGATTTCGTTCCAGATGATTACTTTCTCCATTTAAAAAAAAAAAAGTAAATAAATAAATATTTTATTTTTATTTTTTATTCAACCACCTCCATAAACTCTTTAATAGTCGGTTTGGTAACTAGTGACAGTTCTCTTTCATAAGCTCACCGTTATGAATATTATTCACTTATCATTTCATTAGTCAAATATACAATTTTATCGACCACTGGCTTCCAGTCTATCCGAGTCACATTCGATAAAGTTTCTGCCAGGAATATGAGGTTTTATTGGTTCCACTTTTACTTTGCCTTTTTGATAATCTTGAATGAAATTGGTTTCATCATTCATATGAAAAGAAAGCTGAAAAAGTTCTTTGGTGCAGAGCTTCTTAAAACTATAAATAACCTGTTGGTCCATGGGTTGAAGTAATGGAAGCAGAAATTTTAATAAATTTTAATTATTCAATGGTTGTCTTATAAGTCAACTCAGAAAAATCTGCCAATCTGCATTATTGTTCAACATGCCAAGACACTCGATAAGAAAATCTTTCTAAAATAAAAATTACTTGGTATGAAATGCACTCATAAAGTGAGGATCCAAAATAAATGAAAAACTGAATCATACTACTTTTTGCTATTCCAGGACAAATGGAATGGTGATGATACTTAAGAAATGAAGGCGTTCCTTATAAAAAAATTTCTAGAAACTTATTTAGTTGTATTGTGGAATAGCGAAATAGTGGAACGGAAGGACTAGACTCTTATCATATGGGGGTCCATTTATGTTACAAACATCATATTTTAATATGTCGAAGTTTTAAAAAGTTAACACATGCATTAAATCACAGCTTAAAAGGTATTTTTTATTTCTAAAACCCGCTTTCACCTATCTGTCTTTGAAACATGTCTCATATGATAAAATATGTTTTATTACTGAAAATATAATATTAAAATTAAGGGATTTTTATTCTATTTATAGATAAAAGAAGGTACATACTTACTTCTCAACGCGTTTGCTTTGATCAATTTGTTTTCTTTTTTACTTAAAACTAAGTTAAAAATAAACGTCACGCGTTTTAAATTTTTTATGGTGATAAATTTAAATCAATGTTGATGTATGTAAGTCTTAATAGGATGACGATTGGATTTTGTTCTCACATCATACAGTTTTTTACACAAATCATGATGAATTCTTAACAATCATGTCTCGCTTATTTTAAGATTTCGAGTCTTTAAAAAACAAAACAAAAATATAATAAATACAATTTAATTGTTTTATTGTAATGTAAATAAAAATAAAGAAAGAAAATAATCTTAAAGAAACTGCACACATCCGCTTTTGTATACAATGTTCATATGTTTTAATATACTTTTTCCGGTTTTGACCTTTTATAATCTTATTTTCATTGCAAAACAAAACATGGCGAAGTCATTGTGCAAAAAAAAAAAATATTTTGCAAAAAAGAATTTTGTGCAAATCAGCCGAAGGTTTTTAGTCGTTTATTGAACCTTATAGTCCCTCTATATAAGTAATAATCTTATCAATCAATAATCATATCAATAATAATAACAATAATTCTAATTTAAGTAAACAACAAACTTAAGTTAATAATGGAGGGCGAAGGGGGAGACTTGATCGTAGGTAGTAGACGGTGTGACTACTTTGGATGATGACGACTTGATTGATCTATAGATTGGAGCAGTTGAATCAATAGCAATAATATTGCACATATTATTATGTGTAAATAAAATATGATCCTAAATAAATTTTCACGTGCTACAAAGCTGATTGTGACGTTCAAATCATTAACACCAATACAATCATAGAGTTGTAGTTGCTGCTGCCAAAGCTGATAATAATGCATAATACAAATGAGGCGGTTAGCAGGCCTATTGCCTTTAATGCCGGATTATCTTTGCGCGTGTATCGCATTTCTTTATTTATTTTATTGTGTTAAAAAAAAACATTGTTGTGCTGCGATTGTTGGTTTAGTTTGTGGTTTTAGAAAATGATTTCATCCATTGAAGCAGATAGAAACTATCTTTATAACTTAAATGTCTAACAACCAATTCATTTATTTAACCTCAAGCTGTGTTTTAAAATGCATCGATTTGCTTAATTACAATAAGAAACGTTAGGTTTTTTCTATATGTATATTTACATTAAACTATGTATGTACTCATTTGTATCTTTTATGAAGCTATAAAACAAGGACAAGAATAAACAATTTTATTAAGTAAAAAGCTTCATTGCTTGTCATCCAGATAGCCAGGATAACCCTGGCATTACTTCCAAACTTAGTACACCTACCTATTGATTGGTGATTGGTGTCATTAATGAAAGAAATATCATTAAAAAACAATAAATTTCATTTGAACTTGCAACTTTCCAATCATTTTAAAGGATTTCCCATTTCATTTTATCTTGTTTTATATACATACCTAGTACATTATAGATTTATTGATGACTTCATCAGTGAGTAGCTACTAACTGAATTTAGTGCTCATGGCGTGCACTTCTTTTATTACTCTTATTACTCATTCCCATAATTATGATGTATTTCACGTTATACTGATAAATTTGTTGTAAAATCGAACGATATACGCAGCTGAGTCAGATCGTCTTCTTCCATCTTTCTCCCATCCCCATTCAACTAAGAATAATGCACGAATTATTGTGGTTTTCACACCTCCTTCACCTTATAAGTTTTCTTCTGTTTTAGTTTTTTTTTTTTTATTTGGAAATTGAGTCATTCTATTTACAAAGTTAAATGTGTGTGTGCGTCTGTCATCATTAGTTTATTCTTATCTATAATTGCGTAATGACTAAAGTTTAAAGTTGCCGAGTTTTTTCGGTGGTTGCCATGCAATGTGAATCAATTTGAAATTGCTTAAAAACTACTGTGTTAGGAAATTCATTAACATTGAATCCTTATATCTATTGGTTTTTTTCTTTTTCTTTTTTGGTTCCGAAATTAAAGGGTACCAAACAGAACTCTGTTACTAGGGCTACGCTGTCCTTCCGTCCGTCCTCCGGCTCATGTCATGAATCGTAATAGGTAAAAACTTGAAATTTTCACAGAAAGTGTAGTTCTTTAGGGGCTGCAGCAAGAAATACTAAAACTAAAATAAAATTACACAATTTAAGTGATCCCCATACAAGAAATGTGTACACGATTGGCGGAAATTGATTAGAAACTTATAATGTTCAAATTTCAGTTTGATCGGAACACTATGTGGGTGGGCACTCCCATAAAGGCCCCCATTAAAAATCAGGTTCTTATGCGAAAAACTCTTTTGTTTTTTGGACTCTTGAACTGAAATTTAGACACTAAAAGTTTTTGATATAGACGTTATACAACTGTTAGAATCAGTCAAATCGGATCACGATGGGGGGGAGTACCTCTTATAAAAACCCCAGTCTGGTACGGAACCCTCCGTGTACGAGTCTGACACTTACTTGGCCCATTTTATTTTTTGTTTTTTATAATTTTTTTTTTTTTTTTTGTTATTGTTTTTTTTACTTGACCATTCAAACTTCAAAAGTAACGAAACCAATAACTTTTTGCTAATGTTCAGATATTATCAACTGAATCGAATACAAGGGGCACACATCTTCTTATCAATACATCCGATGAATCAAGGTGAGCAACAGATTATGATGATTCCTGTTTCCTCAACAATTTTTATAATTTCTTAATTAAAATTTATGGCAATGGAAAAAATCTTAACCAATTTCTCTTTTTAACATGTGTGTGCCTAACGTTTTGATCAATTACTTAAGTTTTTGCCTTTAACATTATAATATTTCAAGATCTAAGTAAATAAGATTTTATTAATTTTAGCTTTTATATTTTCCACTTACTTCAGTTATAGAAGTGTAATGAAAGTCTAACACTTTTTCTTAAATTCCGCCCACTAATTCACTATATTGCACCCTTGATTTATCCATCATTACGAATGACTTCTTTTTCTTTCTCTATGCAATCAAATTTCTATAACTGTCATTACTTAAGGTCACAACTGATGTCAGAGGCGTCGCGTATAAATCCTAAAGAAAAAAAATGGATAAAATGAAGGAATGTCATGTCTTGCTATAATTATTGTCACTCATTACACACACATACAAATGAATACATGCATGGTATATACCATGATAGAAGGCACATTTAATCATCCCACACACACAATCATCAACATTGCTTTACTCTGTGAAGTCATAGGAAAAGTTTTTATGACAAACACATCGCAATGTAAATGTTTTCCATGAAAGCCGCCAAAGGGTAACTGACATATAAAAGAAAATGTTGTGGTTGATGATAGACGAGGCCACTTAAAGACTGACAGAGGTCGTCAATAGGTAAAAATTATATGATAACCTCCGACGACATTGCTATTTTGATTTTCAATCTTTTTTCCTGCATTCAATGAAATTTATGTATGTAAAAGCTAAATAAGATTTAACAGAAATTGATTAAACTCACTACACTTCTTTCCTCATGACTCTATAAAAGTGTAAAATTGAATTTTTTTACAAGAATAAATTGGAATTCATCATTGTGAGGTAATTTCCCACCCATTTCAGTGAAAACACTTTTAGTCCTTATTTATCTTATTCTGTTGATCTTCGTTTCTTAGCAACAAACTGAAACTTAGAAAAAACTCCAATAACATTTAATTACTTCAAATAACAATAATATAAAGACCATTGATCCTAACTCTGTTACAAATGTCTCACTAACGTTAATATGCATTTTCACTTGGTGAAAGGTATAACAACGAAATCAAACACATTTCACGTTTCAAATTGCATTTTTACTTATGCGCTTTAGTCAGATTCTTCATTGCTTATGGCTGATAATAATTTAATGCCAATTCAAAGTTGAGTTGAGTCGGAAAAATCGCATGCAATAAAAAAGAAACAAGAAACAAAAAAAGCGCCAAACTAAGAGTTGTGATTTTATAATGTTGCAGTAGCAGCCAGCAACAGACAACAACAGCGAGCAGGGTTTGAATTGAAATGAAATGAACAGCATGCAACAAATGTTGCTGGCTTTGATTGTTGCTACTCTCAATAACAAAAACAATTGCAACAACAAGTCTCCAAGACAAAGCATGGAAATAGCTGTCAACTAGAAACACTAACAAACAACGTTGCTTGATAATTTCTTTCTCTACATTTTTTTTTAATGTCATGCGATATTTTTTGCTGAGCTTATCAAAACAAAATCTAAATCAAATGGAGAAAAGCTTTTAAAGAAAAATTGTTCACGTTTACGGCTCGTAATTTGTTGCGTTATTGTTAGTTTTGTTTTGGACTACAGTTATGTCGTTTTCATTGCTGTTAGTTTCGTAATTGTAAGTGTGGTCAAATTTGTTACACAATCATGTTATGTTTACCGTTTTTTATTTTCTTCTTAAGGACAGAGAAAGGGCAAAAAGCGCAACATGTTGTTTGTTAGTACATGAATTTTGTTATCGTTTATGTTTTGTTGTTAGTCAATTCCCTTTTTAATAAATGTTATTTTATTTTTATCAAATAGAAAATGAAAGGAGTTTTTGTGCTATGCATGCACTCTTTGTGTAACGCTAATCGCCAACCGATCGACCAATCTCATATTATTGTATATGACATTGTCAGCTGTGAGATAACTCATACATAATATCTAATATCTTGGGAAATTTGCTGTAAAATACTCGTCGAACTTCATTTCCATTGCAGCATTACAATGATATAACTCCTTAATGATTTGTTCAATATGCATGAAACTTTCAGCTTTTCTTCCATTTTTCCAAATTGGTTCCAAATTGGTTCAATGATCAATTGAAAGCAAAAGCATTTGCATTATTAAGAACATTTTTACTTTGTTTCCAAATTATAATGCAATAAATTAGATAAAATCATAAACTTTATTAGTAAAAAAGAATTATTCAAAAAGATTAGAGATATCGAACAAATGCATAAAACAGGAAATCATGAAACCGAATTTTGCTTTGTGATGATTCGCAATGCTTCGTGCCATATGTTTTACAGCAACAAAGTACATACAGCATGGCATGAGAGCGAAAGAGAAGGAGAGCCAACTACTCGTAAAACACTGAGCTTGCATTTACACACCCCGTTTACAGTGGCGCTGCATCACGATACTTCGTTTACAGTGGCGCTGTATCGCGATGATTCATTTACAGTGCCGTCTTTGTGAAAAAAAAAGAAAAATTACCAAAAAGTTGACAACTTGCATGTAATAGAGAGACCATTTCTATAAATTCGAATCATGGTGAATCAAGTCGTCATTCGATTTTGAAGCGAAGCACTTTCTACATGGCGTCATTTTCCTTGTTGTTTTTGTCGAATGTGATTCGAATCAATGGTCGCATCACGAATGATGATGATTAATCGCAATTTTTGAGTTCTTTTTGTTTATTATGAAGAAAGAAACAAAAATTTTACATTAAACTATGCATTATATTGTTTATTTATTTATAACAATTAACTTAATTTGAAAACTAAGACAAACTCAATGAGTCACTTATCCTTTTCGTTTAGTTTTTGTTTTTTGTTCGAATTGTTTTTGCCACAAATTATTTACCTTACTATATTGTAGGTATAGGGAAAGCAACAATTAAGTAGAGAAAACAATGGCAGATAGGCAAATAGAAATACTACTACTGAATCCAATGTATTAATGTATTTACAATAATTTTCTCATTTGTATAATAAAAATGTAAACTTGTAGTATAATTTATATTTGATAACAATAACAAAATCATAAAAAAATGTACAAAAAATGTTAAAGTTGACAGAATTTTCAAAAATAGGTAAACCACCTATCTTTAATTTTTTCAAAGTTTCTACACACATTTTTTCTATTATCAAAGACTATGAATCAATGTGAAATTTATGTATTGTAGTATTGTATATACTCGTATATCATGCGGTCGCTTTGCTTGTATGGTTGACTTTGTCTTTCAGTGATGGCGAAGGTAAACAACACGTGGGCGAACCTATTGTACATATGTGTATGTAAATTTATCTATGGATTATCATTCAACATTTTCATTTTAAAAAAATGATTTGATATGGCAAAAAAGACTATGAATGAATCTCGGGATGACCAACAATAAAATGACATACAATTTATACATTTACGTACATTTTTTCTTTTTCTAAAAAAAATTAGTTAGGTGAACGCAGACTTTATGGGCTATGGGCTATGTGTATGTATGCCAATTTCATAGTGGATACATAATAAACTACTACGTACAAACATTTTAACATTAAAAATTGATTATTTATTTATACTTTTCTAATTATCGTTTTTTCCTCTCTCTCTTTTTAGGTAAGTTTTTCTATTTCACTTACAAAAATACTGCATCTTTCGAAGCAACTTACAATGAGTTGCAACTGATATAACAGTAGTAAAAAAAAAATGATAAGTACATATCTATTATTGTTTATAAAAATTTTTAGCGTTTTCATAAATAAATTTTATTAGTTAATGAAATAAAATAAAGAAAGCAATTTTAAACGAAAAGTGTGAGAGAATTGGTGATTTACAACATAGAAACAAATAGAAGATCATAAATAATAGAATGGTATAGATGAGATATAAGGAGATTGAAGGAAATTAGAGTAAGTACATGAAAGTTTGTAATAAAAATCATCACAAAAATACATACCTTAGTACATAGCTTATTGCAATGTTTATGCTGTGAAAAGTGATGGAAACAAAAACCACAACAACAAGAAATGACAGTACATATTACAATAATAAAAAAAAAAAAAAGAATAACACACCATGACAGACAACAACATCAAAAGATAGAAGAGTTAAACTTTATTCATGCTCCGTGTGCCTATGCATTCATGTATGAGGGAGAGTAAGAAATGAGAGAGCATTAAAGTTTTAAATTAACTTAACGTGGCAGATCAAATCATACCACTCGCTCTCAGCATAACGAAAATAAATCAACGTTTCTATGGTTTCATCTTTAGCTTTGCACTTCCATGTGCTTTTTCGTTTGCTTAACTTGTTGTGAATAGCACGCCGCTCGCTCAACCGTTGACTCTCTTACTAAATACATATTTGTTGTTAACATATTAATGTGTGGATTTATTCAGCACTGAGAGAGAGAGAGAGAGTGAGCGAGCGAGCTTGCTGCTGATTATTAAAATTTACATAGATAGATGTGTGTGGATATGCGAGCGCTGAAAAGCTTTCAAAATCGGCCATATTGTTTTTTTGTCTTATTCAGCGCACATTGTGTGCTCTATTTTATTTCTGTTGTAGGTTTATGTATGTAAAAATATACAAAAAAAGAAAACAGGAAAACACGTTGTTTGTTCACCTTTACTTCTTGTTATAGAGAGGAACCAACTAAACAACCAACCAACCAATTTGATTTTGTATTTGTTTTTTGTTTCTATGTTTGTTTATTTGTGTTTGCTACTTTATATTTCGGTTTTAAATAGAAATGTTTTGTGTTATTGAATTTCAGCAACGGTTTCTTCTTTTATTGGAGCGACGTGTAATACGGTAGCTTACAGCTACGTCGTCGTCGACGTCGTTGTTGTTTGGCTACGAAAACAGTGGCGTAGCGGCATAGGCAAAGCAAATTTCTTTTCTGTCATTGTCTTTCGAATGTAATAAAAGGAATTGTTATTATGTGGTGTGGCTTAAATTTCTAATAGTTTTGGATTTCCACAAAAATTTCTTATTGGAATATCTTATTAACTTAAAACCAACCAACAAAATCCACCTTAAGCGCAAACCAATGACCACAACACATAACATTTAAAGTCAAATATAACTCCACATATTCATAGTTTCTCTCTCTGCACCCCGTAACAAACTTATTACACTTTGTCGAGACTCATTTTATTTGCTCTCACTTCATTTTGTTGTTGTTGTGTTGCAGCAACATTAAAAGACAAACGCGACTCACACCACAGCACAACCGCAGCAGAGCAACAACAACAGCAGCAGCAAAACTGGCAGCGCAGCACGCAGCAAAGCAACACCAAAAACATTCACATTCAGTTTCAGTTTAACTGAAGAGCTCTTGGGCTGCAAACACGAAAATTTTCAATTCAATTCGTTTTTGTTGCTGTTGCTGCTTCTTCTGCATTCTGCGTGTTTTTCGTTAAATTAAATAAAAAGTTTTGTTTCATTTTTGACTTTGTGGTTTTTAAGCTTTTTAAAGAAAACACATAAAAAGCATTGCTTGTATTTTTCAATACCTTTTTTTTTTTTGTGTTTTGTCGCACGGGTTTCATTGTTTTGTGAAAGTGTAAACGTTTACCCAAACAAAGGGAAATAAATCAGTTAGCCTCAATTGTTTAAAAAACAATTTTTAACAAGTGTATAAAGTAAAGTCAGAAGAAAAAAACCCCTTCTTTTCAAAAGCGTGTGTTGAGAGAGTACAAAAGAAGAGAGCAGCGTTTGTTGAGTATAATAATGAGAGTAAAGTGAAGAAGTGCAGTGTGTGTATTCTACTCTAGTAAGGTGGTGTGTGTATGTATGTGTTCGTGCAAAGCTAAAAAACAAAGCTGCTGTCAATTGCGCTTGTAACAAGAAATATTCTATACTCAAGTGCTTAATCTCTTACTCTCTGTGTGTGTGTCTCCTCTCTCAATATATTGAATGTGATTGCAATACCTTGTATATACAGTGTACTGAATAGTCATAATTGCTTTGTGCTGAATACGTGTAAAGAGAACGTGAGAGAGAAAACCAAAAGCAAAAGCAAACAGTGTGTATCAGCCAACAGAGCAATGCTTAAGTATTTAAGAAGCAAGAAAGAAGAATAGCCATGTAGCAGCAGCAGGAATCATTGAAAAGTAGCAGACACAAAGCAAATGAGAAAAAAAAAATCAAATTAAGAAGAAGGCAAAGTAAATTCGTGTAAAATAAAAAACAAAACAAAAACAATTGTACACCTACGAACAAAACAACATAAGGAAACTGTGCGAGAAGTACTTCAAATTTCAATAATAAGATACTTTTATGAACAGATAGAACCTCCTTACTTGCCTACTATACCAAACAGAAATTATGAGCAAAAGAGATAAAAAAAAAACTAATTATTGCCAATTTATAAGAAATTTTTAACAAACAAACAAAAAGAAGAACCCACACATAACTCATTTTCATTTAAAATTTATATTTTGAGACCGCTGAATAATTCAAGGCAAAGTGGTGAGGTGTGTTAAACAATAAAATTAAAAGAGATAACAATAAAAGTGAAAATATTGCATTAATTTATATATTTGGTAACAACAACAGCAACAAATAACAATCAGAGACTTACAATTTCATTACAACCTCCTGAAAGTACTTATTTCTAAATTGTTTTATAGAAAATTGGCAATAATATATAGAAGATTTCTTAAATAGATACATAGATACTCTACACACATACATACATATCTTTATCATCTTCATCTTCTATATAAACTGGATAAATTTCTTTTTCAAATTTCTGAAGAAAAATTATGAAATCCGATATTGTCACACCAACAGTTGCCAAAGCTGCCATTGTCACTGTTGTTAGATTAACAAGCACAACAACAACAAACAATCATAATAACAACAGTAATCATAACAATAATAATAATAATAATAATAGTAGTAGTAGTAGTAGTAACACCAAAGCAATGGCATTCGATATGTATCCAAGTATCTCAGGCAAACAACAAGATCCAGTTAGAGAAGTTGTTATGAAATATATTGATTACTTCTTACCAGAGTAAGTAACATTTACATTAATATGTATTCGATATCTATAAATCTATCTAAAAACAACAAAAAAACAAAAAAAAAAAACTCGTATCACATACAAATTGTGTACAATATGTACATATATTATATACTTTTATATACTTACACATACATATTTGAATTCTACATTCATATGTATGTACATATGTAGTGTTCCTATGATCTCTACAATAATAAATATGTTCTTATAGGCGCCAATGTTGTTGTATTTTATACGCTATAAATCAATAAAAACCAATTAGACTTAGTCTCTTGGTAAGCGGATTCTACCAGTTTATCAATTGTGATAATATTGTATTTATTTTTACATCAGAAACAAAGAACAACTTTTCGATTTCAGTTTCTTTCTTTTGCAATATATAAATTCATAAAGTAATGTGGAAACTCTGTTATAAAAGATTAAGATTTCATTGTATTCTTCATTAAAAGAAAAATGAAAATTGCAAAGTTCATTAAATATAGGGTGATTTTAATTAGGTGAGTGAGTGAGTGAGTGGGTAGGCACAAGACATTAATGCAACTTGGGACACTAGTTGGACTCATTGTGTACTCCTGAGCTTATCACTTTCTGTATCAATGGACCCCAATTCATACTCTCTCTCTGCTATTAGCTAGAACTGCAGCTAAGGCAGAAGTCGTGATATTCTATTTAACAATATCCAATGGGAGTTCCTACTAGATTCCTAATAATAGTCTACTAAACGTCATATGGCTTTTGATTAAAATATTTGGAAAAACTACATCCTTGAATTTGTTTGGGACTTTTTGGACTTTACTTCACATACGAAATTCAATCAGTATTTTCACTAATTTTCTTTTTATTTTTCAAATGAATCTCCTTTTAGCTCGATACATTTAGTCCTGCATTCCATTTCCAAATTTTTTATCCCTTCCAAATAATAGGTTTTGTCAAGTTCCTCAAAATATGCGTTTGTTTCAGTGATGACCTCTTCATTTGACCCAAATCTCTTAACGCCAAGCCATTTCTTCAAGTTTGTAAACATGGGATAGTTGCAGAGGGCTAAATTTGGAGAATATGCTCAATGCGGTAGCAGTTCGTAGCTAAATTTATGGATTTTTTCCATGGTGACCAAACACGTGTATTGTCATTCTTTACTTCACATCAATATTGAATCAATCCGATAACTCTGAATAATAATATATGTCGGTGATTGTTTCACTTTTTTTTAAGTTATTTGATGTTAATGACACCGCGTGCATTCACTCCTTTCATGCCCAAATATTTCTGTAAAATGTGATGTGCCCGCTCAGTTGCGATGCCTTCAGTCTCAGCAGCCTAACGCACTTTCAATTTCCGATCGTCCAATATCATTTCATGGACTTAATCGACGATTTATATACAATAAATAATACTTGGTGAGCACATGAAATTCACATTTTTCATTTTTTTTTTTTTTAATACAAAAAGGTTTGTTTCTTTAATTGACAATAAAAATGAAACAATGACGTCAATATTATTGTGAGACTTCAACAACAAATTAGTGATGAACTAAATTACAAATCGAGCCTCGTAATAAATAGAATCTGAAAATTTGATTCTTTACATTTTATCAAGTAAAATTTGCAACTCTACGAATTGTGTTCCATCATTTAGATGGCTTTATTGATTTTGAATGAATACGCTAATCTTTCTCTGACATTTTTTATTTAGTGTATTTCATATATTGTATTGTGTGTATGCGTATGCAATACTCAGATCGCAAGTAATGTACATAACTAACTACTTATCATTTCGCTATATATATAGTATTGTAGTATAAATACATAATCTTGTATTATCCATATACAAAAGTAAATTATTGTAGTATTTTATATAGTATTCTCTGTTGTTGATTGCTAATTTTAGTTGATATTATTGTCCACTATAAGTATATAATTTATACGGTGACATTTTTGTACATTATATACATACATGTATCTAAAATTACATTGAATGAATTGAATTTGTATTTATTATTGTACAATTGTTACTTTCTGCTAATTGGCAATGTATTTTTTTTATTATTTATTTTTGCACTTTTCGTGTCAATTTTTCATGCTAAAAATAAACTTAATTTACATTTTGACATAAATTTGCTAAAATTAGTTCGAAACTTGTTTATGCGTGTACACAAATCAAACAATTATCTACTTTGTGTATATCATTTTTGCTTTTTAAAATATATATGAATGTATGTACAAAGAAAATATTGCATATAGAAATTGATGCAAATGAGATACTTGTTGCTAAGTGAATATTTCACTGCTTATGTAGATATTAATATTTTATATTTATGTTGGTAACATACAACATTACATTAGATTATTTTTTTTTTTGTTACAAAACTAGTCTAGAGAAACACTCAGTTTTTGAGTGTCTATCCAAAATTTTGCAAATAGGCATCCCTTTCCTTATTGTCATATGCAAAATAATATGTTTCAATGCATGTGTTTTGATTACTTAGCATTGATAAAAAATAGGAAGATGTTATTGGAAACCTTCGCATATATTCCAAATGATTGACCAATGTGCCATAAAAGTTTCCATATAAACGCTATAGTAGATTAAAGAAGAAGTTACTGCATTTTATCAGTAATGCAATCAAATTTTCCCATAAAGACCTGATCCAGATGATGATCTACATACATATGTATTATAAAAAATCCTATTATCGTATATTTTATCCTGTATTATGTAATAGTATAGCGTAGGAGTTTCAGTAACATTTGCATTGTGTTTTGTTCCACAAATACTGTAAATTTTTATAAATTTCAATGAACTCGAAAATAAAATCGTCATCCTTGGACACAGTGACATAGAATTGGAGTGATCGAATGGACCGAGGCATGACTCACTTGCTTATACGTAGGAATTCTAAAACCTGAAATGAAACTGTTCTCTACTTCCGTTTCAGTTCTCCTTTCAGTGTTTAATTTTTACTCGTAGGAATTGTGTATTGAATAAACTTAAAAAACGTCGCTTAAAACAGCTTAGCAAGGGAAAGAAAGATTGGAAAATAGAAATGAAATATTATGCGCGGGTGAAATAGTGATATTGCCGAAACCGAAACCAACCGATTCGCAAAGTAACTAGTAATTTATAATTCATTTGTGGCACTTTGATTGCATCTTCATTGAGATCAGAGAATAGCTTTTCAATGACGTTCATGTATCGTATATGTTCCAGAAGTTCCTAATTTGTTGTCATAGTAAACAGATGACAAAAACAATCGTTTCGTTTGGAACAAATCAATCAGTTTTGTATTTCATAAATATGTATTTAAGACTTGGTAATTCACTTTCTTGTATTTATGTAAATAGTATTATATTCAGATAAGAAGACATCGTTAGTACAATATTATTTGCTCTCGATTAAATATTTGCTTATTGAAATCTCTATATTTACTTAAAAAATGAACATTTACTTAAATATATTTTGATATATGTATTTGTGTTGCTTTTCACAATAAAGTGAATATATCAATCGAGTTGTTCAGCGATGTCTCACATTATTTATTGTATGCGTTATATTTTTCTACCATCTGACTTTTCTACCAATATAAATGCGTTAAGTTGATGTTATAAAACGCGTTTTTATTTTGTAGTCTCAGTTTCTTTATTTCCGTCATATGATGTCAATCTAGTAGTTAACAATTGACCAACATAACATAACTTGCTAACTGACCGACTGACTACTTGGTGGAAATTCCTGTTATTAAATGAATGTATCCTGGAACTACACACACACACACACAAACAACCACAACAATATTTTCTTTCTTTGCTTACATAATATCATTTATTTATTGTATTTACAATATTTTCCATTTATAGACTTTATAGAGAGTTTTTTTCTTTTGAATCTTATTCATAAAATTGCGTATTTTGTGTATGTTGACTGACCTCATTGTTATGGTGGTAACAGCTACACGATGTTGTGTTTGCATGTGGTTAGTTGGTTGGTTGTTTGATTTAACGACCATATAATGTCCAGTTAGGCAACTCGTTGTGTATACATATGTTTTGATGTGGCGCCTCCTGTAAGTTGTCGTCATTTATATGTATTCAATTCAAAATCCACGACATAATTCTGAAGTCAAGTAAAGTGAAGGAGTGAAGCCTCTGAAGTTGTAGTTTATAGCAAATAAAATCAAAAAAAAATATTTATGTACATTTTTGTTTTTAAGATGAAGGGGTCCTAAAATTTTGAAGCTAAACATTCAATAGCCAACCAACATTTGAAACAGCGAAAAAGAAAGGAAACCGGTATTGTCATCAAAAACATAATAAACCAACAAATTTGACACTTTATTTTCTTATTTCTCTTTTTCTTTTAGTTCATTTCTTCTCATATCGACTTGACTTTATGCAATCTTACGAAATGAACATCAAATCAATGGGACGCTTCTTTCTCACTTCTCTATTTGAGAATTATATACATTGACATTGACAACTTTTATTGAAAAAACTTACAAGTTGAATGTTATATGACGTTGTTCTACGTAAAGTATTACGTTGTAAGACGTTGTTCTCGTAGCAAGTGGTACCCTGCTGACGTTGACACGTAGACGTTCTAGTTCATTGCACTCATAGCAAGCGTTTATCTTTCTCATTCTTCTTATCTTCAAATTTTGCTAATCTTTGGTTTTAAAAGAAGGAAGGAAGATAATGCTTGAACCCAATGTATAGTCTCAGAGTTCACCGATATCGATTGGTGATGAATTGTTGGTCCGATCGGTCTGATTGTCTATAAAACTGCTAAGTTTAGACCTAAAAAGTACTGATGAAAAGATTGGATGAGGTAGCAATTCAAACTATAACTATCATCATTCTAATCATTGCCATATTATTGTGATGAACGTTCTGGAAGCTTACATTGTCACCCGAAAACTTATTATTGTTATGAATTGGTAGATTTCTCACAATTATTAATACACATATGTATATATTACATACATTTGACAAAATGATAAATTATTGCAAATCGACAAGATAAAAAACGACATCTGCTTTTCTCTTCTCTTTACTTATTTGTTTACATAATTGAATAAACACTTCAGTCGTCGGTTGATGAAAGCCTTAACAAAAATAACATATCATTCATAAATGGGAAAAACAATTAGAAAATACAAAAATGAATCTACGATGTAGTAAAACTTCATGAATTTCTCTTTCATTCTGAATAGATCGCATAAATCCACTGGAACTCATAAATACCATAAACAAAATAACCATTGCATTTGAATGAAAAAAATGATTTTCTGTTAAATTGTTTGTTTATTTTTGTGTTTTGTTTTGTGCAATTTCCGCAATTTAAATATTTTCGGAACAAATAAATCGCCGCCAATAACCAAACAAAAGCAAAAGCAATTCATTCTCAAGTAAAGTGAAAATGCAATCGACAGCAAAAAATGAAGAAATTCTTCAATTGTATCTACTGCTCTTGGTGCTGCTGCTGATGATGATATTTGAGATTCAAGGAATTTGGCTTATGTAAGCTTCTGTCCGTTGTCGTTCCTCAAGTAGAGAAACCCGAAAATATTTTTAAAATTAATTTCATTTGTTGTCGTCGTCGATCTTAAATGGCAACAGATACACAAATTTTTATAGAATTCGACAAATTTGCATTGAAAAACGCGCTCACGTATGCAATTTTTGTTTCAAGTTTTTTTTTTTGTTGTTTTTGTTATTTGGACTCAATTGAATGAAAATAGCAATAAAATCGAATCAATTTGGCAAAGCGAAATGCCAAAGGGCAGCGACATTCAAATGAATTCAATTTATCTTTAGTCCGTCCGTTTGAATAAATAAAAGAAATGAAAATTCCAATTCTAAAAAAAAATAGAAATTCATTTGTTGCACTCTCACAGAAATGCTACAAACTTTCTTCTGAAGATACACACAAAAAAAAAAAAAATAAAATAATGATGGTGAAAGAGTGTCAAAAATTTCATGATTTCAAAGGTTTTAATCAAGAAAGAAGAAGAAATTTGTTAACTATAATTCAAGAGTATGCCGAATTAATATGCACAACGATACACAATTTTGCCAATTATGAATATTGTAGTATCAATATCAATGTCTATACCTTATTAAATACCAATTCATAAAGTTAAATTTTGTTGAGAAAGCAAAGAATATTTTTTAAATTATTTGCAAGTAATCTGTTATGCAAATCATTTAGTACTTTTGCTCAAGCGTTTTCAAGTTGTGAATGTCTACTTTTTTGCGACAAATAACTGTCAACTTTAAAGTAATTTCATTAATAATAACCTTAAGATAGGAAAGTATTACAATAGTTTAAATTTATTTCAATTTAGTCGTCTCTGACCCAATGGTTCCTCCATTTATTTAAAAAATACCATTCACTTTGCCAATTCATGCTGAAACTTTTTTGAATATGAGTTCCATGGAATGTTTGGACTTCTGAAATAAAATTCCACCTCTTCTTACTCAGTTTTTAAATATTCATAAGTGAAAAAGGCTGCCTTTCTTTTGCTTTTTTCATCAAATTGTCTCATGCATTTCCAGATATCTGTGAAAATCTTATCTTTAGCTCTTGAAACTTTGTGAAGCAAATGTACACCTTTTGAGGTGCTGATCGAATGTTATTGTAATAAAAATATCTCCTCAATTTTCATATAAGAAATCTTTCATTGATTTCAAAAAAGTTAAATATCTGGGATTTGTTGATCCTGAATATGTGCTCGAAAAATATTAATTAAACTCTTTACTTATAGATTTCATAGCTTCTTCAAAATAAGTTAACACCAACACAACTTGGCCCAGCAACTGCTTGGTGTGACGGCCAACAAGTAATTAGAATTTGAATCGTTTTAAAACCTTACTTTCTAAAACAGGAGATTAATCCTTTTAAATTAATAATAGTAGTTCGATGGATATTATTCCAATATCCTAACTTTTGTACAAGTATGCCCAAAGAGGTTTTCAAAAGGATTCTAGTTTGGTAATTGAGCTGTATGTACACCGGGCCTGATTTGAATCAATTATGATTCGACTATTGATTCGAATCAGATTCGAAAACATCTACAAGAAAAATGACATCATTCAGGGGTTTTTGTTGTTGAATGTGATTTGATTCATAGTTGACTCTTGAATTGATTCGCCATAATTCGGATTTTTCGATATGGTCACTCTCAATAAGAGGTGCCTTGTGTTGGGCAATTTGAAAGTTGACAGCTTTTTGGTGATTTCTCCTTGTTTTTTGTTGCGCATTATAAAATCATTTTGATTCAGTGCGCGGTGTGAATGGGGTATAATTTGTCTCTAATAAATAGTAAATAAATAATAGTTTGATGGGTCATTGTTATACAAAAAAAAAAACTTAAAGCAGCCTAATGTTCGCAAATTTGTTGTTTTTGTTTTCCATGGCAGTGTAAATATATTTTATTGGGTCAAACTTTTAAAGAAACATCATTACTTGAACTTGTTTTAATCAAAAGAATGTTTTTGCAAAATGAAAGTGCATAGTTTAATTTTAAGAAGTACGATTATTTATTACAAAAGGTAATGAAAAAAAAAAAGTAAAACAAATATGATGTTTAATGACTTTAATTGTTGTATAAAACACGTAATTATGAATGTTACTATGAGTGACCTGTTGTGCATACGATTAGGTAAAAAAAAAATCACGTTGCTACTATCATTAGTATTATTATTGTATTGTATGAATGACGCATTTGTTAATGACGTCAATATTGATACTACATATGTATTTTTCTTTTATAACATTACATACAAAAATTGCTCAAAACTGTAAAAATCACAATAAAAAATCTGTGGGGGTGGACACCTTTGAACTTTGATGTTTTTATTCTGATTAGATTTTTAAATTTTCCTGTTATCATTTTTGTGTTCTTAATGATTATTTCATTATATTTGTTATGTTGTTATTTTATTAAAAATATATATTGTATATATTTTCTTAATTAATTAGCAGCAATTCAGTTCACGAAAAATAAACAAAAATCATTTTCTTCATGGTTTTTCAGATTATTTCCATGTTAATATGAAGAAATGGAAATAATAAAAATGAAAATCCTTTCAAGATCGACTAGATTTACAATGATGATAATAAAGAACAAACGCATTCAGAACACTGACCGCTTTGCCATTGACATTTAATGTGACAAGAAAAATAATAAAAAGAAATACGTGTTCATATATGTATAATGTAAAGAATGTTCTATTTTCTTCAAGTCAATGTACTTTTATTTTCATTATTGTAAAAAATAGGAAAAATATATTAAGAAATTTATAGTAGCATTGATGACAATTCAGAATAGAATAGAAGAAAGTGTGGAGGTCTTAGATAAAATGGTGGAGGACATGGTGGTTCACAAATTTAACTCTACAACTTTGTATAAATAATCTCGAGATGTCATTTAATATAATTTTGTTTTAAAGAAACTTAAGAATTCAGTGGGACAAATCATAATTTGAAACTTTGGTTTATACAAAGTTTACTCTTTTAGAATTGCTATCATGTATTTTTCAATGAAATCACTGAAGATCAATGAATAATACAAAATATTTACATTGTAGACCTTTCCTTTTTCCTTCCTACCTATAAAAATTCATCAAAGTCAACAAGAAGTCAAGTCAACTTTTATTTGTTGCCTGCTGGTGCCCGCAAGTCATAATTTAACTACATACTAACAATTATGACAATACAAAATCAACTAAAGTTCAAGAGTGTTAAATAAACATTCTGAAATCAAACTAAACAATGAAATATACAATATAAGTTTTAAACACACTATACAATTTTGTTATATAAAAAATGAATGAGTGAAGTAAATTTCAAATATTTTTACTGCTCAATACAAGTTTTGTTGAGGTACTTTTTGTTTGCTGACTTTGTCGTTCCATGAGTTTTTTTGCTTTTATAAATGTTTTAATTGTGTGGTTTGGTGTTAATCTTCATGCCACATTACCCATTACCCACTCAAGTCAGCAGTCAGTCTTGGGTCTCGTGTTCACTATTTTTTTTTAAAGACAACACTACTCCAGTCACCCAAATTAAAGTCATCGATGCGAAAATGAATTGCTTAAAAACTGAAAAGTCCTTGAAAATGTTTCAAACTTCAAACAAGCAGAGAAAAAAAAAAACCAAACTCACCTCAACACCAAAGAAGTACGCGGTTGTCGACATTTATGATAAATGTTTTCAATAAATGGTAGTAGTGAGTTTTTGTCTTGATTTGGGTTTTTTTTTTTTTGTTTTTTTTTTTTCTTTATTATGTGTGACTCGTGTTTAAAGTTTTCAAGGTGAATGCGTTGGTAAAATATAATGGATTCGCCGCTTAAATGATAAAATTTAGAATTTAAACTTAAAATTCATGCAAAAAAGAAGAATTCAATTATCAAGAATTAATTGATCGAAAGCCAAGGTTTTTAACTCTTCTTAATGTTGAATGATTTAAAGAAAATGTTTAAAGAATCAATTTATTTGTTTGGTTTGTAGAATACGAGCTTAAAAACAAATTGGTATACAATATTGGGAGTACAAATTAACTCGATCCGTTTTTTTGTGTTCAAAAAAGAGTTTTTTTAATTGAAAAAAAAAAGAAAAAAATACATCATTCAAAGTATTGTCCTCCGGAAGCAACTACTTTTCCCCATCTCTCTGGTAATTTTCGAATACCATCTCTAAAAAATGAGTCCTCTCTGGCCTCGATCCAATCATTGAGCCATTTTTCGATTTCTTCCAAAGACCCGAACCGGTGACCCCCAAATCGTTTTGTATCCGGACATTTTCAAAGAGGCAAAAAACAGTGTTGTTGTCAGAAACAGACGCTGATGCACACTAATTATTGTTGACAGATGGCAAACCTTTCCAATGGAATGGAATAGGTAATCGCTTCCAAAATCGGCCACAACTTGCATGTGGAGCCATCTTTTGAAAACGGACCGAACTAATTTGTACTCCCAATAGATTTGATATGTTTTTGTATGAATTTCTCATTTAAAACTTAAATTTTAAAACTTAATTGTGATTTGCTTTAGATATTTCACAATAGTTATGTCTAATATTATTATATTATTATTTACTTGATTATCTACTCTACTTTGGTAACAATCTGCAATTGACAAAGAACTCCCATCCATGGAAGTTTATGTTTCAACACCAAGAATTGATCTGCAATTCTCATTGATTAAGAAACTCTAAACCCTTGCTTTAGCAATGAGTTGGAGGCTATGAAATGGGCAATTTATTTGTTATAAATCTTTTATCAAATAAATGAAATAACTGAATGTTGTGTAAACAAAGTTACCAATTCTTTTTGATTTCATTGCTTACTTTTTAAAGTAATTTTATCTTCAATTATTTAAAATTGTTTGCGCTATGTTCAAATGCAATTAAAACAATTAATTTATTGTTTTTGCATCACGAATTCAATTAATTGCCTATGTTTGATTTTTCCTTATATTATTTTTCCTTGTCTCTTTTATTTTCACATTTTTCTTTCCATTTCATTTCTTTACATAACACATAATTTATGTATGTATGTTATTGGGTTTCATGTGCTAATTATCCATTTGATTTGCTTTGTTTTCGCATGTTCATTAAATTTTAATAACACAAAAATAATAAAGGAAATATACTATTGGCCTGAACAGCATTTAATTGTTGGTTTAATTTGTTAAATTGGTTAAAAATTGTAAATTATAAAATAGGTTTGTTTTTTTGATTTTTTTTTTTTTTTGTTTTTTTGACTCATCGCTTATTAGATTTTTTTTTTTTTTTTTTTTAAAGCTAATAAACATATAAAGAAGCTTTATTTAAATTCATTGAATTGAATTTAAAAGTGACAAATTGATAAAAGATGCTATAAAATTAATTAATTGGCAATTAAGTGCTTAAAAGAAAATCAAGTTAGAATTATGTAAATTAGTCAAAAATTGTTCGTTAATGAAAGATGATAAGCAAATTTAAAAATCTATAATGCACGTGTATCATCAGCAAAATTTAATAAATGACTTTAAAATAAAGTAAAATATGTTTCGCAAAATATTATTTAGAAAGATGAAGGTCATTTTAATTAAACACACGCACCTACTACTCCAATTACCCCTCTGTCTTCCTTCGAATAATATTTTCGGTAATTCAAATGACAATATAATTGGGTGTTTGGCATTGCCAAAAACAAAAAACAGAAAAGAAGAAATAGTAGAGAAAAAAAAAGAAAAAAAAAACCCCAACAAAATAAAATTGATTTAAATAACAGTAATTATGTATGTTTCGCAAACTATTTTTCTTTCTATATAAATTTTAATTGTGATTTTTGTCAATCTCAAAAGTGAAACAAAAAACAAAGGAAGCTTTTGCTTTTTATGTGATTTGTGGTTGACCTGAATTTTCCTCAAGGTTAACAGTAAAACCGGTTATTTTTTTAACCTAACAAAATGAAATAATGAAGATAAACTATATTTTTAAATGAATAAAATTTCAAATTTCTATAATTTATTCTATTTTATATCTTTTTTTTTTCTTTCAGTGCATCTGGTACAAGTGCAGTTGCAATCGATAACAAAATCGAGCAGGCTATGGTAAGTTAAATTTATACTTTATTAATATATTTTAAAATTACAATTGAATATATAAGTGAATAGTGAGTAGGGGCCTATAAAAGACCATATATTTGAACCAAGAACCAATTTTTTAAATGCTTTGAAAAGAGGATGACAATGCTTGGAACATAAATAAGTCAACGACCGTGAGAAATGATAACGGGAAGACCATAAGTCTTGTGAATGAAATGCAAGTAGTAGCAATGACTTCATTTATCTATTGTCAAAGTCCTTTGCTGGCCCAGAAAGTTATTTGCCTTCAACTTGTATGTTTTCTGATAACATTTGATTCTTATCCACAAGGATTCAAGACATTTAAGACGTTGGTTTCTTTAAATGAAAGCAAAAAAGAAACCCTTTTTAATATAAGTATAGATTTTATGGGGAAAAATACACAAACAAGTTTAGGATAGTTAATGGCTAAAGGCCTAAGGCAATCCTTCTTTTCCTGTCTAATTATTTCTTACTTGAGTACATTATTGACTTACTTTGATTATTTTCTCACTTATACCTGAAAAGATTGGACGTCGATTGCTTTCTTTGATTATTCTTTCTTTTCTATGCATACACTTAATATATAATTATTTATATCAGATTGATTTGGATTTCATTCTTTTCTCATGATTATTTAGCTAGCAATAAGTTCAATATTTCTATAGAATAATATCTTACATCTTTATGTAGGCAGACAGACAAACACAAAATACATTCTATAACAACTCAATTGAACTAATTGTCATCTTGTCTTGTCTCTTATATTGTTGTACATATTCTTTTCTTTAACAAATTTTTTATTATGATTTATAATGTTTTTTTGTTCTTTGAGTTTTTCATTGATTTCTGTTTTATGTGAATTTCATTTCGATATAAAATACTTGTATGTACAAATTGAGTGAGTGAGTACATCGTTTTGTTGTGTGATGTGTTGTGTTTCTATAAATAGCAACACGAATTGAAGACTTAATTATCTTAAATATGTATGTATGTTACTACTATGTATTGATATGAAAGAACATTGAAATCAACACTCGATTTATATAAAATGATGAATGAACAAGAGAAGACAGTAGTGGACTCAGTTATGGAACAAGTCAAGGCGTTTCTGATTCTAAATATTGGGTGTATGCATATGATTCCGCCCTTTCCGATAGTTTCGCTAGTATCGCCGCTTACACTTGCACACTAAAATACTAATACTTGCATTCGATAGTGCCTTCTATCAGCTGTTAAACACAGTGTATAACATTCGGTGGAAGCATAAACAACAAATATTTCTAATTCATTGAAAATGTCGAGTTTTATCCCAAGTAAACATCATTTGCGGGAGGTTTTATTGCACTATTTTGTTGCAAAGAAAAGTGCAGCGGAAACTTATCGTTTGCTTGCTGATGTTTACGGTGAGCATGCTCCATCGAATACAACTTGCAAAGAATGGTTTCGACGATTTAAAAATGATGATTTTGACATTGAGGACAGAGAACATGGAAAACCACCCAAAAAATTTGAAGATGCTGAATTGGAAGATTTATTGACCGAAGATTGTTGTCAAACACAATCAGAATTGGCAACAACATTAAATGTTGATCAATCAACTATTTCAAGACGTTTGCAAGCAATGGGAATGGTTCAAAAAGTCAATAACTGGGTGCCACATGAATTGAAAGACCGAGACATCGAACGTCGCAAAACCATTTGTGAAATGCTGCTTCAAAGACAAAAAAGAAAAGGTTTTTTGCATCGGATAATCACGGGAGATGAAAAATGGATATATTACGAGAATCCTAAACGCAAAAAATCTTGGCTGAAGCCAGGTGAGGCCGGCCCATCACAGCCAAAGAAAAATATTCATTGTACCAAGGTTATGCTCTGTATTTGGTGGGATCAGAAAGGTGTTGTGCACTATGAGTTGCTGAAACCGTCTGATACTATCACTGGCGATGTTTACAGACGACAACTAATGCGGTTGAAGGTAGCTATAGAAGAAAAACGACCGGAATGGGTGAATAGGCATGACAAATTAATTCTTCAACATGACAACGCCAGACCGCATACGGCAAATGTTGTGAAAACATATTTAAATGGACAAGACTGGGAAGTGCTACCCCACCCGCCATATTCACCAGATATAGCCCCTTCAGATTTTCATTTATTTCGAAGGATGCAGTCTGATCTTACGGGAGAGCGATTCACTTCTTATGAAGATATCAAAATTTGGCTTCATAATTGGATTGCCTCAAAAGACCAGGACTTCTTTATGCAAGGAATCCGTAAATTGCCTGAAAGATGGGCAAAGGTTGTAGCTGCAGATGGGGCATACTTTGAATAAATAAATTTTCCTTTTTCTAAACAAGCAAATTTGTTTTGTTTTCACAAAAAAGGGCGAATGCATATGCATACACCCAATATAAAATATTGATATTAAATTGGGTAACACTTGACTATTTGAATGACATTTGTAAACTTGTGTGCTTTCATATACAATTTGCTATAAATCCGAAAATATCTATATTATTAATACATGTCATGAAATGATTGATTGATATGATGGAAAGTTTTATGATAAACAGTAATTTCCTTTCAGCCGTTAGTGCATTTTTGGTTTTCAATTAATTGAACTCAAGGAAATTATTTTCTTTTTTCGTTTGATTGAATTCAATTCAATTAATTGCTTCATTAAATGTTATTTCCATTAAATATATTGCAAATAAAATCTTTGTTTTTCATTCTAACTTTTAAGTTTTTACTTTGTTTATGGATGGAATGGAATGCTTCCTTTTCTCCATGATCCATCATCATGTTGACATTTTGACAGATATAATAAAGAGTTTTTCATTCATGTCAATCATCATAGTATCTCATCTCTCCCATGCAATGCCTTGTAATGCCATACAATGCAATCTTAGAAAGGCGGCAGAGTGAAACAGTCACAAAAGCACGCGGAGACCTAGTAGACTAGACCAGACTAGACTCTGTTAATGGTAAAGTTTAGTTCAACCAAGAGTTAGCCAACAAACAGAATTGGACAATGCGGTCAAAAACGATTGTTGTCTAGGATCTTGGCTTAAAGTGAAACTTGTCCATTACTAAATTTGTGCTAATGCAATTCTTTTGAGAATCTCTCTGCATTACCTTTTATGTTTTGTACTATATCTGAACATACTTACGTACAAGCATATATCATTTTGAACTTTCTATTTCTAAGCTAAAAGCGAATAATAGAAAAAAAAAGAAATGAACATGAAAATTGCCATCATTAGATAGAATTGTAGAGTTTCATTCGTTCACTTGTGAAAGTAAAGATTTTCTTCTTTGTATTGTTATTGTTAAGTTGATTTTCTTGTTGAACTGTCGTCTACACACTCTTTTTCTTTATCAAAGTTTTGCAATATGAACAGGATTTTTTTGTTTTCTGACCTTCACAATTGAGATGATTATTTTTTTTATTTTTTTTAAATAAATAAATTGAAATCATGAATTTTTCATACACAATTTAACTTTATGCCAGAGGCGGCGTCGTCTTATCAGCTATAAAAAGTACTTTATTAAAATTTGTTTCATTGTTTACATTTTGCTAATTTTGCGCTTATCAGTTTAAGTTTCAACATATGTATTTTGAGTTTAACAATGCCAACATTGCAACAAATTATTATAAATACTTCAAATTTCATTTGTTTTGTTATATTTTCAAGTTGACAAATTAATTATGAAATTTGATTATTTCATAAATGAAATGTAAATTTCATTTTTTAATAAGAAAGAAACTATTATTCCACCACCTGAGGAGGAGGTGGCAATTATATAAAATTTATGTTATGCATTTCATATTCTCTCTCTCCCTCCCTTCTTTCCATTGTCTGTTATAGTCACTCAAATATCAATCACAAAGCCTTTGTCATTATACTTCTGTCACTGAGTCATAAGTATAAATCGGAATACTCGTATAAGCGATAAAAATTGAGAAAATAATAAATAATTTATGTCTGCCTGCCTGCCAACAACAAAGAAAATTGAAACAAAGAATTTGAAAATGAGAAATATAGAGAAATAAACATAATAAAAAACAATGATAAAAAGGAAAATTATTGCAAATTTTTTAATTGTTGGATATTTCAAAAATTTAAAATTTTATCCATCTTAATTAATTGTAAGTCTATTTTTCTAGACTTATTTACAATATTTTTTAACATCTTTCTATGTTTTATTGATTTGCGCCAGGAAATTGTAAGAGTTAGTTTATCTTTTCCATTAAGTCTTATGACATTTTATTAATGCATTTTTATAATGTAAGCACATGTGGTGTGATGACGTTTATCGGGCATCCAGTCAGTAGTATTAGTGCTCAGTAATTTTCCTTCATATAATTCTTTTTGTTGAATTGTTGCGGAAGTTATTCTTATATGGTTTTTAATTTTAAAAATTTATTGTTTTCTTACATATTTTTCACGCAATTTTGCTAACGTCAAAAATATTTACTTACAATATAAAAAACAGTCAGTCAGTTAAGTGAGTTTGTCAGTACTTTGTATATCTTCTATTTGTTCATTGAGGGTGTTGAAGCATAACAAATACAAATATACATTCATAGTAAACACATATTTCATGTTATGATATGTATTTCCTTACAAATTCAGTTGTGAGCAATTTAAATTGTTATCATCGTCATCATCATATGATTGTCGGTCTGTCAATTGTCTAAATAAATATTTATGCCGTCATCAATATATTGCCAATAGTATTTTCTTTGATTTTATTTATTTATTTCTTGTTTTTGAGTATTTTAAAAGTCTTGATGTTATTGTTATTATTAATTTTATTATTATTATTATTATTTCTAATTTTATTTATTTTCTTTTTTGTTTTTTCAATAACAATAACAAAGCGGAGGCACACGACAAGCATTGAGACAGTGACTAGACGCTTTAGTCTTTTTACTTTATAGACTTTCAATCGTATCTTGGATTTGAGTTGAGTGATAAAGGGTTTTGGTGTGAAGCAATTTCACTCCTTGTCTTGAATCCATCGATAGCCACAATTTTCATGATACAGATAAGATCAGAATGAGTAATGTTTAAAACTATTCTTTATTATCTGAAAGAAACCTTTATTTATAATTGTCTAAGATTATATAAAATCTTCAAGAATTTATATAAACAATTAATTATTCTAATCAATATTGTATTGTATTGTGTTATCAAGAAATATTGTTTTATTATTATTTTTTTGCTCTAATTTCTTTTGATTTCTCCCTACAAAAGTAGCTAATCTCGATTTTGCTGTCGAGTTCTGTTTGTCATGTTTATATATGCATAGTAGTAAATACTACATATGTATGTACTAAGTATTTTAATCAACATAACTTGCAATTGCTATTTGTTCTTTATAGATTACGATTGTTGTAGACTTTTCTTATGAAAGAAAACATAAACAAAAGACATTTGGCGCCACTACTTATATATACATACATATGTATTTCTTATTTATATAGAGAAATCAAAGAATAAGTAATGGATTATTATTATTAATGGCGCCAAGTTAACATAAAATTTTCAGATTTTTGTAATAAAATGAAAAATTTTTATAAAAGCAAATCTGATTAAACTGGGCTGCCTGATTTAATACATATAAAGTTATATTGGTGGTGTGGTGATCAGTTATTGTATTTATAGTCATATGTATATATATATATATATATATGGAATAAGATTTCTCTTAGAAAGCCATATTTCCATATCCATGCACCACTAGTGACTGACTTTGGAACTCAAAAATCATGTTGTGGTATGTTAAAGACAACGTGAGGATTCGTTTTATTCATATCTTATGATTGTTCTTATGATATTTGTGATTTGTGTATATTGCTGCTGTGTAAATTTATTTGCTCAAAGACTGTAAATAACTTAAAATCTCTAAGGTAGTGTTGCGGAAAAACCATTGGGGCCCCGTGATTTTCTTTATGTGGCAGTGATGCCACAAATGTCAGGCTTTTGTTTGCTGTTTACAGACAAAGCCATAATAAAAATTGATAATTTAAACTCGATTAATAATGTTGTCTTTTCCATTCATCTTCCTATCTTACCGGACATATAGTCCCAATTGTTTTTTTTATTTACTCCACAATGATTGCTTGAAATTTTATTATATTCTTATATAATCAGTCTCAAACTCTCTTATAACAGAAAATCATGTGTATTTTTCAAAACATCTATGTGTAAGCTTTGGTGAAACCAAAATTGGCTTTTTATTTAGTTTTTTGTTGTTCATAAACTTCTAATTGATCACTAATCGTTTTGTTTGTTAAAAAATTGTTTTCATTTTGTTGTATCTAATTGATCAATTAGTGAATATACATAGTAAAAATTCCCTTCGTTAAAAACACACACTGCTTTCCAACCAACCAAAATTGCCAACGTTAAAGCAAATATCAAAAAAATATTGATAAAACATTCGAATAAAAAACTAAAAACAAAATATCTGAAATGAGTTGATGATGTTATAAAGCCCGTATGCAATATAAACAACAACAAATACCTTTAATTGATAAGATAAACACACGTTTTACTATACCAACAAACACTTTCGTAGGCTCTGATTATTTGTACAAATGTCATGAAAAATAATCATCTATAGAAAATATTAAAACTATACAAAAAAATAAATAAAATAAAACAAATAAATATAAATTTTTATTATAGCGAAACAATTTGCAATAAAAGACAAATAACATAAGTTGGGAAAGTCCAAATTCTTCACATTTTGTGATGAAGCACAATTAACCTAATAAGCTATTTGGAGTGGAGTATCTAGAAGCCTTATTTGGGCATCTAATAAGAACATTAAAAACATCTGTTTATTAAACAAAAAACTTGATAGAATTCAAAACAAATATTATTTATGAATATTTATGAAATAAGTATTTTGATGGTTTTTTAAGCAATTTTTATTGTTATTGCAGTAAAAGAATATAGATACATAGTTACATATATATACTACATATGTACATATATTCAGTTCTCGATTTCTATTCAATGATAAGTTAAGAACAAAGAAACAAGCACTAGACATTGTCGCAGCATATTGCTTTGTTCTATTGATTTTCCTATTGTGCTTATACAATATTTTATTGTAAGTACTTACAATTGAATCAATTGTTGTAATGACAGACCGTTCAGATCTCAGCGCATGTCTAATTGACGACAAATAGCCGCCAGCAAGCAGTATGCGGCTGCAATAGACATGTGCTTTGATACTATTAGTTTACGTCATCATATCTAAGCCACATCGATTGATTGATCCTAAATCTAACGCGGCACAAAACTATCATGTAGTAAAACAAAAAAAAAAGAAAACTAAACTCTCTAATAATATTGTAATATTGTAGTAATGAGATAGTGGGGCGTTCGTCGTGTTCATACATGTATGTAATCATTAACATTAATGCTAATCATAGAATAATCCAATTTAGAATGACGTTATTGGCTGTTTTATTGTTCGTAGTCAGTTCAGTTGCTTAGCATTAAAATCAATAATGAAAAATTTTAAATCAAGTTGATCTACACAATATTTCGTATTAATACAATAAAAAAAAATATAATATTGTAATGAGAATAGAATTTTATAAAGCATGAAAATCAAAATACTATGTGTATTCATAAAATGAGTAAATTACGTCAAAACAAGTCACCATATAAAGATGTTCAAATGTTATAAAAATAATAATAATGTAATAATGTCACTTGTCTAGCGAACAATACAATAAAAAGTACATACATATTATATATATAGTATATATTTTCTGGTTGGTTGACTGACTGACTGACTGACTGACTTGACTAGATGAGTAGAGGATATTATTTTTTCTTAAAAATACAATTTTGGTCAGTTAAAATGTATAAGATAATCATAATTTAATACTTGTATTAATTTCAATTATTACAATTTCAACACTTCAAGAACATCTCCTATACTTCTCCCCGACACTAACAAGAACTCACATGATATAATTAACATATGAGCTACAAGACATTGGAACATTGCTAATTATGGGATTGAATTCAATCCTAAGTTACTAATAAAATCATTCGTATGCTAAACGACACTTGTTCGCATTAAACGAAATAGGAAAGAAATTATACATAGTATAATATTATATGTATAGGTCTTTGAAGCGTTTCGGCCAACTAGTCTCAACTGCCCTAATGTATCTGCTTCAAAAAAAAAAAAACACAAATTAGGGGATCTTACCAAGGTTTTTATGCATTTTAATTAATAATCTTAGTATCCCTTAGTCCCTTAGTTTTTGAAATATTGTAATTGAAATTGTAAAAATTACTTTATTGGATCAGTTTTTTAATGATTTGTGAAAGGTAATGTAATCTTAAGTAAAACCATTGGTATAAGTATCTTTAAATACTTTTACTACTTATGCATGCATAACTGAGTACATTGTATGAACGAGTATTCGGTTTCCCTAAACGACACTTTGATATTTGATAGGCGCATTTAAGGTTACTGACATGACACCCCATACCACACACGTTACGCATTACTGATTTCTTTTTCATCATGTTGTCCTATTATAATATAAACATTTGCAACTTGGTTATGTTTTTTTTTTTTTTCTGATTTGTATTATACTGTGCGGTTTTTCTACTTAGTTCGAGCGATTTATTACTGAATTTTCATTGCATCGCATAAAACTTTACACTACCAATTTATTAGTCATAATGATAGTTGGTCGGTCGGGCAGTTTGTTGGGTGGGAGACCCCTCCTTGTAGACAAAAGTTCTCACTTTTTTTACTTTGCCTTGTTATTGTTTAGTAATCCACAATGTGCAAACAAATTTCCTTTCCGCATAAATTAGATATTTTCTGCGAAGTATTTATTTAGTACTGTCCGCTCGTTCACAGGTTTTTTTATGGCGTAATTTCTTGGAACTTGACCTTTTACTTGAGTAGGAGATGAGGAGACACTTACTCATATGAAAGAGAATAATATAAAATGCAATTAAAAAACAAAAAAAAAGCAAACAAAACATGGAAAACCTTTTGTTGTCAGTGAATAAAGAAGACATTTTTCTTTCTCTTGAGCTTTGAGAAAATGTAATGTTTTATTATCTGACTTTTCTTTGTTACTCATTAACGGTATAGTTTTTGTTCGATTTTAATTGAATTAAAAATGAATTTTCATTTCATTCTCAACGTCATTCAAGGTCACTAAAGTGTATCTTTTAGCCAATTTTTTTTTCAACACGTGGCAACATATGATAAGTGGGTGTTTGGCTTATTGTGAAGGTGTTACAACAATCTTCTCGTACATTTTGGCAAGTTTTTTAATTTCTTTATTTTATATTAAGGAATTTGTTTCACGATTTTGGTTTTATAAATTTTATTATCTGACCGGATTGATTATCGAGGCTACACTTCAATTCTTTCTGAGATGTGTAATGGTTACGTTAAATTGACAGAAAAATCTTCGTAAAAGTCATATTTTTTTTAGCAAAGCATGCAACATTTCATCGTTTATGCTGAATGTGGTGATCGCATCAACTTGGGAATTTCCAACTGTCCAGAAGTCCTTTATAATCTAGGCCCAAATAAGAGAAACCTATGACATGCTTCATACATTCTTGGAGATTTACTTTAGGTACACAGTGTACCTTGGGCTACCAAAGAGCTAAGTCAATTAATGGTTCTCTAAATATATGTACATATGTGACAGTCTATTAAAATGACTGAGAAAAATGTACATGATTTTGCGTCGTCTATGAAGTGTTGAGGTGCTTCTACTTTCCTAAAAAAAGAAAGAATTAATACATCGAAAATTGTAACATGTTGTAGCTGTTGGCGACTCAAAGCATGTTATTCTTTGTCGTGGTGTCGTTGCCTGGTTTGTGCCAAACGAGGTCGCAATGAGGCGCCTCTCGCCTATCAAAGTAGGTCACTTTAATCATTTTCGTAGCTGCTCTTGGTGTTTTTTGTTGCTGTTTTTTAGTTGAAGCTTTTATGCGGCTTTCTTGCAAAATATGCACTACTCGTCGCTTAGTTGCTTGCTTTGCTGTCATTATACTCAGCCAGATTACAGTATTGTAAACCTTAGCTCGGGGCTCGTCGAACTCTAGCAAGTCTGTATGTCTATTAACCTTACAAAGCTTTTAGTAGATAGCAGTCAGTAGTAGTCAGTCAGCCAGGTCTCTTTTTAATAGTCAACATCGTTTATATATATATATATATACATATATGTAGTATGTATACATATGTATTTTGTTTTCTTAACTGACGATTGTTTTGCTTTGTTGCTAGGCGCGCTCATTTTGCGAAATAACAACGAAAGAGAAAAATAGAAAATGTTTACAATGTGCAAACATCAGTATCATGCAACCGATTTCACAAATAATCGATTTACCGTCGCTTAATCTAGTAATATGCTGCTTATTGTTAGTTCGTTTGCTGATAAAAATGTTTATCTTTGCGGTTTATATTACTCAACTCACATTAATCCTGAACCTTTTTCAATTCCATTTCATTCTCTAAACAACATACATTTCAATTTTTATCTTTATACGATATAAGTATATAATGCACAATTCATAATTCAATAATTACAAAGCCAAGCCACTATTTATTGACTAAACGTCAGAGAGACACACTGTGACTGACGACGTCCTTGATATGTAGTTTTCAATTTGAAATGCATTTAAAAATATTATATGTGTGGGGTAAATTGCGAAAAATTTCAACATTTATTTTACAAATATTGTACAATAATTCTAGGCATCTACAATAGAATAATTGTTGGAAAGGTAAGGTACATATTTCACTGACATTCTGATAAAATTTCATGACTAACGAAAATTAGAAGCCAAATTATAGTTATAGTCTCAATATTGGGATAGCGCTTTCCTTTCAGTGCCAAATGTAGTTGTCCGAAGAGCTAGAAGTCGCAAGGTGCCAGTTAAAATGTGATTTTTGGTCAAAAAATCAGTGATAGGTGTTCGTCGTCCTTGATGTCCTTCACCCCCTTCTTCGAATCGTTTCAACCACTCATGGACACTGGTACGGAATAGACAATTGTCACCATACTCTTCTTTCATTAATTCAAACGTCTCAGTAAAAGTTTTTCCAAGCTTAAAACAAAACTTAATATTCGCTCTTTCTTCGAAGTTACTTTTTCGACCGATGCTATAAACACTCTGTCATAAAAGATAGCATCAATATACAATACATATATAGTATATGCGACGCACCTTGTATATCTTGTTCCATTTAATAAAATACACTTGTTTGGGTTTATCGGATAATAGAGAGAAAAACTGTTAATGGAAGTATGTTGTATAAAATCAACCATATATAATCTTCCCATCTAAAGGACATTCCGATAATCAAGGTTCTACTGTATTTAAAGATTTTAATAAATAGAAATTCATTTTGTTAATTAAATGTAATTACAAGTTTTTTTTTTTTTTTTTTGTTTGGCACACCATCACATCATTTATAAATTCCTTAGTGAGTGCGCCCGTTAAACTATCAAAGAAATATGCGGAAATTTCATCTTGAAAATTTTAAAGTCTAAACAAGTAGAAAATTTATATACCCACATGATTTATTTGATTGCAATCTCTAATAAATAAATGAATGGAAAATAAGAAAAATCAAATCAAATTTTATTTTATGAATAGTGTAAAAATCTAAATGAAAAACAATAACAAAAACAAGCTCAGGGAAATTTGGAGGAGAATATAAAGAATGAGAAATCCAAATTTGACTGGTTTCCAATAAGAAAAACCGGCTGCAACTGAAAGTAATATTATTATTATTTTTATTTTAACAATAAATAAAGAAACTACATTAAATTGTGTGCAATTAGCGCCCAGTTTTGACCATGATGAGGATGATGGCATACGTGATATGTGAAGAATCACTTTATAATTTTCATATATACACTTTAATATTAAGAAGAGTGTTGATGGTATACAAATTTTATCATGATGTTTGCAACATTTTCTTATATAAGGAGGTAAGTTTAGGTGAATATCATAAATTGAATACAGTTAGACCTCAATGGGGAGCAGATTATTGTTATACCATCAGAGATATCCCTTTATATCAACCGTGTAATTTTAGTGTATTGATTCTAAATTGTTGTTTTTAAGCGATTTATAAGATGCAAGTCCAAGAGTTGAATTTGCTTTTGTATAGATCCTGGCAGCTACTGTTTCTTCGCCTACAGAAGTCATTGAATGCTAACCAGTGTCCCTCATATTTTGTCTATTATCCACATTCATGTTATATTGCCTACTATAAATAAATCAAAGTTTTCTTTTGTAAATACTACAGCTGCTGGCCTACAATATTTAAAAAGCGTGTATAACATTCAATGAAATAGATTTGAATTTACATAATTTCGGCACATCTTCTTTTTATATACATAATTCGAAAAACAAAATTATTCAAATTAACCAAATTAACATTTTCATTCAGACGATTTTGTTTACGCTAAACGCGTCATCGCATCATGTTTAAATATTATTAATAAACAAGAAAAAAAGAAGGTTAACATCGGCAAAGCCGAAGTTTTCATCCTTTTCACGCACCCCTAGAATATATTTCATTATTGATATGCCTTATGTTTTGGGTGGAGTTAGTATACATACAACAATTAAACATGGAGACCAAAATAACTTGAATGGGAACTATACGATCCAATAACCCTAGGGTCTTGAAATTTGCATGGCTGGTGAACATGGGTCAAAGACGTATAGTGTTTAAAAATCAGTTCGATAAAACAAAAAACCAAAAATGTTTTTCTGATGAGAATATAAATTTTAATTAGGATTTGTATGCAAGCTATACGATTTAGTAATCCCAGGGTCTTGAAATTCACATGGATGGTGAACATAGATCAGAGACTTATAATAACTAAATTTCAGTTCATTAAAACAAAAAGTTTTCCCAATAAGAATTTGGGTTTGAATGGAAAGTCCCTCTCCTAGTAGTCCGTCCGATCGGCTGATTCCGACAAATGTACAGCGTCTTAGTACAAAATTTCATCTCTATAACTCAAATACTGAGCGACTTGTTTGCATACATACAGATGAACAGATAGACATCGAATCGGACATGGCTGAATCAACTCGTCTCGTCGAGGTGATTAAGAATATAGTATATAATTTATGGGGTCTCCGTTGTCTACTTCTGTCTGTTACAAACTTATAATTTTATTTATTCACTGCGTGAAGATTATAAGAAAATAAGGGAGAAGAAACACGTTTTTCTTGATGTGATAATTTTGCATAAAAAATTTAAAAAAAAAAAAAAAAAAAACTTTATTTGTTAAACTTTATTTTTCTCTTGTGACGAGTATTAAGTCCATTTGTTTTATGATTTTAATTAATTAATACAAATGAAACAAGAAAATAAATAAATGAGTGGAGGCTCGTTTCTATATGTTTTTTATTTATTATCTATGATGATAAATAATAAATAAGCATATTGACCTTTTACTCCATTTATGCTTAACAAATCTTTTGTTCCGACAGATATAAGATTTAATTATCTTTCATTAATGTTGCAAAATATAATAAATATGTACATAAATGAATACAAATAGTGTGTGTTCATGTTTCAACTGATCATAAGCATCATCATCAAAGTGATGAATTACAATAATATTTTAAAACATTCAAAATTATTTATGTCATGTGGTGATACTTTTTTTGTTTTTTTTTTGTTTTTTTGTCATTTAAAAGCAAAAGCGGAAAAAGCGAAAGAAATAATATATTGTTATTAATATTCAGGAAACGCAGGCAGGCAACAATATAACAAATGTTGTGTACAGATCTATAATACAATACGTTTGAATCTGTATCTATATACTCGTATACAGAAATATAAAAACAGACACGCGATTTATTCATTTCAATTCATTTATATATTTACATATATAATTTCAATGTGATTTTATTGCCTTTTTTATTTATTTATTTTTTATTTTTTTGCAAATATTCCATTTATTTTTGTTTTTTTTTTAAACTTTTATTATCAGAATGACCTTTTAAAGTTTTTCGCACTGTGAATGGATGATGATAAAAGAACCAATAAAGTTTCGACTAAGATTTTAATTGTATTTTATGTAATTTTATATGTTTCTTTTATTTCAATTTTTCCATATATAAATAAAATTCTTAAATATTTTATTTTAAATTTGTATTGTGTTTGTTTTACCTTACCTTCATGTGTCAAACATAAATGTGATTTATATGGAACCTTGAGCTAAATATTGCAAACAGAAAAAAGACTACAACATAATGTTTTGCACTGAAGAAAGAGAATTTACTTCAATATTGTTTAAATATTTGAATTCCAAATTGTAATAATAAAATTAAAGTAAAGGACAATTAATAGAATTTATTGAGTTAAGATTAATTTAAAAATCCATATCAGCAATGAATTTTGTTTTGCCAAATTCTTTAGTTTTTGTGTTATTGAATCATACTCGTACTTCTTAGACTATATACTTGGGTGGGAATAGGGTCTGCATAATGGAAATGTTTACTACAACACAATTTTTTTCCTCTAATGTAACAAAGAGGATAACTGAAATCTCTGAGTTTTTAGTACATTTTACAATTTATTAAGCTTATAATCACAAAAGATATTCCAAATATATTTTAATCAATTATTTTTTGATATATTTACATTTAATAAAATAAATATATCGCTAAATTTTCATGTCTCTTAGCCATTTTTTGTTAAACTCTGTTTAATCTTAAAAGTAATTGAATTCATTTAAATAAAAAATCGTACAACTTTTACTTCTGTTTCATATTTTTCAAACTTTGTAAACAATTAAAGGCACCCTAACCCCTCTCCATTTAAACAAATATTTTCCTTGGCATAACAATCTTTTAAACTTGATTCACAAATTGCAGAAATACCAAAGTGTATTTTCAAATATTAAACTTTCAAATGAGATTTTTTTTTTGTATATTTTCTGAATGGGTTGTGCTGCCACTTACAAGGAACTAAAAATGTCAATCAATTGCTTGTCTGACTGTCGTCTGTCTGTCTTTCATATTGTCTTAAACAAAAAACAAAAACCCTAGAAATTTGCAAAAAAGAAAAAAAAATACTCGTAACTCGAAAGTACATAATTTTTATTGATCATTTATTATTATAATTTTGCATGCGTTTGGCTTGCTAAAAAAATTTAAAATTAATATTAAAGAAATGATATACAAACATAAATTGCACGCACATTTAAAATGATAAAAACAGTTGCGGTTGCTGACCCAATTAACTTGACGCAAAAAAGACTCCTAAAGAAAAAAAAAAATTAAACAAAATAAAACGAAAATGCAAAAAGTAAAAAAACATTGAATCGCAACCCACAAAAAACCAATACATAAATACAATAAAAGCCGTCAAATAAAATCTTTTAATGTACAATCTGCTAAAAATAAAATAAAATAAAAAATAATTGGCCAACATTTGTTTTGTTTTTTGTTGTGTGTGCGTATTCATAATTTTTCAAATTTATTTCAAATTGAATTCAATTTTTCTTTTTTTTATTGTGTTTAGGTATATTTCTCTTGCGTTTTATAATAATTAAATAAAAACAACAAACACAAACAACCATATACCATCATAATCATCATCATCAGTATAAGCGAGTGTTTGTTCAGTGTTTTAAATTGAGCATTTTTTGTTTGACTTGACTCTCTAATAAGAGTCTTGTCTAACAAGTTAAGTTACGCACTCAGAGGCAATAGATACTACATCCACGCAAATAAATTCATACACTCAAACAAACAGACACATTTAAAGGTAAAAACAATCAACTTGGATATAGATATGCAGATAGATAAATAGGCAGACAGACACACCTACCTCATTTCAATATTTGGCCATGATCATTTTTGTTTTTATTTTTTTTCTTTCTCTGTGAATATTATATTTTTGTATGATTAATTTATGTGGCTTGTTTACGCATCAAATATTTTAACTAAAAGATATTGCAAATTGTATATTGTGAAAAAGAAAATAAGCAATTATTAAACAAAATAAGGCAAATTTTGCTAAAAATATTTGCACAGAAAGCAGAGCAAACAAAAAAAAAAAAATTAATAAATGCTTTCAAAATTCACGCGAATAATATTGAAATGTTTATAATTACGAAGGGAGAGCTTAATTTTAAATCCTTAGAATAATCATAAAAACTACGTGATGTATTAGAAGTGAAGATATCCATAAAGATTTATACGATATTCTGCTAGAATAAGATAAGGAGTGTAGCTATTAGGATAAACTTGCTCAACTGTTGCTTCTGTTCTGTTCGTTCAGGAAATATGTTCGGTATGCGTCAAAATAATGAGCGTAAGCCAGGAAGGACAAATTATTATATTGTTATTGATAGTCCTAGGATTATCAAACACAAGCAATCGACCAAGCACTAAGGAAGCATCCAAGACACGAGGCTGCATTTCGAATCAAACAAAAATATTTATATACACATATAAATTTCAGTTTTATTTTCCACTCAAGATAGAAACAAAAAATTTCATGTAGATTGAATAAATTTGGACAATAGTAGAAAGAAGTGACTTAGATTATTTTTGTTAAGGCCAAAGATTCACACACACAAAATGAATGGAAAAGACACGCAACTCATTGAAGTAAATAAATAAAAAAAAATGGGGAAACACCGGATTTTATTATGTGTTCTTACATAAATTTATTTATTTATTTATTGTACAATAGAAAACTTAATTCTAAAATACAATATTAAAGCTGAAGCAACAAAGGCCTTGAGCTAGATGAGATCAGAATCTTTTTTTTTTTTTGTTATTTACAATATTAACATACTTAGACTAAATGATTTAGATTTAATTTATTTATTAGTAATATGAAATTTTTTAAGTTAATTTGACTGGCTTCTGTAAGTAAATGGCGAAGTGGAGGGATGTGAAGGGAGTTACACAGGGATTGGACTCGACTGCAGTTGTCAGTGAGATGGCCCACACTTAGTGTACCTGAGTTGCAAAAACTTACATAAATACATCTGTATGTATCACAGTTAATAGATTTGTATAAAAAAAAAAAACATCCACACAGCTTCTCAGTTAACAGTGTGTCCGGTTAATAGAGGTCCGGATAATTGAAATTCAACTGTATTTTAAATTTTATTAAAATAAACATGCATGTGCTAAATTTTTGTGTTTGTTAATTTGTTTAATGTCATTTTTTTTTTTAGATGGAATTAGGTCGGGGAGAAAACAATTTATATTTAGAATTAATAATTGTGAAACACGCTACAATGAAATGCTTTGATCTTTCTTTGAATAGTGTCAGAGACTCAGACATCTGTACGAACAATTTTGTTTGTTGTTAATGATAGCCGGCCTATAAATCTAAAGAAAAGATTTAGGAAAAAAAGTAATAAAATATACATAAAATGAAATGAAAATCTTGTGAAATATGTATATGGACTAAAGTAGATTTATTTAAACTGAACTAGTTTGAGGGGACAATAAAACCAAAATTTTATTTTTTCTTCTAACCTGCAATTTCTCAGTTAAAAACTTCCAAGATTATTGAAAGAAGATGTACATCACTGATGGGTTGATTGATTGAATATGATGATATTTGAAATGTTCTTTGCAACTTTAGTGAAATGATGACAAATTGTTAAAAAGAAGATGATTGTCCAATAAGTATCTAAAAAAAAAATCTAAAATTACTATTGTATAAGTAGAATGAAAGATATTTGTTTCCGTATTGATCTAAATTTACTTAGGAAAATTTAAGAAATGAACACGCGTCAGACAGATTGCGTTTTCCTATTATTTCTACGCAGTAGCCAAAGAAAGTGTGAAATCTAGAGCTAATTTATAGATACATTTACTTCTAAATGATGTTGTAGAATTCTTAGAAAAATCATTTTATGACTTAAAAATATTTTACTCATTTAAGTGTCCAAAAATAAAGTAAAGAAATAACAATGCAAAACTATTGGTCTCACCAAAGCATGCATACACTTCATGCATACGAGTATATTTTACTTAAGTTGAACATTGAATAAATTTCTATAGTCTCACTACAGATTGAGTAGTTTCCAAATGGAAATGTAGAAATGTCTTTATAGGCATGGACTTAGAAATTCAATCGATCCCATTAACTTGGAAATGTTTTAAGAACCAACTTATATGATGATTGCTGTCTATGCTTTCCAGTAATTGAATCATCTTACCTAAATGTGACATATTCATCTAAAAATTAGAAGGACTAGGATTCCTCTTAGCAAATAAGACAAATCTGTATACCTAGATCGATTATCATTGCAATGTCTCCGACATACACATGTCTATTCTATGTGTTACGAACATTAGACTAAATTCGTAAATCATATCATACTACTAGAATTTTGTAGTGTAAAAAAAATAAAATAAAATTTATTGAGGGGCAAAGATTGTATCCTATTTGTGTTTTTTTATTGTTGATGATAACGTCGTCATCTATATGTTGGTGATGATGATGATGATGACAAATGAGTATGTTTATAATGACGTTGCTTTAATTCTCGATTGTGTTGTGTCTAAAATTTCCTCTTAAGCAATTCAGATTGAATTCGCAATTTCCTTCATTTGATACATGTCTGGTTACTTTAAGTTTATTTTATATTTATTTGCATTTAATAATTAATTTCTTATTTTTTCTTTCTCTCATTGCAGGTAAGCAAAACAAAAACATATAAAAATATATATTATTTTTAATATTTTGAGTTCAAAATTCAAAAATTGTTTTGAACATAAAAGTTGTAAGTAACAGAAAAACAAATTTTGTAATATAACAAACCATAAGAAAACATTAAGCCCTCAAATTATTAAAGGAGATTATGAAATGTAAAGAAGAATTCTAAGTATTGTAGGGTATGTTGTTTGTTATTTTTCCCCACAGCTACATTTACACTTCCATAGTTTTTTTTTAATGAATATCAATAAAGAGATGCCAATAGAAAATAAATTGAATCAAATAACGACGAGAAAAAGAATCTAAAGAAAAAAAAAAAAAAACAAAAAGATATTGCGACGTCAGTGAAAAATATTCAATCTAATTGAAATTCTTTGTCGATTCTCGTTACTATTTATTGATGGAAAGAATGGAAAAGGAAGAGATGAAAAAAGGGTACGAAATTAACCGAAAATAAAAACTTACCAAAAAAAAAAAACAAAAAAACTTGAACACTTAAGAGGAAAAAACAAAACTATTAAAATATTTTTGCATAAATGACCACCGATCACATACAATTTTTATTTTGAATTCGAAGAAAAAAAAAAAAAATTAAAGAAGAGTAGTATCTGCCACAACAAGATAGAAGAACAATAACAAAGAGGAAATACAACATCATCATCATTGACTTCCTTTGTTTAAAGAATTTTATCACAAAATATTTATTTATTTTGTGTATTTTATTTCTTTTCTTTCATCGATGAATATTAAACTTGGGTTTTGAATAATTTCTTATATTATTGACCTTGAGTTTTAAAGCAAAAAGATTTTGCAATATCATCCTTTTCCTATATACATAATTTTATTCTGACCTAAAATCATTGAATTTTCTTTAACTGAGTACTTGGAAAATCCTAAGAATAACCATCACACCACCAACAACGTCATCATCATAACTCATCCATCATTATTACTTGATAAGTCGCGACAAGTTTTTATCAGCAAATGCATAATTTTTATGAGTATTTTAATAACCACATTCAATTCTATTCAAATTTGCCATCATAAAATTAACTTCATATATACAATATCTCCATCCCACACTCGTAAAGTATTATATGTTTGTTGTATGAAACCAAGTTTACTATTCCGTAAATTTAATTACACAGTTTACTACTGCTGCACTGGTTCTCATACATATATCTATATATCTTAGGTAGCGACAGCTAAGAAAGTCATAGGTAGGAAGGATTATATTGGCTGGCGTCGCTGGCTTTTACTGCATAAACTAATTGCAATTTTTGAAAAGTTACAAAGTATTTCGTCTAGTCGTTGTCTGTAAAATTGTTTGTCTTATTATTCATAGTTTATGATGATTCGATCACATAACACATAATGATGTGTGACGCCTGAATTATGTTTTATAATTCTATTTCAGAAGAAAATATATAATTTTTGTTTTTCTATATAATATTGTATAACAAATTGAATTTTGCTTAGTAATAATCTTTGTCTCAAATATTTTGTATTTTACCAAAACAGACACAGATGTTGAGGCAAGTGTCTACGGGGAATACTCCAAAAAAAGAAAATATTCATCAGTATGGGCCAAGGAAACTCCGTTTTCCAGGCAAAGATCCATGCTTTAAAACTATGCCTTAGGAAAGAACTAGAATGTGCTACTATTGCTACTATTAATAAACACATTTTCATTCATTCATTGACAGCTAGGCTGCGCTATAGCCCCTCAAAGCTTTCGAGTTTAACTCAATAGAGATTTGGAACTGCTTGATGTTACTCAAAAGAGTAGCATCAAATAACTTTGTGAATCTAATCTGGATTCTAGGAAATAGTGGGTTTCTTCGGAACGAAGAGGCAGATGTCCTCGCCAGGAAAGGATCTGCAAATGTCATCATTGGACCATAGCCATTCTGCGGGCTGCCATGAAGATCCACAAAGCTTAAATTTAAACAATGGCTAGATAATAAATCGCACAACTATTGGTCAAACACTGAGAGTATCAGAGTAGCGATCTCTTAATCTTAATGACATCTACATAGATCCCACAAGAGAACACAAGAACTGCTGAGACCGCAGTGACAAGAGTATCGGTTCCCGCCCTTGTTTCAATCTAATCTAATCTAAATAATTAAAATATTTATTCCAATTTGACTTTGTCAATAATTATTTGCAAATTTATTAAGTTTAATCCATCCATTAGTGGGGAACATACTTGTATAACCACAGAAATCTTGGTCATTAAACACTGTTATGATTGATCGAATCAATATGCCTACATTATATCCATTAGTAGTAAAGGTCCGTCTACCATAACCTCTCCGAGCATTTGACCTCATTGTAGACCATTTTTCGAACTCTTGTCAACACTTGTCGAGCATTAGGACCTCGTTCTTTGGCTTCCAAGTCCTACCCCAACTCCTAAGTATCCCCCTATCATTCCTAAGTATCTTCAACATTAATAATTACGTTACGAATTCCAACAAAAATAAATCTAGACCAGAGATTTTATTACATCTGGATTCAAAGACCCTAGCAGCTACTACTATCAATTAGTTGTTTTGACCAACCTGTCATCTATTGATGCGAAATATATTTCATTTACAAACACAAACAAAATTAAATTAAACAATTGTTCGACATTAGATTGCATTTCGTGTTTGTTTGCCTTGCCGTCTATCCTTGTAACATTTTTATGTTTGATTTTTGAGGCCCTTTAACGCCAACAATAGTCTGCTTATCTATTTCAATGACATTCACTTGTCTTTTACAAATACAAAAATTTATTTTTAAAATTATGTTAAGGACATTTTTTAAATGTATTTATTATATAAATATTTTTGTAATCTAAAACTTTTTCCAATACATTAGTGTTGTCAACATTTTATTCTCTAAACTTTAATTAAAAAGTCAACAATTTAAAAAAAAATGACGCATTTTGTTTGGATTTTTCTTTTTGTTTCAATATGTTGCAAGTACTTAAGCTCAGAGTTTCATATAAAAATTTAAAAATACAAATAAATTTGTTTCTTTTGAAGATTGCGATTTGCATTCAATTAATATATTTTGTATCAACACTCCCGGATATTGTCATCCTCTAAAATTGAAAACGGAAATAAAATTCATTCATTTCAACCATATCTTTCATTCTATTGATAAATAATCAACTAAAAACAACATAAATATTATAAGAGACTCTTTCATAAGAAGATTTTCTTATGAATTTTTATTCTCGTGCCAATTTCATTAACAAAATTTTTGTGTAAATTCTAGAAATTGATGTGAAAACATTCACTTATAGTAGAATACAACTGCAATGAGTCCGCAGAGATCAACCTAATTTAAAACTGTCAAACAAACAAATAAACAGAAGAGACAAATATACATTTGTACTATTATTTAAAAATATAAATTATTGTATTAAACAAAAAAAAAAATCAGAAAATATATTTTTATTTTCGTGCAGATGCCTTTTGTTTTTTTTTTTAAACTTAATTAAATTTTGGTTTTTTTGCATATGAGTGAAATTTTATTTTTTTTTTTTTTTTGACAGTTTGAGTAAGGAATCTTGACTGGTCGTTTGGTATGTGATGATGATGATGATGATGATGATGATGGTGATGGTGATGGTACACATATTTAGCTTACCTTAAGTTTATATTTTCTCTTTGCTTTCTTCGATTGACAGCTGTCAATTTATTGTGTTGTGTTTTTCTGCTGAAAACTAAATTATTGTATAAAGAAATTAGAGCCACACCCATCATCGTCTAAATGCGCAAATATTGACCTAAAATGAACTGACTGACAAATGGAGCAAAGCAAAAGCAATTTTTAAATCATATCCGCTTATAAATCACAAAAAAAAAAAAAAAACTAAACATAATAAGCTTATAGTATAGTAAATAATAATGTCTACTTGGTGGAGTGAGACTTTATCAAAATTTATAATAGTTTTATAAATAATTCTTACGTGATGTTCCTTATCACATTTGTGTATGACTTTTGTATTTAAACATTGCAACAAAATTAATTTTGCCTATTTGGCAATCATTAAAAAAAGATCATCATCATCATCATCATCATCAATCAATTAAACAAATCTTCCAAGAAGAACAGTCGGCATCTGGGAGTCTTCTTACTTAACATTTTCAATATATGAAATAACAAAACAAAATGTAGAGTGCAAAGTAACTATCTCACTCTTTGTGTGTGTGATGGATGGCGTCTTATCATTATCTTTTGTTATGAATATCACTTTCAGCCCCTTAGATTCATAGTAATCTATAAATTTGCCTAACTGTCTACCATGTTATCAGTAGCAGTAACAGTTTTTAGATTTAAATTATGATGTGCTGAACATACAAAACAAACGTGATCGATCACACAACTAAAGAATATAAATTATTGTATATAAAGAAAATACAAAACTAATGCAATCAATAGTTTACTTGATGAATATAAAACAAAACAAAAAACCATAAAAAACAAAAAAAAATGATAATAAATACAATCGTATAAATTTTCAAATGTTTTCCTTATTTACAATTTGTTTTGTTTTAATTTTTTTATTTTCTTCATTTTCTATTAACTAATCATCATTTGTTATTTGTTTTTCGATGAATTCGTTTGCAAATCAAAAAAGAAGAAGCTACTACAGAATTATAGGATGAAAGAAGAAATAGAAATAGAAAAACAAAATAAGATAATAAAATGTTAAATACATACCTATACTCGTATGTATGTATGCATGTATGGTTGTAGTTAGATATAATTTAGAAATTAGTAGTTTTCGCACATACATTTATGCCCAAGTTGTTTGTTTACCTGTGCGCAAAATATTCTGTAAACAAAAATTAGGCATAAATTATGGCAAAGTTTCTTATTTGTTTAAATGGTGGACTTAGGCACACCCTAGTTTTATGTTGTGGATACAATTCATGGTTGTTATTTTAGTATTTTTCATAAGATATTAACTACTTAAGCGTGCCACGCCAATATAGTGCATTTACACTAAGCAAGGGAAGATTCTTTGTTGAATCAACCATTGAATCGGACAACAACCACATAGGAAAATTTCAGTTTTTGTTGTACAATGTGAATCGATTCTAGTAGATTCAACAATGGATTCGGAAACAGGGCTTGCAAATATCTGTTGGTATTGAAAAGTATTCGGTAATTTCCAAATGTCATGTTCGACAGAGTTCCGCTCCGTTTTTCTTTCAAACCAAAACAAAAACAGCTGATGTTGATGTCAGTAAATTTTCGAATTGTAAATGTTTTGTTAAAATTTTAATAAATTACGTAGCCGGAATAAAAAAAAGGGAACTGCAAAACATATTTGCATACTTAGCAAATTGCTTAAAATTATGTATTTTCCACAAATTTTACAATTGAACTTTTTAATTTTCTATTTGTATGTATAACCAAAACAAAAAACAGCTGTTCAAGAATCAGAATCGCTGGTATAAACGCAAAATCGATTCTCAATGAATCACTTTGGTGTAAATGCATTAATATAGTAAAGTAAAATAAGGGAGCGTGGAAACACAACATTCTTATATTAAAAACTATTTATTCATATCTTCGTATTCTTCTTTCTTTTCCAGTTCTTAAGTATCTTAATGATTTTCAAACTTGTTAAATTTGAGTTGCGAGTGAGAATTTTATAATTCCCCATTATACATAAGTCCTATAAGAAACCCACTGGTAAAAACCAGTTATAAAAACTTTATCTCTATGAACAACTTTAATTATGCGATAAGATAGGTTTTTATCTTATCTTATCTTATCCATCCACTAGGTGAGGTTAAAAGCGAGAAAAACAATTGTTATTTTGCTATTGTACAATATAAAGAGGGTTTTGCAATAAGAAAAGAAAAGAGACAATATTTTATAAGACTTTTTAATATCATGTCTCGTGGCAAGACAAAACTAAACAAAAATATATTTGAAAAAATTAAAAATAAAATCATAAATATTATATGCAGTTTTATATATTTTGTTTACATAGAAGAAAACTTTTGCAAGCATATCTTAGTTTTATTATATTGTTGATAGATAAAACAAAAAAAAAACAAAGAACACATAATATGATGAAGCAAAACTATCAAGGAGGGTGACAGGGGGTAACAGTAAAGTGTACGTTGGCAATGCTTGACAATGGAAAATTACAAGTGTCACAATACACACAACAACAATGCAGATACACAAAGTAGTTTTCTTATTACATTATTACAGTTTCTCATCGTCATTCATTTGTTGTTTCGTATGCTTAAGACGGCGACATATTCATATTTTAGTATTTATGTGTTATCTTTTATCATCTATATTGATTATTTATAAACTCAAGTTGTGGGTGTCATTCATAAGGTGTGTAGGTTGATTTAAGTTTGATTGAGTTCAAAAATAAAGACTAGAAATTGTTTACATATTTTCTAAACCAATAAGTTCAATAAGATTCATATAAAAATATCTATAAGTTTGTCTTATAAGTTAGATAAAATAAAATAAATGTTTACGCCATAAGTTGTCTGCCGGTTAGTGGCTTAACTTTGATCAACCGCAAAAATATTGATCATTAATATTAGCATGATGGTGTCAATCAATAGACACTAAATAAATTTATGTGACTAAAGTCTGTTTATAAATAAAATCTTCATCTATGTATTATATCATATTTTAGCTTTAATAAGATAATGACCTGCCACAACTTCAGTTCCAAAAGAACTTCAAAATTGAAATATTCATTAAGAACTATGAAAATAGATGAAAATTTTTACCGAAAGTCAATTACAGTTATCTCTTTAAATGACACATTCTTAGACATAAATTAAGTGAAATGCGATAATTTTCATTACACGTGTCAGAATTTTGTTTTTGTTCTAATGATAACCTAGCCGCACTTTGTTTACTACGTCAACGAAGAGAAATTGCCACACAACGTCATTTTGTTATAGATAGATAGAAAGATAGATATCTTCTATGGTCAGGTCAATTTTCTAATAAACCGGCTAACAACCTGAATAAGTTGCCTTCATTCAGAACGACAAAATGCTTAAACCAACTGCGACATACAAAGACATTTTACCATATGAGTCAATTTTGCACCCATAAGCACGTCGTCTTCAACAAACAATCAAAGTTTTAGCATATAATTGTATGTTGTTCCCATGTTCATGTGTTCGTGGCATGCACAGAATCTAAAAAATATTTGCACTGAGTATAAACAAAACATGGTCGGTCGGTCGGTCGGTCGATCGATCGATCGGTTAAAAACAACCAGCACGACAATTCCCGATCTGATTTTCTTATAAATGACGAGCAGCTATAATGAAACTCATGCATTAAAAAAATCTATATATCATCGTTGTCACACATTGAATGCAAAGCGGTAATTTTCCATATTTTGCTTGCGCCTTTTTCACATTGACTGACTTGACGTGGTGCTTTGTCTTGTTTTAAGAATGCAATCTAGACATCTATAATATTATTTCAAGAGGTTTTTTTCTTATACATACTTAAGGTAAGAAAGTATTTTGAAAAAATATTTCCGGCAACGGATCTTGTATAAATGAAATGATTGAACAAACCTATGTTTGATGTTAGTTTTTCTGCTTTTGTTTGTCCAACATTTGTTTCGATTCAATTAGTTTAGGGGGCTGGACTGGATTGGACAATACTGGACTAGGGTCTTCAATTAATATTGATAATAACTTGGCACAATTATTGAAAGACAATCTCACGTCATATCCCTTCCACCCACCCACTCACTGTCCCAATGATTGTTGCTGTCAATTGATTGCTTTGTTGGTTAGTTGATTGGTTTCATAGTTAGTTTTATATACATATATATGTATGTATATACTACATATACATATGCGATTGTTGTCTTTGTATCTATTACAAAACAATTGGTTGCATATCGTAAAAAAATAAAAAATAACATTGTTGTGTTTGTATAACAAAAGCATCCATATAACAATTTAAATAATAAATTCTACTACTACTTTGTATACCTTTCATAATACTGTTGTGGTTAAGTATTTTCACTGTATCATGATGTTTGTATTATGCGCACAATTGAGTAAATCAATCAATTTCTTTGCAAACAAATTTCACTTTGTTTCAGAAGCCATCTAGTTACTGTTATTATGCAGATCAGTTCCGTGATTACTAGAAGAGTGATATAACATCAAACAAAAATCAACCAACCAATTTTTTTGGCTTTAATTTCTCTATATCTTTTATAACAGAACAAATTTGAGAAGATAACTTGGCCTAATCAGATCAAACTAGTTTTTATATAAGGAAAAATAGTCAAACAATTGGATCATTGGAACATTTAATTAATTATTAGTTCTTCATAACTGTATCTGTAGTGTGACTCGTGTGTAGGCTGTGCTGAACCCGATATTTGCAAACAAAGTTTTTCTTTTTTTTGTGACAATTGTTGCGTTTGTGGAATTTTAATTTATTTTAGTAAATTGTTAGTCTATTTCTCTCTTACGTCGATTTTTTTTTTTTTTTTTCATTCTTAAAATATTATTAATTGTATCTTTTAAGCTGAATAAGTAATAATATTTATTTTTTTTAAATTTATTTTTGTTATTTAGAAAAACACTCAACCTCAACCAGCAAAAACATAAAAAAGCAATGCGGATATTTTTTTATTTTTCTTTTTCCATGTTTTTGTTTTTCAATCTTACTTAAGTTTCTTCAATTCTTATTTATTATTTATTTTCATATTTGTTTACACTTCATTCGTTTATTTGTTTTTCTTCCCTTTTCCTTAATATGCAAAATTTGAGGAATTCCAATTCCGTTTCTCCCTCTCCTGCCCTTTGCTGTTAAGAACTTGGTTTGTTAGTTTTTGTTTTGACATTATAAGTTGAGAACTGAAGCGAATTCATTTAAATTTTTTACAGATTATAGAATGTTGTAAGCTTAGGCTCGTGAATTGTAGATACTTTTTGTTTTTAATTCTCAATAGATATATTGATTGATACATGAATGATTGTTTGGAAAAATCAATATTTTCATTTAGAAAATTCTGGATTGGTTTAATTTTTTACAATTAACATTTCAAAAAGTAAAGTAAGCAAATTTCCAACAAATTAATATCATCTCCTCCAAGCTTTATACACTTTACTAATAATTTTTTCAATTTTTTTAAACCGTCCAGAAAGTAAGAAGTTGTGAAGTTCCTCAAAAAAGGCGTTTGTTTCATGGATAACGTCAAACATCGTCCACCAAACCAATTTTTTTAATATGTCGAAATAAAAATAAGTTACTCTTGGCCAAATCTGGTGAATACAGTGGATGTTATATCAATTCGAATTATTCGCATGTGTGCACGAGTGCATTGTCATAATGAAAAACAGAATCTGTTTCAAATGAGAACATTTTGACTTGACTTCTTTTTTAGTTATTGTTTGTCCTTTTTCAAAGTAATTGGTGAAGATGATTTTTCGTGCATCCAAAAAAAAGAAACTGTGACCATTACCTTGTCGCTCGTATTCACATTCGGAGCTCGTTCGGCTTCCAATATTTATTGTTTTGGCTGTTTCTTTATTTCTGGATTATATTAATGTGACCATGTTTTGTCTACAGTTAAGTATCGGGTAAGAAACTCGAAAGGAATGCGACTGTGCTGCGTCAAAACAGCCTTGGAGTCAACCACACGATTGAGTTCCATTCTCTACTGAGAGCAAACGCGGCACCCATCTTGTCCAAATTTTTCCAGGCCCAATTTTTCACACAAAATTGAAATAAATCACTGTACCATACGTCATACGCTTGTGACGTCAACCATTTCGCACACTTTTGTTTGTCGATCAATTAAAAAAGAAATCGTGGATTTTCTTAATCGTTTCTTGGGTGGCCACCTCCACTGGACGTCCCGAGTGATGTTCATTTTTTGTGGATGTACGGATACAAACTCATTTACCAAATTGCAAAAAGTTGCAAACGCAAGAGCAGATGTGCCATGAATTTCATCCTACGTAGCTTTGATTTCTTTCGTTGTTAAGCCTTTTAAATAAAAGCGTTTAATCATTTTTTCCAATACACAAAATTTTGTTACTTCAATTGCCAATAAAATAAATAATAAAATCTTCCGGTCAATATTACTGAGACTTTAACAGTTGATTAGTTATGGACTAAACCTTAAAAAACAAGAAAGTTATCGATGCCGGAAGTGCGATATCTCGGAATTTCTAAGGACCAAAGTACTCTATTTCCCTTTATCTCAGTTCATATTGTTTCTTATAGGCTATAGAGACTCCAGATTACTTTTCAGAAGACAACATTTTCTTACCAGTGAGCAAAGAACACCATCCACGCCATCTTCATAAGATTGGGGGTGGCGTACATAATGAATTGATCAATCGATGATTAGATCCGCTCAATAGATAGATTCTAATTAAGTATATAAAGTGAATATAATACCAAAACAGCACGAACTTAAAAACAAAAGCAGCAATGATAATGAGAACAAAAAAAAACAAAAAATGTCAAAATGTTTTTGCGTCGCAGAAATATTCGCGTATTGTATCTCCTTGCGTCGCTCGCGTCCTATTTGCCTTACTTCGGCATTTACTTTGGTTTGCTTTACGTTTGGCTTTGCTCATTTTTACTACACCAAAGAATATTTTTCAGTCAGTAGCACGTCTTTTGCGCTTACTTTGCAAAAGTAAAACAAATAAGTAATAATAAAATATGAAAATAAAGATTAATAAATGAAGTTGCGAAAGAGAGGCGACAGACACACAAACAAAGTCGTCATCGTCATCAACATTAAAATAAATCGAAATGCTTTGCTGCTTTTAATTTGAAATAGTATTTTTGTGAACGCATTTCATTCAAAATGGCAGCAGCCCCACACGTGTAAAGCTTGGTATATGATGATGAAATTGTTGGAAAAGAGTAGTCGAGTAGTAAGGGGGAAGTAAGCTAAGTAGTGAAAGAAGTTGTAGACAAAAACGTAAATAAATAGAAATGTGTAAATTGAAAGAGGAGAAAAACAAGAAAACGTAAACAGATAATTGTTTTGCAAAACAGTCTGAAAAATATAATATTCTACTACATACATACCATACATAGAGAAGAGCACATTGAGTTGAATGAAAAAGTATCTATCATACACACACATTCAGATACAAAGCTATTAAGATAATCGTCAGAGAGAAGAGAAGACAAACAATAAAAGTCTCACAGTTGACTTTTAGCTCAAATGAGAAACCAAACCTACACAATCAAACTATAAAACATCGACACCAATAAAAACGTATATACTTAGCACTCAGATACAGATACTTTTGCACATGATATCTCACTCAATAAATTCAACCAAACTCAATGAGTTTCACTTAAAAGAAATGCTCTTTTTCTTTTCATAATTCCAATTCTGTCAATTACTCACTCTCAATACTTTATGTCAATGAGATTCACTCAAAACAAATACTCTTTTTCTCTCTCCATAATTCCAATTCTCTCAATAACTCACACACAATTCTTTATTTCAATGAGATTCACTAAAACCAAAGGCTGTTTTTCATTCTCCATTCTTTAGCTCACTCATTAATCTACTCTCACTGTGTGACTCTCGCACTCAATTTCGCCTGCTCAGTGTGAATTTTTTGGTATAAATTTAAGTTCCAAAGGGTGCAGACAATCAGTCGCCAGTCAAACTTGCAACAGGGAAAGTATTTAAAAGAAAACCAAATACAAAAAAAAAAAAAAAAATACTATAATTTTTTTAAATTAAAAAAAAAAATTTAACAATTTTAGTAAAATTACAACATATTGAATTATATTAATTCAAAAAAGAAAGAAAAGTGAAAAGTATTTGAAACGTTTTAAAACATTTTTTATGCAAAACTTTGCAACTAAAGAAAAAGAAATCTCAAAAGTTTTAATTTGAAAAAAAAAAGAGAAAAAAAATATAATAAAAAGCTTAAAATTTTTATAAGAAAAGAAAAAGCTTTGCGCCGGTCTCCACATACTTTACACTGAGAAAAAAAAAGAAAGAATTATATTTTATTGAACTCAAAAGAAAAATCAAATCAAAGTGAAATTTATTTAAAAAATATAATGAACTGAAATTTGGGAAAAGAAAAAAAAAAATATTTTAAACAAGAAAATTGTGAACAAACTTTGCACTGCAAATAAAAAGAAGAAACAACATATCAAAAAAGAAAAAGTGAAAACTGTGAGAAAATAAAGAAGAGAAGAAAAAAAAATCTATAAAACTCCTGAGGAAAAGAACAATCTTAAACAGAATAATAATAAATTATGATGGGCACAATGCAAATGCGTCAACCTGAGAATTGGTTATACGAGATCTGGCAAAAAGGTTACGATAGTCCCTGCTACGTTATGGTGCCAAATGCAAAAGTATGTTCTATTTGATTAAATTTTATTGTATTTCCTCCTTCCAAGTGAAAAATGAAAAATAAAAATTAAACTCATGTGCTGCATAGCAATGCGCCAGCGTCATAGTCATATTCATTCATTCCACACTCCCTTGTTTCTTAACTTAACCTAAGATACATTTGTATCTATTTAGTGGTGCATACATGCTTATGTTATATATGATGTATGTGTGTGTGAGAGTGAATATGCTGCATTTTTATTGATTTATTTTCTATGGCAAAATTGTAAAAATTTATAAATCACAAATTATAAATTTACAATATGATGATGATGATCATCATGATGATGAATGATGATGATAAACTACTAAAACTCGAAACAAATAAAACAAAACATAAATACACTTCAATAACAAATTGTCTGTCTGGTTGCCGTTGAATTGAGAATTGCGAATTGCGAATAGAGAATAGTGGATGACCCTCGCATTAAAAATAAAATGAAATTTTAAACAAATGAAATAGGAAAAAAAAAACAAAAAAAATCATTATATGTGGCGAATGTCATTAAGAGATTTATTTCACATCAGATTCAATTTAAATTATATTCATTGAATATTTGGTATGTTGACAAATTGTGGTTCTTGAAAAAAAAATAATTGATTTTATTTTCCACATCTCAAAAAAGTACAAAAATATATATTTTCACTTGACAACAGAAAATAAATGAAAACAAGTGATTTAAAAAAAAAAAAAACATCTAAATATGCTTAAGACGAGAGATTATTATTGAAAAGATCTTTTTGAAATCAATTATTTGTCATAAGATTTTGTTTGATGACTGACTTTTCACTCTTAAAAAGTAAAATAAACATTAGTATAAGCAGAACAGAACAGAACAGGTAAAATAGGGAAACTATGAGAAAATGTCACCTTCATCAATCATTTGAAGAGAACAAATTTGCACACATTGAATATTTTTCATTCAAACAACCACAAAGAAGGAAACCTGTCGTCTGAAAATACTATTGTTACGAGTATCTAAGTAACGGACACAAGATACAAGAATAGTATTTTGTTTTACTATAAAAGGAATCAACATAAAAAACATGAGAATTTAAAACCAGAAATGGTCGTCGACCAGCATAGCAAAATTACAAAACGAAAAAGAATGTAAAAAAAAAAAGGAATACTTTCTTTACCAAACCCCTTCTTTTTGTTTTTATTCCTTTGTCTTCTCTTTTCATTTTCATTGCATTTTACCAAAATTATGTATCTTATCTCTTTACACACTCGTACATTTGAATGCATTTCCACAAGAATGATTTTTTTAAAAAACTTTTCTACCTGATCCGTTCGCGGGGAATCTGATGGTGGTGGTTTTGTAATTTTGAATGAATTTCTATTGAGCAAAGAATTAGACATTTTTTTTTTTACTATAAAAATATTGTTAAGTAAATTCGTTTTGTTTGTCGTTTATTTTTTTTTTTATATTTAAGTAAAGCGAAAAATTATAAAAAGAATCGACACATAAAAATAATAATGTTGTCATTAAAGCAGCAAAGATGAATTTTTATTATTGTACAAGTATATTTTATTTCATTTTTTTGTTCATCTTTCACACGAATATTTGTTTTGCCAATATGCGAAAAAAAAAAAAAACAAAATTATGAATTTACAAAAAAAAAAAAACAAAAAAAAAGTTAATGAAGTTGCTTGGTTTGGCTGTCTGGATGATTGTTAAAACCAGTTTGCAGTTGTTTAAAGCGGATATTTTTTTATTTTTTTTTTATTGTGTTATTGAGTGAGGAACATGAGTAAGAACTTCCCTTCCCCTCTGCGGCTTAGCTTTCTGGGCTGTCTGAAAGAGCGAATATATTAATAATTTTTTTGTTTCTGTTATTATTATCATATTTTGAAAAGCGTGTGTTAAATTTTTGTTGTTTTCTTGTTACTAGAAATTTGTATTTTAGTTTAATTGTTTTAGTTATTTAATCGGCACAACTACAATTTCTTATTCTCTATTATTTATTCAAATGAATAAATTTGGTTTGATGTTTTGATAGATACAAGTATTTGAAAGAGAACCAACAAACCATTTTTCTTGTTGTTAGACCCCTTGATCAATCAATTCAGTTGCACATTGTGTGTGATCTACTTTAATTTATATGTTTCAAACAAAAAAACCAGAAGGGGGGCAGTTCAAATCCCTATAATCATAAATATAATTGTTAACAATTTGTACGTTTTTCCAAATGTTTCTGATTTCTGAAACATTATTTGAATTTAGAAGTATATTTCGCTTAATTTTCATTCATTTTATTCATGTGAAACTTTTATAGTTTTTCATTTTATTTTTATACTATTTTGTCTACACACACTTTTCGCATGACCTTGCTGTTTGCTATTGGGCTTAACCATAAATCTAAAGAAAATTAAATTATTTTCTAATGATTGTTTTTTTTATGAAATATTCATTCATTCAAAGTGAATCACAATTTTCTATTATATCTTATTTGTGGACAATTTTTTGTTTTCTTTATTGTGACATATAAAGTGTACAAAATGTGTCTGTTGATTGTCAGTCGCAAATGTTCATAAGTATTTATGATACTCGTGGGATTATTCATTCTGAAATATCTCTGATGATAGTTCTAACAGTTATACTATAATTATAAACCTTTTTTTTTTTTTTTGTAAGACATTCAAATGAAAATTGTCTTTAGCACCATTGGATCAATATTTGATAATGTAGTTGCCTTAAAATGATCAAGTTGTTCTTATTTTCTCAGTTGGGTGTGTGGGTGTTTTCTTTTTATTTTTTTTTTAATATATTGCAACTCTCAGATCTTTTGTCTTTTGCCTTTGGTTTTATTATACAAATTTAATTATAGAATTAAATTTATGAAGGATACAATCTACGTTGGACATACTTTCGATTCTTCTTTGTCTGATTGTGTTGCCTGCCCACAGTTCTTTCTTTTCCTTGTGCACACTTGTGTCTTTACAAAATTTTTTTTGTATTTACTTTCCTTTTCATAATTTTATTTTTACTGTAAAGCACAGAAGCTACTGTTCTTTATCATCAGCACAATCATCTCAGCTATATTAATTTTATTATGTGTTTTATATTTTGAAAAATATCAGGCCATATATGTTCGGTTTGCAATAAGCTAAAAGAAAAGACCACAATAACAAGGGAACAAATCGAAGCAAAATGTGCATGCGAAGGCAACCAGGCATCGGCATCTTCAATATAAAAATGCCTGCTTGCAAGTTGTGACTGAGCAATGAATAATAGTAGTCCATCATCAGTTTGTTTGTCTAGTTATTTATTGTGTATCCATTGCTTTTTTTGATTCATATTTTCATAAATTTTTTTGTATCATCTTTTTCTGTTGATGTTGATGTTGATGTTGATGATGATGTAAAGAAAAAGGAGGTCGATTTTGCAAAAAAAAAAAAAAGGGAATAACTTAATGTAAAAATAGAAACACAAAAAGTCTTGAGTGCTAGCCGATTTTATAGGAACTTCCGGAATTTATGTGTTGTAAGCAATTTGTTGCGTTTTTGCTGTCGCTGCGACTATTTATATATATAAACGAATGAATCTTATGAAAAATTCGAATGCATAGTTATGTAGATATATTTAAATGATACACAAGTATTGTATATTGACATATATAGAAATTTTGGTATGCATACGATTATATTTCTTTGTAAAACGCAACCTCATATCGCTTGACAATCTACCAAGGGTGGTGGCACGTGCTTTTGCTATAAAATGGTTTGTCACGCGAGTTGAATCGACATGGATGAATGAATCACCTAAATGCCCAACACAACAACAAAACCCTTTATAATTACTACAAAAAAAAAAAAAATCAACATAAAGGTTACTTACCAACAACTTTGTTGTGGTGCATAAACAATGTATGCAACCATCATCCCAACACCTTCAACTTTACATCCCTCATCGTCAATAAATTGACAGAATTTCTTGCATTGACATTGGGAAATTTGTCAAACATTTTCTGTTCCTTTCCGATTCACTTTTTCTGGGCTCTTGTTTTCTTTTTCACTTTGAATTGTACTGATTTTTTTTTTTCGTTTCTTCTTTATTGGCTATTTTCTCTCTGTATTATTTTTTTTTATTGGTTTTTCTTTATAAATATTTAATTGTGTAATGAAAGGAACGACAACTAAAAAAAAGCAAAAACATTACAACATTACTTTTGACATTGACAATGAAAATTAATTTCTGCACTATTTTCAACACGCAACGCATATGCAATAGAATACATAATAAAAGGGAAGAAAAAAAGAAAGGGGGAATAACACATAACAGAGCAAAATATCATCGCCATTGCCTAACATTGTGTGCGATAATTACCAACAACTGACTGACGTCATTATGTCATTTCTGTGTAGTGTAGCGTGCACAATACTCGAGAATAATCCAAAAATGACAACTCAAGAAAGAATTGTTATACAAAATAAAATTCTTTGTCTCTTTTTGTTTTCAACTAAAAAACAAAAGATTTTTGCTACTTACCTTCTTTGTGATTACTTTTTCATTTAGAATCTCCTTTGAGAACTCTTCAATGAGAAGAATAAGAGAACAACAATCTCAAGGAGACGATTGCGAGCTCTGCTTCTCTTCCGCTTCTAAGATTTTCATTTCATTACAAGTGAGTGATGAGTGAGTGAGAAGGTGCCATTTACAAGTTTCTTGTCTGCCTGCCCCCACACAACTCAGTGTGTAATTCAGGACTGAGTGTTTGCTCACTTGAGCACGTAGAAATGACAACTAATTTTAGCAGTGAGCAGCTCTCACTTGAATTGGTTGGCAACACTGAAAATATTAGGTTAGGAAATGTTTTAGTTGGAATTTGTGTGATGGATGACGTCTGCAAGAAATGTGAAAGATCTTTAGATTAATAAGACTAAAGTCAACAAGTTTTTCTTCTTTAATAAATGTTTTTATGATGACGTGCGTGTATTTGACACATCGTGCACTGTTAATTGAATTAACAGAAACATGTTAATTATGTGTTTAAATTTAATTAAGTAAATTATGGAGATATGGAATAGTTTTAAAAATATTTCATTATCTGATATCTATAACAATTGTTTCTCTTTTTATATTTTATTACTTACAGGATCTGGTCAAATCGCATCTTATGATTGCCGTACGTGAGGAGGTTGAAGTACTCAAAGAGCGTATCTCCGAACTAATGGACAAGATCAATAAACTCGAATTGGAAAATACCGTTTTGAAGGCGAACATGTCACAAGAAACTTTGCAACAATTACAACTACAATTGCAAATCGCTAATAGTAATGCTCCAGCAGCAGTCGCAGCGCCACCAGTAACACCCGCCATCCAAGCGGCACCACAACAACCACCATCATCCACCACCAACAACAGCAACACTGGGCCAGTGGTTGAAAATAATATTGTTGGTGGTGATGTTGTCACAGCAGCAGTAGGTGTTCTTACCAGCAACGGTACAACAGTGGCACCAGCAGCAGTAGCATCACCAGCACCAGTTACAGTTGCAGCAGCAGCAACAGCAGCAGTGCCAATAGTTCCAGCAGCAGCAACAGTATCGGGAGCAGTACCTCCAACAGTAACAGCAGCAGCAGGCGATGCTGCTGTTAACACAACAAATGGACCAATGTCGTCCTAAATGCATAAACAAAAGAAGCGGAGACACGCACAACATCGCCGCGAGAAGCGCTCGCTCGATTTGTGAAGCGGTAAAGAAAAATGCAAGAATGCCAGCCAAATCAATCAGTCAGAGTTAGTCAGACCGTCAGTCAGTTAGTCAGTTAGTTATTGAGTTTACATACTCAAAGCCAATGGATAGGGAGGGGGAGTCTTTAAAAGATAGTGTTGGTTGTGCCATCAACTCTCAATTTTGTCGAAAGTGTTTTGTTAAGACTATAGATAGGCATGAGAAGTAACAGATACATGATGATGATGTAGAATTAACATAAAAAATAAGATATACAAAGGACAAAGTGAAACACTCAACAAAAACAAAAGCAAAACAAATTTCGTCAATTTTCCAAATGAAATAACCAAGAACCAACGGCCACAGCAACACATTTAAACAGTTTTTTTTTTTCTTGTTTTTTATCCATCCACAGAAATACAAAAATATATACAAATTTTAAAATGTATCTCATTTCATGTCAAACTAAGACTATGAATATTTTATAAGACTTGGATTACAAGTTTGTTGTGTTGACAAAAACTGTTTAAATTGTTGCTAAAACAAACTGATGTTGTTGCTACTGATAATGATGATTATGTTGCTGCAACATGTTTAATGGGCACTAAATTCATACATGTATGGCATACGTCTAGAGCAGCATATGCTGATGCAACATGTTGCAGCAAATAAATTACAAAAAACAAAAACAAAAAATTAAATGAAATGTTTATTTCGATTGTGATATTTGTTTAACTATAATTCACACACTCACACGCACACATACACATTGACACTATTACACGCAAACACATCTACATACATACCAACCATACATTCATATTTAAATTCAAACATGTTGTGTTGTGTCTGTTAGTTTAGTTAACAGCATTGAAGCAACTGTTAACTAACAGTTGGCTTTTCTGCTATTAACAGTGGAAGGAATTTTATATTTTTATTATTATTTTTAATTTGTTATGCACACACACACACACATACATGCAAACATATTTTTTTTATTAATTCATTTCTAATTAAAATAACAAAAAGCAAAAAAGAAGAAAATATTGAAAAATTAAAAAAAAAAACAAAAAGGAAAAAATTATTAGAACAAAAGAAAACAAACAAAATATTATTGTAAAAATGAAGAAACTTTGTAATAAGAAGACATAGAATGTTGTAGAAAGGGAAGAGAAGAGGAGAAGGGGGAAACTTGGCGCAAAAAAATACTTAAAAATGAAAAAGTAGAAAATTTGTAAGCCAAAACAACAGCAAATTATACTTAGTAGTTGATGATAATAATGAATGCAGAAGAATAATAACATAATATTAAATAAGCAAAGAAAAGTGAAACAATAAAGAAAGAAAATATGATAAAAATCAAATGAAACTATTAATTATATTTATAAATAAATAACAAATCAATAAATGAAAAAGCGAAGTCATATGTGATAATTTGCAATGTGCAGAAAAAATAAATTTGAAAAATGATGACAGAAAAGAAAAGAAAGATTGGAAGAAACGATTGCAGGTGAAAAGATGACAGAAATAAGTCAAATGTATTTTTAAATGTATAAAACAAAAATTAATAAGTAAAAAGTGAAGAAAGAAAGAAAGAAAATTATCCAAAATATAAAAAAAAAAGAAAATTTTATTATAATAGAACAAAAACTTGATAACAAAACAAAACAAAAAAGAAAGAAAGAAAGTGATGAGGGATAAATTGTCCCAAATAAGCAACATAAATTGTTTATCCAAAACCGAAAACAAATGAAAAAATAAATTAGAATTATGATTATCTACTAAAAACAAAAAAGAAATAAAAACAAAAGTGAAGATTGAAAAAAAAAATGAGAATAAAAAGAAACAAAAATACATTTAAGAAATTTTGCAATTTTTTCATAATTTTCCTTTACTTTCTTTCCACTTTCTTAATCAGAATTTTATTTATTGAAATTTCCTATTTTGTTTTCTTATTTTAGGAAAAATTGCTAATTACAAAAAATTGGAAGTAGAAAATTTGATTAAAAAAAAAAAAAAAGATAAGCATGCAATAAAATTAAATTAAAAAATAAATTATGGAAAATATAAAATTATATATAAATATAAGATTATAAGAAAAAAAAAAAAAAACAAATCAAATCAAATTTCTCTCTTATAAACAAAAAAAAAGTAAGGAGAAAAATATTAAAAGAAAGAAAATGTATGCACTGAAAAACAAAGGAAACTTCTTTCCAATGATGCTTTAAACTTGCAAAAGAAAAATGGCTTTTGTTAAATTTTTCTTTCTCTTTAAAAAAAAAAAAAAATCTGTTGTAGGATTTTAATTTAAAACAAAAAGACTCAAAAACTCTAGAAAACTTTTTTATTATTATTATTATTATTTTTTTTTTGTATTGTTAACTTTAAATGCTGCTGAGGACAGTTTTTGCCTTGTCCTGCCCTGCTCCCCTCTAAGCCCAATAAAAATATCAATAATGGAAAAAATGAGAAAAATTGTAAAATATAAAATATTTGGAACTCCAGAGTTGCCACACATTCTCAATCAATCCCATGATTTATTAAATTTTATTTTAATGAAATTATTGTTATTTTGGCTTAAAGGCTTGCACACATTGTATAAAAAAAAAGTATTCATTTCACATACACACACACACACACACACATACACATATAAACAATTATTTTATATACAATATATACAGAAAAAGAAGAAGATGATAGGTTGATGATGATAAAGATTTGCTTGAAAGTATTTTTATTTATTTTTATATTTGCTATTTTTATTCATTTCATTTTCTATTAAATTTTTCTGTTTTTGTTTTTTAATTTGCCTTGATTTTTGTTTTTCTTTTTGAAATCTTTATTCTTAATTAAGTGTGTTTATTAAGCGTAATGATTAATTTATTAATTAGTTTGTAAGTCTATTGATAAATAAATAAATCTAAAATAAAATGAAAAAAAAAAACAGAAAAACAGAAAAACAAATTAAAAAACTCCATACTAAATAAAATATAATTAAAAACTTAAAAAAGAAAATGAAAAATTTGTGCGTTTTAATTTATTGTACTATTGAAATTTCTGGAATGGATTTCCATCCATTTCAGCACAACAACCCTATGGTCTTTTTGGATAACAGATTACCCATAATAAATGACTTGAAGACAGCAGTAAAATATTGGAGAAAATTGAAGATTCCAAGCCTATAGCAATGTGGAGAAGGCCATCCATCAATGGCCAAATGATATAGAAATATTTGCATGCAAAACTCTGCCATTTTTCAGGAGGAATTTAGAATTATGGTTTACTTTTCCATGAGGCACAGCACTGTTCGTACATTACAATTTTTTATTCGATCGTCTGACTTGTTATTCTTTTGGTTTCATTCGCACTTAAATTGGTCAAATTGACCAGGAAACAGTGGACAAAGAGCTTGAAAGTTGGTGTTCCATGATGATTTATCAAATCATTTCTCATATTTAATCTAATGAATTACTCTATCAAATATAGCGAAATTTATTGAAAATTAACTTTTTTCCATTTAATGACCAAACTAAAATCGGACCAATAAATGGCCCAGCTCATTATATTACCGCTTGCAATTTGCATTTGAAGACCTTATCTTAGCATTTTGACAAGACGATTTGGATTAAAGTTAATTAAAAAGTGGTAGAAAACTGATGGTGAATGCGCAGAAAAATTGTCGCATACGAAGATATAAAGAATTGCATTACAGGAAGCAAAAACCTCTTCCGATCGAAGAACTGATCGAAGCCTGATATGTATATGTCAACAACAATAGATTTATTGAATGAGTATGGAAGGAATATAGTACAATACTTCTTCAAGCAGAAGCATGCAGTGCTAAATTCACTCAAGGCGAATACTTCGTCATTTCTTGTCACAAAAAAAATTATACAATATTTTGTATTTATAACCAACCCAAAGAAATTTGTTTGCTCACTAATTATTTCAATCTTACCGTTTTTGTAACGCAGAAGTGTGAACCATTAAAAGTTCTCCAAATTCCATGACATGAAAGGAATGAATTGCCAGAAAACTTTGGTGCTCTGACGACACAGATGATGATTTGCGCCTAATAGAATAGGTATTACATACGAAGACAGGATAGCAATCGAGTTTTACAGGGAATTCAATCACTATTAACAAAGGTAGATTCAAACAATCTCATGCCGTAGTCTTATATCGAACCGTGGAATGTGGACTTCAACGACTCACGAAACATGATTTCCTTTTAATGAGGATATCATTGACATAGATTAAATTGTCGTTTGAGGTAGGATTGGAATTCCTTCGGTCTACACCTACCGTCGTGACTATGTGTGTGGTCAATTCATCAAACCTCCCTGCTATCCTATGAGCAATATACCTACTCCGAAACTGCTTTATGCATTACTTCAGAGTAGGCACTCCTCTATACACCTATGCAAATCTATGATCGCCATATTAGTAGCCAGCTTAATATTTGAGCATGAGCTCGTCTTCTCATATGGTTATACCGTAACATCTCTATTTATCTCGTGCATTGGACTGCCTGCACGGGAGACTTGGAAAAGACGGAGTCATCAGGCCCATGCTGGGAATCTCTTCTCACTCCTTTCTGATTGAAAACAAAGTGGTTCAATATTCCAAATTTATAAAATATGGTAAATTCTCAAAATTAGGCTCTTTACTGGTGGATTTTTGTAGTAATTTTTATTGTACATATTGTTCGTTAGAATCTAAAAAGAATCTTTAAATCAAGAAGCTTAAATGTGGCATACATGGTACTTCACATAGGTAAGTAGGATGACTAAAAACACATTTTACCTAATTTATGAAAAAAAAAAGACATATGGTTAAATTTACAATTTATATGGCAACTAAGACTTCAGAATTTCATTTGTGTATAGAAGATACATATCTGAAAAAGAAAACCATGTATAAAATTTCAGCTTCATATGCCAATAATGGACGAATCTGCTTTACCCATTCGTTTCATCTTTATATACTAGGGTTGTAAAATATTACATAATATTATTTGTTTAAAAATCAGTTTCTGGACTTTGAGGTCTGTGTGAAGTTTTAACTTGGCTAGTCTCAGTGGGCGATGGCGATCTTGGCGGTGATGTTGGTGGTAGCGACGGCGGCAACGATGAAGGTGGCGAAGCTGATGGCAGTGAGGGTGGAGGAGTTACTTCTTGAACAATAATGCTGCTTCTTCTCACCGCAGTCTCTGTTGCAGTAATCACCTTCTGTTGTTGTGGCGGTTGTCCACCAAATGATTTAAGACTACTCAATTGCGTTCGCACATCTTGTTCGGAGAGATGATGTACGGGTACATTAGAAGGCACAGCCAAGCGTTTAGGACTTGTGGCACCATTATTGGGCTTATGCCGATCTGGTGGAAAAACAACTTGCGCATATGTAACGCCACTTTCACTGGGTGGAACAATACTCTGGCCACCACTTGATGAACTTGTCAGTGAGCTGGGATTACGGAATACTGTAATATCGTGACGTGGTCCGTTTTGCTGTTCTTGTTGCTGATGCTGTTGTGGTTCTTCTTGTGGTTGTGGTTGTGGCTGTGGCTGTGATTGGAGCTGTGAAGTATTAGTCATCAGTGTTACTGGACTGCCACCTTGAGCGGCTTGTATAGGAAGCGGGTCATCGTGTGGCACAGAGGAATACAATGAAGGGGTATAATTGACATCGGTTACTTTGCAATTGTATATATTTAGACCCTTGGCGAAGATAAAGACAAGTATGTCAAAGAAGATGGCAACGAGAATGAGACTGGCGGACAGTATGTTAAGTATGTTGCCATGTAGCGGTGTCTCTTGGAGCAAGCAGCGTTTGTATTCGGGTGCCCAGTAGAGGCAAACGGATCCTACAAAATACAATTAATAGTTTAAATAGTTTAGAATCCAATCAAATTCAAATGTTACTTACGTGTCACTGTGTAATATGCCAAATGCGCAGGAATGTAAGCAAAAAGTCCCACAAACATAACCTCAGAGGCGAGTGCAAGACATTTATCTTGCGGCAAGACGCTTCGTAATGTGATAATTGTCTTTCCGATAAGTATCATACCTAACAATGTAGCAGCTGAAAGACTTAGTACCTGGTAAATAATAAGCATTTTCGAACATAAATTGGTGCTGCAGGCACCCGCAGTGGCACGTATTGAATTTGTAAGATCACTTTGAAAATCACTCTGACAACTGCATCCTTCATAGATTGGAACACTATTAATTGACGTCTGCCGACTGCAACCAGCGTAGCAAGGAGAATAGTAGGTCACAGTACTATTCTCCGGGCAGACAGGCATAAATGTAGTGGGTGTGCAAAGGCATTGTCTGGCACAATAAGGCTTCGCCAATTTACCCGCTTCTATGCCTGCAATCGGACCAACATCACATTTGATAAAGATATATGCAACATAGATCCCAACCAAATGCAGAGCCAGACCAATACCAATCCCTACAATAGTGCGCGCTTGAAGTTTAGCCTTTGAAATTATCAGTCCTCCAATTAACATGCCAACAGCCATGACTGGCGGTTTTAAGAAGTAAGAGATAAAAGCTGACGTCCATTCCTGCATTAAGCCATCTGACTCATTGAAGGGCAAGAAGAAACGCGACTGCAAATAGTTCTCCTCCTGCAATGCATAGTTCAGGGAAGCTGCCTGCAGGAACATTATACTCATTAAATTGAAGATGAGCAATTTATTGCTGAAAAGACGCTTTGCCGATGGCCAGAAATCTGAATCGTCAATATATGTGGAAACTTGACTTCCAAAACGGCGTGCATGTGATTCTTCAATGATGCGTTGGGCTGCCGTGTGAATGACGGTCTTGGGAAGACGACGCGGAAACAGGCCCAGAAGCACAGCACTTGCGAAGACCAATGGAGCCAAGATGATCCAACCAAGCCACCAACCAATGGATATACCTCCAACGCCAAGTACAACAAACGAACCCACTTGCATGCCAAATATTCGAGCACCAAGCGTCGTTGCAATCACTGCAGGACTATCCACAGATGGTGAGTTATCATCGATATAAGATACTCCAATAGTGTAATAGGCCAATGAGCCCATGCCTAGAGCAAGTTGCAAAACAAAAAGCATTACCAAGGTAAGAGTACTGCTTTGTTCAATGGTCAATGTTAGTTTCTGGAGTTGTGCATTTGTTGTCGGGCAAAGATTATCTTCGATGAGTTGATTCTGTTGGTGCTTTATGCCCGCAGAACTATATAATATGAATGAAAGTTCTTATCTTCCACATAATATTGATTATCTCAAGACAATTTACTTACAAATTCATGATGCCTGGTATGACTGCAATTACACACATAGCAGATTGCAACATTAAAGCACCCACTAGCCATTTAATAGGATGGAAACGCTGGGCCCAATGTGCAAAGGTCAGTGCGAAAATGGCTTGGAATATGCCGCTGCTAACCAGAAGCCAATCTGAAATTAGAATAATCATAAATATTTAATTCGATTTGATTTCAAGATTAAGATTTTGTATAGAAAATAAATTCGCTGATAATTTAGTAAGCAGAAAGACCAGCCTCAGTCAGAAACTCTAAACGTACGTTGAGCGAAGCGATGTATACTCAGTGTTGACAGTTGTAATTGGACACTGTCCAATCGGCAGAAGACATGTCACTAGACTGGGGGCTCCCTCAAGCTATTTCTGCAGAAGGTGTGAGACTGAAGAGGAGAAGTCAATCAGTCACTTTCTCTGCTCATGTTCCGCTGTATAAAAAAGAAGGTTTAGAATACTTGGTTTACACATTTCTTCAAAGGCATCATGTGTATTCAGAACATACATGTATCATGGCCTAAGTGAGCTGGTCTAG